>CADEHL010000525.1:5407990-6007990 GCA_902827135.1 Harpagifer antarcticus
TCCTGCGGTCCTCTCTAGTGTCTTGATGAGGTTCACGTAAAGCACGGTTAATGTATTATATTATTGAGGTAGAATTGTCCGGGGCTACAGAAACAACATTCGGGGCAGGCCAAAATATTATTTTACCAACAATGTGGAATTTATTGGCTACATATTACACAGATTATGCACAGCGGGAGCAGCAATAACCGTCAAATAATAATTCAGACAGAGGAGCTCCGCACCCTCTGCCTGCCGCTAGGGGGTGCTGCAGCGCCCTCAGCACTCCTCTTCCCGCGCCCATGTGCACACCTGTTAGCCTGTTCCACCATTCTTCGTTTTCCGAGACTAGGAAGGATTCTTGCCTCGCTTCTGAACGACCTGACTCGGAAGACATGTCCTACCTAGGAAGCGTCCTCAACATTGAGAAACACCCACTGTGTCACATGACTTGTAATAGAAGACCTTAGAACATTTGCTTGCGCAGTATGTTCGTGTATGTTTGTGTAAACAGGGATAAAGAGAATACTTATAAGTTGGAGTACAATTCTTGCTAAAAGATGCTCAATATTCTATGTGTAACATTTGAGTCACTTAAAAAATGAATGTTCTCAGGGGAAATTAACTATAATAAAAATCCCTGATTGATTAAAGTCAATATTAATTATCAAATAGATGAAATGCCTTTTGTAGTTTCCCCCATGAAGTTTTCATGGGACATTTTTTTTAATACAAATGAATTGGAATAAACATTGGGTATGCATATTTCTGCATGCCCAAGTTCTTGTTTTGTTAATATGCTCTGCTTTTGTTAATGGCACCCACACAAGAAGAAGAGCTCTGTAAACACAAAGTTACACAAACACTTATATTTATAGCTTTGAATAGTCATCCTGCTCCCACCACACCCCCACCAACATATTAGCATTGAATGTGGCTTTGGCAGTAAATCAATCATTTTGATGTTGTTGATGCTTGCCATTTGTATTACACTTATTACACTACACTTAGAGTAGTGATGCAATGACTACTTCACAACTTCACTGTTTGATTTGGGTTGAATCAATCCTTCTCCCTATCTCTGCAGGCTCTAAGGCCATGGACTACAATAACGGGCTGTTTGACTGCCAGTCGCCCACTTCACCTTTCCTGGGGGGCCTCCGGGTGCTGCACCTGCTGGAGGACCTGCGCGGGATGCTGGAGCTCATGGACAACGAGGAAAAGGACAACCTGCGCTGTCAGATTCCTGACTCCACTGCAGAGGGGGTGGCAGAGTGGCTGCAGGGACGATTGGTAAACAATGATAAAGTGCCATACTGTATATTCTTGCATGTGTTCGTGACAAAAAATGTCTCCCTTTCTTCAGCAGCATTACATTTGTTATTTTAAGTGTATTGTGATTGCTTGAAAGCCAGATCAGATTTAATACAGCCAAAAATGTCAGATGTTTAGTTAAAACAATAACAGTTACGATCCCAAGCTAACAACCATCCACGAACTAACACAAACACGTGAATAAATTGTAAAACTGCATGTCAAAGCAAGCAGATTCATAGCACAAGTCATACACAAGGCAGATTTAAAGTGCTTTCATATTTTAAACGATACATTAGTATTCGGAGAGAAGAGTTACACTAGAGACCATTTAAGGATTGGATCAAGCTACGCCAACTTGTGCCAGGAGGGGGTAAAGTAGGGAGGGGGGGTTTGCATTCAAATTTCATTTATGATCAGCGGGAGGATACACCATCGTTAAACATTGTTTCAACCTAGCGAAAGTAAACATGTTGCAGATCTCCAAACGAACTGTCATTCCAAACCTTTTTCTGTCTGGAGGATAACATCAGCATCTTTGCAGGCTTCATTTCTTTAAGAAAGCCTGCTATGAAGGATGCTTCGATCTGCGTTGCATCTCTTGATCTTTCTGCATTGCCTATACCAGGACTCTGTTTATTGTAGAAGTGCTGTTATGACGTGCCTCATGAATGATGGAGTTCCTATAGGAGTCCTGCTGCAAATAGTTTCCATGGCGTTGACGCAGACGGGGGCTCTTGTTTTTCTTCCCTCACAGCCTCGTCCCCCCATCTGTGAGCTGGAGACTTTTGATTGAATTTGCAAATCACTTTCATGTGAGAACACTATCGACCCTCACATGTTCCTCTGAAAACCCAACTCGGATATTTGTTTTTTTATCCAAGAGAATACCATGTGTCTCTAGGCTGGTGTGTATTTTCATTAGGACTCCTCATTCACACCCGCACTTCGACATGACAGATAAAGTACAACCCCCTTCTTTTCTATTCAAACTAAACAAACCGTTGAAGTCTCTGATCTATTTGATGCGACAAATACAGCATTTTGTTCAGACTACCCGAATCAACACTTATTGTTTCTCATTACAGATTAACGGGCACGGCTCAGAAGTAATCTACCAAGAACGTCTGTCACGAGTGGAGAGTGACAAAGAGTGTCTTATTCTTCAGGTCGGTGGGCACAACTCTCCATTGTAGCTTCAAGGCAGCAGAATAATTGCACTTGTGGTTTTATTTTTATTTGTTCGTGGCTTTTGTTGTTTTTTAAAAAAAAATGTATTTGTTATTTAACAGAATACTCAGAAACTAATCAACATACATTCAAGGAATCTGGTGAAAAGATTGATGGACGATTTACACATGATTAGTTTTCAATGCAGATTGGGAATTTACTAAAAAATATTGAAAAAAAGTTTAATTTTAATCTATTTTTTGATATTCAAAATGATCCTGTTGTCCTATTAGTTTTGTTTTCCCCTGGCATCTCACATCAGACCGACCAATCAAATACAAAAATGATGACTGATAAAGTAAAAGTCTACATCTATAGCTGTGGGTATACTATTCCACTGACTATTCCAAGTGCATTTTGAAGGCATTCTAGCTCAAATTGTGTTGCAGCAGTTTCATAAAATGAACACTCAAGGCTAGCATTCCTCTGCTTATCTCTTAATGTCAACAAAAGCCTTGAAATCTCGAAACCAGCAATCTGGTAGTCAACACTTACCTGCCCTTTCATTCACACTCAAAGGGCAGGTACGTTGGAAAGGGAAGTATCCTTAAGCTTAGTCTTTAAGTCTTTGAAAGATTTAAGTTATGGGCTTTTTATAGATGATCATTTGATCAGCTAAATATCATAAACGATGGTCTATAAACTGTCCCTCAGCCTCCAGTTGAGTATCTCTGACCGACAGTATGTGATCTCGAGTGCTCGGTGTGATTGTTACCAATGAATCTCCATTGTGCAGGTCAGTGTTCTCTCGGATCAGGTGGAGGTGCAGGGTGAAAAGATACGGGACCTGGAAAACTGCCTCGATCATCATCAGGAGAAACTAAATGCTACTGAAGAGCTGCTGCAACATGTGAGGCCTTAAAAAACGTGATGCATTTCATTTGTAACATTATATTTCCTTTTAAAGTGACTTATTATATCTATCCTATTTTTAAAACAACGTTTAGACTGATACAAGTTTTTCTTTTAGGGCCATTTACTTGTTTATATAGGTTTTACGGTGCTTGGTTGGTGTAAGGTGTTTTTACACTTTTCTAAAGCTTTTGGTAGCGTATCGGGATGTCATAATTCACACATCTCTACTCTGCCTAAGAGAACATGTGTTTGTGAATAAACATTTATTACCAGACCATGCCAAAACTTTGATCTCTCTACATAATATGTTCTGCTTTACCAATCATGCCTTGCTCCACAGGAGCTGTTGACCCGGTCCACTCTGGAGACGCAGAAGCTGGTGCTGATGACGGAGGTGTCCAGTCTGAATCTGAAGCTGACGGCTGTGGAGAGAGACCACAGGGAGAATGAGGTACAACCCCCTCCCCCTGCTGTGTACTGCCATGATAAATAGAGCAGAGATAGCCGAAGTTCTTTTTCATGTGATGTCTGACTCTGAATCCTGGAAGTCACCCACTCATTGTTTTTAAAGTCGCAAAGGTCTATCGCACTCCACTGGAGGACTCAGTTCTCTGTCATGTGGTGCAGGGTGAACTTCTTTAAGGGTTACAGAGGGGCTTAAACACCCCTTGTGCTCCTGCAGCTGTTTCCTGCCATTACCCCCCACTCTCCCCCTCTCCTCTCTGAAGGGGCTCAAAGTGTGTGAGAGTTATAGTTTCCATACACTCTGTCCACTAGCTGGGACACATATTCTGGTTATAGAATGTGGTATTTCCAGACAGTAAAGCTCTGAAGGGAGTTGACTAAATTAAATGCAACTGCATGTATGTCTTTTTGTTTCCATTTAGCTCCCATTAAACTTTAAATCAAATCCTAAAGCAGCATTCAGCCCCATGGTAGCCCCTGAACTTCACATTATGTTTACAATCAGAACTAGCTTTAGAAATCCTATTTAAAATGCTCCAGATCTATTTGTTTCAGTATCAAAGTTGTTAGTTTAGATTGCAAACAGGATGCAGGATGACCAATCGTTGTTGCTGATTCAACAAAAGGCTATATCAAAAGGCAGCGGTCAGATGTAACCCACAACTTACACACACCCTCACACTCGTCGCTGTAATTCTAAGTGTGTTACTGCTAGAAAAGTCAGCATGCTGAAAAACAGCTATAGGTGGACATTATTCTCCCACAATGCATGCACACATGTATTGTACACTCACAGCAGCAACACATTGAATGAATTGCACGGGTATGTGAGACAGCCTTATAGAATGCATTTTTATTTTCCTTGTGACTGTGGCCTTCTCAAGAAGCAGTTTCATTTTAACCTTCGAAACTGTATTTATGTTCACTTACTCACATACGATGGCATTTCTAAATGGCACAGAAAATGGTACATTTGCATCCAGAAAAAGGCAATAAATGAATATGCCATAAGCTTAACTAATGGATACAGGTTAGACATCACAGTTTAAATTGATTGAGTAGGGATGTGAAAGTACTAAATAACAATACACATTCAAATGAAAGATTCTCCAAACCCCGGGGCCCCTACACTGTTGCTGATTGGGATGAAAGCAGTTTCGCCGTAAGTGACCCGACATTTTCCCTTTAGCCCAGGATTTGCCTCGATGTGTGATGTGTGGACTCAGCTTCTCAAATTCCCTCCGGTGGGACATCAGTCTGAAACTAATATTTGGTGCTTTTGGCAGGAATTCTCCCACTGTTAAAACAAATTGTGAACTCTCTCCCACACAGTCTCCATTAACCCCCCCCCCCCGCGGTGCAGGCTTTAAACGAACGGTAACGGGAGTTTCTCTCTCCTCCCCAGGGCTTGTACCAGGAAGTAACAGACCTGCGGTTCAGGGTGACTGACATAGAGAATGACAGACTGCAGTGTGAGAAGAAACTCAAAACTACCAAAGTGAGTGTGCTAAAAATCACTTAAACGCTCACATTTGCTATGACAGGAGGTCTGAATTCAATTTGAAGATAGTCAAATGTATCATCAGATGTTTGAACCTTGTGATCTTCCCCATGACATCGATCCTCTGCTTCCTGTCTTTACTCCTATCTTACCAAATGCTTCTCTTCCTCCCCCTTTTTTCTGATGTGATTTTAACATCTTTCTGCTACATGCTAACCTGTCAAGCGTCCAAAGCGGAACAGTGGGCGGTTCACTGGAGATGAGGTGAACAAGGTTTGATCTCCAGCCTGTACTCTTCTCCTTTCTGGCCCTTAAGATGCTCTAAACCTGCTTCTTCTCCTCCACTGCTGCACACTGCTTTCCTGACTTTCACCACGCTCGCTGTAAGTGCTTCACCAGTACCGATTAAATCATCAGAACCTGGTTAACAACCCCTTTTTTTGGGTTAACACCTGCAAACTGAAATAACTTATTGAGGGAATCATTTGCTAAAGTCACTGCTACAAGTATAAACAGTACGATTTTCTTTTCATGGTATCTTTCTACAATTATAAAGTACACATCTTGTTAATCGGTACTTTAAATATTAGCCAGAATTTTGTGTCCAGTGTGTTGAGTGAATTTAGTGAATAGTATGAGCTTTGTGTCATAAACAACCACATTGTGATTAATAGAGGTCAGAAATGAACTAACTTAATCACTAACAGCACGACTGACTAACATTTATTTTCAAATGTTATGTTAAATAGGGCACTCCACTAGTTTTACTAAATACATAACATTTGACTAATTACAGGGCGAGTTTTAGTATGGTTAAAAAATACAGTATGTCTTTCATGGCTCTTAATGAACTTCCGGCGATTTGAAATACCTACATTTGTCTGTTTAATATATTGTAAGTTAAATATCTTTGTGTCTTGGAATTTTTTTCGAGCCATCTTAAAACATTACCATTGACAATTTGTGATGGGCTTCTTTTTTCATTCTTTATAGTACTAAAGGCTAAACATTCATATTACAAACAACACGTTTTTGCCTTCTAATGTTTATAATGATTCGCTGTTTTATAATTATTAGTCATGTCCTTCACTTTTTTCCTGTTTGTACCTTTTATTATCACTGTATGTTAGGGCTGCTCGATTATGGCAGAAATCATAATCTCGATTATTTGGGTCAATAATTGTAATTGCGATTATTAAATGCGATTATTCTTTGACTTTGAAAACATCCATTTATTGGAGAAAAAAAATGTGAACAGTATGTTTTTAAAAGTTGATTACCCTGAACTTTAAGTTTAATTCAACTGAAAAACCAAAAAAAAAAAAAAAAAAGTAATAATAAAAAAATAATCGTTTTATTTCGATTACGTTGTTTTCGTAATCGTTGCAAGCCATCATTGTAATCGCAATTAAAATACGATTAATTGAGCAGCCCTACTGTATGGGCTAGGAATGTGTCTAGCAATATGTGTCTAAAGTTTCTAATGCAATACAAACTCAAATGTAATGTATCCATTTATCTACCCAAGTTGAATTGACAGATCATGTGATGAGACTTGCAGAACCATAACTTCACTCTCTGCTTCACAGGAGGATCTGCTGCTGCTGCAGACGCAGCTGGAGGAGCGAGAGGCGGAGCTGAGGAGGCTGAAGGAGGAGAGCAGGCTGAGGATGGAGAGCCACAACAGAGCGGAGGGAGGAGAGGGAGGTGGGGGCTGTTCAAATAATTATCTGGCTGCTTCACAGAGTCTAATATTACATTTATGAGGATTAGACAAATAGACATTTCACATTCCACCAACACGAGACCCTCCAGCATCCTCTGTAGAAATAATGGTTGCTTTCATCTCGATTTCCCAATTCAATATTTTTTCTCTGTCTTACATTTCACGGACAAGCTGAACTACAACGAGGAGATTAGAAGCTCTAGTTCTTACTCAACTCCTTATCTGCTTCTATAGGCTACATACCTAACATTCTGACTGCTTCACTCCTCTCTCCCTCGGCTGACCTTATCTCATCCGCTCTGATGGTGGAGGAATGCCATTTATTCAAAGGGAGTCTCTTAACCATGCCTGTAAACACGTGATTATACATCTGATGCAGGTCATCTGGTTGTTTATTCAGACACTGTTAACATCAAATACATGTAGTCAGTGCAGCTTCTTGGTTGTTGTGAATTAGAGGAGAAATATTTTTTAAAGATTTCATTCAAAATTGGATTCTTATTGATTAATGATCCCACACCGCAACCTTACTTATCTATCTCAATGTAATGAAAAGACTTTGGATTAGATTCTCTAGTGGTTAGCTCGTATTTAATTGTAGTAAAACACAGAGTCCTTGTTTTTGATAGGTTGTGGTGATAATCGACTCAAGACTTCACTGCAGCTACCAAACACAAGCAGAAACAAGAGCTATAGCTCACTGTTTTGATCACTGTGCTGTTATCTGCTTTCAGAGCCAGGGGGGGGTTGAAAAAAGTTCCACAAGTTAAGTATCTTTTTTCTTTCACAGACACTGAAGTGTTGAACATGAAGAGGGTGTTGGGGTCACTGGCGTCGGCCAACGATGTGAAGGTACGGTGTGATGCGACGCTGTGGTATGAGTGGTATGAGGCAGTCGCTTTGATTCATGGAGAAATACTTCACACCCAAAATGATCACTTGTTTTACTGAACTTTTGAAACCTTTGAATAAAAGTTCATTATGCTTCCACGGTGAGCAAAGAATCAGAAACAGTGTTCCTGAGTGGAGGTAAATGGTGACTCAGACTGTGTTACATAAACAACCTCACACTGCTGTCTTAGCGAGGATTGTTTATGCGGCTATCCTAGACAATTTTCTCTGTTATTTAATTGTTTTGTTCATGCTGAAGCCATGTGAGAAAACATTTCTAAGAATTCAAGGTTACACCAGGTGAGTCGTGGATATTCCAAGTATGACTTTGGGGTTAACGGCTTGTTTATTTTCAGGAACGAAGGATAAAGGAGCTGGAGGAGTCCCTCACAAAGAGCAAGAAAGTGCAGGAGCTGATCATAGGTCAGTGTGATTAAAGATCATACACATTGAAAATAATCTTTATTTTTGTAAAACTAATTTGCATTCCTGTAACTACTACGATGAATAGTTAATGAAGTTTCAGCACTTTATTTTCAAGGCCTCACAACCTCACGTAAATAATAGCAAACATCATGTCTACATATCCAACAGAGCCTTGTAACATTGTACACAATCATCAAATAATACATTTTAATATTAACGTTTTACTATCGATAGATAAATACTTAATTCATTCGAAATTTGGAAATTATTTTATTACAGCAGCAGTGTGTTCAGGCATTACAATATTTAAAATAAAGTATTAACACAATAAAATACAAATGAAAGGCAAATGTATACATATCTGCAGTAGAAAAGACATGTCTCACAAAGAATACACACTATAACATATTCTGGTTGATTTAGAATGTTCTCTAAACGACCAAAATACTACAGTAGCAGAAGAGGATAGTATATATATATATATATATGCATTTAAGTACTTTTAAGGCAGCCTAGAAAGGTGTTTGTAGCTTAATCTGCAGCACATTGTCGTTGACTGTCCTACATGTCCTCTCTCAGAGACACTGAAGGAAGATGACTACGACGATATCGCAGATGATCCCTCGGTTTCTGTTTCCATGGAGGTGGATCAGGACTCGCTGGTGTTGGGAGGGGAGGCAGGAAGAAGCTCTGGAGAGGTAAACACAACCTCCTGTCAAAACAATTTTTCACACAGGATGAACCCCAGACTGCAGACTTCCTTTAGAAAAGCTCCATGTCTGCCTCCCACCCTGAGAGCGGTTTCTCCCAGGAATTCAGAGCTCGTGATCGCGGTTAATATTTGTCAGGCTGTGTACATGTTCTGCTGCTGGGAAAATATGTTTATTTAATCCGGTTTTTCTGTGTTGTCTCAGTCCATCCCTTGTATAGCAGTTCTGTCTGAGATGAATGATCTGGACAGAGAGCGACAGCTACAGGCGGCCCACAGGTAACACTGTCATCTCAGCGTCACTGAAATATACTTCCTCTATCTTTCATTTAGTCTCAGGGGTGGAATACAAACTGAGAAATATCTGCACTACATATCCATTCATTCTGACAGATGTTGTTTGAGCTTTCTGGAGTTTCTCCTAAGCTATGGGACACTTTGTAAGAATGTGCTCTGTGTATGATACGGTTTCCTTTGAGTGAAACAGTTGCTAGTTGTTTAAAGTCCAGCTTCGGTTCAATAAACCAATTATAGTTCAATCGTATCTCTCTTATCTACATTATGTCTCATGAGACTTATGCCCAGGTTAAAAGTCGGCTATGTATTTAAAAAGAAGATTATTTATGTTTGTCTATCATGTAATTTTTTGAAGAGTATATATAAAAAAAATGCCTTAATTCACTCTTTTACACAAGACAGACGGCTAAATAGCATTAAAGCATTTTAGGGAGGTCAGTACACTTTTCTTTAACTTCATTTTCTTTTATTTCAGTAGTTTTTACACCAGTGATTCACCTTTTCATTATGTTATATGTCTGCAAAGTTTCAGTTCTACAACTATACTTGATGCTGAGGATATTTCAGTAGGTTTGTTTTATAATAAATAATTGTTGTTGGTGTTTCAGTTCCTCAGACATCCCACAGCCGGACAGCTCGGCCTTCAGCAGCGAGCAGGTCAGGTGACCTCCCATGTCAACATGTTGACTGCAGTGAAATAATCCAACATAATAATCATATTATCCAATTGAATTTGAATCTATTAGTCTATTAGTTTCTTCCATGAGTCTCCAGTCACAGGACACACTGTGAGAGATGATCCTGCTCTGACACCTGGTGGTTAAACGGTGCAACTACATTTATGTATCAGGCGAGAATATGAAGGTTAAACAGAGGTGGGAAGGTACTCTGAACTTGTACTTAAGTAAAAGTAGAAGAACCAGAGTGTAGGAATACTCATACAAGTCCTGCAATGAAATAGTATCTCAAGTACAACAAATAATCACACAACCCTTTTTACATTCATTATTTTGTAGAATGTTCTCTCATTATAGTTTTACACTGTAAAAAAGAAAAGAAAAAAACCAACAAATAAAACAAATTGTGTACTTTGGCACATAACTCAAGATAAAAGATACCCTTATTACTTATCGTCGCTGCACATACAAGATATCCGATTAAAGCTGAGGTTCCACAGATTATTTAGGTATAGTATCATCACTAAGTGATCCGAACTCAGACAGGGGAAGCAAACTCAGACATCACAACACGTACCTTTTCGGAGCTTCTCGGCGAGATGTCTCACCGTAGCTGTCAATCTGATCAAAAGACGTGTTCAATGGAATTAAAACGAGAAAAAACGAGGCTGAATCGGTTAATCCATAGGTTGATAATGTTTCTGGGTAATACTTTTTTTAATTTATAATCCATAATTCCATTTGTATGTAAAAATCGGAGGGTAAAAGTTAGCTGCTAATGGTAGCCACCAGAGTTATTGCAGCTTCCGGTCTTGGCTATGCGGCAGTCTCACACACACACATTACCAAATAAGGAGTATGTGGGAGTTCCCTTCGATTCCATTGGCTCTGACGGTTTAAAAGAGATGTCAATCAGCAAATCGAACAAAGGGGGGCAGAGATGGGTCAAATCCACCCAAATGACCCCAGAAGTGCTAAATCTCTCTAAAAAGGTCAATTTCACTTGTTTTGTGTCAATCTTGATACAGGGTACTTATTATATGTTGTACTTTGGATTCCTAAAGCTTTTAGTCTACCATCCCATCATTCAAGGGTGGTTTTCACTATAAGTAAAACAAACTTTTTGGACGGACACAATAATTTACATTTTTTTTACTGTGTTCAATCTGAATTTACTTTAAAATAAAAACATCTAAACTTCTACATCCAACTCACAGGTGTAACCTTGCTTTGAAAAAACAGATTATTAATTGAACCCTTTTAGAAGTGAAGATATGGTCATTTGTTCTGGGAATGTCCTTTTCGAGCCTGAGACCTGAAAAACATCTTTATCTCATATTTTCATATTCAAGGAATAATACAATTTCCTTTTCAAAACTATTGCACTAAATGTCATCTAAAATCCTTTAGACTCCCTTTAATTGAGATACACTTTTTTAACATTCTCAATGCTTTAGAGAGCGTGCAAGTTACCGATAATATGTTGGTTGGCTCATAAAAATAATAGTTACTGACTTTTCTACTTCTTTCTTCTCCTAGACCAAAAACAACGCAGCCGTGGGTTCCTCGTCTCCCATCAGAGCCGGTGATGAGACCTTCGGCTCGAAGAAGGCCCGCTCCTCTTTCGGCCGCAGCTTCTTCAAACTGCGAGGAGGCAAACAGACCACCAGCTCTCCAAACCTGGGTAACACTGATGCTGCGATTTCCATGAAAGTTATCACATTTCCTTTGGTGTTAAAATCACTTTGATGTTTGTCTCTGATCCTGGTGTTTGTTTCACTGCTGGTTGAATTGTGAAGACCGCAGCCGGAGTGCCAGTGCTCCTGCGTTAGGTACGGTAGAGCACAGCCTGCAGATGTTACTCTGGATTAAACAGCTGGATGTGAATTAACTGCAGTACTGACACTATGTGACCATTTCACCTACTGTAGGGGAACCTGAGAGTCACATGCTGAACAGCTTTCCCCCTCTCTAACTCAGTGGTTCCCATCTCTCTGACTCTTCAAACCTCATCATTCTGACTTTGTTTCAGTCGTGGTTTTCTGGAGATGCAACAATTGCAGTTTTCTTGTCCGATACATATTATTTTTGGATAAGAAGAAAAAAAAAATCTTAAAGTTATTATTATTAAAAAACCATGGTATGCTCATAATAAACATTGACTATTTCATTACTAATGTTTTCTTACAACTGCGGCACATAAATTGAACCAATAAAACATTTCTGACCTATATGACTGATGGATTGTTGCATCTCTATAATTTTCTCATTTCAAACATTTTGAAGGATTTAAAGTAACTAGTTTAAACTCTACTCAAAGTTGGGGAGTTGATAGTTTTTCTCTTAGAGGTTTCTCTCCATGATCTCACTGAAGCATCCAGCTGTCCCTTATCCATGACATTAAACCATCTGCAATGAAGCTGTTTCAATGGAACTTTCCACTTAAATATGTATTTCTCCTTGGTAGTGGTTTACTAGTTGCATGGATGGTACAGCTCAGGTTAAACTGTATTTCTTTTAGTTTGTTAACATTGTGTCATAGTGGTGCGTCTGTAGTTGTTATTCTGTAAACTCTGATCTGGTCCATTCTGGTTATTTATTCTGATTATTTTTCACAGCTGAGACGGAACGTAAAGGCACGGATCATCTGGACCTGGCCGGCCTTCCTCCTAAAAAACCTCAGGATGCTCCTCTATGCTCACCTGATACCAAGAAGAAGTCCAAGGGCTTCATGAAGTTCTTCGGCAGGTAAGGGTGTGTCAGCTCTATCTAAAGTATTATCATAAGATTCTTGACTATCTGTCATTTATACTGTGTGACACTCCTGCAGACTAAAGCGCAGTCACTCTACGACCTTCAACCTGGATGATGCAGAGACGGAGTTCAGGAGGGGGGGGGTCCGAGCCACCGCCGGCCCGAGGCTGGGCTGGTCCCGCGAGTCCAAACACAGGTCGGTGTCCAACAGGCGTCAGACATGTGAGGCCTGTCTCTGTTCTCTCAACCACTGGATAAACTGTGATGAGTACCCCTCTGTCCCCTCAGTGCTGTGGACGTCCCCTTCTCCCGCTGGAGCAGAGAGGACGTGTGTGCCTGGCTCCATGAGCAGGGCCTCGGGCTGTATGTGGCCCCGGGGCAGAGCTGGATCAAATCAGGACAGACACTACTGCGGGCTTCACAGCACGACCTGGAGAAGGTTTGTTTAATTAGTCAATTAAATATCCGCTTTAGGGTTTTTCTTTATCCAGAATGTGCACTTGGGCATGTTCCTCAACATTTAAACTCAAAGGGGAGGACGGGGATACTCTGAGATGTTTGTAAATGTTCCCTGCGTGACGTTGTGTTCCTGTTCCCGGATCAGGAGCTGTGCATGAAGCAGCCTCTCCACAGGAAGAAGCTGCAGCTGGCTCTGCAGGCTCTTTCCTCCGAGGAGGACTACCTCAAATGCAGACTGGACTACAACTGGGTGACCAGTGAGTGTGGCACTCTCTGACGACTGCACTGTCCCCACAGCTTTACATCTAGACTACATTAATGTCTGTTTTACTTCAGGGTGGCTGGACGACATCGGCCTCCCGCAGTACAAAAGTCACTTTGATGAGGCTCGTGTTGACGGCTGCATGCTGCACTACATGACAGTGGTGAGCTGATGGATCACTAGGGAGATTTAGGACTTTTTAATTATTCAATCATTTTGGATGTGTTCATGCATCAATAGAATTGGCAGCTATGGTCAGGGTTGAAGTTGATAAAAGATTGAACTCTGTGAAAGTGCAACATAATGTTAATTCAACTACTTATGGCCTTTTTCAACTCTTTAAAAGTAGCTTTGATGTCCTGAAAGGGAACACAATCAAAGTGGGACTCAAGGGTTAAACATGTGTCATGTAGCCCTGGAGCCTTTGTGGAAACAATGAAACTCTGACATGAAAGTGACAGGAAACCTTTTTTTGGACGAAAGGTTGTTAATCATTATTTTATATTCTGGCTGAACTTTCCCACTGAATAAACCATAATGCCTTCTTTTTTTTCTCGCCTGCTTCCCAGGAGGACTTGCTGTCTCTGAAGGTGGGCAGTGTCCTCCATCACCTCAGCATCAAGAGGGCCATCCAGGTCCTCCGCCTCAACGGCTACGCCCCCAACTGTCTGAGGAGACGGCCCTCTGATGAGGTACAGGAAGTCTCAACCCAAACTCTCCCTCATTTTGTTTTATTTCACATGTATGCACCCCTGACATCCGGACTCTTTCCCCCGGACTCCTCCCACCCCTCCCCCCCCCCAGAACAACATGACGCCAGCAGAGATCTCCCAGTGGACCAACCACAGGGTGATGGAGTGGCTGCGCTCCGTGGATCTGGCCGAATACGCCCCGAATCTGAGGGGCAGCGGTGTTCACGGAGGACTGATGGTGAGAGGGGGGGGGGGGGGCACAGCGGGTGTAGAGGAAATGTAACTAACACAGCCCAAACTGGGGGCAGGGTGAATATTGCTACAGATGTCTTTTAAAAACAAAAACAAATGTATAAAAAAAGGTCATAGGTGTTGAAAAACACAACACTTGTTTATTTAGTTTCCTTCCTGACGTCTCCCTCCTGACCTCTCCCTCCTGACCTCTCCTCATGGTGTTTTCTGAAATGTCTTCACACTCTGAAGGTGTTAGAGCCACGCTTCAACGTGGAGGCGCTCGCCCTGCTGCTCAACATCCCCTCCAACAAAACCCTGCTGAGGCGCCACCTGGCCACTCACTTCCACCTGCTCATCGGCTCCGAGGCGCAGAGACTCAAACAGGACTGTCTGGAGAACCCCGACTACTGCGTGCTCACCGCCACCGCCAAGGTCAAGGTACTGCTGTCTGCTCACACACACACACACACACACACACACACACACACACACACACACACACACACACACACACACACACACACACACACACACACACACACACACACACACACACACACACACACACACACACACACACACACACACTGGAGCTTCAATCATTTACCAACAGAACTGATTTTCCACCAATGAATTTGATCTCACTCAAATGACAGATTAGGTTCATTGTGTACTTTTGATGAATACAAATTGTTTCATTTCAAAATGTAATGATTATTGTACAGATTGAACTGCCTATTTTTTGCAAATAATCACACATTCAAATGTTTTTATTTTAGTCGCCCCAGCTCTACTTAAAATGTCTGTACTGAATATAAATAAATGTCAACAACTTGCTTATCGTCCTCCTGCAGCCTAGACACCTGTCATTCGGGGGTTTCGGCACTTTGAGGAAGAAACGCCATGACGATGGCGAGGAGTACGTGTGCCCCATGAACGTGGAAATGCCAAAGAGCAGCAGCTTCCAGATGGGGGGCCAGATCTACGAGGAGCCCCTCGACCACCTGGAGCAGGTACGGAGAAAACTTCACTTCTGATTACTGGAGAGTTTTGAGTCTGCTTTGGCTTTTCCCTGACCCCCTGTTTGTGTGCATTTTGCAGATGGAAGACTCTGAAGGGACCGTGAGACAGATCGGAGAGTTTTCTGAGGAAATCAACAATCTGACGGTGAGACGCTGGTTTTCCTCCCCCCGACATAAACAGCAGCAGGAAGTTACAAACTGGAAGGCTTTAACTGACCGTTAACCTCTCTGTGTTTCAGAGCATGCTGAAGGAAGACGAGTTCTTTCACGAGATATCTGTCGACGCAGCAGAACACGATCACATCTCCGGTGTTTGATGGAGACGCTTTGTTAGAAAAGATCAAACTGTGCCAACTAGAATCTAAACACCTCCACCTCCCCCGCCACCTTTGTAGTAGACATGCTAGACCTCCACCCTGACATTATTCTCGTCCTTCAGAAGTGCAGCCATATCTTTTATTACAATATATATATTTATTAAACATATAATGCATGAAGTGAAAATGCCAATGTATCCTTTTTAATTATTCAAGCATGTGAGTTTCATTTTGAGTGAAGTAGGCATACTTGTTATTTCTCCATTTTTATTTTGAGTGTCGTAATCAAGTGTGCGGAGTCATTTTTCTTGTGGTACGTGAAGTTGTTATTTTTACAGCAGAATTTCTTTTTTTTCTACAACAGTTTTGGGATTCTGTATTAGCTTAGCATAAAGACTGGAGCGTTGGCTTTCTCTAATGTTTTATATTCAACATGAATCTCAAGGCTTTTCACCAAACACAGTTACGTCTTCCTAGAACTGAAATAGTTAGTGGCTGGTGACAGATGTTCTTCAATCTGCTTCCAGGCTTTATGCCAAGCTCAAAAACACCAAGTGTATTGATCCTGTTCTTTTTGCCACATGTCTAACTTTCCTTTAAGATATTCAGGATTGAAGGTAAATATGAAATGCCAAAGTCATTGTTTTTAAATTTTGATAATAAAAACGAGAAACTTATTTTTATCTCTTCGTCTTTTTTTATTTTCTTTTCCACAAGTATTTTTATTGGGCCATCAATCTTAAACAAACTGACATAAGATCACCCGATTTTACATTTTTTACAACAAACATGGCATCCCCCCCACAAAACCGAAAAGTGTCACAATACGATATAAAAGGAGCAAAAATAAGTAAATAGAAAATACAAGAGGATATCATAAAAGCACAGAAATACAAAGAGACACTGTGTTGCACATTGGGCTGCATGAACATTCACACGCCAAGGGAGACAATCACTCATTGCATTATAACCGTCTAGTCTCAAGTAGCTACAGCGTACATTAATGAGTAATAGGCAAGGTTATTTATATAGCACCTTTCAACACAAGGCAATTCAAAGTGCTTTACAAAAAACAATTTTCAAAGCTTTATAAACTAGCAGCAGTATTTTGAAATCTATTCTTTGACACACAGGAAGCCAGTGTAAAGACTTCAGAACAGGAGTGATGTGATCCACTTTCTTAGTGTTAGTGAGGACTCGAGCAGCAGCGTTCTGAATCAGCTGCAACTTTCTAATAGATTTTTTAGTGAGACCTGTGAAGACACTGAAGCTCAGCGCTAACTTTTATACGTTCTGCCTTGGCTCCAAAAACCATTACCTCAGTTTTATCTTTGGTCAATTGGAGAAAGTTCTGACACATCCAGTCATTGATTTGTTCAATGCACTTACTCAGTGTTTGAATTGGAGCAGTCTCCTGGTGAAATGGTTACGTAAATGTGTGTGTCATCCGCATAGCTATAGGATTATCTAATCCCCTAAAGAAGGAATAGAATTAACAAAAGAGAGAATAGGATCCCAGGTTTTGCTAAATGTATCAGAGCATCCCCTTATACTAAATATTCTCTAAGTATAAGAAAGACATTAAGTCTTTCAACCACGACTGAGAAGATGGAGGTTTTTGGTCCTTCCACTGCAGTAAAATACGTGTGAAGCAAAAGCAATAACATTGCTCTCCTTGTTAGTGAAATTCCTCAGGGACACCAAAAATAGAAATTGAAGGGCTTAGGAACCACCGGCTTATTGAAGGCCTTCGTGAGTGTATCATAAAAAGAGGACCAGAATGAACCCAGTTTTGGACAGGAGAAAAACATGTGTGTGTGGTTGGCCGGAGAGAGAGAGAGCATCTATAACATATCTCACTTGTGTCAAACAGTTTGCTAAGTCTAACTTTGGTCAGGTGTGATCTGTGTAGGACCTTAAACGGTATCAGTGTCAGTCTGGCACAAGATGAAGTAGAGATGACTCTGTCTAGGGCCCCCTGCCACCATTCATCTGAAAAGGTAACCCCAAGCTCCTTCTCCCAGGTGTTCCTAGTGGCTAAAGGAGACTATAATGCTGATAAGATTAACTTCCCCATGGCTGAAATGACTTCACGGGCTACAGGGGACAATAGAATTGTATCAATGAGAGAATCAGGTGGTTGATGAGGAAAATTGGGGAAGTAACAACGAGCAAAGTCTCGGATTTGAAAACATCTAAATGACAGAGTTTGGAAGGTCAAATTTAGAATATCAAAGGAGACATAAATGTTAAAAAGTTGTTATAATAAACCAAACCTTTCTCCTTCCACAAAGAGAACACTGGGTCAAGAGATGAAGGAAGAAAAATAAGATTATTACAAATGGGCATTAGCAGGGAAAGGGAAACAATTTTAAAGTGCCGTCTAAATTGCCTCAAAATCTTTACAGTAGATTGTACAATCGGGTTGGATACGCATTTAGCAGGAAATGATTTTAGGGGGGCACAAATTAACGCCGATAAAGAGATAGAGCCACAAAACCTGATCCTTGCGTAGCTCACAGGCCGTTTCTCAATCGCGAGTACACATGCTGCAGAGCAACTATTTCAAGTATACTACGTCATAGAGTGGCGCAGAATGCTGGGCATTTCGATTTAACATGCATTTAAACAGTCCTTTGGCGCCACTCGATGACGTAGTATACTTGAAATAGTTACTCTGCAGCAGTTTTACTCGCGATTGAGAAACGTCCTCTGTCTCACATCAGCCACAATATCAGCCTTTGGAATAATATGATGAAATTATGAATTAGCCAGTACAACACAGAGCAAGGTAACAACTTCAAATGTGTTATAAAGATGGGCACCAATGAAAAAAGTTCCTCCCGTATTGAGAAAAAAGAGAAAGAGAAAGAAAGAAACACACCCCAACGAGATCAGATGTCTGAATCTCTTACAAAACCCTACAACCTTGTCCTAAACTCATCCTATAACATAGATGAGCACGCAGGTAATATTCTGCACACCTCCGGTTAACTACGGTGTAGTTGGCTTCCCTTCAAAATGTATAATTAATTATACATATACAGGACTGTCTCATAAAATTAGAATATTGTGATAAAGTTCTTTATTTTCTGTAATGCAATTAAAAAAACAAAAATGTCATACATTCTGGATTCATTACAAATCAACTGAAATATTGCAAGCCTTTTATTATTTTAATATTGCT
Organism: Harpagifer antarcticus; assembly: GCA_902827135.1. Taxonomy (NCBI): domain Eukaryota; kingdom Metazoa; phylum Chordata; class Actinopteri; order Perciformes; family Harpagiferidae; genus Harpagifer; species Harpagifer antarcticus. The sequence goes on from CADEHL010000525.1 coordinate 5,426,988, forward strand.
GATTATGGCATACAGCTTAAGAAAACTCAAAAATCCTATTTCAAAAAATTAGAATAGTTCCTCAGACCAAGTAAAAAAAAAAGATTTATAACAGCAAAACACAATCAAACATTTGAAAATGTCCATTAATGCACTCAGTACTTGGTTGGGAATCCTTTTGCACGGATTACTGCATCAATGCGGCGTGGCATGGAGGCAATCAGCCTGTGGCATTGCTGAGGTGTTATGGATGCCCAGGATGCTTCAATAGCGGCCTTTAGCTCATTAGCATTGTTGGGTCTGGTGTCTTTCAGCTTCTTCTTCACAATACCCCACATATTCTCTATGGGGTTCAGGTCAGGGGAATTTGCAGGCCAATCGAGGACAGTAATGCCATGGTCAGTACACCAGTTACTGGTGGTTTTGGCACTGTGGGCAGGTGCCAGATCATGCTGGAAAATGAATTCCTCATCTCCATAGAGCTTTTCAGCAGACGGAAGCATGTAGTGCTCTAAAATCTCTTGGTACACAGCTGCATTTACTCTGGGCTTGATGAAACACAGTGGACCAACACCAGCAGCTGACATGGCTCCCCAAACCATCGCTGACTGTGGGAACTTCACACTGGATTTCAAGCAACTTGGATTTTGCTCCTCTCCAGCCTTTCTCCAGACTCTGGCGCCTTGACTTCCAAATGAAATACAAAACTTGCTTTCGTCTGAAAAGAGGACTTTGGACCACTGTGCAACTGTCCAGTGCTTCTTTTCCTTAGCCCAAGTCAGACGCCTCTTCCGTTGTCTTGAGTTCAGAAGTGGCTTGACCATGGGAATACGGCTATTGTAGCCCATTTCCCGGATACGTCTGTGAACAGTGACTTTTGATACCTGGACTCCAGCTTCAGTCCACTGTCTTTGAAGCTCCCCCAAATTCTGGAAGCGACTCTTCTTCACAATGCTGTTAAGGCTGCGGTCATCTCTCTTGGTTGTGCAGCGTTTCCTGCCACATTTCCCCCTTCCAACAGACTTTTTGTGGATGTGCTTTGAAACTGCACTCTGTGAACAGCTTGCTCTTTGAGACATTTCTTTTTGTGTCTTACCCTCCTGATGGAGGGTGTCAATGACGGTCCTCTGGACAGCAGTCAGATCAGCAGTCTTCCCCATACTTGTGATTTAGTTTACTGAACCAAGCTGAGTGTTTTTCAAGGCTCAGGAAACCCTTGCAGGTGTTTCGAGTTAATTAGACGATTCAAGTGATTCGTTGAACACCCTACTAGTATACTTTTTCATGATATTCTAATATTTAGAGATAGGATATTTGAGTTTTCTTAAGCTGTATGCCATAATCAGCAATATTAAAATAATAAAAGGCTTGCAATATTTCAGTTGATTTGTAATGAATCCAGAATGTATGACATTTTTGTTTTTTTAATTGCATTACAGAAAATAAAGAACTTTATCACAATATTCTAATTTTCTGAGACAGTCCTGTACATCCCCAGCTGAATTGCAGTCATTCCCCAGTCCACACCCCACAAACGAGACAGCAGTGACCTCTATTGGCCTAGCAGGGAGCTGCAAGTAATGTCTAATTTAAAGTGGACCAATCATGTTATATTTGAATAATATATTGTAGGGCCATACCTGTATAAAACATGTCTGTGAAGTTTTTTTTTCAAAATACCAAACAGATCCTGCATTTTAGCAATGCCTCATTTCGCTCTATTTGCTCTTTCCAGTCCTGTTTTTGCAAGGGCTGATTCTATGACGTAGCTTTAATGCAAATGAGCTGCAGCTGACCACGCCCCCCTGCAGGAGAGGGGAGCTTGCTTTGAGATCAGCTGCTGGGCTCTCAGAAGAGGGGGAGAAAAAGAGATCTCCGTCCTCCGTGTTTAATTCTTATATGATTATATAGAGTCATTATTCATTTGTTTTAAAGCTCAATAAATAACAAAGAAGACCTTTGACCGGCACTTTTCAGATTTTGTCCGGAAGATTTAAACTTTAACAGACATGTTGACCGGTGGAAAAAAATCTAACTGAAACTCTGCCACACGGTCCCCTCGTTCCTTGGAAGAGGCGGAGAGGTGGGTGTTTGTCATCTGCTGGTGGACTACCGGAGAGAATTACAGCCTCAGGGAGGGAGAATAAACAGAAGGGCAACCATGGCAACCATGCAAGGGAAGTCTTCTTCGCTGCTTTTGTGGCAGACTACAGCGCCACTTATAGGCCTGGCATAGGTACTACAGCGTCTCCAGCGCTTTCGAGCGGCAATGGCCGGCCGTGGCCCAACCCCACATTCCCCTGATCAGTGGAGAGTTGGCCATATAGGCAGAGCACCACTTTTCTGACGTCAGAGATATTTCAAATGTGTATCAGATCCGTTGCAGCCCCGTTTTTAGAGATTTGGGTATGGAGGAAAAGAGAGAGGGTTGTGTTTTCTGACACTTGGTGAGTTCCCTGACACACATATTCATGTATAAAAGACATACAAAAGTGCATTTTGCATGATAGGTCCCCTTTAACGTTCATGTCCGTGTAGCTTCAGCTCGGTTATAGAAATAAAAATAACTTAAGTGAAAAACAAGATTCATAGGGGGTATGTGGAGAGAGTCCTGATCATTCACCCTGATCATTCACTTACTGCTATGAACCTGATAGAAACGCTCTGCCTCTTCCGCGGAGTCAAACATGCGAGTCTGTCCGTTAATAGTAACACGCAGGCAGGCTGGGTAGAGTAAGCCGAAGCGTATTCCCTCCTTGTAGAGCTGCGACTTCACTTTGTTAAAGGCAGCCCGCTTCTTGGCGAGTGTGGCGCTGAAATCTTCAAAGATCCTGATGGGATGACCTTGGTACGAGACATCCCGGAATTTCCTAGCCCACAGCAGCACACGTTCCTTCTGGGCATATTTATGGAAGCAGACAATGAGGGGCCGGGAACCAGTGCACGGTCCAGCTCCAAGGTATCCAGCTGAGGGTCTCACCACCACCTTCTTGAACAGTGTAGTCATGAAGAGACGAGCATCAACCTCCTCCATTCCTTCTGGAATGCCAATCACACGGAGATCCTGTCGTTTGGAACGTGAAAGCAGGTCTTCCACCGCCAGCTGCAATCTGTCATTCACCTGATTAGTGGTCTCCAACTTGGATTTCAATACGGCCACCTCTCGTTCCAGAGGAGTGATTCCATCTGAATGTGCGCTGAGAGACGTTTCCATCCCGGTGATGGTGGCAGTATGTGTGGCCACGGTGTCGGTGATCTTTTGGAGAGAGGCTTGGATTGGGGCCAGGGCGGTGTTCATGGAAGCGGTAAGTTCACCTGTTTCTCAAGCGGCTGAGTGTTAGCGGCTGCTCGCTAGCTTCCGAAGCACTGGTAGCCATCTTGTTAGCCTCTTTATCTTGCGAGCTAAAGAGTTTAGTTTGTTGCTGACTTTTGCTGCGACTGCCGTGAGTTTTACTCATTTCAACAACGAAAAGGTTACTGAGGCACACCTACTGACTTATCAAGTAAGAAAAGTAACAGACGTCTGGGTGTATGTGTTTAAAAGCGAAAAAGGATTAGGGAGCCAATGCGACCGATCACTCCAACGCCATAACCGGAACCTCCTTTGTCTTTATTTTAAGACACAACACAGTTTTGATAAAAAATAATCAAAGCATCTCAAATTCAGTAGCATTTTCTTTTCTTTATGTTGCATATCCAAACACAAGTAGCAACTGTTGCAACAAAGACATATCCGTTACAACATCCCGTTGAACAGGTTAAAGAACATGTTTTAGCAAAATATTGACATCTTTGACGATAGACAGAGGGCAGGTTTAACTCTTACACAGGTGCAACAGCTTCAATGGAATAATCAATACAATCATGTATAAATGAAGTGATCTTAAACAGTGCATATAAAAAGCTTTGCAAGTGTTAAGGCACTCAGAAAACATCCCTTAAACCTCAACTCTGATATCATTTTGAATAACATCATTAACAGTCTCAACACCTTTCATGATCCATCTCCTCGACTTACTACTTTTGAACCCTTACAAGCCTTAATATTTACCTTTCCCCCCTTCCGTGCCACTTACTGATTACATGAATTGGTCCGTGCTGTGATTCTGCTTCATGGTGAACGTTGCATGGCATAAATAGTGTGTGTATATAGTGCAATAACCACTGGAACTGTGCGTGCCTTAATGTTTTCAGGAGAGATTATGATAACTGGATGCTCGAATGAGACGTTTAGAAGGTGAACCTGCGGCTGCTGGAGTGACCCACTTTGTCCAGGTTGGGGTTGCAGGCGAACTGGATCATGGGGGGAGGTCCACACATCATGATGAGGGTCTCGTCACCTGGGGCGGGCAGGTGTTCCCGCACCATATCTTCATTGATGAAGCCTTGGCTGTACTCCCAGTCTGAAACAAAGGGGAAGTTTCACAGATTAATAACAACTCAATGTAGCAATGTTACTATTGTGATATACTATCTATGACTTTTTATTTTGTTACTTACTATGACTTATTTCAGATATTTCTAAATACTATGACTTTTTTCTGATATAATATTTGATAAAACTTTTTCAAATCTCTTTTTAACATACGTCAACACCCTAAAGCGATTTTCTTCGACTTTTTACTGACATACCAGATTATGCATTATCATTTTAAGATTGTTGCCATTCTATACTATTAATAAATAATACTATTACTTAAAAAAAATACTAAACCTAACAATAACTTTTATTTCAAATACCACACTAGGACTTTTTTTATTTTAACATTCTATACTGAATTTTTTTCGTGATATTTTAATGTCATACCATATTTCTTTGGAAAAGTATACAATATGTTTTATTTATTCTCTCCTATTTTCTTTCGAGTGATTTATGAGAGACGTTCCCACCCGTTAATCTAAATGATGTTGCAACGACACATCAGTCCAACAAGGTCGGCTTTGTTGTCTTTTCTTCCAATGAATGCAGAGTAAAGCTAAGCTGTGTTGTGAATGCTTAGATATGAAATAATATTAGTGTTTCATTTATTATATTAAACATATCAATTTATTTTATGGTATTTGTTTTTACATCTTTATATTCATTGTTTATCTGCAATTATACATAACATTTGGTTGCCTTTATTGATATTGGGTCTTTATTATTTAGATTTATATTGATATAAGACAGTATAATTTATAACTGTTAACACCATTCATCATCTGTGTACATATATATGTATCTTGTATAGGTGACTCAAACATTGACATACTGTAGTCTACGTTTAATTAAGTTGCGGCATTTCAGCACAATTTAGAGGTACTTTTAATGTTTTTATTTGATACTTTTCTTTATAGTTGTACTTCACATTTTGTTATGAGCGAAACCTTAAATATAAAATAAATGATAAATGTTCTCAGATGTCTAAAGGCATGTTACCTTCAGGTGCGCTGTCCAGGGTGAACCAGAGCTTAAACCGGTCCGGGTGGTTCACCTGGATCTCTTCCAACTCCGGACGCAACAGAATATCTTTTTCAGTCTGAGAGAGAGCAGGAAGAACAAGGTTTCAAACAGGAAAACAGATCACTTATAGCAACACTTGATCATGTGACCCTGGCTGAGACCCACCTGGTTGGCGAACAGCAGGTAGCACACCGTCTGGTCCTTTGGATCCTTCATCACAGCGGTGATGATCTGCAACATCGGAGTGATGCCTGGAAAAAATACAAAAACAGGAAGATCACATTTTCAGAGTTGGCCTGATGTGGATATCTGTGTTCCCTTTTGTTCCAATAAGAAAAGCCGGATATGTCATAAAATAACTGATTGGATGGTTCTTCTGTACAACATATAAGGAAATAAAGTCATAGTATAACATGTGGAAAAAAGCTTTATAAAAAGGCAGGTATGTCGAAAATATGAGGGAAAACTGCATAGTATAGTATGCTGAAAGATATGAGAACAAAAAGCTTAGTATAGTAATAAAATAAAACCGCATATGTTGTTGTATGTATGTCGAAAATATATTTTACTGCAGTGAGAGTTGCCAAATAAATTCTGTTGTACTTTGAATGATGACAATAAATATATATTCTATTCTATTCCATTTTATATGAGAAAAAAAGCATAGTATAGTACATCGAAAAATTCAATAAAACAGCATATTAGTATGTCGAAAAGGTCAGAAAAAATGGCATGCAGACACCTTTACAGACGAGTGTAGGAGTTTACCTGTTCCTCCAGCGATCATCCCAACATGTCTGGCTGTCTTCATGTCAGCTGGGGACTTTTTATCTGACTGAATGGCAAAAGCACCTGTTGAGGGAGAGTTAGAGCATCAGATCAGGCAGCTGAGTAACAAACATCCCTTCTGACCTCCTGTTACGGCTCACCTTTGCCTTGGTACACCAGGAGCCCGCTGGGGCCTCTAAAGTCAATAGTGTCATTGATCCTGAGGCTCTCCAAGAACTGACTCAACTTCCCACCCTCAGGGAATTTAGGATTAACATCTTTAAAGTAAATCTGTCAAGAATTGGACAAAAAAGAGAAACTCATTTAGGATATCAAAACAACACCTAACCATATACAGAAACCACTTTTCCTAAAAGGCTTTACCTTCACCACTAAGTCCACGTAGCCTTTGTCATCATCACTGGACACCGGAGTGTACGGACGCACTACGAGCTTCCCGTCTACCTTTGCAGACAGATAGATATGCTGCCCTGGAGAGGAGACACAACGAGTTATTACTCACAGCATGTGTTCAGAATATAATCAACATTAAATGCATAAAGTATGTGATCTCGAGCAACCATTTTAAAAACTGAAAATAAATAAATACTTTTTCTAACAAAACTGCTCAGCTTTTACTGGATCTACATTCAAGATGTGATGGTGTTCTGGGTCTCCTTTGTATTATAAAAGTTACTTTAATACATTTGTTTTTTTGAATGATAAATAAATAAAAATGCTGCTGGATGATAAGGGGGGGGGGTACCTTGGTTGGTGATTGGCTAATGGTTACACAAGCCCAACAAATCGTTATGACATCATAAAGTGGCCAAAATCTGATCAGCTCATTTTCAGACAGGTTTTGATATAAATGGATCAGGACAAAAAGTGAGAGAATATTTGTTCCTGAAACTTTCAGAGTCTCTTTACACAGTGGGGACACATGTTGATGTAGAAGAGACATGAACAATTGGAAGTTGTACAATAGGTGACCTTTAAGTTAAGTTACAAAATGAGAATGTATGTGAAGCTCTTTTTTTCTTAGCATTTTGCCTTTCCTCTCTTCCTGCCTTATCTTCTTCCTACTGAACCTATTTGTGATGTGATATAATTAAATGTCTTGCCATTATGTCGGTCTGTGTTCCTATACATATTTTTATAAATGTTACATGGTTGCTGGTCTGAGTTTGTCTTAAGATAGTCAGGCATGTGACAGTAGTCACCCAGTGAAGCTAACCTGGGGAAGCTGGTTAGCCTGCTGCTGGTTAGCCTGCTGCTGGGGTGACTACTGTCACATGCCTGACTATCTTAAGACAAACTCAGACCAGCTAGGTCAATAGTTACTAACCGATGGGAAGACCCAGGATGTGTTCAGAGGAAGGCAGGGCAAAGCGGAACCTTCTGGTGTCATGGCTGACAATCTGCAGAAGAAACAAAAAGCATGTCAGTGCAGACAGAGCAACACCGGCTGCGTTTGTAAACAGAAAAACGGTGGATTTTGTAAATAAAAAGAGTTCAGGTTTTGTGAAGGTGATATTCAGACTCGTTACCTGTTTGTCCAGCAGCCGCAGTGCATACTTAATGTTGGGGTCCTCTAAGGTGAGGGCGGGTCTACTCTTCCTGAACAGGAGTCTGAAGATTAAGTTGACGATGCTGTCAAATCCACCTCGGATCAACTGTGACAAAGGTCAGAAATCAGGAGAATGACTCAGCGCAGACCACCAGCAGCTAGCAGAAGCTATCACATGTTTAATATATCTTTGGGGCGTTGTCTTAGTTAAGCCAAGCCAATTGGTTTAATCTAAAACAGGAGAAATGAGTCATAGAAATTCCTGTGGGCAGAGCAGCCCCAGCCTCAAACTTAACTTGGTCAGGAAAACTAACTGGTAGCTCCCGTTAGCTTGAGCTAATGCAACATAATTAGTTAAAGTACAATAAACCTAGCTACTTCTTATTAAGATATACTTACACCAATGATGTAGGACAGCATTTTCAGGCAGTTTTGGTAAATGCAACGGTTTGTTTGTCAATGCAGAAAGCAGCAGCAACTGAGTTTACAGCTACTGTCACGGTGGTGCGTAGCAAGTACGAGCTGTCAAACTATAAAGTAAGCTGGCGCCAATAAACACTTCCGGTCACTGTTTAGAAAATAAAATAATTTTTTCAGAAAATAATGCTTCATTATTTTAATACAAAAACACTTAACACATCGTTTTTAGCAATAGATATATTAAATTACAAAGTAGATACTTTTTTATTTGGTTATTAACTCTGAAACATTAAGGTCTTTACATTTTTCTAGTGACAAATCAGAACTTCCGGTATGAAAGCGGTTAATTTGACAAAGCTGAAGCTGGACGTCATTTCCACATGACAGGCCTGCATTTTCAAAATAAATCTTCATGGTAGATAAAATAACAAATAAAACCTCTAACGTATCAGAATAAAGGGAGAAGTGTGTGGGGAATTTTACGGGGCCAAACATTAGGGACAGTTTTATACATGGGCCCCAAATGACTTTGAACATTCCATAAAACTGGAGCCCAATTATAGTCAATCAGCTTTGATAAGCCTATTTGAATGTTGGCACAAAAACAACTGTCAGCCTTAACAACTTATTGAGTCATGGGTCACTAGTCACTAGTGTCACTAGTGTACACCACACATAGCTTCAACAAAAACCCTCTGAAGAATGTATGTGTGGTTGTGTGCATGGGCGTAATTTTCAAAATCCCGTTTGTGTCCCCCCCCCACTCTTCAAATGTGTTTTTTCTTTTTTTTTTACGCCAGCGGTCATCGTCACGGAGGAGCGTCTGTGTGTGTGTGGCACGAGCGCATTTTGTGCGAGAGAGAGAGAAAAATACTTCCATCTATTTAATATAGTTGTTCAAAATATGTTCATACATCATTCCACTGTGTGCTATAAGTCAGTACAACATAAAAAACACAGTTTAAAAGGGGAGTGATTAGTCAAATATGCATAAATAAAAAGAAAGAATGCAGACTAGGTCAAATAAAGATAGGAGAGAGGAGTATTTCAATGATTTGTTATTGGTTGTGAGAATATTCGAATGGCTTTTGGAGTATTGAAATATATACAGTTCTGTTGAGAGTGTTGAGAGCTGTATCCATAAATCTCTTAATTTGTGCACCAGATTGATGCCTTTAACTTCAATAACCTATCATGCATGAATTATGAAAGCCTCAGTCAGGATTTTTTTACCAAGTGTTATTATTGCTCTTGGTGCATGAAAAACAAGATTTGAACTTTTTTTTTTTTAATCAAGTTTTTTCAAATAGATATTTATATGTCCACTCAGGTTGACAGTATGCGTTCAGGGTTTGAACTGAAGAGATGTACATTTTGAAAAAATGATAAATAAAGATGTGCAAACTTAAAATTACATTATAATAACATAAGTATATTGATTTACAGCCCAAAAAGATATTGCAGATGAAGTATCTTCAAGAATAACCATGGCCAGGGGCCAATTTGAGGCCCCACGCACAGTTATTTGATGAGTGCTAGTGGAGCCTCGCAGCGGCGAAACCGTGCCGAGCCACCCTAATTGCGCCACATAAGCGCATAGGTGCGCCTCAGATGAGGCCCCCCTCCGCAAGGTGTGGCCCCCTCCACAAGGTGAGGCCCCACACAGTCTGCATGATCTGCCTGTAGGGAGGGACGGCCCTGGGAACAACAGCAGCAGTACCAGTATGAATTGTAGTTGAAATATAGCCAGTGATGCATGACGTCCTCTGTAGTGGACAGGTGGATAACCATGATTTCCTGCAAACATAACATCAATACTTTGATAATTTATTAATTATATGATTCCTTAGTTGTTACTTGATGTCACCACATTTTTTATACCTGCAGGGGACGCTTTCCATAAAAGGATTGGCAGGATATAGATGGGTGACTTGGTCCATGTGGCTTTCTGTTGTCCATCTTGGTTTAGAGACATGTATCATGCACTTACACTGACTTGGCACTGAGTGGCAGTATATGGGATGATGCAATAGGGTATGCAGTTGCACTATGCAGTGGCTGATGCACTATGTAGTGGCTGATGGAGCAACTATGCAAAAAAAACAATGCATATACAAGAAAACACCTTTTGAATAGCTGTCCACTGTAGTGACCTCTATGCATGAAAGGGTTTAAAGAAAAAAATCTTCCCGGGGGTACATGCCCCCGGACCCCCTTCGAGGATGTGAGGTCATCACAAATAAAACAGGTCCACATGGATAGGATACTAGATAAGTGTGCGCACTCATTGTATACACTACACATTTTTCTTGGATTAGTTAACACCATAGTCCCTAATATATCTGTAGAAAGGCAGGAAATGGAATTAAATCAAGAACAATGTTTCATTGCGGAGGACCCCCTGTTTTGTGTCCCCCCCCACTTCTCAAACCAAAGTTACACCCTTGGTTGTGTGTAGGCCTACAGTATGTGTGTGTGAAATAATATGTTTTTAAGCTACGATAATGTAATGAGATGTTTTGCTGTAACAGCTAAATTAACCTTATTTTTCAGCAACAGCATACATAACATATATACAGTGGGGCAAAAAAGTATTTAGTCAGCCACCAATTGTGCAAGTTCTCCCACTTAAAAAGATGAGAGAGGCCTGTAATTTTTATCCTAGGTATACCTCAACTATGAGAGACAAAATGAGAAAAAAAAAATCCAGAAAATCACATTTTTAAAGAATTTATTTGCACATTATGGTGGAAAATAAGTATTTGGTCAATAACCCCAAAGCATGATGTTTCCACCCCCATGTTTCACAGTAGGTATGGTGTTCTTTGGATGCAACTCAGCATTCTTTCTCCTCCAAACACGTCTAGTTGAGTTTTTACCAAAAAGTTCTATTTTGGTTTCATCTGACCACATGACATTCTCCCAATCCTCTTCTGGATCATCTAAATGCTCTCTAGCAAACTTCAGACGGGCCTGGACATGTACTGGCTTAAGCAGGGGGACACGTCTGGCACTGCAGGATTTGAGTACCTGGCGGCGTAGTGTGTTACTGATGGTAGCCTTTGTTACTTTGGTCCCAGCTCTCTGCAGGTCATTGACTAGGTCCCCCCGTGTGGTTCTGGGATTTTTGCTCACCGTTCTTGTGATCATTTTGACCCCACGGGGTGAGATCTTGCGTGGAGCCCCAGATCGAGGGAGATTATCAGTGGTCTTGTATGTCTTCCATTTTCTAATAATTGCTCCCACAGTTGATTTCTTCACACCAAGCTGCTTACCTATTGCAGATTCAGTCTTCCCAGCCTGGCGCAGGTCTACAATTTTGTTTCTGGTGTCCTTTGACAGCTCTTTGGTCTTGGCCATAGTGGAGTTTGGAGTGTGACTGTTTGAGGTTGCGGACAGGTGTCTTTTATACTGATAACGAGTTCAAACAGGTGCCATTAATACAGTTAACCAGTGGAGGACAGAGGAGGCTCTTAAAGAAGAAGTTACAGGTCTGTGAGAGCCAGAAATCTTGTTTGTTTGTAGGTGACCAAATACTTATTTTACAGAGGAATTTACCAATTAATTCATTAAAAATCCTATAACGTGATTTCCTGGATTCTTTCCCCCCATTCTGTCTCTCATAGTTGAAGTGTACCTAGGATGAAAATTACAGGCCTCTCTCATCTTTTTAAGTGGGAGAACTTGCACAATTGGTGGCTGACTAAATACTTTTTTGCCCCACTGTATATCTACATCCTCCGGGTGCCCTTATCATCGAATTTGATCTCTACTTTAATACACATCGATGTGGCGCAATGCATATGGTGGAAGGACAAACGTTGTTCGATGGCTGTAGCAGATGTCAGTGAATATTCACAATCATGAATTGATCTGTGCCCAGAGCAAAATGGAAAACAATCTGTTTAATATATTGTCTTGCCAATGTGTGGTATGCTCCTTTACATCCTTTAGATGGCAGTAGCGACTTGTGAACAGGCCTCGAGGATTTAAACTAAAGCCAAGTCAAAGTGTTTAGAAGCAAACATCCGCATTAAAAGTGAATTTGTCAGGCACTTTTATTTGATGTGACTGAAGTTTGCGGTAGAAGTGACTCACACTTACTTGTTCTGCAAATCAAATCTACAATCAGGGGCTGTCACAGTATCTTATGACACACAAATGAATGCTTTGAAAATATGACATGATAAGCTTCTGTATCAACAGGAAATAAAACATTTTTATTGATCATTTGTGTATATGAAGTTATATAACAACAGTCAGAAAACTCCACAGAGGGAATCACTACACAAAGTGAAACAAAACTGTAAAACACCTCAAAAATGAAGGTATACACAGCAAATATAACTGTCAGCGGCTCGCAGTCACCGCGAGCGATATGGCAGGAAAAAACACTCCAAACAGTTCTACAAGATTACAGAGAAAATGTCCACGCACAAAATACTCAAGCAGGCAGTTGATATACACAAAGGCAACTAGGATCTTTCTACAGCATCAGATTCTAATACTTTACACAGCTTTGTTTTGAAAGGTCAGTGTGGCTTTTCATCAGTGCCACTGGAGAGAATCTTGAGTTCTTGATAAGGGATTTTTTTACAAGAGAATTTAGGGTTTGATTATTCATGCATACTTTGGTAGGAAATTGCAATAACAGGAGCATTGCAGGTAATGGCTTTGTGGTTTTCCACACACCTCGAAATCTGATGGTTTCTGCAATGCTGCCCGCTACTGAATTCCCTGATATGTTTACACATGTTTATTTCTGTTTCAATTCAGATTTTCTTTCAGCTTTCATCGGATTATTCCGTCAGTACAACCTTTTTGAATTAATATCCAATTGGTTTGGTCTCATTTAAAGAGCCTTTACTGTACCTTGTACTTTCCTTTTTTTCATTTAAATCTGAAGCTGTACTGGAATTCATGAATCTACATATGTCAAACATGTCAAATAAAATAATCCCTTGGATGAAGATAAATTGGGAATGCAGCTGTATTGAAGTATATTCAATGATTTTGGAATGCAATCAGACAGGGGAGATTTTACCCACAAAGGGTTATGAAATAAATTCCTAATAGTTAAAAAATATAAACAAAGGGACCTTTTCTTTACAACAGAAAGTGCAAAGTACATCTAATCTCACTGTTAAAGGAATCTACACCAACACAGTCCATACTGTACATTCAGAGTTTTCATCTCAAATATAAAACTTTTTTTTTTAATCAACAGGGCATTAAACAATTAAAAAATAAATATTGAAAATGATGAGATATAGTTAATGCATGATGGATGGGTAAAATGATATCTGCGGCTGAATGATCATATTCATGTCACTTTATATTAATTCTAGATATACAATTTTTGACACGCTTATGTAAATATATACATGGCATTTTAAGGGGATGTCTAAATGTAGAATCTCGTTTGGTATTTAACTAATACTCCCTGAAACTTCTGATGCTGGAACTGTGTGCAAGAAGAGAAAACGAACCTGCGAAAAAGGGCGGAAACGCCAAACCGAGGTCGACAGGTGTCAAGCTCCAACCTGTAAGCTGAATCTACGTGTGCTGTGTCCTAACCATTTCAATGGAAAGGAGAAACATCTCTCTGGACTAGAATCATCCTCAGGGGTTAGAATCTTTTTTCTCGGGCAACGCCACCCACGTTAACACTATGGGATGAACATACAAGTATTGCACAGTGCTTAACAAAATGCTGTGTGAAGCGACCCGCTCAGATAAAATGTCTTCCCGCTCTTTCTGACACGTGCAGTCGGACAACGCCTCGCGCACGCACTCTCTTTCTCTGCATGTAGAAGGGAAAATGGCATTAAACGCTACGACATCACTACAGAACAAACTGGTTTGGCTACCTACTGATAAGTCTACTGACATCTCTAAGCACACACGGCAGTCACAGTGATACACAAAGCAGTCCTCAGAGACTCCTAGGGAATGACAAGTAGCTTTTTCATAATAGTGCTATCAACTACACAGTAACATTGAAAACATTTAGAAAGTCCTCCTGAAGCTGAAGTATATGCAAGAGGTTCCTCCAAGATAAGAGACTTCATGGTTTTCATGGAGTAAAACGTATTCCTTTGCTAATTGGACCCGAGTAAAGAACATGATGGACTAATAGCCCACGCAGACCATTAACTTTACGGTTATTTCTCATTCTTTTGATGTATTCCTGTGCCAACAATAGGTAAACACTACTGTTGGCTGAAACGTGATTTGTCATCATTGCTTCTTTTTTTTAAGCCGATCGAGCAGGCAGAGTTCTTCTGCCCCCTGTAGGTGTCCTGAAATAAACCCAGACCAACAACTGTCCATAAACTGAAGTAAACAATCTAGGTCAAAGACATCCAGTGCAAAACACCAGCCACATAAAGTTAAAATTGGCAGTAAAACATGGCTAGCTCTATTGTCACTGTGAGAAGGCAACGCAAAGCTAAGACTGCGATTCAGGGCACCATTGCAGCCAAAGACATTGTTCCCGAAAGCTACAACCACTAGTGTGGGAGTGTGCATGAAGAGAGGGTCTTTACATAAGTCACCTCTGAAATGGCAGTGTTTATAAACTCGTCTCGGTCAATATACCCATGTACATTGACCCAATGTTTACACATCGCTCTTCTTTTTCCTTTCCTCTCGTCTGATTGAAGGCAAGGGGATCGTATCAGAAGAGACAGCCCCTGGTGTCAGTAGATCTCCCCCTCCCAGCCTTTAGTAAAGGTTGTTAAAAAAATCATGCAGTTTACGAAAAATAGTCAAGACGTTGAATTGCTCTAAAAAAAGATTCCTCTTTAAACCAGAGTCACAACTCCTTGTCTACGGTCCAGCCTCAATGCGATTTACCCTCAACAACTACAAGGCTGTTCAAAGTAAACAGTTAACAAAATATTGTTGAACGAGCTTAAGGACACAATGGCTACAGCTTGGTGCTTTTTTCACTTGGGGTCTTTTTTATGGGTTGAAGGGAATTTGTTTTCTTTTTTGGAGGCAACATTTTCCATTAAGGGAAAGAAAAAAAGCCAGTTTTAGTGAGCAACTGCCTTTTAAACAAGGACCTGTTTCTTTTTTCACTTGCCATTTATGGAGAAATCAATGCTTACTGGTTTGCATTAACTATTTTTTCTGGAATCATTGTGCATCAAGCTAAACATATAGGTCCTCTGATTGAGAAATAAGTACAAAAATGTGTAAGAAATCATGTGCTTGTATTATTTCCAGCAGCATAATTCCCCCCTCAGAACCATAGTTAATGGCCTTGTATTTGGAGTTTAGTGTTTATATATTCATGTGTTCTCTGTGATGATCCTTTGCTGAACTTAAAGCCAGACATTTTCCTTTACAGTGTGAATATATGTCCACTAGTGTGTTGCAGGTTGTAATTCTTCTTCTTTTTTCTGGAATGCAATAAGGTAATAAGGTAGCATTTTTAAATCCTGGGATATATAATATTGGCTTTCCTCTATATCTGAATTTACATAATTTAAAATAGAACATCTTATTAAAAACATCAAGATATACACAGATTAGGAAACGGGTAACAACATACAAACACATAAACTAGAAATCATTTTTGTCTGCATACTTATATATACAACTGTGGTACAATAAATTCTTTCAGTCATGCGCTATCTATACAGATCATATTGCTTAAAAGAAGGGGGCGTTTGGTTGGGGCAGAAAAAATGGCGTGGAGATGGAAAACTGCTGATCAGAGAGGAACAGAAAACAAGAGAAGGTGAGAAAAGTACCTGATAGAAAAAAAGCAGAGGGAGGGATGATTGAACAACTAGGATTGTGTTTGATATTGATAAAGCAGAGAGGTGGGGGGGGGATGGACCCATATATCACTGAGGTATTTACACATACAGGCTATAGAGTACTACAAGGCAGGTGCTGAAAGGGCCCTGCCTATTTCTTGGTGGAGAGCTGGGCGTCCACCTCCTCCTCCACCTTCAGCACGTGCCACTGGGCGATGGGTCTCCGGGGGTTGGCCAGCATGTCGGACCAGTGGCGCAGCTCCGTCCCCGAGCTGTTCAGGCCCACAAACACCTTCCCGATGGCATCGTTCTTGCCGATCTTGTCATAGTCCAGAACAGTTATAACAACTTGCACTTTCTGTGGTAAAAGGAAGAGTGGGAGAGATGAGGGAATGTAAGCATATATCGAGGTGTCATCAGCATATGGACTGATATCGGCATCCTTTTGTTATAGTTCCCCTATTATACTGTTTTTCATCAATAAATGATAGGTCTCAGATATACTGTATATACAAAACATGTCTCCGAAGTGTTTGGCTCGAAATACCAAACAGATCGTTTTAGCATCCCATAATCCCCTCTGTTTCAGCCCTGTTTTAAAAGTGCTGATTCTCTGTCTGTTACTTTAGATGAAAATAAGGAGCCACTCGCCACGCCCCCTCTGTGAGATGATTGGTTAAAAAGAACACAATGGTGCTCTAGGAGGAGATTCAGGTGATAAGGTGGCCACTTTATGACATCATAAAGTGGCCAAAATCTGATCAGCTCATTTTCAGACCGATTTTTATATAAATGGATCATGACAAAAAGGAGGGGACACATGTTTATGTATAAAAGACATGAAAAAGAGGATTTTGCACAATAGGAGACCTTTAAGTACTTACTGCCTGTTTGAAGATGTGTGTGTGTTTGATCTTGTAAATGTGTCTCTTATTTTTCATTTTATGTAGTATTGTAAACACTTAGTAACTTTTAGCTTATTATGATGCTCTATGAATTATATTATTTCTATTAGATATGCACCATTTCAAGATTCAAAGGTTTTAATGTCATATGCACATAAGCTACTGTCACGATCTGTCCGTGTTATGTTTTGTCTGTCTGTTTCTGTCTTTAGTTTCCTGTTTTATTTTGTAAAGTGTTCACCCCCCGTTTCCTGCCTGTTGTAATCTGTCTGTGATTCCCTGTCAGTTTCCCTGGTGTGTCTAATTTACCCGATTGTGTTCACCTGGTGTTCCTGTGTTTTCTCCTCCCTCCTCACCTGTGTCTTGTTTGTGTGATTAGTCTTGTGTGTATTTAAGTTCTGGTTTTTCTGTCTGTCTTTGTCGGTTCGTCTTGTGTCATGACCTGGTCTGCGGTGAGTGTTCTGTTCTGTCGTTGTGATTATGTAGCCTTGAAATAAAGGAGTCATTTTGTCACTATAATCTGCATTTGGGTCCTACTTCCCACACACACCGTAACATTACGAACCGACCAAATATGGGCCCAGCAGATCCGTTTGAGCAGGAACTTTTGGATTTGACCTTTTCTTTGTCTGTCTGCGCTCATCGATGGATGGGAGCGTCCAGTGTTCGGCAGAAGAGGGCCGCTCTGGTAGAGGCGCACCGGTTGGCAGCAGAGAGACTATGTTTTGTGGAGTTCTTACCTGACTGGATTTTGGACTTCCTTGAAACATGTGATTCCCGGCCTGCTAGCTCCAGGCATGCTAACTCCATGTCTCCCAATTCCCAACCTGGCACCATACGCCTTGGTGGGTTCCGCCTGAAGTCAACCCGTGCTTCTGCTCCAGTTCCTGCTCCTGTCCAGGAGTTGTATTCCGGAACTCGTCTGGCTTCGGGAGGTCCACGGAGTATTCAGGCGGCTGCTAAGAGGAGTCGTCGCAAGGCCAGGTTAGCCCGAGCCCCAGCAGCCATGGTTCCGGCTACAGAACCGGCCCATACAGCCATGGTTCCGGCCCCAGTTCTGGACCCAACAGCCATGGTTCCGTGCTCCAGTACCATCTCACATAGCCATGGTACCGTACTCCAGTACCATCCCACACAGCCATGGATCCGTGTTCCGGTTCCTTGCCCAGCAGCCATGGTTCCGGCTCCAGTGCCGGCCCCAGCAGCCATGGTCCCTGCTCCACAACCGGACCTTAGAGCCATGTTTCCGGCTTCAAAACCGGCCCACACAGCCATGATCCAGGCTTCAGCTCCGGACCTTACAGCCATGTTTCCGGCTCCAGAACTGGATCTTACAGCCATGTTTCCGGCTCCAGAACCTGCCCATGCAGCCATGGTCCCTGCACCAGAGCTCGCCCATACAGCCATGGTTCCGGCCCCAGTTCCAGCCATGGTTCCGGCTCAAGTACCGGCCCCATCAGTCATGGTCCCGACTCCAGCTCCTCGTCACCTGCTGACTCATCGGCCGACGCCAGCTCCTCGAGTCCTGTCAGCATACCGGCCAACACCAGCTCCCCAAGTCCTGTCGGCGTACCGGCCGACTCCAGCACCTCGTCTCTTGTTGGCTCCCCAGCCAACTCCAGCTCCCCGTGTCCTGTCGGCGTACCGGCCGACTCCAGCACCTCGTCTCTTGTTGGCTCCCCAGCCAACACCAGCTCCTCGTGTCCTGTCGGCGTACCGGCCGACTCCAGCACCCCGTGTTCTGTTGGCAAACCAACTCTCTCAAGTTTCCCCTCCAGACACTTCTCAAGTCCCCTCTCAAGTTCCTACCGGAGTCCCCTCTCTAGTTTCCTCTCTAGTCTCCTCTCAAGCCCCCTCTCCAGTTCCCTCTCAAGTCTCCTCTCGAGCTACCTCTCGAGTCCCCTCTCGAGTCCCCTTTCAAGACACTTCTCAAGTCACCTCTCTAGTCCTTTGTGCCCGTAGCCATCAGGCTGCACAACAAGGGGTTAAATATGAAAAATAAATCAAATTAAATCACTGGTCATAAATATACACTGTCTCCACAACCCATGTTAACTTGTCACTTTAACTTATTCCGCACTTTAGATTTTAGATGATGACAAAATATGTATATATGCTGACAGTTATTTTACTCTTATTTTTATTCATCTTCTATTTTCATAGTCTTTTATTATTACTATCATTATTTCCTTGATTTTATGTTATTTATTATTTATTTTAGATTGTATTGATCTGTGTGAATCTTTGCTGTACTGTTTTTTTTTTCACTCTTACCCTGTTGCTGCTTTGTACAACTGAATTTCCTCTCGGGGATTAATAAAGGTTCATCTTATCTTATCTTATCTCCTCTGGTTCCTTCCCCAGTCCCCTCTCAAGTTCCTACCGGAGTTCCCTCTCTAGTTTCCTCTCTAGTCTCCTCTCGAGCCCCCTCTCGAGCTACCTCTCGAGTCCCCTTTCAAGACACTTCTCAAGTCCCCTCTCGAGTCTCCTCTCGAGTTCCCTCTCAAGTCACCTCTCGAGTCCCCTCTCGAATTCCCTCTCTAGTCCCCTCTCGAATTCCCTCTCTAGTCTCCTCTCGAGTTCCCTCTCAAGCCCTCTCTCGAGTCTCCTCTCGAGTTCCCTCTCAAGTCCCCTCTCAGGTCCCCTCTCGAATTCCCTCTCTAGTCTCCTCTCGAATTCCCTCTCTAGTCTCCTCTCGAGTTCCCTCTCCAGTCTCCTCTCGAGTTCCCTCTCCAGTCTCCTCTCAGGTCCCCTCTCGAATTCCCTCTCTAGTCTCCTCTCGTATTCCCTCTCTAGTCTCCTCTCGAGTTCCCTCTCGAGTCACCTCTCGAGTTCCTTCTCAAGTCAACTCTCCAGTGTCCTCTCGAGTCACCTCTCAAGTCAACTCTCCAGTGTCCTCTCGAGTCACCTCTCAAGTTTCCCCTCAGGTCTCCTCTCGAGTTCCCTCTCAAGTCCCCTCTCAGGTCCCCTCTCGAGTTACCTCTCGAGTCACCTCTCGAGTTCCTTCTCAAGTCAACTCTCCAGTGTCCTCTCGAGTCACCTCTCAAGTCAACTCTCCAGTGTCCTCTCGAGTCACCTCTCAAGTTTCCCCTCAGGTCTCCTCTCGAGTTCCCTCTCAAGTCCCCTCTCAGGTCCCCTCTCGAGTTACCTCTCGAGTCACCTCTCGAGTTCCTTCTCAAGTCAACTCTCCAGTGTCCTCTCGAGTCACCTCTCAAGTCAACTCTCCAGTGTCCTCTCGAGTCACCTCCCAAGTCAACTCTCCAGTGTCCTCTCGAGTCACCTCTCAAGTTTCCCCTCAGGTCTCCTCTCGAGTTCCCTCTCAAGTCCCCTCTCAGGTCCCCTCTCGAGTCACCTCTCGAGTTCCTTCTCGAGTCCACTCTCCAGTTTACTCAAGTTCCCTCTCAAGTCCTCTCTCGAGTCCCCACTCAAACCCCATGTCCTGTACCGTTGGAGGTTCCGCTGGGGGTCCTGCCAACCTCATGTCCTGTCCAGTTGGAGGTCCCGCAGACTAGTCTTCTGCCGGGGGTCCTGCCAACCCCATGTCCTGTCCAGTTGGAGGTCCCGCAGACTAGCCCTCTGCCGGGGGTCCTGCCAACCCCATGTCTTGTCCAGTTGGAGGTCCCGCAGACTAGCCCTCTGCCGGGGGTCCTGCCAACCTCATGTCCTGTCCAGTTGGAGGTCCCGCAGACTAGCCCTCTGCCGGGGGTCCTGCCAACCCCATGTCTTGTCCAGTTGGAGGTCCCGCAGACTAGCCCTCTGCCGGGGGTCCTGCCAACCCCATGTCCTGTCCAGTTGGAGGTCCCGCAGACTAGCCCTCTGCCGGGGGTCCTGCCAACCCCATGTCCTGTCCAGTTGGAGGTCCCGCAGACTAGCCCTCTGCCGGGGGTCCTGCCAACCCCATGTCTTGTCCAGTTGGAGGTCCCGCAGACTAGTCTCCTGCCGGGGGTCCTGCCAACCCTTTGTCCTGTCCCGTTGGAGGCCCCGCCGACTACTCTCCTGCCGGGGGTCCTGCCAACCCCATGTCCTGTCCCGTTGGAGGTCCCGCCGACTACGCTCCTGCCGGGGGTCCTGCCAACCCTTTGTCCTGTCTCGTTGGAGGTCCCGTCGTCTACTCCCCTGCCGGGGGTCCTGCCAACCCTTTGTCCTGTCTCGTTGGAGGTCCCGTCGTCCACTCTCCTGCTGGGGGTCCTGCCAACTCCTGGTCCTCTTCCGTGGGGGATCCTGCCGAAGCCTGTCCCGCCGGCTCCGGTTCCTGTCCGGCCGACACCGGGTCCTGCCCGCCCTCCGGAGTTGTCTGGTCTTCGCCCTCATGCTCGGCCCCCTGAGTTCGCCCGCTGTGGCCTTCGCCCCACTATGGACTCTGCCTTGCCCCCGGGCCGTCCGCCCGAGACCCCCACCTTGGACTCTGCCTTGCCCCCGGGTCGTCCGCCCGAGTTCCTCACCTTGGACTCTGCCTTGCCCCCGGGCCGTCCGCCCGAGTTCCCCACTTTAGACTCTGCCTTGCCCCCGGGCCGTCCGCCCGAGACCCCCACCTTGGACTCTGCCTTGCCCCCGGGCCGTCCGCCCGAGTTCCCCACTTTAGACTCTGCCTTGCCCCCGGGCCGTCCGCCCGAGATCCCTTCCTGGTCCCCTACTGGGCTCCTGGGTGGTCAGCTTAGTCCCGTCCTCCGGACCCCCTCCACCCACCCTGGTGGCCTAGGGATACGTCCCTCCTCCGGACCCCCTCCACCCACCCTGCTGGACTGTGTGGGATTTTTGTTTTTGGGGTTTAGGGACGTCTGGGATCCGCCCCTTGAGGGGGAGGTTCTGTCACGATCTGTCCGTGTTATGTTTTGTCTGTCTGTTTCTGTCTTTAGTTTCCTGTTTTATTTTGTAAAGTGTTCACCCCCCGTTTCCTGCCTGTTGTAATCTGTCTGTGATTCCCTGTCAGTTTCCCTGGTGTGTCTAATTTACCCGATTGTGTTCACCTGGTGTTCCTGTGTTTTCTCCTCCCTCCTCACCTGTGTCTTGTTTGTGTGATTAGTCTTGTGTGTATTTAAGTTCTGGTTTTTCTGTCTGTCTTTGTCGGTTCGTCTTGTGTCATGACCTGGTCTGCGG
The DNA here is from genome assembly GCA_902827135.1 of Harpagifer antarcticus. NCBI lineage: Eukaryota > Metazoa > Chordata > Actinopteri > Perciformes > Harpagiferidae > Harpagifer > Harpagifer antarcticus. The sequence goes on from CADEHL010000525.1 coordinate 5,448,942, forward strand.
TGAGTGTTCTGTTCTGTCGTTGTGATTATGTAGCCTTGAAATAAAGGAGTCATTTTGTCACTATAATCTGCATTTGGGTCCTACTTCCCACACACACCGTAACAGCTACAGTGTAGAAATGGCAATGAAAATCCTATGACCCGAGCTCCTCCAACCATGCAACATAATAAAATAAAAATACAAAATAGTGCAAGAAGTCTATATACATGTAAATAGAATATGATATATACAAGAACAGAATATTAAATTAAATGTTGTACACTAAGACAAAATCAAATACGGTGTATTGCGGTGATAACTATTTAGATAAATAAGTAGATTGCAAGATGACCAACAGATGAATAAAACATGATTCGGACTAAAATCCCGAGAAAGATCTACTAAATCCTTAGTGTTCTATTTCGTATATGGCTTCGCCCTCTAAGGCTATCGCTATTGGGTTATCCCTCTGCGCCCCCGCGCAGCACTGAAAACTTGTAGTCCACGCCCACCCTCTAGGTGGGCCCCACCCTCGGGCCTCCTTCCGGTATAAGTAGGAAGGGGGCCCGGCAATCTGCTCCCTCTTTTCTTCAGCAAACCAGCACAGTTACTGAAGCACAGCAATTGAGAATCATCATGACAACTGCGTCCGTGATTGTCCCTCATGTGGCTCTGGGTTCATAATGATGTATGACCAGCAGAGATAAAAGCAGTATGCGAATCTTGCCTGGGGTCAGAGCACGCGTACGCGGCTCTAAACCAGCAGGTAGCATGCACACACTGTGCTCGTCTCCTCTCGGGCGACAGGAAGCGGAGAGCGGACGCTCTTGCTGCTGTGGCCGAGGAGGACGATTGACCCGTCCAACTCCTGCCCCGCCTCCCTCCACGGTTCACCGTTCGGTTCTGCCCTCCCTCCTCTCCCCCGGACGGGGGAGACAGAGTCGGAGCAGGGTCCCAGCTTGGCGGCCGAACATGCTTTTCCCCTCTCCGTCACGGAGCCTACACACGGCGGCGTGCGTTGCCGCTTCAACACTTCTGCCATTCACTTTGAATGGGGTGACGTCACGATTCGCCGAACTGCATTGTGGGAGCAAAGCGTAGCTTCTCTCGCGGTGCTTGCTGCAAAAGTAGAGGAATGTTCAACTTTTGCCGCCTCGACGGAGGCGCCAGCCAATCGAACCATATGCCAGTGCAAGCTCTAGCCAATCAAACCGCATGCTTGTGTGTATGGGGCGGGAGATTCATGTGATTGGTTGTTGGTCGAGTTTCAGCCCCCCCCGCCGGCAGGCGACAACCCATGCCGCCGTGTGTAGGAGCCGTCAGACACAGATACAGCGCCACCTCGGGCTGAACTAGGCGTCTGTTACGGAGACGGCCAGAAAAGTGCTGCTCGGACCACAGTTCCACGCCATGGTGGAGTCCATGAAGACGGCCGCGGAACAGGCGGACGACATTCGCCAGCATGTACAGCCGGCTCCAGCGGCATCAACGCCCGCAGCAGCCGCGGCGTCAGCGCCCTTCGGCGGCTGCAGGGGCTCCGTCCCACGTCTCCGCTCCCCCGCCACCCCAGAGACAGGGTCTCCCGGCGGCGAGTCAAAGGGGAGGGAGGCTCCCCCGCTCCTGGTCTGCTCCGCGAGAGCCTCCGAGGACGCAGAGCCGGTAATTAAGCCGGCTGCCACTAATCTGTTGATTAAGTAGACGGCAGGGCTCCCTGCAGAAGCCTGCTCCCTGCAGAAGCCTGCTGGTTTTAACCTATCGGTTGTGACCTTAGGCTTGATGCCTAAGGTCACAACTATTTTAGGTCAAGAGTGATCACCCTGGCTGGCTTATTCCCTCCTCCTTACAGGTCGGAGGAAGAAGCCACGTCTCATCTCCTCTGTCCTGTGCGCGCGCTGTCTTGCTATGTGGCGCGCACGGCGGCCTGGCGCCGTTCTCAGCACCTGTTTGTGCACTATAGAGAGCGCTCGATCGGGCAACCTCTGTCTGCACAACGGCTGTCACACTGGCTGTGTGAGGCTGTGTCGCAGGCATATGTCTCCTCTGGGGTGGAGCCCCCGGAGAACATTAATGCGCACTCCACCAGAGGAACTTCCTCCTCCACGGCTTTGCACGGAGGAATGTCAGTGGAAGATATTTGCACTGCTGCATCTTGGTCTTCCCCCTGTTCATATATTCATTTTTTATTTGAGGGATGTCTCCCCTTCCTCTCTGACACACCCTGTACTGGGTGTCCTGTCAGAGTGAGTGACATCAGGGAACCAGCTGTGCGCCTCTCTCCTGCCTCTCGGCACGCGGAGAGCGGCCCTTTTTCCCTCTTATAGGAGGGATGTTCCTTTTTCCTCTGACACACTTTGTACGGAGTGTCTGGTCAGAGTGAGTGACGTCAGGGATCCAGCTGAGCGCTCTCCTACTTGTCTGACACGCAGAGAGCTGCTGTTCCCCCTCTATGATCGCTGGGTAAGCTGGGACCTTCGTCTCTACTTTCTCACAGCGGCCGATATGTATTGTTCCCAGCCTTCACCCCGTCGGGAAGATAGGCATGTTTTGCTATGTTCCAGGGATGGTGATGCGCCATTACGCATGGCACAACAGGCAGGGGGGTGTTATTGAGCAGGTGTGTCTGTGCTTCTAGTGTCGGGCGGACCCAGTGGGGCGCAGACTACATCATGCTTCGCCCTTAACCCAATAGCGATAGCCTTAGAGGGCGAAGCCATATACGAAATAGAACTGAGGTTACCTACTGTAACCCAGCTTCTATGAGTAAATGGCGTAGCCCTCTAAGCGCTGGGCCCCACTGGCTCTACGAATAGCTGAAGAAAAGTTATATTGTATGGGAGCAGATTGCCGGGCCCCCTTCCTACTTATACCGGAAGGAGGCCCGAGGGTGGGGCCCACCTAGCGGGTGGACGTGGACTACAAGTTTTCAGTGCTGCACGGGGGCGCAGAGGGATAACCCAATAGCGATAGCCTTAGAGGGCTGCGCCATTTACTCATAGAAGCTGGGTTACAGTAGGTAACCTCAGGTTTGATCTGTGTATCTAAAGGTTATGATACACTAAACAATGTATACACCAATAGAGTAATGCAGTAAATGATGTGCTCCTTCGTGTTGATTAACAGTAACTGAGGCTTCAGAGCAGGAGCCAAACACAGCAGAATGTTTGATTACTCAGAGGTCTGAGACGCAGCCTCGGCATGTGTTTATTCACAGGGACTCAAAGGGGAGGGACCTGGGAATCCATCTCTGGCACTGAATATGATTTAGTGCACAAAGAGCTCTGATTACGTTTCGATCCAGCGCTACACTGAAAGGGATACTGCCACCTGCACGAGCTCAGAGCCACTGTTGGAAAAGAGCATGCCTAATACGCCATGAAATGAAATACTGAATAAGGTTCCCAGATGGCTGCTTGGGGTTAGTTGGTCTTTAAAGGGGCAGTTGATCTTCAAATAGCTAATTGAATCAAAGCCCTCTTTGATTGGGAATTAGCAGGCTCCTTTGTTAGTCATCACAGACCAGTCAGGATATTCCTCTTGCTTTGATTGATTAAGCAACCAAAATGAGATCATGAACAGACATTCAATTCATCAAGAGCTTAATATTTGAGGAAATAAGCTAATTACTTTTCTATCCCAGATTGAAATGAGCAGATTGATATCAACAATCTAATGTAATAAATAACAGTTTATCCATCTACCAAGTGTCAAAGTGAGGGTTTGAAGTTTGAAGGTATATAAAAAAAAGTAGGTAAAATTCTTACGTTCTCCCAAAAACATTTGCACTACTTTACAAGACTTTTGTGGTTCCTCATCGACAAACATTTATCTTTTCTCCTCCTTCATGTCCTTTTCCGGGCAAAGTATAACAATAAAAACATATATTGCAATGTTTCTGAATGTATTTTCTGCATTATTTAAGCACTTTGGCTTGTAAAATGTGTATTATATTCAAATGTACTTGTATTGCATCTAAGAACATCTGAAAAATCGTTAGAAACACAGTTTCACACTATATTTGTCTTGGGAAAAAGTTAGTATGCTAGAGGCTATAGATCAAAACAAATGAATCTGAATATTGTTACTGAGCGATGCAGAGCTCATCGTGTATGTACTAAGAATGTCTGCGCTCAATAACACATCTTCTGTTAGTGAAATAAACCAATTAAAAGAACTGTGTGCAATTCCCACACAAGCTACAAGACAATTAAAACCTTTAGATTAATTGCTGAAAATAGTCCCAAGGTCACTCCACACTCCCCCTCTGCAGATAATGGTGGTTAACTTGCAGCTTTATTCAAGCAGTCTGAATAACTTGTTTTACAAGATGGAACAAATCTGCCGGATAAGTTGATCAAATTAAACTGTATTTATATTCACATCAGGACAAAGGTTATATTATAGGAGCAAGTCTGTAATTAAAAATAAGCGATTGAATCAGGTTCAATACACAAGTTTATGATTCAATCTGTGGCACTAACATTGTTAAATGATCAACCTGGTAAGATAAGAAATGTAAATTTAGCACATTTAAGACATGCAACAAATATTTCTGAATAACGTGCAAGAGGCAATAACGTGTGCAGGAAATAATGCCCGCAAGCAATTGGCTTGTCAAATTGCAGCTGATTTAGACTAAAGTGGTTTTGATTATTCTGTAATCATGAAAAGCCTCTTAACTAATTATTTGGTAAATGAGCTTCCACTTATCAATTGTTTCTTTGCAGACAAATGTTTGCTAGTTCTAACAGCACCATTTATCTAAACAGTAGAGCACATAGCTATTGTTGTTAGAAACTGCTCTGTAAATGGCGGAGAACGCACCTGGATTTGTTCAAATGGGACTTCAAAGCTGAAGGACTCGTTGTAGTAAGGGTTGAGGGTGTTCTTCTTGATTGTCGTCTTCTTCTTCTTCAGCCTCTTGCCGTTTTGCATCAGGTGGATCTTCACATATGGATCTGAGAATACAAAGTTAAAAAGGATTTTATATTTGTTTACATTTTATTTTTTCAAAAACGTTTTGAGAAACTATGTATCTATGTATTACTATACTATGTATTAGTCTGTCCTATACGAGATCATAACCATTAATCCAGCATTAACTTCTTTGGGCGACGGAAGTGGAATAAGTCAACACTTTTGCTAATAGTTGCTCATTTACACAACCAGTAGACACACGGCAACATTACCTTTCATTTGAAGTTGTGTTTCCTGATTCATTCCAATATTCACTGTGCTTTAAGCTCTGTTGTTGGTCTCCACCGACTCCTGTGTATTTATTTAGCTGCTAAGTGCTCCACTATGTTCAGAAGCTAGTTGTTAGCTTTGTCTGTCTGCCATTTGGTGTTGGCCAGTTAGTGTAAAGTGGATTTATCAGAGGTATTTGCTGGCTGCTGTATCGGAAAACAACACTAATGAGCTGAGGGGAACTGCAGCTGGGTGATCATTCTCTGAGATCGCCACTTTTATCGACATTTTATCCATCGTTTTTATACAAAACATATTGATTAAAAACCTTCAGCGAGAAAATGTTGGATTTATAAACAGAGTTGTTATAAATAGAGCATGACCATGATGAGAGGCCTGTGTTTACATCACTCAGTTAACCTTCCAAATTCAAGAGGCTCATTTTCGTCTGTCCGAATGCCATCTCAAGTGGCCCACAAGTGCTCCGCTTCATCCTCATCCAGTCTGTTGCAATCAGTTGAGTGTGTCGGGGAAACAGCAAATCGCCAATTGCTTTCGTTTATGACGTTACACTACTCCTGCTGATTTGTTTACATCCTCCAAATTCTCATCAGAACTAAATTGGAGAAGAGGAGAGCTAGTGTCTTTGTTCTGGGCTCGGAGGGAAAACTCACAAGAGCAGCAATGAACTTTTCAAATAGAGAAAAACACGCTTTAATCGGACCATTAAAGGGACTACAGGTAAGGCTGTTAAAAATGAAAATCAAAGAGATCCTTATCAATCTGAGATATGGGCAGTAGAAGAATGTAATACGTTCCAATCATTTTCAGAGGCATTCAAAAAGCATCAAAAGGATCAAGAGGATTCAATGATAACTGTGATTAAAAAAACACGCAATCTTCTTGTTCATTCATTTCTTTCCCCATTGAATACAACGTTTGCTGCTGAAAGTGAGAAATCAATCACCTACTTATTCAATCACCAGTCATTGTGGGCTGCGTGACAATCATGCCTTAAGGTGACATGACTCAAAACTAAGCTGGTTAAGTGCAACGTGTCAACTTCACCTCCAACTTTATGCAGTGGTTTGATTTCTTCAAGTACACAAGAAAACAGGTTTCTGTAATCAAGGCATTAATAGACAAGCATGGCTGATTTCTTATCACCTATGCTTGCTTCCACTTCCCCTCACAGACAATACAATTTGTGTTTTTCACACTTTATGCTCATCATATCTTGAGCTAATCAACACTATTTTACAGCTTACTTGTGAGGGAAACAGCAAACACTGACTTTTCTCATCACGAATAAATCAATTTAAATGCGATAAATGAACACATAAAACATTGGCTGTGGTTTGCAGTGTGAACAATGTTGACCACATTTTGAATGGTTCCACATGCGAAGGCTGCCTTATGACGCTAAATGATCTCGGCCCACAATCATGGCAGCTATACCAACTACAGGGGGAAAACTAACGGCCCGTTCACACGGCGGCGTCCGTTGAAGCTTCAACGCTTCTGCCCATTCACTTTGAATGGGGTGACGTCACGCTTCGCCGAACTGCATTGTAGGAGCGTTGCTCGCTTCAAAAGTTGAGCAATGTTCAACTTTTGAAGCTTCGACGGAAGCGTCAGCCAATCAAATCATATGCCAGTACAAGCTCTAGCCAATCAAACCGCGTGTCCTTTTGTCCGGGGCGGGAGATTCATGTGATTGGTTGTTGGTCGAGTTTCAGACACGCCCACCTGCAAGCTTCAACACACGCCGCCACGTAGACGCTGCGTAATGCAAAACACTGTGTGTCATTTATCGTTTAAGATAACACAGCGCTTTGAGAAAGACAAAAACAAATAACCATAATAATCTCAAAGTTGCTAATGAGGTAGTCCTCTGCCTTAGGCGATATCCCCTAACTACTGAACCTTAGAGCTGTGCATCAGTTGAATAAAGATTAAGACTTTGAATCAGAGCTTATAATTAGTTGTTGCAACACTGCTTGATCTGATCATCTGGATTTCTCCTTGGATCCAATATGCGCAAAGTCTTAGCAACGTTCCTGTTTTTGAATATTTTGTTTGCTTTTTGCCAACACTAGAAAATATCCCCCTTGTAGCTGGAACATTATGAGATTTCTAGCAATGTAAAAACTGGAACAAGCTTAGCTCCATTCATCTTTTATTAAATTTAGGGGGATATGGACGTGATTTTAGACTGCCAGACACGTTTAGGCATCTATTATGAATATACAGAGAAAAAAAACCACACAAAGTAAGAGGGAGAAAAGCAGAGAGAATAAATAGAGGACATGAAAAGGTACAAGATCCTTTCAGAGTGGGCGTTTTTAATTACTTTCCTGCTGAGAAGAGCTGGAGAGCTGGGGCGGGAAAAACAGTGAATGAGGGTCGTGTGCTCAGGCCATAATACATCCAACCCTCTCTAAATGAGGAAGTTCTCCAGCCTCAACTAGTACATTTAAAACAGAAATATGAACACTTGAAACCTCCATACTTTTATCCTTGAAATCATTGTCTTGGATCAAAGTTTTAGTTTGAGAACTCTTTGCACTTAAGTTATAAACTAAAGTATTTTGTAATGTTTCTGCACTGAACTTGCACGAATCAGTTGCCGTCACGTTTTCCCTCCCTTGGATTGTCTGCATGAGTAAAGATTCTGAGGATTTCCTTCGTTTGATCGTTTGGCTTTCATTGCTAATAGAACCTCCTTTGTTCTTTTTTAAAAGTAATCCTGCGTAGGCAGAAGTCTGTCTCATCAAGTTCACAGAGGTTTACAGAAAGTCAAGCACAAAGGCTGAGAAAAAGTAAAAGGTAATAAGGGACTAATGTGAACAATCGTCACATTGACTTGTCAAGCTTTCCGTTCGTGCATGTCACATCTGTGGGTTTCAATGGTGGCACATTTACCACTCTGAAGTTTCCGGACTTTTCCTGACAAAAGGTCCTTGAAGACAATGGTAGACAAAACAAGGCTTCATATCTCCAGTCAAAGACTCCCACATTTGCTGGCTGAAATAATGTCAGCTTAGTAAGTTAACACTACAAAAAGGACAGCCTCATATTAAAATGAGAATGTTGTAAACGTGATCTTTAATAGTGGTATGAAATGTTCCAATGAGAGTGAGACTAAAGGTTCATGTCCCAGGCAAATCATCATCAACAGTTAATGATCCATGTAGAAGACATAGAAACAAAGCAGCATCTGTCCTGTAATGCAGGGAAGAGCTAGTTAGTGCTAGTAGTAAGGGAAAATATATATTAAAGGTCCCATGACATGGCCATTTCTACTGATCATAATACCATTGTTGAGGTCTACTAGAATAGATTTAAATTGTTCAATGTCCCAAACTCACATTGGTGTCTCATACAGTATCTCTGTATAGTATGTGTATTCACTCTCTGTCCTAAACTCCCCCCCCCCCATGAGCCCACTGTGCTCTGATTGGTCAGCTCGCCCAGTCTGTTCTGATGAGTCCACCACCGTTACAGCGGAACATCAGTGTTTATGTGTTACGGCGTTTGTTAGCAACCAGAAAATGACACCAGTAATGACAAACAGATGAGAATGCTGTGTGGGGTCTGGGGGCCGTGTTGGCGGGACGTTGCGCGGCTCGCTGCTCCGCCCTTTGAGGCTTGAGGAGCGGACAGTGTGAGCTGGATTACTGGTGTCATTTCCTGGTTGCTGTGTGGGGTCGAGACAGTGAGACACCGCGGAACTCAGCCTGAGCACACACATACACTCACAGCCAGGCTGTTCGCCACACAGTTCGCCACACACTCACAGCCTGAGAAAAGATAAGGCTGAGCGAGTGTGTGTGTGTGTGAAGATCTCCACGGATTGGTCCATTTGGTCGTCGTTACGTCACTGTGACCAGGAAGAAAAAAATGGAAAAAGAGAAATCTCCAACGAGGCGTTCTGGGGCAGCATAGACAGGTCTTTTCTGTGTTAGAGTTTTACTCGCTACAGGGTGTACTTTGAGGGTTGTTGACTCTGCAGACCATTTCCATGCATAAAAAGCTACATAACACACAAGGGGACGGGTAATAACAATAGCATGACATGGGACCTTTAAAACATGACAATTGCACTTTCGTGGAGGATGTTATCGCATTGTATACTATTTGCGGAGATATTGCTACGACAGTGACTGCTACAACATGTTCAGTTTATGTAAAGGATCCTCTCATATTGGTGACTTTGCTTGAAGACACACAGTACAACAGCTGAATAGGATTATGCAAGATAACCTTTCTCCGGTTTAAGAAAGAAAACACACCTGTGGCTCCTCATCACTGCTCCCTATCTTTCTGGCCAGCAGATGCGAGTTTGGCATTATTGAGATTTTGGAGGCTCGCCGTACCTCATATCCGGCCCATTTTACCGCCTTATCCCAGACGGATGTAATCTGTCCCATTTCATGGAAGAATGGCAGCGCTCCTGATGCAACAGCGCTTACTCACGGATGTATAAAGCGCAGAAGCTCGACTTCACTATCCTGAGGGTTACTCATCTGAGTCCTGGATCTTGGCCATAGTTTTATGAGGCGATGCACTATCAGCGGTCCATACATTTCCCCCAGGAGGCTGGAGGCAGGTTTCTGGATAAGTGATGAGCTCTGAGCCATATCAGCTGCAGCGTGAACTAACAAAAAAACTTTCATCCCCACTGCAGTATCCATTTTAAACAAGGCCAAATAGACTGTCATTACTTTTTGATGCAGCTTTGCACAGCTGCTGTTTTTTATTTATTTGTGTTTAGATGTATGTTTATGCGAGTCTTTCATGGGTGTAATTTGATGGCGAGGGTGGTGTCTACCCGGCAGGGATTCAAAAATACATTATGCCCAAGAAACATTTATTTTCCTTCTTCAAAATGTTGTTCATAAGTGTGGCCGCTGCGAGCGCTGGTAGAGCGGTGGCAGAGCGGTGGCAGAGCGGTGGCAAATGAACAATAATACAAGCAGGGTTAAATATAGCCTGACTGTCATCTCAGCTTTCCTCCCATCAGTTTGGATTTGCCATGGTTGGTGAATCCAGGGGTAACTGTCGGTTTAGTTTTACACACTCATATCAGTGCAGAATGGCACACAAACACAATTTACAGTGGAAATCTTCTCGGATGCACATAAACCACCTCCATGAAAACTGACATAATTGTGACATTTCAAGAGAATATTATTGTCATAGGAGCATATACATGTTCCTGTAACTCATCTGCTTTTCATTATGTACATCCAGTTCTGGAAGATTTCTTACTAACAGAAAAGTAGCAATACTACATTGTAAAAATACTCTTTATTCTCTAGTCCTGCATTCAAAACCATACTCCAAAAAGTATTGACATGAAGATATACTTTAAGTGTCAAAAGTAAAAGTACTTCTGGTGTGTAATGGCCCATTTCAGAATCATTTCTAATAAATAACCGGATTATGATTTTTGATGCATTAATGTCCATCACAGCTAATAAAAGTGGAGCTAATTTAAACTAGCTGCTGGATATCTCCACCTATAATTGAATGTTATAGTTGATTATTTAGTTTATTTATATTTTGATGATTGTAATCTAAAAGGTAATGCATTTCCTTATCACTAATAAATTGCTTCCGTCTCTTTGGGCTGGTTTATCTCAATACTGCCTCAAAGTTAACCTGTGAGTACGACCAAAACAAATAAGCCCTGTTGCCCAGAGGCTTGAAGGTGAACTTTAGCACCAGGTAGGGGCAGTGTGGCTTCATTACCAGCGACACCAGCGCCTGTGTGCTTTGATAGCCTCTCCCACAGTGGAGCCATTATCGGTTATATTTCGCCTCACAGCCCTGGGAAGTCTTCAGAGGTACAAAGAAGGTGGGACAAAACACTTTTGCTTCCATTACCTCTATAAACCCACATGTCCTCATTCTACTTACAGACACTTAGCCTCTGTGTCCGACACAGTTGTGAGCCTGACTTCTCTTTTATGCCAGGGGAAACACTACGGCGGCTTGTAAAATGCACCATTTTAAACAACGTTAAGTGAAATTCTTACTTCCCCTTAGCACAGAATAACACCATACATCCGTGGGCGGTTGAAAGACTTGTTGATGACTTAGCCTGCTACGGCAATTAATCTCCTTTATAACTCACTTTGTAGTCTTTAGTCTGTTTGGCAGAAATGTAAAATGCACCGCCCACTGGAGTTCAAGATTCTTTGAATTCTGATTGCCTACAACTCAACATAATGGAGATGTATTGTAATGCCGTGGTGTCGGCTACGGAGCAGAGAGGAAATCAACTTGTCTGCAATGAGGCTGGGATTATTTTGAGACGACAGCTAAACAGTATGCTGCTCGGCGCATCAATTAACAACAGCACCAAACTAAAAAATCAACTGTACTTTTTCAACTAAAATGAACAAAGTCTGTTTTTGTGAGGAAGATTTGGAGGGATGTTTCATGAGGAGACAATCAAAAGAATTATTTCTGATTATACATTGGTTAATGATAATACCCACATCTTCCTCTGCGAGCCATAATTAGGCATGGTAAACAGGATAACAATAGAGGAGAAGGCTGATCCCAGGCCATCAATTACATGTCGTCCTCCTTAAGACGCCCTGTGGATGGAGGCTAATTATTGTTATTACAGACCTGCCCATTATTTCATCCATCTGCTGCACTTTTAAGTCCATTCTCGGAGCAGAGAAGCAGTTGCAACTCAGGAAAATCAAAACACAAACTGTAATTCAGAGTATATTCTGGATGTGTGTAATTAAAAACATGTATTGTACTATAACCGTATGTTAAAAATTCACCCTGTAATCACACTGATACAAAAAAATCGTATTAAATGTTACATACAGTATGTGTCAAACTGTCTGGGTTCTCTGCTATTTCACGTCTCTGTTTGAGAGGAAGCTGGCCTTCCAAGTGAACACGTTAACACCTTTTATATTGGCTAGGCGATATGACTGAAAATCCCATGATGCAAATGAGCGCAGATGAGCTAATGCCAGTAGCATACAATGGCAGCCGAGGAAGGTTTATTTTGTACAGGAGGGTGGCTGCTTGGCACTGGTCTAGTAGATGAAAGGGAGCTGTGAGTTTTTAACAGGTGTTACTGTACAGCATGACGTTTGGGCTTAGATAGAGGACTGGGCTGTCAGGCAGGAAGAATTGGACCCAGGTGCATGGTGATTGCAACAGAAAGAGTGAAGGCGGGGGAAGTGCACACCGGGGAATTTTAAAATGAAACCACTCAAGAAAGTCCAAGGAAAGGCAGGATGGAGAGGAGACGAGGGGGGGGGGGGGGGTTATTGTGTGATCTTGCATTTGTGTTTCTGAGTGTATGCATGTAGGGCTCTTGATGTCTGTGCGAGAGTGTCTGATTAGTCATGTATCGTCAAATGAAATATATTTATTTTTTAGAGCTATAACAATGCTAACACTTTCTATGAGGGCGTGCAATAATTTTGCCTCCTTTTTCACTGACAAAATTCAGAAAATAAGACAAGCAGTCAGTGCCTCTGCATCAGGAACAGCAAATGTGTTGTCTCTGTGTCCACTTAACATCAATTCAAACACCATGACACAATTCCATCAGATTAATGATAAAAACCTAGAGGACATTATTCAACTTCTGAAATCCTCCTCCTGCTGCCTTGATATTATTCCAACGGGATTTTTTAAAGATGTTTTGCCTTGCATGGCCTCAGATCTACTTCATATAGTAAACAAATCTCTTCACTCAGGTATTTTTCCACAGGCCCTGAAAACTGCAGTCATTAAACCGCTCTTAAAAAAGAATAATCTAGATGCTTCAGTAATGAACAATTACAGGCCCATATCAAACCTGCCATTTCTAGGTAAAATCATTGAAAAAGTTGTTTTTCAATGATTAAGTAATTTTTTGCATTTAAATGACTGTTTCGATGTGTTCCAGTCAGGCTTTCGTCCAAACCACAGTACTGAGACTGCTCTTGTAAAGGTCTTTAATGACATCCACTTAAACACAGACAGTGGCAGAACTTCAGTGTTAGTATTATTAGATCTCAGTGCTGCGTTTGACACTGTTGACCACAGCATATTACTAGACCGACTGGAAAACTGGGTGGGACTTTCGGAAACCGTCCTAAATTGGTTTGAATCCTACTTAAAGGACAGAAACAACTTTGTTTCTATTGGTAAATACACATCTGAGTTGACAAATATGACACGTGGGGTTCCTCAAGGCTCCATCTTGGGGCCTCTTCTCTTTAACATCTACATGCTACCACTGGCTCAGATAATGAAAAACAACAAAATAAGTTACCATAGCTATGCAGATGACACACACATTTACGTAACAGTTTCAACGGAGACTATGCTCCAATTCAAACACTGAGTAAGTGCATTGAACAAATCAATGACTGGATGTGTCAGAACTTTCTCCAATTAAACAAAGATAAAACTGAGGTAATGGTTTTTGGAGCCAAGGCAGAACGTATAAAAGTTAGCGCTGAGCTTCAGTCTGCAATGTTCAAAACAACAGATAAAGCCAGAAATCTAGGTGTAGTCATGGACTCTGACCTGAGTTTCAACAGCCACATTAAAACAGTTACTAAATCAGCCTACTATCACCTAAAGAACATATCTAGGATTAAAAGACTAATGTCGCAGCAGGATTTGGAAAAACTTGTCCATGCTTTTATCTTCAGTAGACTCGACTACTGCAATGGTGTCTTCACAGGTCTCACTAAAAAATCTATTAGGAAGCTGCAGCTGATTCAGAACGCTGCTGCTCGAGTCCTCACTAACACTAAGAAAGTGGATCACATCACTCCTGTTCTGAAGTCTTTACACTGGCTTCCTGTGTGTCAAAGAATAGATTTCAAAATACTGCTGCTGGTTTATAAAGCTTTGAATGGTTTAGGTCCAAAATACATTTCTGATCTACTGCTAAATTATGAACCATCCAGATCTCTCAGGTCTTCAGGGACTGGTCAGCTTTCTGTCCCCAGAGTCAGAACTAAACATGGTAAAGCAGCGTTCAGTTATTATGCTCCAAATATCTGGAACAAACTCCCAGAAACCTGCAGGTCCGCTGCAACTCTGACTACTTTTAAATCCAGGCTGAAGACTTTTCTTTTTGTCGCTGCTTTTAATTGAACTATTCATATCTTAGACTGCACTGTAACTTTTATCCATGTATTTTTTCTTTTAATGTTTATCCATGTATTTCTTCTTTTAATGTTTATTTTATTAGCTTTTAAATGCCATTTTCTTAATATCTTTCATTTGTTGTAAAGCACTTTGAATTGCCTTGTGTTGAAAAGTGCTCTATAAATAAACTTGCCTTGCCTTGCCTTGCCTTGCCTTGCCTATGAAGCCCCTGTCTAAAATGCATTATGAACACAGTTTAAATTCATTTAATCTTTTCAATCTGCTTATAGTATGTTATAAGAGTGGTGAGATGTCCTCCAAACATTTCATAACGCTTTATAACAACAATCATAATCATAACAACAAATCAAAATACATTTTATTTGAATTTATAAGATCAAGTATCTTAATTTTTTATAATTGCAGGTATGATATCTTCCCTCCTAATTATATTGCTACAGAGCACATATTTCGAGTAACTTATGATCACATTATATGGCATTATAGTGGTATTATAATGCTTTACTAAAGAGGGTGACAGTTATGAAGTATTATGATAAGTGACTTAGAAGAAAAGATCATACAATTCAATAATATAGAACATACAAAAGATATAGACATAGGGAAAGTAGAACAACAATTAGGGCGAAATGTAGCTTTTAACCAGGTGTGGTTTCAAAAATCCAGTTTCATATGCACCGTTTTCACCTCTTCATGTGGTAACAAAGGAGAATTCTTCTTTTACACCTCACGGTAAAATGTTAAAAACAAGGTACAAGACTTCAACTGTGAATTTGTGCTCGTCCTATCAGTGATTTACCAAGTTCTTATCCCTTAATGAATCAACAGACCATCTTTGAAGGAAACTGACTCCATGTTGTTTGTGCTGTCATCTGCGGCACATTCAGTTACCATGACATCAGACCGGTATTCAGACCTGACTGTATTGTGATAAATGTCATCTATTGATCCTAAAGCTGCATGGTCGCACGGTTGGAGGAACGCCACAGAAGGAATAGGATTATTCTTTCTTCTGGGTCCATTCTTTACTCAACATCTTGTCTTCCTTATGCTCTCATCATTAGTGTTTCCCAGTGATGGAGGAAGTATTCAGATTCTTTACATTAAATACAAAAACATAAACAACACAAATACTCTTACAAGTTAAAGTCCTGCATTACATTTTAAAGGAATCTAAGTATTATTAGGAAAACTTAAAGTAGTAAAAGTAAGTATACAAGTAAGTATTAAGTGTGCAATGCAAACTATGTCATTAAATTACTTAAATTACATCAACTAATGATTATTTTTTGTTTTGGATAGATGTACTTTATATTTTTTTAAATAATTGATTTATTATATATTTTGTAAAGGATCTGAAAATAGCAAGAAATGATTTGAATCCAAATCTTAATTTCTAAAACACCTATGTTATATACACCTAAATATAGCAAAGTTAAAGGCAGAATATTACCTTCAGAAATGTAGTCAAGTACTGTACTGTAGTAGTGGAAAGAAAATACTGAAAGTACAGGTACCTCAAATCTGTACTTAAATGCAGTACTTGAGTAAATGTACTTCATTTCACACAACCTTTATTACAGTTTCTTCACCATCTGGACTTTTGTAGAAACATTTTAGGCTTAAGCGATGTCTTTTTCTTTGACATTTTAATCGTGACCAGTGATGTGTTAGGGCGGTTGTTAAAAAAATAACCTTGTAGGAGAGTGCCGCAGTGCATGTATAATTAGAGACAAAAGGCCTGTCAGAGGGAACGTCAGTGTGCAATCACACAGGCTATGGTAATTGTTCTCACCTGACAAGCCTCCCACATCCATTTTCTTCAGGTTTTTGGCCTCCAGGACGACCACAGTCAACTTGCCAGCAGTGGGGACGTACCGCAGAGAGAAGCAGATATCTCCCAGCTTCTCTTGCTGTTGGACAGGCAGAGGAGAGGACTGTTGTTTACACAGCAAGTACTGAATCCACATTAACTGCATCACTGAGAGGCGAGGTGAGATAGAAATAGCTCCTAAATTCCCATCAAAAGCACGTTAGAAATTGTTCAGTGAACCAAACCTGAAGCTCTGTTCAACAAGCTGGATGTGCCGATATTAACGTGAATCAGAAGGATAACTTTGAATGAGCTGATCGTGTGTCTTTTAAAAAAGTAAAGATATTAACGGTTTAACCAGAGTACATTGACAGTGGGTTGTAGAGTTGTTTACATACATTACAGTGTTTACTTGTATAAGGGTGCACATGTGCATATCATTCACATAAGTTAGATGTTTGTGCAGTTACTATAAGTGCATACATTTCTATGCAGAGTGCTGCTTTCTGTCGAATATGCATGGAAAGATCAACGCACATCTTTTAGTGGTTAGTGTAAAACTGCTAGAAATACACATTTTCATTCGAGGATATAACAAGTGAAAAAGATGAATAGAAAACAATTTAGTTTGGAGGCAAATATGCGTACACAATATTTCTCTATATTTGAAATGGTCTGCAGGACAAGCTGTAAACAAGGTTATGTATAATCATTTGAGCCAGATGTCCGTGTCTTATTGAATAAATGGACCTAATGACAGGAATAATTTACGATTTACTGTATATCACGATACAAATAAAATAACACAATACATTATATGTACTCTCTTGTTATAATATAATGTAGACAAAACTAGACTCTAATAATGTATCTTATATATGGATTTGGTTTATTATACATTCATGTTTTCTTATAACTCCTATCTGCAAGTGGTATATGAATGGCAATCAGTGGACTTCAATGAATCTTTGAATGAAAAAGCATTAACAATCAAGAATTATGCACCAATATCAATCCAAAAGGAAGAAAGGTCAAAGTGTTATACATTTAGGTTACGCCATACTCACCTCAAAACCTTTAAGAAGTGTACAAAAATACACAGTATGTCAAATGCAATGCTTCAAGTCACACTGCGGCTCTGAGTCATAGTGGCAGCCGATCAATTGTACGAGAAGTCCCTGCATGTTTTCTGCTGTGGATTTGGTTTCTCGCTTTGCTTTGAATGCTTTCTAATATCGGCTCTCACTTTTCTTTGCCTGCCGCTCATTATCTTTGCTGGAAAAACTGCAATCACTTCACTTGTTCAAACAAACCACCATCACAAACACAGCCTCATCCTCACAGGCTGAACAGACTGCCATTCAGACTCTCCATCTCTCTTATCAACACGACGAGCACACACAACTCTCTCTCAGGCAACACATGTGGTCACTTTCATTGGAAATGATAAATCAAATTGGACTTGATTATCAAACTTTGTTTTATTCCAGGAGTCTTTTCTCGAGTTCCAATCATGCACAATGAGTGTGCTGATAATGGTTGCAGAGAGTGTGTTTTGAATTTCTTCCGACCCCTTTTCGGACGTGTAATTAGCTAAAGCTTTGTTGTTTATTGATATCAGACAATTATACTACATATTATTCAATTATTAATTACATATTTCGTTTTGTTATTGCATTCATTTGTATAGTTCTGTATCATGTCTGTATCACCTTTTGTTTCATTTGTATTTTCTTTGGTTTTACACGCTCGAAAAAAATAAATAAAATAAACATTATAGACCCCCCTAAATATTGTAGTAGTTGCACAACAAAAACCAATAAATAAATGCATTAGCCTTTAATCAACACTGATTCATGCTCGACTGGAGGCCAGCGAGAGAGAGGTAGTGGCCAATGAGTAATTCGAGTTTTTTAATGTTTACAATGAACTGTAAAAGGCCAACTGCTGCCTTTTCAACTCAAAGGGCATTTCTAAAGCTTTTTACTTCATATTTGACCTTAAAGATAAAGAGAATTGTGACACCTTGGTGTATTAAATCTCCACTGAGCTCGCTGTTAAGAGATTTAAACCTGAAAGAACTTCTCTTTCTTTGTGCGTTTGGACTGATATGCTTTCTCAATGCTTTATTTTCTTTGTATATATTTAAAGAAAAACGTTTGACTCCCGAATGACATGTTTCACATATTCAAGGGGTTGTGAACAGCTCAGTAGGAGAGTGATTTCTGTCCTCAGACTGTTTTCTTTGAATATTTAAATATAAAAAGAGGCCTGATGAGGTACAAGTATCCAGTCTTTCACAGAAAATAAGAGATATGTATTTCTGTTAAAAGGTATGACCTTAAATAGCAACAACGTCAGCAGTTTATTAAATCCAATCTAAGTTTCTCCTCATTTCTTGTCACTTCTATTCTCTTAACTTTTCAATAAAGCATTAAAATTTAAATTGAGTCATCAACAGCTAGCGCTGCCGAGCAACAAAAGAGTCCTTTTGACTGTGGCAGGTTCATTTACAGATTTTTACAATGTGGCATGAAAGCTAGAGGAGAGATGGATTTTTGTATGCAGTCATAATTACTGTTCGGAGCCAAATTGTGATAAGATTTATGAATGTAACAATGAAAGCTTCAATGTTTTTGAAGGTGGAAGGCAGCATTGTTTTCTGCTTCTCCTCTCCACTTAGCTTTACCACGGCAAAGCATCACTCCTGTGTCTCAAGCCGTGCGTAGAATCATCAGGTGCAGCTGTACAATCGACGAAAGAAGTATACTGATGCCCTTCAACTCAAACAACACCAGCAGCGATTCGACACTGCTATAATTAACCTTTAAATCTAACCACCGTAATGCTAAAAATGAGGTTTCCCTGGCAACATGTGCTATATGCCATGACATTTACCATGACAATTGAATCTTCTGAACTGCTGCCTGGAAAGTCACACTTCTATTAATTGAAGGGGAAGTGTGGACATCTGATTAAGTGACATTTCAAGGAGAGATGGAGTACTTCAGGCATCACATTTGTTGTTCGAGCATAATTGGCTTGCTCAACAAAGCAAAAGTAATCATTGGGATATCACTAATGCAAGCACCAATAATAAAATGTCTTAATAATGAAGCAGCTGCTGCCAAATCTGAGCCTTGACAAAGAGACAGGTGTCACAAAATGATTTCAAACCTACTCATTTTAAATGTCTTTGGTGGTGATTGAACTTTTGGTGTGTGTCAGCCCACAGAAGTCTTACCTCTTCCTTCTCAGCACTCATCAGATCCCGCCATTCCTCCGTTACGTGGCTGAAGTCCACTTTGTTCATGGGCACCTTGATGTCGCCGATGGCATCGTGTTTAGAGAAGCGGTCAAAGTCATACACCGTCATTATCAGTGTTTTTCCACCGAGCTCCACATAGGGAACCTAAAGATGATAACAACAGAAACGGATCAGAATGGGCTAAAAGCAGACAAACTGCCTCACATCATCATTTACAGTGTCATGTTTGTAAAGGAGCGCTAATCGTTGACAAGTTGGAATAAAGAGGCGCTCTGAGAATAGAACAAAAAAACATTAAACACGACAATATGATGATGAAATGATGATTGACTAAATAAGAAGTGCTTTTAAGTAACAATTCCTGTAATTCAACGTCAACGTTTTAAGTCAGCAGGCTAGGCTAACATATCAAGTTCTAGCAACCAGTTACGAGGACATAGAAAACAGTATATCCATAATTTGTTTCTTTAACCTCGGCCATTACTTATTTATAATTCAACAAAAACAAAAAATGATCCTGATGTACCAGGAACACATGTGGGATGTAATGCAATCCATTCTCAATACTCTATTATTTGTAAAGCTTATTATGTAAACATTGTGTAAACAATATAAACAATTTGTTGCATTGTTATTTAGGACATGATAATATCATGAGTTCTGTTGTATAAGGACTTAAAATAAACATTCAATTCCATACATTTAGTCCGACACAGAATTAAATGCCAAGGTGTGTGTGTTTTCAAAGTGGGTGGATGGTGACACTGTTTCCAAACCAATCACTACTCCTCCAGCCCCCCCACCGAAAGGCCACCGTTATCAGGCTTGCAACCTGGGTTGGCTAACACACAGGTGGGAACTTTTGATCCATGATTTTTCTTCAATTTTGGGACATCAAGCATTATGAAAAATATGTACAAAAATAAGCCTTGTATTGAAATGGATATCACATCACATTATGCTTAACCTAACACCAAACACCTGCGCTCTTCACTGTTGGGTGAATAACAAAACTTTTTCCACAGCTGAGCGACAGCCATGCATCTATTATGGCCGAGGCAGGGCAAGGGTGTAGCGGTGCATCTGCCTGTGTTAATCCCAATCACACTGAGCCTCAGCGTGTGTGTGTGTGTGTGTGTGTGTGTGTGTGTGTGTGTGTGTGTGTGTGTGTGTGTGTGTGTGTGTAACTGTGTGTGTGAGAGATATTCTGTCAGGAGCGTGTTAATGTGCCAGCTGGTTACTGTCTCCACACCTTCCCAGCAGTCACGGCTGCATGCAAATCAGATTGTCAGTGGAACCAAAAGATCTCCAGCTACAACAAAGTGACTTGAAATGAGCAAAGCTTTTCGAGCATCAGGCAGAAGCAAGTGAAGATGTACCTTGAAGATGAACTGCTCATTGAAGGTAGGGTTGAGGGTCTTCCTGTGGACTTTGGTCTCAAACTTCTTCTTCTTGTCCGGTAGCAGGTAGACCTTTACGTATGGGTCAGATGTTCCACCCATGTCCATAGCAGGCAGCTCGGCAGCCTGGATGATACCCACCATGAGCTAAAAGTGAAACACAAAGGGTGAAAAAAGTGAGCGACGGCATGTCAGATTGTCAACTAATCCAAATGTCTGTAACAAATCCTTCATCTCACCAACATCCTTACAGATATATGTTTATATCGAAAGTCTATCTCTTATTTAGGGCCGTACAATATATAGTGAACTATATCGCATTTGCAATGTTAGTCAAAATAATCGCAGTTAGTTACTTTGTCCAAATCGTTCAGCCTTACTTTTAAATCTTAACACCTTAAGGGCCATTGTCTTGTCTTCTGATATCACTAGCAATCAATTAATTTTAATGGTGGCTTAAAGATGATTTAGTGTCATTTTCTCGAGGATATAGCAGCAATTTTAAAGGTTATGTGTGCAAATGCTGACAGTGGCTGTAGAGTGTGTAAAGGTCAGGATGTGTCAGAGCAGGAATGAGAGGACTGTTTCTCTTCACATAGGGCAGATAATTGATAACCACAGTGGGGGGGCCGGGGGCTGCTTGACCTGCCAGTCAAGAGTCTCTACTCAGAAGCCTCTCAGGAGAAGAGCTAGTCAGTCAATCAACTCGCTATCAGGCAGCCATCAAGCAGCAATCTGGAGGCCGACCAGGGCAGAGAGGCACCGGTAACTGTGTGCTGCTACCAGTGAAAACATACTATATGAACAAAGTAGGAAACAATGACATATGGCACCAGTTGGTTATTGCAATATGGCAAATAACCAACTCTTTGAGTGTGAGTCCATTTTACAGACATAAACTATAGATTGATGGTTTTATTTTTTCTTACAGAAAAATTTTAGGATTTTGAAATGCTTCAGACATTCTCAGAAGCAGACCTGGGGTGTATACTACGAAGCAGGATTTTCGCTTAGCCGGCTAAATTCAGGGAAAACTCCGGCTTTCCGGTCCTACGAAGCTGGTTCTCTTTTTAGCAGGCTAGATCTCCATGGTAACTTATGCTTAGCGGCTAACCAGGGGGTTATACTACGAATCTAGTTCAACATATCCTGGATATGTTTTGAGTTATCCGGTTGACTTAATCCAAAACGAAGCCGCTCTCGCTAAACTGTCCTACAACGCTGGCTATCAACTCGTTCGCTCAAGCCAGCCGTGTCCTATCTAGTTAGGTGCGCGTTCACATGAAAGGGGTGGTATCTGGAGCATTCGACCAATCACAGACATGGAGAAGCGTACTGACAGCGCAGCGTCATACTTCCTGAATGAAAAGTGAAATGAAACTATAATATTAGTCAAATATGAAGAAGTCTTTAAACATCCATAACCTAAACACTTTATCCAGGATCAAAGCCACAGAGCTGCACCTGCAAGGTGAATACAGCTGGTAACAGAACAAGTGTTTGAATGCGTACATTAACAGGTTTATGATATCACTGCCCCGTCCAAGACAGGAGTGGATCTGACTTTAATTACATTTGACTCGAGTGTTTCGTCAACTTAATGTGTTGCTTACAATAATACTTATGCATACAGTAGGCTATGTGACACTGTGAGTGTTGCACAGCCAGATACGGCTCAGCTGACTCAGATAAGGAAATATATGATACATTATGATGTGATATGAATGATAATGGGACATATCGACGTCCGCTAAAAAGTGAACCAGCTTCGTAGTACTGGAAATCCCAGAAGTTATCTTGCTAAACGAAAATCCTGCTTCGTAGTATACCCCCATGGTCGGGACCAGGTTAGGTTGCAGGCTAAGAGATCAACTCAGTGAACGCACCGCCTGCTGACCAATCAGAGCTCAGTGTGCGGAGTTTAAAGCGATCAAGTCACTGATTTCTTCTGATGTGCCTGCATCTGGCGCTGAGTTGCCATATTCCTTTCATGAACCACTTCCTGATATCCATTGTTGCAGATAAATATAAATGATAATAGCCAAACTAACCTAGCAAGAGTAAACTGACTGGCTGCTGTGCTGCATCTCACTCAAGACCCCACACGACTCAACCCAGTGAAAAACTCGTGCGCAGCCTCATTCAGAATTTCATAGCAAAATGAAAAAATGATATTAAACTAATCTTTCAACATAGTTTAAAACAAAAATAAATATTAAGACAAAGCCCTACAAATAACAATAAACAGAATCAGTGGCGGCTCCAGAGTGTTTGTGTTGGGTACTCTATGGTAGGGCTAACCCATAGTGGTGGGGCTCAAGTCAGTATTTGCAATGTAATTACACGCTCCCATTGACAGTGAAACGCCACGCGTGAGGTTTAGATTATTTCCCTGTCTCAATCCAAATCAAACTGTATGAAATAAAAAGGCACATTTGTCTTGTAGTAAATAAAAAGGGCGACCTGGAGCCAATCCTGCAATTTCTCCACAGGTGAAAGAGTTGACATGCTGAAAACCCAACCCCTGCAGGGGGGTCTGGAGGGATTCTCCCCCAGGAGATTTTTTTAAATACTAACATAAAATACACATTCTGGTACTCTCTTGAGAAGAAAAATAAATAAATCTATTACTACACGACATATTTTAAAAAATGAATGCCATTTTAGTTTGTTGTTACTTTGTTCTGAAAGCTGAACCTGCTGCTCCTCACAGAGGGAAGAGGGAAGAGGCTGTGTGAATTACTTTACATTGTGGATAAGGGTGGATCTGGATAGCCCCTATTGTTCTGTGTGTCAAAATGAAAGACAGCCCACACACCTATCAATCATCAAACCGTGGGGTCTTATTTCATTACGTGTTGATTTCTATCAACACGTAATGTTGTATCGATGTATATAGAGATGTACTACAGCAAAAGTATTCTCCGTCGGGACTTCCTGCAACAACACCACGCTGTTATCTTGATTCTGATTGGCCAGAAGACATTATCAAAGATGTTCTATTGAGAAGATGATCACTACGTGACAAAAGTTTTCAAACCGTTTCTAGTCTTTGGTATTTACTGCTGTCTGTGCCATTTACTCGGCGCGAGTTGGCGGACTTTATTTTGCTTACTTTAAAATAATTTTTCATGGTGGTGCTAAGCCATTTCTTGGTATGGCTGTAGCCTACCCCAGTATACCCTGGCGCCGCCACTGAACATAATAATAAAACAATTAAAATGTTGTATTCAGCCCTGATTAAAACAGCGGGCCCCCATGGGGCCGGGCCCGCCCATGACGCCGGGTCTGGAGGTAACTTCGGGGTAAACTCTGGGTTTCCGGTCCTACGACGCTGGTTCTCTTCTTACCGGGGTAGATCTCCATGGTAACGTATGTTGAACGGCAAACCTGCTCCGGAGCAGGTTAGGTTGCAATCAACTCAGTGAAAGCACCGCCTGCTGATCAATCAGAGCTCAGTGTGCGGAGTTTAAAGTCATATTACAGGATAAAGGAAGTACAGAAAAGCTGCCGTTGCTGGAAAGGCGGCCGGCAAAAATCAACTGACTGTGTGAACGGGAAAATTAACAGAATATCACAGTCTCCCATCTTCAGAGCAATCTGACTAATATAACATTAGCGTTAAGAAAGCTCCTACTTAAATATCTGCCACAACATAAGTAACCGGATCAAAGTAACATTACGTACAGTCCACGGCACTGTGAGTGCAGACGTCGATGTGTCCCATTATCATTCATATCACATCACATCTGTATCATATATTTCCTTATCTGAGTCAGCTTCTTGAGCCGTATCTGTCCGTGCAACACTTACAGTGTCACATACTGTATGCAGAAGTATTATTTTAAGCAACACATTAAGTTGACGAAACACTCGAGTCAAATGTAATTAAAGTCAGATCCACTCATGTTTTAGATGGGGTGCCAGTGATATCATAAACCTGTTAATGTACGCATTCAAACACTTTTTTGTATTACTAGCTGTATTCATCTTGCAGCTCCAACTATGTGGCTTTTATCCTGGATAAAGTCATGGATGTTTAAAGTGTAACTTCTTAATATTTGTCTAATATTTATAGTTTTCTTTTCATTCAGGAAGTATGACGCTGCGCTGTCAGTACCTTGTCCGTGTTTGTGATGGGTCAAATGTTGCTAACCCCGCCCCTTTCACGTGAACGCGCTAATAGCCGGACAGAGTTACCGAGTTGATAACCAGCGTCGTAGGACCGCTTAGCGAGATCGCGTTTGTTTTTGGGTTAGTTAAGCCAGATAACTCAAACATATCCATGGTATGCTGAAATGGATTCGTAGTACAGGCCTCAGCATTCAAGTCCATTCTTAAGCTGGGAAAGAGTCTTATGACAAAAATGTCCAACTCAAGTAATGCAGACTCCTGCCGATAAAGGTAAACGTACATATAGTTGCAATTGGTTTGATTTTGCCAGTGTCATACTGGGCCATTAGGTTAGAAAGCTAAGTTATTAAGCTAACCTCTGGATCTCATATCAATATTTAGACCAGTGTTGTTCCTTTTTCTTAAATATTTCTATTAAATTCACAGTTCTAGCTTTGCTTCTTGGCTTGTGTTGGTGTTTGAGCTTTAAGAACTCTGGTATTTTGCTTTCACGCAATAATGTTTAATTTGACTAAGGGGATTATTTCTGCCATCAGAGCAGCTTTTCCCCAGACAATTTATTTGTTTACATAACTAAATATATAACCCAAATTGACTAAATGGACCTTATGTGACCATTCTCTTCATCTCTGTCTTTAAGTAAGGAAACCAACACAAGCTAGACAGTTTTATCAAAATCAGGGGCACGGCACAGGTTAATTATACTCTTATTTTACAGTAGAAAGTACCACAGATCTGCATTAGATGTTGGTGTGATTCCAGTAGGGAAAGGTCTTCATGAGATGGAGGCGAGTTTCTGTAAATGTACCACATATACACACACACTTACACAGTATTCACACACAGGCACCACACAATAGTGAACACGACACGAGAATATCATGGAAAGGATGGAGTTTCAGTGATTCATTAATGATCCCCAGGTTAAGCACAACATTTTCTGCAAATACTGAAATGAGACTGTCAAGATTTCAATGGATCCCTTTGACATAAAAATAACTTCAATATATGTACATCTGCATGTAGTTTGACAGGAACTCTTACATGCCTCAAAGGGTAAACACAATTAAACTGTACAATCATGTTAGCTTTCGTTTACCTAAACCTAACCGTCACCATTTTCTTTTAGGGCTATTAAGTGGCTCTAGCATTTTAAGTCTAGCAATTAATCCTCACATGCTGTCCTTTTGATTTTAAGCCATCCATCAGCAACAGTCACATGATCTTTACTGGCAGAGGCACTGGTGCTTAGAAGACAGATAAAAGCAGGACGTGGTTGGAAATGTTGATTTGTAGTTAGCCACTTCAGCTGATTGTGTCCAACTCAACTCAAATCCTGTTTACCTCAAAACACCTTTGCTCCAAAACCAAACCAAGCAGAGACTACATTTAAAATGTTCCATAATCCAAATATTTGTTTGTCTAATGCCATTCACTTACTCATCCTGATTCTCTCAAAAAGTAGTTAAGTGAAGGAAGTGACTTTGGAAAGCCCCCTTCAATTACAACAACTGAGTAATATGGTGTTTCATGGTCATTTTCCAGCTGTTACCATCTATTTCAACTCTAACATTTCTTGTATGTGAGGTCAACACTTTGAAGACAGCTTTTAACGTCAACTAAATGATCGATTATTTTTCCTCAATTAATCATTTGAACCATAGTGAAGCTCCGGAGGCATTTATTTCAATAATATTTTATGTAAAGTGAAGCGTCCCCTGGCTTCTAAATAGTGCCACCTACGGAAACAAATATAATCTTGTCCATGTCAACCCCATCTTTTTAAAAGATCATCACTTCTGAGAAGCTGCTTACTCCTTTGCATTTCTTCTTTTCCAATAAAGGAAAAATATAATGCAACAGAATTCTCACAAATTCACACAGTTCTATCCCATCGTCTGCTGAATACAGAGGAAATTACATTTAGGACACATGTCTAAATGAATGATACATATTTTTGTTATTCTAAAATAACAATGTTTAAAAACAGCTAACATACCAGTGGTTCTTCTCACTTCCCAGCACTATAGTTACTAGTCAAATAACCAACTAGTTAAACCTTTATTATTAACTCCTCACTATTGAACATTGAGAGTAAAAATAAAATAAATACCTGTTGCTGAGTGTTTGCACATCTGTGTGTGGGATTCAGTTTAACTCAGAGTATTAACGCCTCTGTGTGTGTGTGTTTTGTGTGTGTGTGTGTGTGTGTGTGAGCAGCACGCTGACCAGAATGGGTTCAGGATGGTAATTCAGCTTATCGCGGACTGCTTTGTCCCAAACGCATCATGGCTCTGCTGTGACCGCTTCACACACACTTCCAAAGAAGACTAATAGGTATTGACCTGACTCATATTTACCGAACAAGGATTGGTTTTCTAAAATAAACTGTCTAGGGGGAACATCTGAAATAAATGATGTTTTGAAACTAATTTCTTCTTAATGACTGATTTCAAATACTCTGAGTGGACACAATGCAATAGCCCTGGTCTTGACCTGAAAAAGAGCAATGACTATGGTAATGATGTTGAAAGTAGGAATGACATTATAATTCTCCGCCTGCTGTGCTGAGGGGGCTCTTTGTGCTTCATTTGCTGTGTATTTGACTGATGTAGCCGCACCGCTGCTCCCCGAGTGATTTGGATCTTTTACAAAACCTTTTGTCTCATTAGTGTTTAAACCCGGAGTCATCAACACCAGGGGAAGCAGCCATTTGTGGTGGTTAACAGACAGAAACAAAGCTGAGACTCTTTGCCATGAGGACCTGACATTAATCTGCATGTCTCTGCCTCAGTCTCTGTTCACACACACACACACACACACACACACACACACACACACACACACACACACACACACACACACACACACACACACACACACACACACACACACACACACACACACACACACACACACACACACACACACACACACACACACACACACACACACACACACACACACACACACACACACCAGTGTTTGCCACTTATTTATTGGCAGGCTGGAACATTTAACTACTGAGTTTTCAGGCTACAAAGGGCAAGTCCCTTAAGCAATTCCTATGACTTATTAGGGCTTAGGGCAGATGCTTAATACATTTTTTTATGTAGATCATTGGGGACAGTTTTAATTTAATTTCACCAAATGTCAAATAGTTTCCGGGGATCCAAAAGCACCTTTACATGACATGCTCCTTGGATTTCCCCCTTACAGTTGACATCATATTTCTTAAGAATAAACAGGATACAAAGCTGCAATAAGAAGATACACAATATAATTTCACAACCCCATCCAAGATTTATAGCTGACAATCCTGAAAAACCCCTGCATATCACATTACATGAAGATAATGTTTGCCTTTTATCTCTCAGTATCTTATTTAGTTTTATGTACAACAGATAAGGTGTCCTTTAAATTAGGAAAGGTTTCTGGTAACGGTCAAATTACGGAGAAAGATATTTCGGGGGCAAAGAAAATATATCAAGATTTGGTTTGTAATGGGATTCAAACTGAAATCTCAAATATGATGGTTAAACCTTTATCAGCCCGACTTCAAAAAGTGCATAGTACATTATGCACTGGCACTGAATTCCTATGATACATTGGCATCACTTTGAGTGTATCCTTCTGTAAATATATGAACACTTTCGCCTTTAAGCGAGTCATACTGTACAACACATTTCATATCAAGAATACTCTGGCTTTAAATCTTGTCCTGTAATCATCAAATATGACAATCATTACTAGGGACACTGGTTCAAACACATTTTCCTCTAAAAACTAAATAATGGAAACACTAGAAAGAACCATTTTAGTGTTAAGCTGTGATTTAATATCGTCCCTGGCTAAATGTTCTGCCTCAGCTGCCACGTCTACAGAAAATGTTAAAAAAAACTTCATCCATGCAATAAATCAATCACTTGTGTCAGTTATTTTGTATAGTGTTAGCATTGATAGTGTAGGCATCACAGCCTGGGGATTAAAAACATATATATATGTCCTGAAGGCCTGGTTCTGTCAGTGTAAACGGGTCAGATTAACAGCTGCCTTCCCGGGTTTTAGGTTGGGTTTTAGGTATTTCTGTTGTGAGCTTCTTTAACTTCAGAGGCAGTCGGAGCAGCACGCGCACGACTGCTCCCAGGTCACTGCCACTAAAGGTGAAAACTGTCATCCATTCATTACACTCCACAGTGGAGCTTATTACCAGTGTAATGAAGACCTGTCGCTGCCTCCCACTAAATGACAGGTCCCTTTGTAAAATGTAATTCTGTCCACATGATATATTATAAAATAACTCAATACTTCCCAAAAAGAAATGGTTGACTGAACACTAATGGTGCTGAATGTTATTAGCTTCATTATGACTCTACAATCTGTGCTTTGATGAATGTTGCGCAGGTTAAGTGCTAAAAATGTTGATATCTGAAGGGCACACAAACTGCATGATAACATTTTTGTACCGATCAAAGTTTATTCGTGCAAATAAGCGAGATGTACCTTTGCCAGTATGTATAGGAGCAGTGTTACTGTCTAATCTCTGGCTGTCAGTTGTGTTTCTAATAGCCTGGTGAGGGACAGCGCCGTGTTCACGCACCATGTCTAATATCTGTCACACAACATCTGGCGCCAGGAAGTTGATGTGCTTCCTCATTCTGCTTTTTTAAAACTCAGCCGCTGGAAGAATGAAGCAGATGGGTATCTGCAGGGGCTGTTTTCAATCATGTAGAAAGCAAAGAACAAACAAAACCAGAGGCAAGCTAAATCCCAATAGTGTGCTATATCATTTACAAAGCTCAGTAGCAAACGCACAAAGTCGACCACCATGAAATCCCTGTGAGATTGCTCTCAAGCTTCAGTGTGTGAACAGTGTTTACAGCAGAAGCTGAATGTTGTGCAAAACCTGGGTTGAGTCCTGTTTAATCTTTGGAGAGATGAACGTTGGACCCGGTGAGAAGTTTGGTATGACGATACTTACGAAGGAGGACCTTTCAACAGCCTTACCGTATTCTCGGTGAAATTGTAATCCAGGGAGTATTGTAATTTGCCCAGTTTCTGGTCCTCCTTGGGCTCTTCCTCTATCTCCGTTTCAGTCAGCCCTGTCTCTGCATCCTCCTCATCCTTCAAGGCCTGAAGGAGACACCCACCAAGAGTCAGTGTCGCCTGTTTGTCGCTGGCGCTAGCACCTAGCCAGCCGTTCCTGCCCAGGTCCTGCCAGCGGACCTACTCCTGTAAAAGCTGCCACTTGTTTTATGATGTGTAAGGGGGAGAACAGGGGGAGGGGAAGCAAGCACTAAAACATCATAGCAGTTAACACCAGGACATGCTCTGTGATGCACTAAAGCCCCTCGACTGGTCCCCTGGTGATGCTCTTCTATTAATCTTTGGGTGTGTCTGTCTAAAGGGAGGAAGGGTAGAGAGAGGACAGAAAGAAGGAGAGAAGATACTTCTGAAAAAGTTTGATGTTATTTCAGGCAGATCAAGTCTCCGGCATATCAACTGGGAAGAGTCTGCAGTGAGAAGTGAAGTTTCCCTTTTGCAGTGGTGGAAAGTGATTAAGTTAATGTAATCAAGTACTGTACTTATTTACATTTTGTATGTTACTTGTTCTTAGATTTTTTATATTATTAATATAAAAACAAATTGTCTGATGAAATATGATATGGTACAGTAGATTAAGTTACCTGGCAGAATAGAAAAAGTTAGCTCCACCTTCGCTAGCTGCATAATTAAAATGATATAAACAAATAAAACCAGTAATATGATACAGTTCATACTATACCAAAAATGGCAATTCATTTGAGTGAGTAGTGTAGTTTTGGTAATAATATTTTGATGCTAATACTCATGTTTTGAGTGATATACTTTTGCTTGTTGAATATTTGTGGTATTATTACTTTTACCTAAGTAAAGGATGTGAGTACTTATTCCACCACTGCCCTTTGGCTAGCTTGGCACTGAGGTAAGGGTAGCAGGTGGTGGGGAGTGGGGGGGTGAAGGAGGGGTGGAGGTGGAGGACTTTGTTTTAAGACCAACATGCGATTGAAGAGGCAAAAACTAGCTCTCAAGGTCATTCATTCAGCATCAAAAGTTGCCTTCCAAGATGTCTCTTTCTGTTAGGCATGCAGAGCATTCTCTGAACAAACCAGTGCTCTCATGAGATTCCCCATTCCCATAACTCTGGTTACACCCTCAAGACATTCAGTCGCATTGTCATCATAACCCATGAAGCTTTAAAGTATCCCCTACGCCGATGGTAGCTAGAAGCATCATGCCAGCAGTGGGGGGTAGGTGCTCCTATTAGTTTGTCAAGTAGCTCATGTGAAAGCGAAAGGCTGAACAACACTGATTGCGTCTGATTTTTTCTGCTGCGCCACTTTGGTCTCTGCCTTTTGTTCAAAAATCAGAAATTTCGTATTTTTAAGGACACGTAAAAAAAGGAAGCAGGGTAAAATGATTGAGGAAATGAAATCCCCTGATTTATCAAACAGGTAATTTTCATGATTATATGAGGTTAATCCAATTTGTACGCATCTGTTCTCCAGGATATCTATGATCATGTTCACCCGGGTTGACAGATGCGAATGCAAATCCTACTGCACGTCAAAAGCTTCCTTTTGATCGCCAGTTTCAAAACAACATTTACTTGTAGAGCCTCTCAATCATTCTACGTTAGCTCGACGCCACTCGTTTGATATGTAAATTAAAGATTCAAAAGGCAGCAGACTTTAGTTTGGCACAAAATCAGCATGGTTCAACCTTGTCAAATGTCAATGCATTGCACCCAGTGTTTCTTTCATTCATATATATGTGCATATGCAGGTTGTACACACATATATACAGTAGATATACATGTACTGAATGCATAGTTACATATATTTGGTTCTATGGGAGTAAGTTGTTGTCAAGAGGCTATAAAAAGAAAACATCAGAGCAGCAGGCTTAAGAAGATCCAACAGCAATTGGGAACCTACCGCCAGTGACCATCCCGAACAGTCATCAGACACAACACAGATAAGGAGGACATAGAAGGAAGAAACACAAATTAAAACAACCACACACAGGAGTTAACACACCAGAGTCTGGGCCCACCAGGAGAAATGACCGCTTGCCTCGGAAGTGGCAGATTCACCATTCTCAGAGATGAGATTATTCATTTTGATAAATGACTATTTGAAAATTGAAAAAAACCAGTTCTAAGGCAGCAAGAATATTGGAAATGAAGGGTCAATCGTGCTGTACCACGGCAAGTGTTTAGCTATTAACATCTTATTTATACTTCCTTACCGTATCATAAAGTATGAAAACAGTGTCACTGGTTTGTGTCTACATTTGAATCCACCTCTCAAAGCAGAGGTGTTGCAGCAAATTAAACACTCTTTGTACATGATTCCACCGAGGACGGGGGTATAATGATCCTCCGCTGGCGCAATTAGTGTGCTGACTCCATTTGAAGTGTCAGGGTTTCACTGCTTTCCGTTCGGTTCACTTAAAAGGTAGAGCTTAATTACATTGCCTCCTATTTGTTTATCGTTTGGTGATGTCATTTCTCAGGGTGGATACCACTTCATTACACGGCAAATGTTACTCACACTCTTCAACATGTGAGCAGGTCCTCATATGACAAAAAGAAACACTCACAGGAACACAATATTAGGAGAAAAAAGAGAGTTTGGAAATTGCCAGTTAAATGGCTTCCATTAACTCTCATGTAGTTAGACTGCATTATTGTTTAATAAAATGTTAAAATATCTATTTCTGTATGTATTTATTTGGCAACAACTACCAAATATGACATTCAAAATACAGACAGCAGTGTAGTTTCATTAAATAATAAGGATGTTTTCGACCATTAGTAAAATTAGTTTCATACTGTTGTTGAAAACTTAACCTAAAGTGTGTTGATGGAGTTACTGCAAATGTGATCAATAACATCTGTCATGATACAGCATTAAAACACATTTAAAAGAGTATTTAGACTAGAGCCAGAAATGTAATAAAACTAAACATTATTGGCCATAGTTGAGAAAAATAATCCTTAACTTTAGCGTAAAGTAATGCACAGAGGATCCATTAAAAAATAAACGTTTTGGCCGTAAACTTGTATTATCTAAGAAGAAATATGTTTCTGTATTTGAAGGAATAAAAGTTCAAAGCCTTACCTCGGTTTTGGCTCCATCTTTGACATCCATCATGTTGATGGCATTCTTGCCCTTGTCTTTGGCCTTCTTTTTGTTTTTCTTCTTCAAAATCCATTTTTTGCAGACGCAGAAGCAGCATGCCAACACCAGAATGATAGCCACAAAGGCAATGGAGACAACGGCCCATGATGGCACTGTGGAAAGAGCAGACAGGAAAACGTTTGGATTAAACTTCTGGGAGAAATAAAACATTGCAGAGAAGAAACAACTTTTCTCTAAACTGGGCCAAAGCACAATTTGATGGAATTATTCTATCATTTATTTTATTATCTTTTCTTTTTAATGACTGATTTTAAATGCCATTTTCTTAATGTCTTTCGTTTTTTGTAAAGCACTTTGAATTGCCTTGTGTTGAAAGGTGCTATATAAATAAAATTACCTTGTCTAGCAACTGACTGAAGTGAGATGAAGACAGGACAATGTGTGTGATTGCAGGGTTGGCACACACTGGATCAGCACCTAAGCTCCTCAGACTCCTAACGATCGGACCTGAGTCGCAGGACAACACCCGACTGAACAGCTTCAGCCAATTTAGTGGAAGTAACAGATGTTGGCATTTTCCACTTGCCATTTAAACAAAAGATTCTCCGACGGCTGACACTTTCACGGCAATCACCGGCAACACCGAAGTGAGAGTGAAGAAAATTGCACAGGTTGGGCTTTAGAGGCATTAACAGTGAAAGAACCATGACAGGTCAATGATGCAGGAAAATCAAATAGATTCACGGGGTTTGACATACATTGTTCACATGCTCCCTGCTCCTACATTACCTTTAAAAAGCTGTATGAAAGGGCTCTTTTGTGTGGGATTCAAGGCTTAGAATTTCTTACAGATAGACTGCAGTTTTAAACAAAATCCTTTTCTCAGAGGCAGAGCTGCTCATCCTAAAAAGAAAAGCCCAATTTCATTAAAATTAATCTGCAGTCAAGCAGAAAGAATAGTGAAAGGGTCTCTTTCATTTAAAATGCGGTGATCTCTCAATCAATTTCTCAGTAATAATGCCTTTGTCAAAACATTTCTTTTGAACCCTCCAGAGCACTGAGCCGGCCCGACTAATCACTACTCACACAGCTTGTCAGGTGTTATTACCTTTCGGCTACATTTTGGATTTAGGATCACCTAAAATAACTAGATGTCTTCTTTGACTTTGGACCATGCCACTTTGTTGTGATGTGTTTACCCCAAAGGCCAGCTGTTTGTTGATGGTGTTTTCAGTTGCTTGGGGGAAGCTATAATGAGCTATAATTCACATTTCACCTGAAGAGTAGCCGCCCTAACTTCATATCCATTAATGCAATAACTTCACACGTCAATATTCCCAAAACATCTGAAAACGACTCTAATAAGTAGAAATGTATAACTCTTAATCGTTTTCCTTACAATGCATCTTACATTTTTATGTTAATTGTAACTTTCTATCAATTTCTGTTTATGCAAGTACTATTAGTCTATGACAATGTATCAATCAGTTCTTGCTAAAATCACAATTTCTTTCTAACATTTGAATATATTTATTTTAGGAAACTAAATTCTGGTCTTGTTGAAGAGCTGCAATGCTGTAAATATGCTAGTTTTAAGACCTTAAAATAAGCATATAAGTCGTACAGTTGCAATCGAAATTATTCAATTGAATACTTTTGAGACTGCAGTAGTCATTAAAAGTTGCATTTGGATAAAAAACCCTGTAATATTAGTTTCACTATGGGAACAGTTCTTGTGTAATTTGTTTACTGCAAACAGCTAAGACATTGTATATCTTTCCAATAAACCTAATGTGCAATGGGGGTTGAATAATTGCAATTGCAACTGTATCTCCCTCCACCATATGCTGTCGCTGCACTGTGTGGACCTGACTGGAGAAATGACACAACCAGCCATCATCTGTGTCACCTACCACCTGTCAGATACTTGTCTCTACAACTCGGTGATGTCTGCTGCCATCTCAGCACACCTTCTCAGCCACAGACAGCCAACACACACTTACACACTAACACGATGGGAGAAGTTGGTTGCTTTAAGTAGCGAGTAGAGAAACAACATAAAGTCCAGATGGAAAATAATGAGACCTCGCAACAGACTTCTCCCTTCAGCAGTCATAATCGTTGCTCTGTCATTCTACTCAGCAGACACCAAACACCTGGTAGCCCATCCCCCATTTTAATAGAGAGGAATAACAAACAAATGAGCCAATTTTATGAGCATTATTTATTTGTTTCATCCCTGATTTCTCTTCTGAAAAGCAAAGGGAATACTTCTGAACGAGGCAATTTGGACAATGTGGAAAATATGCAATTACGAAGAAACAAATATAACGTATATATTTTCTTCCATAGAAAATGTCCTTTCAGGGAGAAACCTAATAGTGGTCATAAATCCAACTAAGCAACTGATGAGTCTAGCCAAGTTATTTGAAGACCTTTATGTGAAAAGACCGATCAAAACAGAAAAGTATATTTCATTCTATCTCTCTGGGGTTTTTATTCGCCAGCATTCATCGGTGGATTCTTCGCCAAGGTCCGAGGTTAGAGAGAGAGAGGGGAGAGAAATCGATGCTCTGTTGACAAAATCAATAAGCACTCTCCTCCAAGGAAAAACAGTGAGTGATGCTCTAAAATAACTTCAGGATCTACAGCTTCTGCCTCGCCCCGGAGCCCTGTGCTGATGGAGGTGACACTGGATGGGACTCGTTTACAATGAGCCATCCAAAAATGACAGTTTCCTTTTAAAACTTGAAAGTATTCTGCAGATAAACTGTGGGTCAAGGAGAGTTTGCTGGGCTTATATCTCAGAAACATAAAAAGAGACTGAATCGCTATCTTGTGAAAAGACTATCAAAGTTAAAGATTGAAACTTATATTTCAATTTTCCTTCTACTTTTTAAAAACCATATGACCATTTACAAGTAACCATAACGTATGGCTATATTAACAGTTAACAGAACATGTATTGATGCTTTACGGATCAGTTAATTGTTGATCTCCAATTCAAATTAAGTACCACCAAATTAAAACGGCAGATTACGAAGATTTCAAAAACTTTTATAGGTGACTTATTCACATTTATAAGTGCAGACTCAATGCATTACAGTAGAAGGGAAGAAACACATGACTTTTTCCAAAATATTATAAATCAAAATGTCAGTATAATTGATTTATACAGTCTGGCAACTCTAATTTTGGTCTGTGTAATTGTTTGTAGCTGATCTAGATAGCTTATTCAAATTATTTATCGACTAGTTAAGTTAATAAAGATAAGTAAGAACCATTTCAGAGCATTTAACACTGAGTTGATAAAGAAGTTGTGGCATATTTCCAGGTTGCTTTTTGTTTTGTTATCCTGCATTATTCAAAATGGATCACTGAAGACCTCTGAATGGGAGCATTCGGTGAGGGCACTGTGGCACATTCCTGCACTTGAAAAACGTCTTTTACCTTCCACATTCCAAACACATTATGGTAAGGAGACAGTCTTTTAAATGGAAGTGTCGGAAAAGTGACAGGTTTGTATTTCAAGCCAAAGCATTGAGCAAAAGCTGAAGGAACTAAGATGTCACAGAAATCACACAGGTACCTTTCTATTCCATGAACCCAAAATACTTATGTCACTCTATACTAACTCTTGCATTTCATCAAAGCTCACGACGTCTGATGGAATTTCAATTAGCTAGTTACAGTGCAAATCAATGCATGAACCCAGCCCTAATCTTATTCATCAAGCGTGCGTCTTCCAGTGAAAGGCCCTTCTGTGTTCCTTGATTAAAGAAACCCGAGTCCCAGAAAGCAATAAAAGCATCCTCTAATCAAATCAAATCAAATCAAATCAAATCAGGTTTTATTTATAAAGCACATTTAAAAGCGATTTTTGGTCGAGCCAAAGTGCTGTATATGCATTAAAAACACTTATAATCACAATAAAAGACAATCATTTACAACAGATATAAAACAAACACAGGGAATAGTCAGGAGTCGTGCTCCGCTCTGACTAGAAGGCCTGAGAGAAGAAGTGCATTTTGAGAAAGGATTTAAAAACCCCTAGGGTCTGGGCCGACCTGACGTGGAGGGGCAGAGTGTTCCAGAGCCTGGGGCCAGCTGCTGCGAAGGCTCGGTGCCCTCGGGTTTTGAGCCTGGTCTTGGGCACTACCAGCAGCAGATGGTCAGCAGACCTTAAAGCTCTGGCTGGGGTGTAGCGCTGGAGGAGTTCAGCTATATAGGCCGGAGCCAGCCCATTTAGTGCTTTAAAAACAAATAAAAGGATTTTAAAATCAATTCTGTACCGAACTGGAAGCCAGTGCAGTGAGGCCAGAATTGGGGTGATGTGGTCACGCTTTTTATGGCCAGTCAGCAAACGTGCAGCTGCATTCTGGACTAGCTGCAGGCGTTTAATTGATGCCTGGTCCATACCCATATATCAACTACATCAACTACATTGTGTGAGTGTCTTTGCTCTTCTTCTCTCTCTAGAGACAGGGAAATAGAGTTAAAAAAAGTGAAAGAGAAAGCGAGAGGGATTATGGGTAGCACGCAAACTGCACTTCAACTCTGAGCATTAATCTCTTGTTCCGCAGAGCTACATGGCGTGGAAAATGGAGTTCCTCTAATGGGTGGGTTGCGCATGATGAAACCCACGTTGGCTGTTCCTCAAGGATGAAATCGCTTTTCCGCGCTGTCATTGAAACTGAATGGTGTCGGAACACTAAACAATAAGAAACCTTCAAAGTACAGTGAGTCACATTCGTTGCACTATACTTTCTACAACTTTGCCTTTGGGCTTTTCACAGTGTTTGCTTCTACTTTGGGTCCAAGGATAGAGGGAACTATATTCTGCTATTAAAGTACATTTGTGATTCTGGACTTTGCCATTGACAATGATTCATTTGTCAAACTAATGTCATAAAGATTGCTTCAAGTCTTATTAGGTTTTCTCCTCTTACTCAACTCTGTATTTATAGAGGATTTCTGTTGCACATCTCCTTCTCTAGATAATAAATAGCACTTTACATTTGACAGAAAGCTTTTATGAACTGGATGGAGGTTGATGGATGAATTCAAAGGGTGTGTACACTGTAAGTGGGAGTAATATTGCATCTTGGTTATATCCACTTCCTGCAGCCCACACTAATCCAATGTGACAGGACCCTGTTGGACAATTAACCTTGACATTATATCTTGTTATGCTTATGAGAGCATCACTGTCCGTGCCCTTTCCCCGCTGTGGCTGACTTAAGAGAACCGTATGACAGCAGCTTGGAGCAACTGGTTACATAGAAACTGATGATAATAATACTGTATTCAAAAAAAGTCCAGTGTGCAAGTTTCTCCTTTTAAACCAAAAAAAGACCGGTCCATTATTCTGAATATTACAAGAAAATGAAAACCCACTTACTGGAAATCCTATGAGTGAAGTGGCACTACATTAACAGTACATTATGTGGATGAACAACAATAGATCAGATAATAACACGAGATGGAAGAGCACTGATTGTAATTTCCAGGCACAGAGAAAAGTGCAGATTAATGTGGTGCCTGAAGAAGAATGGACGGCTCTTTTTATAGCTTCAGAGCAACGGCATATTCAGAGTGAGTGAATGATTTAATTCTACACCTTTAATTCAGCTAATTTGGCTATATTGTGGAGTTTTTGGAACATGACATGTCGGCATCAACTTCGGGGAATGCAATGTTGGGAGATAATTAGAATACATTAGGTATTCTTTATGGATCCCACATTGCAAAATTGTTTTGTTACAGCAGAACCTAAATCCAGCCCCACGTCTGAGGCTGAAACTATTGGATACATTTCCATTTGAATGTGTAGAAAATATTCTCAAAAGGGGGCAGACATTTGAGCTTTCCATAAGGATGGCTGTTGTCCAAAAGCTAGATATCATTTAAGCGCTAAAAGAACTTGGTTAAACAAAAGGAAGACAAACTGGTCATATTTTACTATTTTTAAATATTCACGGATGGAAAACTATGGCAAATTGCAGAAAAGTTAATCATGTTTATAGAAGCTCCAAGGAGTAAACATATATATCTGAATTTTACATTTACTTTTGTTTCTGAAAAGCTGAACAACTCTCTGAGAAGATAGTCGACTTATGATTGCACTCGGAGGGAAGGGGCTGCTAGTTGACCAGCCCCTCATGGTGTCTCCTTGCAGGCAAACTTTTGCACGGCGAGGGCAGAGAGTGGACAGCCAGGCGTGTCGCCAGAGCAGCAGGCAGGAAGAGACCACTGCTTATCCTCCACCGTAATCCTCTTTACTGTCTGCTGACTGTGAGCCGCCACAAAGCCAAACAAGTTGTGACACATTCAGGCTCTGACATATATTTCTATATTTTTCCTTTGCGTCATGTTACAGTCAGTCCCAAAAGAGTTTCTGTCCTAAAATGTTGTCCCACAAGTGCACAAGATACAACTTTCTTGTATATGTCATGTTGTGGGACACAGAAAAAAACTAAAAACAAAGGAACTCAAATCAAATGGATTACTAAAAATTTAACTTTTTACAATGACAGATTCAAGTGTTCTTATCTTAAATTATGCATACTATGACCACCAGAGGGGAAACATGATTTCAATGTTATCTATTTGCAGCTTCTAAAATGTTTCATTGCCTTTGCCTGCCTGAGACCACAAAGCCCCTGAAAAAATGATTTATTTCCCTTAAATGTCAATGCTTGTGTGTGTTATTAGCAGTAATGGCTGGTGGAGCCAGCAGTCATGGATCAAACAGCTTCTGTGCTCAGAGGTTAATTGTTATCGGGAAGTAAAGCCTTGGGTGTTTAGAAAACTTACTAAGAAATTCAATACGCTGGTTCCCTCAAGAGACAAGCTCTCCGCTCAAAGAGAAGAAACCAAATGGTTTACTGTGATTACACAGTCGGACCTAGGTGTGTGTGTGTGTGTGTGTGTGTGTGTGTGTGTGTGTGTGTGTCGGGATGTGTGTGCTCATGTTTCTATGGACTTGGATGGCTTTATCATTCACACATTGATTAGACAACTCCGAAATGTTTGCAGAAGGAATCATTGTTTTCAAGCAACACAATCATATTAAAATGATTATGTTTGAATCTGGTTCCCATAGTGGGTGCATTATCTCTTTTTCTGCTAGAGCTATTTTATTTAGTGACTTTGTTATTTGAACATAATACAGTTTTGTACTGTGATCGGAAAAAAAAGAAGCAATTTGAAAAAGTTAGCTCAAGCTCGAGGAACTTATGACGGCCTTCTTTCATTATTTTCAGACATTTCATATCAATGAACAGATTAATTGAAAAATTCTTAACAGAAAAGTGAATAATTGTTATTTGCAGACCTGCAGCTCATCGAATAGAATATTTAAACCCTAGCAAAAAAACTATTTTCATGTGTTCACCAAACTTTATCTTTGGGACTGTTTATAGCGAAAAATGAAAGAAGGCAGACAGTTAGAGCGGGAAGGCTGAGATAAAGTCTGCTGGTTTTCTGACGAAGGCCGAGGCTATATCCCCGGCTCAGAGATATGTCCTGCAGATCCTGATGGACAGAAATTCAGCAAAAAATGAGTCCAGTCAGAGAGCCTTTTGCGTCCAGCCTCAAAGCCTGCAGGGCTTAAACTGGTTTATAAGCCCAGCAGAAAACCTCCTGCAGGAGCATCGGCTGAGCATGCAGCGTCTCCTCTTGCATATTCCTCGTTAAATCCGCTGCCTGACTTTCTCCTGACAGTATCGATATTCCACGGAGTAAACAAGTCTTTGGGCATTCATTATTAACTTGGCAGCACTGGGGAGCAAACACTGCCTTTGATCGAGTGGATGAGGTGAGAAAACAGTCATTTAGGAGCCTGTGTAACAGACAGATATTCATTGGGGAGCTCTCGGATGACTTTTCAGCCTAGGGTACACAAAAGAAGACCGCATTATGTTTTTCTTCTCCAGATTGCAATGTCAATACTTCAGATGATTTGAAAAGGGTTGTCAGGCCTTGCTAGATATGGTGGGAGTAGCAAAACATCTGCAATAGAGAGGTAAAGAGCACGTCAACCTTAGAAGCCCTGTATCTGAATCACAATACCAAACATTGTTGATCTTTTTTATTCAGTCTTTCAAAAGAAAATGCGCTCGGATTGGTGAAATCCATATGGAAGATTAAGTTGTCTGGCTATAAACTAGGTGTTTTATTTTGTAAATATCAACCAAATTCAAATAAATCTTACTCTATGTAAGGGGGATTTTCTATGCTACTATTACACATCTGGAACAAAGAACATGCCCATGGAACATGTTATCATTTTGGCTAACGAAATAGGGCTTCTCTTCCACAGGTGCAATTTCCTGTTGAGAAAATCACTTCCATCTGAATATATTTATGTATAGATTTTTGCTGAATGCTGATAGTCTTGTATCTCCAGGCAGTGCTCTATCCTGAATGAACCATATTCTCATATACTAAGTACTGTTCAAATGATCCATGCACACATATACAGTTGTGGAGGTATTTGATTGATAGATATGATGTGGAACATAGTAGACATCATAGAACTAATCTCACAGCAATTGATAAAGCCAGTTATGCATCATTTATCATGTCAAACACTTGAATTATTGTTGCCAGATGCGTGTTTAATACTTCAAGAAGTCATTCAATGCGTGAAATATTACATTTATTTTGTTGACTCCAGCTTCAACTTGGCAGATGCATTTAACTTATTTTATTTCACCTGATTCAAATGTCTTTTTTCAATATTCAAGGTTTTGTTGTCTTGTGCGTCATCGACCAGTTCTTTAGCACATTAATCATTTCTGAGTCATGGTCAGAGTAAAATCACACTGAGTGGATTGAGTGGTGTGAATCACAGGGAGTGTAATTATAGACACATCACAGAGAAAACAGCTTCAGTGACAGGTGTCAACCCTGCAGGGTGGGTTATAGTATACATTTATATGATAGAAATGTTTGAAATACTCAGTGAAGGATTATTCTTTTGACGTTTGAGCAGACAAATCCAGCACCAGACACTTTTTTTACGTTGCTATGGACAGTCTTGCATTAATGTACATTCCCAAAGACATTGAAGTGACTGTTATTTTGTATATTGATTGTTGTGTGTTGTTATCTTAATGTGTGAACATGTATAAATGTGTCTGTTGATTGTAAGATATACATATTTTATACATATTTGAATTTTTATATTCGGGATTGTGGGAAACGGTATTTCGATCTCTGAAACTGAAAGATTGACGATAAAGTTGACTTTGACTTGACTTTGAACTGACAAAGGTCGAACTGGGTCAGAGTAGTATAACATCAAGTTTTAAATATTAAATATTTGTAATACTTTCTTGCAGCTCTCTTTTTAAATGAACATAAATAAAATGGAGTCAAGGGTTTTCTTTTTCTACTGCATAGTATTTGATCAATATTACAGTTATTGTATAATTAATTCACTAGTGTTGCAAGAGTATTTTAAGCAGTCTTTATAGTGTGTTGCTCAAGTTTATGTAAAACTAAACGTATTATCACCAATGAAGAATTGATTGAATGAACCTAAGTTAAAACTAGTGTAATTTTGCATCTCTTCATGTTATTTTCATTATGTCTTTAAACAAAAGTTAAACAAATGTTGCACTCCAGCCATGTGCTGAGTACCGGTATT
Organism: Harpagifer antarcticus; assembly: GCA_902827135.1. Taxonomy (NCBI): domain Eukaryota; kingdom Metazoa; phylum Chordata; class Actinopteri; order Perciformes; family Harpagiferidae; genus Harpagifer; species Harpagifer antarcticus. The sequence goes on from CADEHL010000525.1 coordinate 5,491,717, forward strand.
TCTTGGGGCATTTATGCAAAATCAATGGTCAAAGAAGTTGCTTCTTAACTTGTTTCCGCATCACAATTATCCTAGAGAAGTTAGTCACACTTACATGGGATTATGTTCAGCTCATTCATGAACTTGTTCTTCAGCTTGGAGAAGTCCTCGTCCTTCTCCCCGGTGCCCGGGCCGGTGTTGGTCATGTTGGAGCCGTATATGGAGGCGGTGGTGGAGTCGGGCGCCGGCGCCGCCAGTGCTTCCCTCCGACCCTCGGTCATGGTGGCGGTGCTGGGCAGCCAGGCAGATACTGAACAGAGGAGGGAGGGGAAACAGAGTGGCTTAGATTTATTTTCCTTGCCGCTGTGACAGATGCATGTCAGAGGCAGAGCGTGTGAGCAGCTGCTGGCTCAGGCTGGGTAAACATCAGCTGGGGTCCAGGATGAATTGGCCAGCACGCTGAATTCAGAACAAAGCTACTCACTCATTGCTTAAACTCCAGATTAGCATCACAGAGCAAAGATACCATTATTATTTATTAATGTTGTACAACACAGGCAGCACATCCTGGCACTGCTACCGGCTTAATTGAAAATCGGGGCTCGGGGAAGTCAGTAAATAAGGTTTCAAGGAGTACTATATCTTATCACACCCTGCTCTCTGCACACAGCAGGTGTGTTTACTTTACATTCAGGTGTTTTTGTGAGGGGGAAGAAGGAAACCATGTATCAGTAATGTTAAACCGTGCTGTGTGTGTGTGTGTGTGTGTGTGTGTGTGTGTTTATGTGGATACAGTCATATTTTTTTACTATTTTGTGCATGCTTATCATCACTTCACAAAGAACATAAAGCTTCCATAATATGTCCATACTGCCTTAACAAAAAGGATAACTATGACACTAAATACTCCATGGCATTATTGTGTTGCGTGTACCCAAAAATAAACCTAAATATTGTTGTATTAAATGTCTAAAAAACTGATCATCATAAAGTCTGGATTTTTCTGAGCAGTGGTCCGTAATGCAAAGAGACTAGAGTTCATATTTAGCATTCATTGATTGATAAAAAAAAACAGTTTCATTTTATTTCATACACTATTAATTCATTTGTTTTAACTCGATAGGCAAACTGTGTTAACAAGTATGTAATGAGAAAACAATACAGAAATAATAAAATAAATAAAAATAGTTGTACCTATGTGTTTATAGCATTAAACAGCATGTTTGAAATTGGGAGGCTGAAAAAACATTTAATATACTTATATATTAAAACTATTGATATTTATCTATAAAAAAAGTTTAATTGAAAAAGTACCGACAACAATTATGGCAATTAAACTACATAAATGACAGTTATTTAACACAGGTCCTTTATTTCCCAGTGTTCTGTATTACTTAGTGTCGTTCACGCAGGACTGCCGGTTAAAGCTGCAGCATTGTGACACATGTGTGCAGACACAAACTATGTATTGTCCACTCCTTCTGTGCATTTTGTAATTTGACTGTCACCATAGCAATCTAAGTGAATAATGGCTAAAGTTGTGGAGTTGTTCCACTAGTACACAGTGAAGGTAAAATGCCTGATTCGGCTCCTTTGCCACAGTGCAGTACTCATTAACGTTACATTTTCCCGTGAATAATATTGCTTGTTAGACGGAATTCCACTGGTGCCGGCAGAAAGGTAATTGAAAAATCTAAATGTTACCCTGAGAAGAGCCTCTAATGATATCCGTTTCTAAACCTCAAAGAGCCGAGCACAAAGTGTGTCGCCAGTTCATTCTCATATAATCTTTTTTTTAAATGTGAGAAAAGATCGTTTCAGAGCTGAAGTCCAATTCATGTTTCTCTAAATGTATACAATTAGGTCTGCAAATGCGGCAAGGCAATTTGTGTGAATAACAGCAGAGATATGAACAGTCTCTTCATCATTTGTGCTCCTTAGAAAAGTGTAGCTGTATCTGGAGACTTTCCTTCAGACAAAGCTGGTGAAGAATGGATTATTAGCTTCACAATGATCACTATGATTGTAGTTGGGCGGGGGGGGGAGGGGGGATATCTGGGAGTTCAGTCTGGCAAAGCTGTTCTGTGAAATCTAGGTTACCACTGCTACTGCTGAGACTGGTGCCAGGAACAAAGGCAGTCAGTGGGTTTTTGAAAGAAAGGAAACTCATTGGTGCAGAATTGATTGCCCATTGAATGCAGTGTGAACAGTAAATACAATATATTAATGTATTTTCTTGGAAGGAACTTCAGTCATTAACTTCCAGATGGTGCCACGTTTTCTTTTATAACCCTTTTAATGAATGTTCATCAGGGTGATACTTGTAAATGTGTCACATATTATACTGCTTTCATTTTGTCTAACAGAATAATCAAGTGGTTCCTATCCTGTTTAACTTACTAAATCATTTTCAAGGCTCTATATGAGTGTAGAAATGTCACTTCAGCACACAGCTCCATTGAACTGAAACACTGTGTTTTTGGGAGAATCAGCATTTTGAAATAAAGTTGAAATCGCTTGTTTTTGGTGCTCAACTCTGCTAACATATTTTCATGATAACTATCTGCTGCTTCCCAACATACTGCGAGAGCTTACTGTATCACCGCGCTCTGCAGCTGTGATTTTAACACTTCGCTAACACAACATCTCAGTCTGTCACCAACAGATATTTTTTTTAAACTGCTGCAACACATTCTTCCAGAGAGAGAAACACTACAGTAATGAAGAAGTATAATCTTAGAAACTTAATAGTGATTTCACTTTGTGTAAATAGTGGCAACGAACCTTCTCCTGCCGTGAACAAAGCTGTCATTGGTTACCTCGGCCCTCTCAACCTCCCCCTTTGTTGCTCACACGCCTACGCATGTCCACGTTCACTCAGCCTCCCTTTGGGCTCCCTTTGAAACGCTGCAAGGTTAGTGTGGGGGCTGAGCCATTAAGAGGCACGCTTGGCAATGACAGGGATACTTCAACACAGACGAGGACTTTTAGGGAGCACAATGATGCTCTGCAGAGTGCATGTGGGAGGCTTCCTCCATAGAAACATAATTGATCGTGCCGGGATGGGGGGGCGCACATAGGCTTTCACTCAATATTTCCTAACGAGCTTATGTCTGACGTGAGGGATACAAATGCGAACATGGTGGTTCACTGAGCTTGTACAAAGATGTTTCCTATAGGAATAATTACCATGTAGAATGCATCAGGTTGTGGGGGCACATTGTTATGTAAATGATACCATTTCCAGAGAATCAGAGACCTTTCTGAATGAGACGTGCATCTGAATTAAAATAATGCTCCAAGCTTTTTTCCTTTTCTCTTAAGGATCGTGTACGGCTGATGCGTTTCAATCTCCGAACAAAATGTCAAAGAAAGCAATGGTGTGTGTGGAGGAACACCCATGGAGTCGGTACGCTGCTCACATCACATCAGGTCTCACATCACCGGCGAAAATGAAACATTGTCATTCAGCTCATATTTACACCTTAATGACTACTTGCCTCTTCAAGCACAAGATGACAACTTACAGAGTATCTCCATTGTCTGCAGCAGCTCGCAGCAGGCGGTCCACTTGAAGAGCGAGTGCATCAGAGCTTATTTATCTTTATGGAAGAACCTGACTGCCTCCTTGACCTTTTTACCTTTCAGAGAGTAGTCATCAGTATGTAATCATACCGTATATCCACTGCAACACTAATGTAAATGCCACTTTTATGATCTACTTGGACAACAGCTTTGAATAATGTTCTTTTTTTGTTGCACAAAATGGCTGTGCTTTCTTCTTACTGTTGCACTCGTAGCTTCTTCTCTAATAATTAAATGTCGATTCTATCTTTAAACATAGTGAACTGTGGGTAGGGCTGCACAATTAATAGTATTTTTATCGATATTGCATATTGAAATAGCAGGAAACAATATTTGTTGATGGCTAAATATGTTAAAATACCATTCTGAAATATCAAAGCCTATAAATCGTATTATACAGACTAAAGAAAACATATTTGTTTAGTACATATCATCAATTTCATCATCACAATATCAGTCAAAATAGCACATTAACACATGTTGTTCATGCAGCCCTGTGTGGTAAAATGCCTATTTTAGAAAATAAATGATATAAATGTAGTAGTCACTACAGTGGGAACTGATCCAACCCATCACAGTTATTCCACCTTCACTACGCTGTGGGACAAAACACCGCCGCTTCCTTGCTCCCTATTTTTTGCTACGACCATCGTAGGTGTGCCGCTCAGGTGCAAAGTCCCAACCCAATTACAGGACCGCCAGATGGCCCAGCGGGTCCCCACCCCGCAGGGGAGGCAGGCACACAGCTCCCTCCTCTCACCTCCTTCCCTCCACCTTCCTTGTTGCTCTCTCTTCATATCTAACTAGGTCAGCTCCCTCCGTCTATCCTCATGCTTTCTCCTCCATCATCCTTTCATGTTGCTTTTCCCCTTCCTTGGTCTCCTCCATCAATGGATCTCCACAGCCTAGTCAATCATATTGTCAATTAGGACCATTTCTACAGAGTTTTCTTTTTAAATCAAGCTGATGGAGCGGTGCAGGAATGAGTCCTTTAACCCTCAAATGAGTTGGCATTTACCACATCTGATTTTTTTCTGTTTAAACAGTTCAAAAACTAGTATTAATGGAGATTATCTTGCAGATCAAAATGTGTAAGCATCATAGACGTGTGTTTATCAAAGATCTTCTTCTCTGCAATATTCCGAAATCCAATAAAAAACATTGCTTTTCGTTGAGGGAGCCCTCGTGATGCTAACTCCAGGGTCAGCCTAGAAAAGTATGTCATCCCTGCACCACTGATGGATCGATTGAGCACATTTGGAGATGTTGAAGATGCTCCCCCCTTGTCTTGAGCTCAGATTTGGACAGCATGTAGGTGTCATGTGGATTGCTAAGCTCCTCACTGGTTCCACTTTTGGCTTATTTTCCAGTGTGCCGGGTGTTACATCTCACGCTGTTTGAGGAAGTAATAAACCTGCCAACAATCAGCCCAACCGAGGTCTAATGCCCATTCCGTCACCAAACTCAATACATCCCATAGATCACAGCTGAACCGTGCTGTACAGTAAGGAGAGCCTAACACAGATGGCCTTTTGCCAATATAATGTCCCTCTTGTTATTTGATTGGGTTTCATGAGTTAATCACCCAGTAAATTACCAATTAAACCCATTTTATCAAGAATGATCTGCTAATTGTCGGGGGGGAAAATGGTTTGGCAGTTGTTATATGTCAAACCAATTTACACCAATTGAGTTCATGAATGCACAGGCACCAGAGGAACATCGGATTGAGTCAATAAGAAAAGTCTAATTTCATAAATAAGTTAAATATATTTATATACATTTGTTGAAACGTAATTTTTTCGAGAAGCTGTTATCAAATAATCGAACCATTCTCTAAGTGAAGTAAGCAAATTGGTCATGTCAATGACTTTTTGAACATGAGCACACTCACAGTAGAGGGTCATTAATGTTTAGTCAAAGAAAAATCCAAAGCATGAAGAGACTCACAAATGCCTCCGTAGTGCAGAGATCAATAGTCAGGATCAATAGCAGGGTTCTGACTAAAGAGTCAGACACACATGAAGACTCTTCTCTGGACTCTATTACAGCAGCTGAAGTAAGTGCACATCTTTGATTGAATCCAGAGTGATTCCTTTGTATTCCGCTCACAATAATGAATTGCTAATGAAGTCATATAATGTGCTTTATGACACTAACCGTCTTGATTATTTACCGGTAAGTTGCCAAGAAATGTTAAGCTATTTTTAGGTTTATTTACGGTTTAAAGAAAGCTTATTCCTGTTTAAAGTATCCTCAGGAGGAAACGTAGGTAGGACTTTTTTAGATCTGGATAAAGAATAATAATATAAAGGACACTTGTTTGATCCAAAGGCAGTGCTGGAAGTGTAATACCGACAAAACATTAACTCAAAGCAAATGAAAGCTTGAGATGCATGCACAATAGCGTGCTCGAACTGGGGAGATATTAAGCTGGTAAATTAGATTTCAAAAGTAATTCCATGCTTTATAGACCATTTTATTATCCAACAATTATGACTCAAGTAATCTTTATTGAATGGGATTTTGTTTAGTATGTGGCATACATAGAAGTAAAGTGCCCTGCAGGTCTGCCCTTACAACTACAAGTACACTCGGTAAAACGATCTGTTATTGGTATAGCTTATCTGCGGTATATGTATGTGTGTATACAGTATACAGTATATGTGTATGTTGCATGTTTGTATATGCATACTGTATGTCTTACAAGCAAATATATTCATTTAACAACATTTCTGATGGATATTGGTGTTTGAGGCTCACTGCAGTGAATGAAGGACTATTTTAGTCATTGTTAGGGTTTTTCCGTGTTCTTTCTTTTTATCTGTGTACATATAAACCGTACAAACCATTGTCTCATTTGTATATGCATATATACATTGTGTTTACATTGCTAAATGCCAAACCTTGGTTATGCATTGTTGAAACTTAATACAAAGGTTATTGATCAGAAAGCGATGTGCTGTAGTTTATGGCAGAATTGTTCACGTGTTATAAAGGGTTCAGATCTGACCTCCTGTTGTTGAGAAGTGCTTGAATTATGAAGAGCTCCTTTTACATCTCACACAAATATCAATGTTTTAACTGCTGTATTTTAAATTCTGTGTTAATTTACATTATGGGCACATTTTAAATAAAATAAGAATAGAACCACTTGAAAAAGTTATTTTTTTCTCAGATTACAAGCAAACTATAAAAAGTAATGGACATTTGCAGACGGAGTGTTAAGTATTTGCTTCCCTAATGGCAGCCCTTCAGTTAACCAAAGCTAAATCCAAGAACATGACTACGTTGTGCATTCAAACGTAACTAATGAGTCTGTTGGATCAGCCTAGTAGAACAAGCATTCACGTGTGAAGCCTCCACCTCGGATGAACTCTCAGATTCCTCTCCCTCTTTCCTGTCTGTTCTCTCTCCATCAGCAGCAGACCAATTGCCATGCCATTGCTGTATCACATGAACAAGAAAAATACATCTTTTATGGAGTCTACTGGCAGCAAACACAAGCCAAATATTAAACCTGTTCAGCCCAATGAACTGACACGAACATCAGAGGCAGAAAACTCCAACTAGTTGAAATGATGAATGCAGTGTAAATCCTGACAGTGCTGCTACACTTTAGTAAAGTGCATGAGGAGGACAGGAGTTAGTGAACTGGCAAATGAATGACTGGCTGTCAGTCACCACCATCTGCTGGAAACTCATTTGCGAGAGGATTCCCAGACATTGTGGTCAACCATAAATACACACAAGGAGGGAGGCTTTTATGTATATAATAATAATAAGTCACGTAAAGGATTGTTAGGTGAGCTGCCTGCAGAGATAAAAGGAGGCAGAGGAGGCCCCGGACCACCTTCCCTTGTCCAGTGCAGCCTCTTTATTCACCTGGAGCCAATCTCAGGGGGTAATGGAACTGGAAAAAGTTATTAACCCCGCTTTGCAGCAAAGGCATGACGGCTCTATTAAGCCAGTGCACAAAGATTCCCCCATTTTCAATTACTGCTTCCAAAGCGCGGAGGAAAGTTAGAAAAAGAAGCCGGGGAGAGGGACTCAGGGGCCCCAGAACTCAGCGGCTCTTATCATCTACTCTTGTTCTTTGTACAGAGGAGGTCTGACACACCGCCGAGTAGTTGGTGGATATGTTCGGTCTGTTTGTATGACAAACATCGCACACCCACTGGAAAATGAGTCTGTTAGCCTGGGGCTGAATGAGAGGCAGTGGAGTAGAGAGGAGGGTGAAGAGTAGAGGAGGTGCAGAGTAGAGTAGAGTTCATACTTTGGGATGCTGAATCTGGCAAGAAATCATGTTTCTATGATTAAATCAATATTGAGACAATTTAACAGCAAAGTTATTGAGGTCACAATTTATTTTAACTGTATTAAAATTGATCTTTTTACCTAATATTTATGTATTTGTTTATTAATAAAAAATCTTCTTCATTAATATTTTTGTTGTTGCTTTTTTTATTTATTTTTTTTTTATTTATTTATTTATCATCCATGTTTGAGCTGCGAGGTGTAATTGCCCTCAGGGGATGAATAAACCTATTATTTAATGAAGGCTGAAAAGACACACGAAGCGGGCACTTTTCCAATTATTTCATGGGATAAATAAGGTTTCCATTTTGTGATACAACATCATTATTCCTTCTCAAACCATTGCGACACTTCCAGATTCAAATCTAGTGTTACATTAACTGATTTTCAATCAAAAAAGCAAAGCCTTCAGCAAAGAAGAGAACATATTTCACAATCTAAACTCATTTATTTGAAACATTTAGCTTTGGTTAGCCTTCAAATGCACATGACTTACCATTCACTCACTCAGCAACTGCTGGGGATCTGTACGGTCTTCTTTCACTACAGTTACTGGCTCTCTTTCTGTTTCCCATTACAGATACAGTTTGAAGGATCTTAAAAAACCCACCTCCCACATTTAGCAACTGTTAGCCCTGGTTGCGTGCTTAGTTTGCAGTGAGGCTGGTGGGGGCAGCAGGAGGGGGTCGAAGGTCGGGGCTAATATAGCAGCGCCTGGGGAGTGGTGTCTGTTGGAATCAGTCTGATGTAGAGGCGAGGCCAGGGGCCATACTGTGACTACTGGTAGGTGAGTCATACCCGTAAAGGGAGGCTATTTGGGGGTTTAACGTTCAAGGACTGACCCTTAGAGCAGGGCAATAGACTCCAAGGGGCTTTAGAGAGTACTTCATTCTGTAAATAATCTCTAATTTATATATCGGTTCATCTATTTGTCACAAGAAAGGATAATGTATTTGAGTATATGCTCATGCACAACATCGCTTTGATCTAATTTACCTTCTTAAGCTTCCTGCCCACTCTTTCACGCCTGCCTCTGCAGAACCTGCCCCCCCGCGGGCCACTGCCAGACTGACACGCTTTATCAAGGCAAATAATCAGGAGGGGAATTATTCTGTGAAGTTGGGACTTATACAAAAGCCAGAAACTAATAGAATACTAAAGGTCATTAGTGTTAAGTAATGTGTGAGCGATTTCATATCTCTTATATGAATGTATCTAAATGTACACAGCCTTAAAGTTTATCTGCCAAAAAATATAGTCGTATTAACGTGCAAAGCTGTCCGATAAGAGTTAAGACAGTGTGCGTTGGTATAAAAGGTCGAGGAGATACCGATTTTCACGACTAGGATTTGTGGAGCCATCGGAATGGCTCATTTTGAGATAAAGATGTTTATTGCTGACCTTGTTAAGGATACATGGGGACAGAGAATGGGTGTCCTGCAGTATCGATGGTGCCTTCAAATGCGACTGCATACTTGGATTTGCTTGTATTGTATATTTTCAGTTTCTCCTTGGCCAAGCCTTTTAATTGAACAACTCAGTATCGTCATCAGATCCAGTTTCTCACAATTCATCGTTGTTTCACAAATGAGTCCCCACATTACATATAAAGACTTTCTGTAAATGTTTGTAGATCTGGGAAATGTCCATGGAGAGGAAGTGGGAGGTTTTGTTTCCTGTTCCTTGTTAGTTGTTTCCTCGGTTATAGTTGACGTAGCATGATGGAGCCGCTGCACGTCCCTACTTGTTGACATAGCCCTTAGTCATTGTCTACGGAGTCCATGTCAAAAGACATGTCCCTAGAGCTGTTCAAGTTCTCAAACAGACGGCCCTTCAAGTGCTCTTTCCAGACACTTGGCAGCTGACCTTTTAATTCTGTTCAGAGTGTGGAGTGTCTGCAGTTTACTGATGATGTTGTTTTGAATTGGCGCAAACAAGAAATGGAAAAGCAACGGGTGAGTAAGTGGAGGAATAAGAGCTGTCTCATCTGATTTATCGCTGAAAAAAGTGATTCAAAATACACTTTGTTCTGGGATTGATTATGAATGCAGACGCAGGCACATTCTTTAGAAAGGCTTTGTTGCTGCACACCTCACAATATTACAACAATGGTGGGGTGAGGACATAAGGACGTTAAGCATAGTTTGAACAACTGATGACCATTTTGCTATTGGAGGGATGTGTATAAAGGCAAGGCAAGGCAAGGCAAGGCAAGGCAAGGCAAGGCAAGGCAAGGCAAGTTTATTTATAGAGCACTTTTCAACACAAGGCAATTCAAAGTGCTTTACAACAAATGAAAGACATTAAGAAAATGGCATTTAAAATCAGTCATTAAAAAGAAAAGCTAATAAAATAAACATTAAAAGAAGAAATACATGGATAAACACTAAAAGAAAAAATACATGGATAAAAGTTACAGTGCAGTCTAAGATATGAATAGTTCAATTAAAAGCAGCGACAAAAAGAAAAGTCTTTAGTCTGGATTTAAAAGTAGTCAGAGTTGCAGCGGACCTGCAGGTTTCTGGGAGTTTGTTCCAGATATTTGGAGCATAATAACTGAACGCTGCTTTACCATGTTTAGTTCTGACTCTGGGGACAGAAAGCTGACCAGTCCCTGAAGACCTGAGAGATCTGGATGGTTCATAATTTAGCAGTAGATCAGAAATGTATTTTGGGCCTAAACCATTCAAAGCTTTATAAACCAGCAGCAGTATTTTGAAATCTATTCTTTGACACACAGGAAGCCAGTGTAAAGACTTCAGAACAGGAGTGATGTGATCCACTTTCTTAGTGTTAGTGAGGACTCGAGCAGCGGCGTTCTGAATCAGCTGCAGCTTCCGAATAGACTTTTTAGTGAGACCTGTGAAGACACCATTGCAGTAGTCCAGTCTACTGAAGATAAAAGCATGGACAAGTTTTTCCAAATCCTGCTGCGACATTAGTCTTTTAATCCTAGATATGTTCTTTAGGTGATAGTAGGCTGATTTAGTAACTGTTTTAATGTGGCTGTTGAAACTCAGGTCAGAGTCCATGACTACACCTAGATTTCTGGCTTTATCTGTTGTTTTGAACATTGCAGACTGAAGCTCAGCGCTAACTTTTATACGTTCTGCCTTGGCTCCAAAAAACCATTACCTCAGTTTTATCTTTGTTTAATTGGAGAAAGTTCTGACACATCCAGTCATTGATTTGTTCAATGCACTTACTCAGTGTTTGAATTGGAGCATAGTCTCCTGTTGAAACTGTTACGTAAATTTGTGTGTCATCTGCATAGCTATGGTAACTTATTTTGTTGTTTTTCATTATCTGAGCCAGTGGTAGCATGTAGATGTTAAAGAGAAGCGGCCCCAGGATGGAGCCTTGAGGAACCCCACATGTCATATTTGTCAACTCAGATGTGTATTTACCAATAGAAACATAAAGAAGTACTTTGTTTCTTAAGGGCTGGTCCTCAAAAGCATTATACATAAGAGAGGAATGGCACGTTTTCTAACTATGCAGGTAACATATATAACAGCGTTAAAACATATATAAAAGCATTTTATACATTTCGATATGTTTTGGTCTAAAGTTGAGGTTCTTGTATAGTATTATATTTTGATAGTTCAATTGTGAAGTTATTATAAATGCAACAGGAAGCATTATTTGAAGCTTTGTAGAGTAATCTCATCCAACAGTTTCTAATGGTCTGACTTTTTCCTGCAGTAGCCCAAAAACACATTTGAACTTTTACTGACATTTTCAGGGGAAAAACAACTTATCCACTCCTTATCTGATTTCCTACTTAAATGTGGAATGAAGTGAGTTTCAAGAGTATATGCTGAAAGGCTAAACTACACGGTATCAGACCCTAATTCAGATTGGGTGATTTCCGAGGTCACCAAACATCAGCATTCGGATTCAGAGTGATGGAATAAATCAGCTCGTGAAGATATTCTTCACCACAAACACCTACTTCCTGACTCTAATTGACACTTGCAACAGATTGGTGGTCGGATTTCACATTTGAGTCACAGCATCCATGAAACCCCTACTTTTGAATATGCACACAATCACACACACACGCAACGCTGACAGGTTGCTAAGCCCATAAAGGTGTCATAGAGTGATGCGAGAGTGTGATTAGAAGGTGACAAATAATTCAGCTTCGGAAATAACAGTCCAAGTGTCACCGATCTGCCATTTTAAGCAGATGTGAATAGATAACGTCGGCACAATGGGGGAAAATGAGATGATTAGGCATATAAAACATGCCATCATTTTCTATCTTTGAACCCGAGTGAGCTGTCAGATTGGATCTTGCTGGCACTATCATTTAACACAACGTGCGTCCCTCAATTATTCTCCACAGTGCCATGGTGGCCTGAAGAGTGGGACTCAACTCGTCGGTAGTCGTGGCAGTTTGATAGATCACATTGTGAGGGTGACAATCTTTCAGCCGATCGTTTGCCATGGCAGACACTGCATTAGCATGACTTGAGCATTTACATGGAGCTTTTATCGCCGTGACCACAGGTTGTGAAGAGCTCCAGTGGTACAGAAAGACGGAGCAGGAAGGGGAAGAGAGCGAAAAGACAGATGTGACTGTATATTTCATTCTCTGATATATCATCATCTCCATAGCTCAGAGATGGGCTACGGCATATTTGTTATTGGGTTTTAGCTACAGAGACCTCCATATGGCACACACTCGAGAGGCACACTTGATACCATCAAAGAGATTTCTATTCCTGCAAGTATCAAGTCTGTAGAATGGGATACGATGCAGGCATATCAAGACAGCCCACGGAATTGGGTTGAAATTGCTCTTGAATAATACAGTCTGCGGCCATGAAAGTGCGATATAGAGACGGAGCACTAAAATGGATGTCTGCCGATATACAGAGGGTATAAATGTGACAATATGATCGCTGCCTGCAAGCTTTTAAAAGGTGTAAAGTTGACCCTTGATTGCTCTTTTTTTTCTCCAAGCACAGAAAGTCGGCTGGAACCAATTACTATTGTCTGGTATATAAAAACAGTGCAATTTGATATCTTTAAATTGCTTAGAACAAACCAATTCACAGTGGTATACAGTCATGAAAACTAGCGAAACCTGGCATTTGAGAAGGTCAAACATGAAAGTTTGGATCTTCCGCTTTAAAAACGACTTTAAAAGATATTTACGTGACTATTATAACTGCTGTTGTTAACGAATTGCCTGATCCTTTCAGATTAACCTGGGATTTTACATACAAAGCCTTTTCTTTGAGCTTTCTCTCACCTCTAATGTAGACATAAGGGTGCAACGCTTCAGACAACTAAGCTCTAACCCACTCACTACTAGTGTTGACACTTGGAGACATGATCTCAGTTTAAGCAGACACAAGACTCCAACCCAAACATCTGGTATGGTAGTTCCTCCAGGAAACAGCCCACATGATAATTATCTCTGCTGGCTGAGTCCGAGACGTCCATGCTGCCCATGTCCTTTCAACGCTTCACTGACTTCTGCTTCTGCATGGTCCTGTGATTCAAGTAAATGAGGTCTGTGGGGTTGGATTTGTTTTTTAAATCAAGACGGCCAGTTTTAGTAATCATCATTTAACTGAGTGTGTTTTTAATATAATATGATCCCTAAATCTGTTATTTTTTCTTTATGGGGAGCTGTCCTTGGCGCTGAAGAGGCTGCAGAGAGGCTTCTCCGGTGAGGAAAGTGATCTTCAGCTGGAGCAAAACATACTGAATGGAGCTAAATGACCATTGTATTTTTCTTTGTTGTCACGGTAACTTAACACTAACAAGCAGTTTGATGTAAGGGAACAGCTTGATGATTTTATCAAGTAACCCAGAGTTATGATTTATGTGTTACTGCAGTAGAGGAAAGATGCTCTTCATACTTAACAAAGACACACATGTATGCATTGTGACAAAATAATGGAAAAAATACTAATTAATGATGTTTTGTGATTTAAACACATCTTAAGGCCTAATCAAGTTAATATTTGGCTATATCCTGTAGAATAAACAACTTTAGCAAAATTAGCAATTTAAGGATAAACCCTTTGCGATGAACCCTGTCGTTTTCAGTGGATCCTTAGACACAACATACATAAACATGAACAAACAACAAGTAATGAGCCCACATTATAAGAAGGGTGGAAAACAGTATAAATATTTCAGTTAGAACAACTCCTCTTCTTCCAAGAATGTTTCAGCAGCCATTTTGTACAAAGTGGTGACTTTGTTTGGTTCTGCCAGCTCAGTTACACAACACTTGAGATGAATCCTGCCTCCAGAGAAACCCAGTAAGTAAACTCTGATCTGCGTAACTTTGCAGAGAACTGCATCTGACACACCTCCCTGTCACAGTGGATCAGGCCCCGGCCCAGAACCACAGACACATCCTATTTCACTGCACGTCTCAATTCAAAGCAGGCTTTTGAATCCTCCGCCTCCCCCCACCAGTGAAAACCTCCCTGTCATGGCTTCTCATGAGTCTCTGACTTTACCTTTCCCACGTCTATAGCCGCTCCATCAACACCTTTCTCTAAACTAAGAACAAACATGAAATCACTTGCTTGCTCATTGAGATGCAGAACACAACCTTTCACAGATGACGAACGTGAGATGCTGCAAACACTTAAGCCTTTTGTCTACATACTTAAATCCAGAACAGAACTATGAACTACTCTTTAAAGTCAACGTGCTGAGGATTAAAGGAGAAAATTAAAAATGCTTAGTGTTCAGGGCAAAATCAACAATTTTGAGTTTTAGGGGGAAATGTGGTTAACACTGATGCATATTCATTGTATATCCAGGTGGGGAACTTTACAAACTGACCTTCTTGAGGCTTTGAAGCCAAACTTATCAGATTCCAATTTGAAAACGGTCTTTCTCACCACTTATGGGCGGTGGTAGCGAAGTTGATAGGGAGTTGTCTTGGCAACTGGAAGGTCACCAGTTCAAGTCCCGGCAAGACCAAGTGCTACAGAGGTGTCCCTGAGCAAGGCACCGTTCCCCACACTGCTCCCCGGGCGCTGTTCAAAATGGCAGCACACTGCTCCTAACACTAGGATGGGTCAAATGCAGTTTTACAATTTCCCCACGAGGGATTAATAAAAGTCCATCTTAGTACTTTTTTAAGGGGGTTTCCAGACCCCCTTGAAAACGAGATGGTGCATCTCAAGGGGTTTATCCCAATGAATAAAAATGTCTATATATAGATCAAAATAGAATAAGGCCTGATTTAAGCCTAAACACGCAAATCAACATGACTTTGTTCCATATAATTACATCTGATACAGAATTCAAATGTCTTTAAGTGTTTCTGTTGGATTTCAGCTCTAATTACAAAAGAAGTGGAGTTGTACGTAACAGATTGTTTAATGCAGTTTGAAGAGACTAAAGCTGAAGACAACATCATGCAGGTGCGTCTCCAGTGACGACTCTTACATCGGCAGTAAGTAATTCTTATTGATCCGAGTCTGATTGAACAGCTCAGTGACTGGGGTGTTTGGCTGGAGAAGCGAGTGCCCCCTGAGGGAGATAAACGGGGCTGCAGACACAGAGTGACAGAGCTGCTGCACTATCATGGCACATGGAGGAAAGAGGAAGCCTTTTCCTCTGCTCAGGTCGGATCACACAGGGCTGACTCTGGACTTGTACTGAGTCTGAAGGGAACTGGCTCGGTGGGAGAGACATACCTCTGAGAGCAATTAGGGGGCCAATTACTTTCTTCTTATGGAGGACGGCATGTCAGGGCTCGCCAGCTTCAGTGTGCGATTCTTCCTGACAGCCGTCCCCGGCAACAATCTACCCTGACGCTTTCCATTTTCCCGACTCTGGGTAGAAAGCGCTGCAGCTGGAAAAACTCTAAACAACAACACAAAGAGGAAGTCTAGAGGGGATGCTAATCCACCACTATCAATGCATTTGGCAGCTCCCCATGATGCACTGAATAGATCTATAATGAGGAAATGAAGCATAAGCATAAGCAGTCAATTGTCTTTAGCTGTTTACCACCCTGTCAGTTTTGGCCTGATTTGTCTAAATGTCTTATTCAAATCAGGACACTTGAACATTTTAATTTAATTAACTAAGCATGGGTGCTATTTGATAATACAAATTATGAGACGTGACAATGTGAGGCAGGGTGTGCTGCTGTGATAATTCTTATTTTTGGTAAACAGCAGGAGATTTGGGAGGTGGAGCTGGATGGAGGGATATTTTCCCAGTGAGACGTCTCAGCAGAGAGCCAGTTTGGCACCAGCTTAATGCCAGTCAGCCTCCACTGGGCAAACAGTTGTGTCATTCAGGGCCCAATCCGATCAGACAGAGAAGAGGCCGCCACACGGAGCCAAACTCAAGCGCCCAGCGGAGGTCAGAGCACACAGAAACACGCCGTCCAAACCCTCCCTGCTGGTCCGACTGACAGGACTCGTGTGGCGACAGCATTAGGCTGCAAAGTAGCATTAAAATTACACTTTCACACACATTCCTTTTCACTTTTCAAGGTCTGAAAATTAATTGTCTAACTTTTGCAAACTCGCAAGTACATTCTCAAATCATTAAATAAAGACAGTGAGGCATTCTTAATTATCACATATTTGTATAAGTCCCGAGAGTCTATTTTAAGTCTTTTCTTAACTAGAAACTAGTGTGTTTTCATGTTAGCAATTGACGCTGCGATTCGGCCATGTCTCTCTCTAAATAAATAATAAAGTCTCAAGAGATTCCTTAATTAAATCAAGATCAAATAAATAAACTAATTATTTCTGACAATACCGCCGCCGCTGCTCATACTCAGCTTAAACCTGCTCTAGTTTTTTAGTTCTTATACCAGCCAATGGTCACTCTTGCCTTGTGTATTGATATGTTTTAAATCCATGTGCTACTGTTTGTATTTCTCCCTATAGCCCTTAGGATAGGATTACTGTGCACCACCAGAAGCAGCAGTGTACCTATTATTCCTATAACCAATTATGAACAAAATACAGCTCTTCTAATATATGTTTATCTGACATAAAGAATAATAAATATTCATTAAACTGTGGGTAACAGACATGCATGCATTACTTCCATTTCTTGAATACACAGCAGCACTAAGCATAATAGCCGTATAGCTTTCCAACCCTTTTATATAAAAGGCACAGACAACAACAATTATAAATATAATATAAAGTGCATTTAAACTGCTGTTATTAAATATGTATTTTCACCCTCAGGCTTCTCTGATTCTTACATTTCTTTCTCCAACATTTGTTTAATTAACAACACATGCTTCCGCCCCCCCCCCCCCCTCCCCCCCCGTCACGCTCTGAATACGAGGCTGCAGCTCCCTTTTGTCCTCCTCCCGTCAGCCTGAGAGCTTATTAACTCACATCTCGCTGCGTTCGGACCTGTCCAGCTCCACCAGGGGGACCCACATACTCTGAGATGGGGCCTGCCCTCTCTAACTAAGCCCCTGTGACCTTGGGAGTGAGGTGCAGCTCACTGGGAACTCAGAACTAACAATATGAGGCGGGGAGGGAGCCGTGCACACAAACAGTCCATTAGCATCCATAATGTGGGCTCTATGCTGCGCCTATCCAGAAACCTAACCATCTTCTTTTATTGTATCCTGCCTGCGAGGGGGGGGGAGGGGCTCTCCGTAGGCCTGTGCAATCTGGCCAAGAGACCGGAGTACATGAATGAAGGGACTGGTTTGCTGCAGGCAGAGCTGAAATTGGTCTATTACGGAGCTCCATTTGAGATCAGTGTAGGAGTGAGTGGCAAGGCCAAGCGCTCCCGAGACCACATCACTCCCGTCCTCCAGAACCTCCACTGGCTCCCCGTCCGTCAAAGAATCAACTTCAAAGTCCTCCTCATTACCCACAAGCCCTCAACAATCAGGCCCCCCCCTACCTCACAGACTTGCTGCACCACCACGCCCCTTCCCGCTGCCTCCGCTCATCAGAAGCCAACCTCCTATCCATCCCCACCCGCACCAATCACCGGACCTGGGGGGACAGAGCCTTCTCCGTCGCTGCCCCCTCCCTCTGGAACTCACTCCCCCAACCCATCAGAGACTGCACTGACCTCACCACCTTCAAAAAACTCACAAAAACTCACCTCTTCAATCTGGCTTTTAATGTGTGATTGTTTTTGTATTATTTGACTTTAACTTTAACTATATATTTATTTCTTGTTCCTTCCTTTTCCCTTCAGTATATCTGTAAAGCGTCTTTGAGCACCTGTAAAAGCGCTAACACATTAAATCTATTATTATTATTATTATTTATGAAAGGGTTTTCCCTTTTTTGCTTTCTTCTGTCTCTTCCATTTGTAGTCTGAGCAGTACATGTTACACATTGTGACCAGGCCTACAGTACAAGTTTTGGGAACATGATGCAGGAGAATACTTTATTGAGTATTTGTTAATAATCAATAAAGTATCTTGTTGAAAAACTCAAGGTATTGATTTTATTATGTATGAAAGTATGACAAATGAAAGGTACCAAACTCTTGTATTCAGCCGTCTGACCTTGTATTATATCGGTCTTGTAATAGAATGACTTGTACCTTGTTGAACAATATCTCCTTAATCAGTTTGGTCCCTATGACTTAAGTAGAAAATAGGAATGGAGCGAGTATGATTAGCTCAAATGGAATGTATGAAATTGCCGCTGATAGTGCATTCAGCTCTGACTGGCCGTGATTATAAAGATGGATCGCCTCTTATGTCGAGCAAAGAATTATTTTATTACTGCACGTTAAGCCTTCCAGCTGCTGTATGAAAGCCCCGTTCAGCCAGCTTGTTCTTCACTTTCATTACACTCATTGAAGTACAACAGAGAATCCGCCATCATGCCTAATCAGGGACGTCAAAAGAACTTTACCTAACCACACAAAAGGGCACATAAGTGGCATAGTTGTTCCCCAGATTTGCCATCTGTGTTAAGCGCGGGGATCAGGAGAAAGACGAGGATTAACAGCTGGACGAGAGTATAAGAATAAATGCTCTCTTGGAGATATTATCTATGAACGAAGAAGTTTTAATTGATGTAAGCCCTGTACGAGCTATATGTGCTGATGCTGAGGAGCATACAATCAGGCAGCATTGTAGTTGAAGTGGGACCCTCTCCTTCACAATCATCACGCAAATGGAGATGCTATTTACTGATTCATTTCCAGGGATCTATAAAAAGCGACATGCGATATTATATATGCTGCTGAGAAATCAACAGTGTGACATATAATTGTTGTTTCCCTGCACTAGCTCACTGAAAACCGTGAGAAGAACGAGACAGATCGAGGTCAGCCCCTCAACTCCAAGGCGTTGTCTGCTGAAATGAAAGCGGCCATTCTCTGTAATGAGTGCACGCAGGTAAACAGAATAAATCAACATTACCAGACAGGAAAGCTTTAAGGTGGCTCACTGTAGGGAGAGAGAGAGGCTGAAGCTCAGCATTAGTCAGATACATAGGTGATTTATAGGAGCCATTAATGCTGAGGGGCAGCGCACACATCTCATTACATAAGTCAGATTGTTTATAGTTGGCATAGAAGCTGTGCCTGCACTGTTATTCATGAGCTATCCAATCATATATGGCTGCTTATGAATCATTATGTCTAGCCCTAAACCTTTCCGTCAAACTGATGAAAACCTAAAGATGTGAGTGGGAAAGGACAACTTGCAAAAAGGGCATCATAGCGTTATACTATGACTTGGCATAAGACTTGCTGCCTCAAAATACCCACCCCCATGTTTGATCATGTTTATTGTCTCCAGCCATCTGCAGCTGATAACCCTTGACTGACCAAGCTGTTAGTTATCTCACGAGGGAGGGCAGGGAAATATCGCTAAGAAATGACTTTACTGTACAAAGGCACTACTGCGAGCGAGAAGCAAGAGGGGGAGAAAGCGTCAGAAATCTACTCAGGATGTCAGGAAGGATGTGCTGATTGATTACAAGAGGTTTGCGAGACAGCTGTAGTATTAAGGCAGTTGTGATCCGTGACTCACTGCTATAGTAATAATACAACGTTTTACTTTTGCCTCATGGAGAGCTAGAAGGAAATGGATGAACGTGTGCTACTGAATACAACCGTTGTGATGTTATCATGTGAGGAAGAATATACAGAAGCCAAGGGGTCAAAAAACACCAAATAGGGAAACAGCAGCTCGACACTGTTGCTTCCATTCAGCACTTGCCGAATGTGTTCCCGTGACATTTAAGGGAATTAGATGGTGTTAGGAGAAATGACAACCGCTTTGTCTCTGTTAAAGAGCTTAGCCGAGACACGGGGAACAATTCTGTATAGCTCTCACATGAGCAGTGAAAGCATATAGGAGAATCTGAGCTTATCTGGTGGCACTTGGCTGTGACACCAGCCGTCGGGGAAATGCATGTCAATGAGTCTGGCTCATTGTTTCCTTCTAGATTCAGTGATGTCACGTTTCCATACACAGGCTGCTGTTGCTTTGAGAGGGTTGTTGAATACAAGATGATATGTCCTGCGTTTCTCTATTTAATACCTTATTAACAGAATATCTTTGGCTTGTGGACTTTGAAAAATACTTTTATGGACCAAACGATTAATTGATAACCGTTAGTTGAAATGATACTAATGTAAAACCATCACTAAAGCTTCCCAAATCGGACACATTCTGATTATTCACTAGTAATTCGAGCATTCACGTTATGTTTTTTTTATAAATATGAGATCATCTGAATAATATAAGCAGGAATATCCTCAGCAAATGCTTTGATCTTCAGATATTATGATCCGCTGCTACGTTTTAAACAAACTGACATTTCTGTCTAATTGGACTACTCACAACATCCTCCAGCTGCCTCCAGATGTCTGCTGGTTCCTCCATAAATCTGCTCCTAAATTGGTCTGATTATCATGTCAATGAGGGTGTGCGTGTGTGCGTGTGTGTGTGTGTGTGTGTGTGTGTGCGTGTGTGTGAGTGAGTGTGCGCGCGCCCTGTCCTCACCTTCAGCTGAGGGTCAACAGTCCTCACTGATCAGGCAAAGGGGAACGGACTGTCAGCACTGCTGGGTCCTCTGTCAGGTGTTGACATGCTGCATACACATCGAGTGAGGGGCCGGGCTGACCCGAGGGGCCGAACCCGGCATGAATAATCTGGAGAGTCACTCAGAGGAGAACAACTTTGACTGGGCTAAATCTGTGAAGGACATATACACCCGGAAGGTTTAACCGTTGTTTTTTGCAGCAGACTTTCTATATTTCACAACAAAAAAACACCCAAGTTGTTATTGACAGTTTGAGTTTGAGACAATTGAGTTCTTTTTGAAATGCTGGAAATGTCTGTAGAAATATGATTTAAAGCATCTAAAAGTCCGAAGTGATGTCTCAAAATGTATTTTTTTGTTAGATATATATTTACATTTTAAATACAATTTTAAATGTTGCAACTTGTGCATGAAAAGTTACTTTAAAAGTTAGTTGATGAATAAACAAGTGTATTGTGTGATTTCTTTTGTCTAAAAAAGTTTGTTTACCATCTCAAGTTTTTTTATTTGATTATTTTTAAATCCATGTGTTGATTGCATTTCCATGATTGGTCTATTAGCCTCAGTCCTGCCATTAAGGTCTGCCATTACGAATCAGGCTTGATGGTCTGTGATTGGCTGCTATAGCATATTGAGCCCATTAGCCTCTTCAGTTCTAAGGGGATCCGTTCAGATCCAAATCAATGAGCTCCAATTTTTAAAAAGGACTCCAACAGATGTGACCTTTGAAGCATCAAAGTTACCGTAATTAAAATTGCTTAAGACTAATTATAAAAAATTAAAATCTGGCACCGAAATGCTCGGATCCTCGCACAGCATCACACCTTCTCACTCACACACAGCTGGAAACATTAATTATTTAACGAGGTAAGTTCTAGTGATCTGTAGATAATATAGAGGGCCTTAGGTCTTTATGTACCGTGGAAAATGAATCCTATCCTATCCTGTAATTATGCATGTGGACACTCATTTCCCACAAGGGAGAACATAGTGTGCCTGGGCTGTCCCTCTTGCCCCCTTAGTGCTATGACAACACAGGGGGAAAAGCCCGTACACACAAACACACACACTGTAAACCAGAGCCCTGCAGGCATATCTCCGTCAGTACACAGAAAAACGTCATTATGGTGATTCAAATGCCCTCAGCAGTATCTCAGCCTCAGCATAAGGTGCTCTCTAGTAAACGTCTGGATATAAAAATGTGCTTTTGATGGTTTCCCAGAGAAATAATGGTGTGTGTTTTCTCAGAGGCGGTTTGCCACGCCTGACATGATCCTATTTTGAATGGTCCTCTGCAGTAATAAGGTCATTTGTCTTGTGCAAAGGAGAGAGGATCTATAGGTGTCATACGCTGAGCTGGAGAGAAACGTGAAAGGCTAAGACTGTGGCCGGGAAAAGAATGGATGCAGTCAAGCCTTTCCTATCTCAGCTTCAGTTTGTAAAAAAAAGCGTCTGGAAACAAAAAGAATGCAATTAAAATCTCTGAATCGTCTGTTATCCAGTTTCTTCTGGAAAACATTTAGCTTTACGGGAATATGATCTTTTGTAGGCCACAATCTCGCTCTCTTTTAGTTTGCTGTGCTGTATATACTGTCATAACGTATTTATTTCCAGCCAAAGATCTCTTGAAAATTAAGGATTAACGTGTTTGGTTGGATAAAAAATACATTAAAAAAGTTTGCTCATACTGCATAGTTCACTTTGTTTAGGATGGTAAGAAAGTCAATACCAACAACTAGAGTTGAAATGACTAGTCGATGAATCGTTTAGTTGTTTGACAACAAAGATATTTATTTAGATAATCTATAGTTTAGTCATTAGCTAAATATTTTTGGGGTATTTGGACTTTTGGTTGAATAAAGAAAGACATTTGAGGATGGCTGTGTGGATCTGGGAAGAGGTAAATATGTTGACTTTCATAGACAAAACAAATATCAGTTATTTGCAAAAAAAGTAAAAAAGATCTGCTGATGAATCGGTAACGGAAATAGTTGCTGCACTAATCAAATGTGGCTCTCCAAAGTAAAACTAGACCAACCCCAGGATTTGATATGACATTGTTGTCCTTGGTTTGGACAAACAAACCAAACTGCAGCTTTCAAAGTGCCCTACATCTCAATGGGCTTCTAGTTGCTTTATACTCGAACAAAACTAAACATAATAGGCTATCTGTACAAAAACGAATACTTTCTATACAAACCCACGAAATTCACATTACATGTAGTGCTCTCCTTTTTCCCACGAATGCTCTTCTTCCTCTAATAACAAAGTGCACACAAATGGATTGTTCAGCCGGCGCTGCTAACACTTCCTCCATCCTTCTTGTTCAGTAGATGGCTCCTTCTCCTCACCGTACAGCTGAGGTTGATACAGTGCTGCTGGAGGTATGAATAGACTCGCCGACCTGCAGCCTCAAAGCATTTCTTCACTCGACTGTTCATCGTCACACACTCGTCTTCATGTTAGAATCTTCTTGGATCAGGCGAGTGTTTTCACAGCTATAGTGGGAATCCGATTATCATACAGGGATCACAGTCGTCATGGAAACCAAGGATGGTGCATGGTGTTAAGCCAGCCCTTACACATCCCAGAACATTGGGAATTAGTGTGAAATTTCAGCTCCCTTAAAATAAAGATGTGACAAATTCCATCTTTTGTATTGGGAGATATTCTCAAGCGTCTGACCGGGTTTGTGTTTTTTTAGCCTGCAAGTTTGGCATTCATACAACCTGTCGCTTACTCTAGTTAACACATAGCTAGTATTTCACAAATACAAAGGTGCAGTGCTGATTCACAGAGGAATAATCAATACTCTTAGGGTGTCAGGAAATTAATAATATTTGAAAGGACTGTGTGATTTGGTTCAATGTAATAGTTGAATCAAAGTTCTTGGCTTTAAATTGTCTCAGACACAGTGAATATATTAAATATAATAAATAACACTCCTATCAGAAAACGTTGATTACATTTGAATTCTGTTCTCTTGCCGTCAGCCTGGAGGTGGAAGGGAGAACAGCTTGCCGGTCATTTATTTTTATAATTGCACAATGATTATTAATGTCTGAAAGAACATTTGGGAAACAACAGGCTGTAACAGCTGCTGAAGTGAGGACATACTGGAGGACAGACTCCAAACTGAATCATGTTAGAGTACCTTAGTCCCGCCATTTCCACCAATTTATGCCACATGTTTCCTAACAACAACCAAACAGATCGAATCTGCTTTCAATCAAGCCCATTTCGGCCAACTTAGAGTAAATATAGACAGCTGCAGACACAGCATAGCTACTATGGCAAATGTAGGCCGGAACAAAGCATTTAAATAAACAGAAATATGCAATTTATTTAGTTAACGCCTCTTCAAGAAGTGCTAATGACTAACGCATATGAAAGCTGCAGATCAGGGTGATCATTTAATATCATGGTGGAATTGACCTGGTATGGTATCCCTATCTGTATTCATCAATATGTACATTTTATAAACAGGACAACGTTTTGTGAGAATCTCTTCTGAGTGAAGAAAAAGAAACATCCTGCCGCCCACAATACGACCAGTGTTTACTGTTTGAAGGGCTGGGAAGTCTGAGGGGACTCTCATGTTTCTTGGAGAGTGGTCCAGAGAGATGGAAACAATGCTGTGAAGAGGAGATGAAGAGAGAGGACAGCCATCTGCGAGCTGCAGAAAGCTTCTGAGTGGAACGCTTGTTTCACACCTCTCCGTCTCTCGCTTTGTCTCCTTTGTGTCATCGGTATCTACTCTTCCTTTCCTTTCCTTTCCTTCCGTCCTCCTGCATTCCCTTGGCAAACAGGTACTAACTTGACTAAATGAAAGCCGGTCGCAGCTCTAATTTATAGCAGCTTATCAACGTGGATAGCCTTCCTGTTTATTACCCTCTAAAGACATTCCTTGTTCACACATTTTAATGAACCGAGAATGACTGGAATTGCTTCCTTGAAGTTGCACGTCATCTTCGCAAACCAGTCAAGTTACATTCCAGTACATTTCAGTCAGCTGACGCTTAAATCCAAACCAACTTACAATCAGTCATTTACTGTAACCCTGAAGATACAAACTCAAAAAGCAAGAATCCTGCAAGTGCATTAGATTTCAATAAGCCAAACCATTGTGAGTGCTTCTGCATTGGCTTCAAATCGGGAACACATTTATAAGTGCTACGTACAAAAGTGAGTTTTTGGTATTATATACTTTTTGGCAAAGGTGCAGACAGGTGGCTTTTCAGTCTGCGATGGAAGATGTGTTGCAGTTCTCACATCATCATTACAGGTACAATATGAATTATTGAGGTCATGACAACAACCTGTTTCTTAAGGTCAAAGTGACCTTGTCCGTTGACTCACATTCCTCTTTGAGCCAAAGTGAGCGCTAAATATGAAAGTATTAGATTGCATTCCAAAGAATTGGTCTGAAAACACAAAACTACAGATGATACTGAGGCATAAAACAATCTAATCTAGATTCCCACAATGTGTAGTCAGAAATTAATTTGTAATTACCTCCTGGGTTAAAAAGTCATCAGTTATGGACCCAAACATCCATTATTCTCCTGTCATCCAAGAGCGGCGTGCAGAGGCAGACATTGGTAAAGCACACTGACGGGATGAAAGCAACATGATGCATTTAATTAGAGGGACAGTGTCCAGGTCGCTCATTTACACGGAAATGCAACCGAGGGTCGACCCTGAACCCTCGACCCCCCCCCCATCAGCTTGAACAGTGCAGCCTCGAGGCCACTAACAACGCTCAATGTACAACAAAAGACTCGGAGCGCTGTCACAGAAGAGGATGCAGCTCAGTTTCTGTGTGAGAGTTATAATAATGCGCACACAGACATGATAGGATGTCTCCTGGATGCTCAGGGACAAACAGATTGGCCTGGATGAATGAAATCAATGTGGTAATCAATTAGAGTGTTGCCCGGTGAGCATTAAAAGCTCAGAAGAGTCTGAGTTTTTAAGAGCTAAATGACCTGACTAGGAAGGTCCTTGACCAGCACGATGACCGTCCTCAAGAAGGAAGATAGATCTCAGTTTGCTGCCGCTTCAAGCGTTCTTTTTAAAGCCACACATCAAAGGAAACAGAATGTAATCAATTAAATCAGTACAGGGGTTAATGAGGGAGGTTTGAAAGTCCCTGTAAACCTACATTTATATATTTATAAATGTTTCACTTCTACTTTAGTTGCATTTGTCTGTCTACATTTAAGCCAATTTACTGTATAAAGTGGTCCAAAAAGAATAAGAGAAAAGTGAAATGTGAAATGTGGATGTATTTCTGCATGAACTGGCTGGCACCACACTCTGTGCTCTAAGGTTAGATTCCCTCCTTAGTGCCAGTCAAGCTTACTAGACCGTGATGCTGGCTGGAGTGATTGATGGACCAAAGGGAGAAATGCAGGAGGGGTAAGAGCCGTGCACTGGAGAGGAGCTGAGAAGCTGTCACTGATCAAACTGGTGCATTCGCATGCTCTTTTCACTCGTTTCATGCCACATTTCTTAATACTGTAAACACAAACAGAATTTGGCTAAATTAAGTAAATATAGACAGCTGCAGAAACAGCATGGCTAAGATAACACATGCCTGCGAGAACAAAAGGATTTTTTCTTAACCAAAATGAGGGATTTAAAGCCTCATCAAGGAGCCCTTATGACTATAGGATATGGAAGCTAAAGAGCTGGGGCATAATTCAATATTATTTGTGTATTTATATTTGACTGGTATTGTATTTGTGAACCTTCTAATCTGTGAGAATCTAGTCTGACTTAATACTGACGGGTGCTTTCACTCACAGCTATTAAACCTCAGCTCCCACACAATCCACTCTCCTTTCTTCAGATGGGAAGAATAACGTGACTGACTTCACATTTTGTTTCCAATTACAGAGCCGTTGTTAAACACTGACCTCCTGCACCTTGTTTCCCTTTCCGTGCCAGTGTCTGTGTTGTATTCATATTTGTCACTTATGATACAAGCACATTTTCAGTGATTGTTTGCAAAACTAATTTGAAAAATGTCATTACATGTAAATCAGCATGCGGCACCTTGTAGCAATTTCCAAATACTGGAGTGGTTCCTTTTAGACATAATAACAATTTGTGCTGTAATGATGAAAGACAATGAATTATCCAGTTAACTCTTCACGACCCAAATAAGCTCTTTGAATGACAATTGTGTTTTATTCTTTTCAACAAATCACAAGTCCATTTTTTTTTAAATGTTTTGACTAAGACACTGTATGTGAACTCCATTATTTCCTTCGGGCATTATGATCAGATCGCAAACATCATTGTTTCATTAAAGACTCAGGTTTTGAACAGGAGAAAATAGAAATAGTCTTTCAGCCATTTATTTTATATTTCTGGTTCTCTAGTGAGCATTTCAGGCAGCAAGAAGGTGTGTGTGGGATTAAAATAAACTATGGTGTCCATGTTCAATTTGAGAAAAGAAACCAGTAATCATTCTTTCAATCAAAAGCCCATTACTACGCATAGCCCAAGGTGACCACATGTTTTAAAGCAGGAACCAGCCAATGCTTGCAAAACAGTTTAGGGTTGCCTTTTCAATTCAAATGTTTAATCACTCACTCAATCAAATCCTAAATCAGCAAACAAGATATAAAGAGATGTGAAAACGAATATGGATATCAAAATACTGTATAGAAAGAAAGCGACTAATCACATATGCATTCCTAACACCAACAGTCAGCCCATTGTAAGGCAAGGCAAGGCAAGTTTATATATATAGCACCTTTCAACACAAGGCAATTCAAAGTGCTTTACAAAAAACGAAAGACATTAAGACAATGGCATTTAAAATCAGTCATTAAAAAGAAAAGATAATAAAATAAACATTAAAAGAAAAAAAAAGAAAAATACATGGATAAAAGTTACAGTGCAGTTTAAGATGTGAATAGTTCAATTAAAAGCAGCGGCAAAAAGAAAAGTCTTTAGTCTGGATTTAAAAGTGGTCAGAGTTGCAGCGGACCTGCAGGTTTCTGGGAGTTTTTTCCAGATATTTGGAGCATAATAACTGAACGCTGCTTTACCATGTTTAGTTCTGACTCTGGGGACAGAAAGCTGACCAGTCGCTGAAGACCTGAGAGATCTGGATGGTTCATAATTTAGCAGGAGGTCAGAAATGTATTTTGGGCCTAAACCATTCAAAGCTTTATAAACCAGCAGCAGTATTTTTGAAATCTATTCTTTGACACACAGGAAGCCAGTGTAAAGACTTCAGAACAGGAGTGATGTGATCCACTTTCTTAGTGTTAGTGAGGACTCGATCAGCAGCGTTCTGAATTAGCTGCAGCTTTCTAATAGATTTTTTAGTGAGACCTGTGAAGACACCATTGCAGTAGTCCAGTCTACTGAAGATAAAAGCATGGACAAGTTTTTCCAAATCCTGCTGTGACATTGGTCTTTTAATCCTAGATATATTATTTAGGTGATAGTAGGCTGATTTAGTAACTGTTTTAATGTGACTGTTGAAACTCAGGTCAGAGTCCATGACTCCACCTAGATTTCTGGCTTTATCTGTTGTTTTGAACATTACAGACTGAAGCTCAGCGCTAACTTTTATACGTTCTGCCTTAGCTCCAAAAACCAATTGGAGAAAGTTCTGACACATCCAGTCATTGATTTGTTCAATGCACTTACTCAGTGTTTGAATTGGAGCATAGTCTCCTGGTGAAATTGTTACGTAAATGTGTGTGCCATCCGCATAGCTATGGTAACTTATGTTGTTGTTTTTCATTATCTGAGCCAGTGGTAGCATGTAGACGTTAAAGAGAAGAGGCCCCAAGATGGAGCCTTGAGGAACCCCACATGTCATATTTGTCAAATCAGATGTGTATTTACCTATAGAAACAAAGTGGTTTCTGTCCTTTAAGTAGGATTCAAACCAATTTAGAACTGTTTTCGAAAGTCCCACCCAGTTTTCTAGTCGGTCGAGTAATATGTTGTGGTCAACAGTGTCAAACGCAACACTGAGATCTAATAATACTAACACTGAAGCTCTGCCACTGTCTGTGTTTAAGTGGATGTAATTGAAGACCTTTACAAGAGCAGTCTCAGTGCTGTGGTTTGGACGAAAGCCTGACTGGAACACATCGAAACAACTATTTAAATGCAAGAAATGACTCAACTGTTGAAAAACAACTTTTTCAATGATTTTACCTAGAAATGGCAGGTTTGATATGGGCCTGTAATTGTTCATTACTGAAGCATCTAGATTATTCTTTTTTAAGAGCGGTTTAATGACTGCAGTTTTCAGGGCCTGTGGAAAAATACCTGAGTGAAGAGATTTGTTTACTATATGAAGTAGATCTGAGGCCATGCAACGAAAAACATCTTTGAAAAATCCTGTTGGAATAATATCAAGGCAGCAGGAGGAGGATTTCAGAAGTTGAATAATGTCCTCTAGGTTTTTATCATTAATCTGATGGAATTGTGTCATGGTGTTTGAATTGATATTAGGTGGACATAGGGACAACACCTTTACTGTACCTGATGCAGAGGCACTGACTGCTTGTCTGATTTTCTGAATTTTGTCAGTGAAAAAGGAGGCAAAATCATTGCATGCCCTGGTGGATAGAAATTCAGAGGCTACTGACACTGGGGGGTTAGTTAGTCTGTCGACGGTAGCAAACAAGGCACGTGCATTGTTTTTGTTTTTGGTAATGATGTCAGAGAAGAAAGACTGGCGTGCGTTTTTGAATTCCAAATTATAAAGGCCAAGTCTCTCTTTATAGATTTCAAAGTGAACCTGGAGATTTGTTTTTCGCCAC
The DNA here is from genome assembly GCA_902827135.1 of Harpagifer antarcticus. Lineage (NCBI taxonomy): Eukaryota > Metazoa > Chordata > Actinopteri > Perciformes > Harpagiferidae > Harpagifer > Harpagifer antarcticus. Next base: position 5,521,406 of record CADEHL010000525.1, read on the forward strand.
CTATGTTCAGCTTTTCGACACTCTTTTTTCTGCTCTCACGGTCATGGCCTTTCTCCATGGAGATATTTTCTTCCCAGTCACTTCCTTTACCTTAGTTGGAGCAATGGCATCTATAACATTTTTAATTTTTAAATTAAAATGATCTACTAGCTCATTTACTGAGATGTTAGCAGGGGCAAGTGTGGAAGAAAAATTCTGAGTAAACATTTCCCTAGTATTTTCAGTTAAATATCGCTTTGTGGTTACCTCTTTTTGAACATTTTTGTGAACAGAAATAGAGCTCTCAAAGAACACACAGGAATGATCAGAGAGTGCAACATCAGTCACCACAACCTTAGAGATATTCAGACCCTTTGAGATAATTAAGTCCAGAGTGTGTCCCTTATTGTGCGTGGGCTTCGTCACATGCTGAGTCAGTCCATAGTTATCAAGAACACAAAACAGTTATTTTGCCCCTCTGTCCTGGGGGTTGTCAACATGGATGTTAAAATCACCAACAATGACTAGACGATCAAAGTCAATACACACTATAGTAAAGTCATCAAAAAAGCTTGCACAGTATTTGGGTGGTCTATAGATATTTAGGAACAGAGTTCGAGAGGAGCATTTCAGCTGAAGTGCCACATATTCAAAAGAAGCAAAGTTCCCATAAGATGTCTTCCTGCATTGAATGGAATCATTGAACAAAATAGCAACTCCACCTCCTCTCTTATGCATTCTTTCCTGACTCATAAAACTAAAGTTGGGAGGGGTTGATTCGATAAGAACAGCTGCACTGTTATTTTGTTCAATCCAAGTTTCCGTTAAAAACATAAAATCAAGATTTTGCTCAGTGATAAAATCATTGATTAAAAATGTTTTTCCTGCCAAAGACCTGACATTTAATAAAGCTAGTTTAAGTTTGTTAAACACACTATCAGTAAGATTTTTTGTAACAAGCTGTGGCTGACATGGAATCACTGCTAAATTAGATAAACTCACACAAACGTTTGAGCGCTTCCTGTATCTAAGATGATTCACCGCTCTTAATCTATTACCTATCAACACAGATATCGGCAAAGCTACTGGCAGTCAGGGCCCTGGCATGTCCTGGAAAGTGTTGAGAGTGCCATATGCCCTTGAGCCTGGACCCAACAGATATCAGTAAGAGTTTGTTGCGTTTTGTACACACACATCCTTATCAGGCTTCGGAGACTGCAGATGCTTTCTTGAAGGGAGGGGAGGTGGTTGACGTAGGCACGGTGATGGAGACGGGGGAGATGGTGCGGGGGTAGAGGACATGCTGCCAGGGGGGGGAGGTGGTTGACGTAGGCATGGTGATGAAGACGGGGGAGATGGTGCACGTCTCTGCAGTGATTTTGGTGGGCGTCATTGGCGAGCGGGGGTAAAGGACATGCTGCCAACCCTGCGTATCGCCTTAGTTTGGTCTTTGAACTCCAGGAAGGAATCGGTGCCAACCTTCTGTATCTCCTTCGTGTGTTCAGCGATCTCCAGGAGGGTGGGCGAGGGTGAAAGGGTGAACGGAGAGTAGAGAGAGCTGTGGGGTGAAGGAGGAGTATCCTCAGAGGTGATAGGGGGGGTGAAGGGCGGTGGAGACTCCTCCATTTGTCTCCCATAATCAAGACATTCCTCAGGCGGGTGCAGTGATAGATTTTCAAGGTTTTCTGAGCGATGTGTTGTGTCTTTCTCTTGTTTTGATTCCTCTTGTTGCTTGTCCTTGGCAAAGGGAACAGATTGATGACGTAGGCAGTTGAATACGTTAGAGATAAACAATTTCACTCCTGACTTGTTCAGACAAACTCCATTTGCCTTAAAAAGATGTCTGCGTTCCCAGAAAAAGTTAAAGTTGTCAATAAAATTGACAGAATGGTCAATGCAGACAGTTGAAAGCCAGGTGTTCAGTGCAAACAATCTGCTGAATCTCTCCACTCCTCTTCTGACTGGCGGTAGAGGGCCACTGATGAACACCTCTGCATTTAGAGAGCTGACAGTTTCCAACAGACATTTAAAGTCTTTTTTCAGCACTTCTGACTGTTGTTTCACAACATCATTTGTTCCAATGTGCAGTAAGAACAACAAATATTTCTGCTTCTAAATGTTCTGCTGCTTTTAAATGCATCATAATACCAATTTGTTTGTGAGATCTGCCCTCTAAGAGTAGTAACACAGTTTATCTTGGCCCCTGCACTTCCTCACTTCACTCCCCAAGGCTCTGTTGGTGGAAACTATCAATTAGAGGAGAATATTCAGTCAAACTCAAGCCACGATAATCCATGTGAACTGCGCTCCCTCTCTCTTTTTTATCAGTGCATCCTGGGTAATTTGTTCCTCCTGCGGGTCTAGGATATCAAGAGCCAGAGAGGTTACTTATACTGACAGTAATGGCACAGAAAGGGGTGGATAGCGGGCTGGCTGTGGTGGAAAGACACAGGGGAGAGAAAGAGTTGATTTACACTTTATAAAAGTTTAGTAGTATCATTTTCCTTCCACAGGTTGTTGACGACTGTTAAACAGCCTCCATCATCAGTGTTTTGGCTTCCTGGGATCTTTACTTTCTTTAACATACAATGAACCGTCTGAGAGATGATAGACGATGATTAACACGATATGTTTGCTGGAAGAGCAGATTTTGGCTTCAACTGTACAGGAACAACTCACTACACCCCCAAAGAAAACTCAGTCACGACTTCTGGCGGAGGGTGAAGGTGATGACGGATGAATAATGCATCAGCTCAGTGCCGTTAATCACAGTCATCTCACACATCGCTATATCTCCGCACAAACACACACCTCCACCTTTCTCCTCTGATCTGAGAGCAGGTGATGTGAAATTGGGCGGAGAGATAAAGGAATGGAGAAAGTGGAATAGAACTGCTTTAACATTTCACTTTTATTTCTCTGCCACTTCATCCTGGCTTTCATCACAAAGTACACGTGTTATGGGCAAGGGGGGGGGGGGGAGGAAAGGCACTGATTGCATTTCATCAGGCTTTCAAACCTTGCTTCTGTGCAAGTCCTCACCAAACTTCAGCAGGGTAAAAGGTGAGTTTGCGCTCACACACGGAGCACTGTGCATGACCCACGAACAGGAAGACTCTTGAAAAGCTGTCAAATGTATCCGCTGCTTCTTTCTTCCTCAGACTTGCAGTCATGACGACATGAATCCCAGCTTTGCACATGAGTGGAGCGCTCATTTGCGTGGGTGTTTCATTATTTCCGTGCAAGCCATTTAAGTGTGTTTTGGCCATAGTGGGCCTTCTCCATGGGCTAGCTCAGTGGTTCTCAAATGGGGGTACGCAGACCCCTAGGGGTACGTTGGAGTACTGCAGGGGGTACGTGAGATTTATTTTATGCTAATGAAAAGAAAAACATAATTAATGCATTTAAACAAACTACTAATAATAGATTAACTACTTTATTCAAAGGTTTACAGTAATTCTGGATAATAAAATGGGAAAAATAAACGGGGTACTCTCTTTTCCTCTCCCTCTCCTGACAGCCCGTCAGTCTCGTGCAGCTCTCTGAACCTGTAATGAGTGACCCGACAGTAAAGAATAAATATATTTATAACTAGTTTAGCGAGTAGATAAACTAGCTAAGTGTGTTAGGTCTAACTCTTAGTGTATTTTGCTCCGCTCAACGATCCGTCACAGCGGACGGAGCTTTGATCCGGCAGAGCTGCGTGTTCTCCGTCAGCAGCAGCTGATCTGATCTCTCTCTCGCGTCCGGTTATACTTCACTCGCGTCTATGTCCAAATCTATCAGATCTAGCTCGTTGTTAATGATTTGACTGCCTGCTTTTCAAAGGACCTAAACTAGAAGCGTTGCTTGACAACGGCGTGTGGCCGCAAAGTATAGCGCAGTATTATGCATATGTTTATATGAGGGGTCAAAATCCCATGCTCATAAAATGATCATATATTTTTTTTAATATTTTTTTCTCTTCATTCCCCACGCCCCAAAATAAATAAATAAATATACCAATTTTAGGAAAAGTAACGAATTTTGAGCAGTGTGGGTTTTATATTAACAGAGTTACACATATTTCAAAAAGCGCAGTGTAATAACTGCAGTGGCCTTCCTGTCACTGAGAATAACAAAGATCCTCAGTGAAGCACAAGCCCATATTTCTCACTAAATTGTAAGTACAACTTATTAAAAAGATCAGTTCAATGCAACTAATGTCGTCTTAGTTATTGTCGTTATTGCATGATGTTAAAAATGGTTTGCCATGAATTTAGTGATGGATTGTAAACATTTGAAATGTAGCATTTAAGTGTTTCTCAGTTACAAGGTTGTTGTTTTAATAAATCAGACATTGATGGTGCAGCGCTGTGCTGTACCTCTTTATATAGGCATTTTGTCCATAACAAATTGTTGTTGCGCTGATCAGGGGGTACTTGGCTGGGGGTACATTATTGAAAAAAGTTTGAGAATCACTGCTCTAGCTGATAATACACTCCTGAGTGGACGTCCAAGAGCAGTGATTACCCCTCCATTTAGCGAGCCTGCTCTCCTTCAGGGCCTGTCGATGCACCAAAGGACAGAGTTTGGAGAAAATGCCTGATTTGCAGATAACCCCCTGGCCTCTTCCTGTGAAAGCCTTTTAACATGATGGATCCTTTAATTGCAGCAAACCAGGATTGACTGGAAGGTTACGGAGAGATAGTGACACCACCAGCCCTGGGACATAGAAAAAGGGAACCGCTGGAAATCACATTCTTTAGAAACACTTGCAGCATGAGTGCAAGACAAAGACTTTGGTTTGTCCTTGATGTTACAGCGAACATCTAAGATTCTGAGCAACAGTAACCAACAAAAGAGGAGGGCAACAAGTGGTTTTTGTTCACCAAACATGAAGGTCAGTTAAGACACATGCTGTTCAGAGGAACAGTTTGTTTTGTGTGTCCACAAAAGTCTCCACAGTGCTAGCATCCTGTGGGCTGGTTAATGGGTTTATATTCCCATGGACTCTTTCTTTTAGGATTGACCACATAATGAATTCATCCGTACAAACTTTTCTTGTCTTTAAATAATCTCAATTTGCACTTTGATGTGATTTTATCAAAAAGTAGGGATCTGTTCTGCTCATCATCCGTCTGACCCAGGGAATGATATCGTAGAAATGTCTCTCCATTCATTTAAACTTTGATGGGCTTAAAGGCTGAAACTTTTGCATCAATGACTTTGGATCTTGAAAAACGTCCTTCCAGGTGAAGCAAAGGAAGACTGTAGCGGCCCAAATCATATAGAACTAAAACAGATAGTTAACTTAACAGCCGCTGAGGCACTAGTTAGCGGATCTTACGCAGGGCAATGATCCAGGTCCAGACAAGATTCTCCGTTGTGCATTGTATTCCTATAACAAAATACAATGAACAGGTTTCCTATATCTCTTTCCTTAAGCCTTTCCTATGGCGTTCCCTTGTGTAGCTTGAAACACCCTGGTAAAAAACCGTTTGCCTACTAGTGCTCTGCTCCCACCACCCACCTGTCTCCAATATATACAATTACACCAGGTGCTCTAATCACCCAGTGCCCAAACATGCCTTCAAAATAAAAGCATAGAAACTACTTTAACTTATGACGCTAACTAAGAATACATATAAATAAATGCTAATAATAAACACTATAAACAGCAAGAAAATAAATGTTAAACTATTAAATAATATAAAGAGATATATGCCTCAAATTCCGGCCCCTAATTGTGGCCAGTGTAATCACACAATTACTTAAATATATATATATGGAGCTATACTCTATCCTATCCATACAACATACAAATAATCATCTGCACGTGTTTATGATGCGCTAGCGGAAGTCATTTTGTGCATCTGCTGCTGTGGGGAAACTATGGAAACTACAGTTTTCTATACAGTGGACTACAACATGGATGTTTAATAAGAATGAGGGACTACTGTAAACTCATCTAGAGACTCTGCACCGTGCTCTGATGCTGTTGCTTTGCTTTATGAACGGGGACAACAGAGAAACATATTCTTCATGACCAAAGTTGGAATTGAAATAAAAAAGGAAAGTGAAACTTATGCTCGTCACCCTCTCCCTCCGGTCCACATTAATACAAAAAATTATCCCAGTATGATTGTATGAACTATGAAAATATCTTAAAATCAATACAAATGTATTTATTATAAACGTTAGTCTTTAACACCTATCAATGTGTATATCACCATTCAAACATCCTTTAAAACCCCACACAGCTCAGTAAAGACTGTGAAATGTTGACTTTATTTGATCATTTCAGTAAAAACTAACGTTCATATTTCTCTTTTTGATTACAATACTGATAAACGTTCAACACAAAGCACTTTGGCAACTTACCACATACGTTTTAAAATGCTTAATAAGCACCGTAACTTTCATGACATCATTTCTCCGTCATAATCGTGAACGGCCGACTGTTGTGTGACGTCAAATGCTGCGGCTGCAATGCATTGTGAGGCAGCATTTTCTCCTCTCCTTTCGGTTTGGGAGGTCCAGTGGTTCCTAAGCTAAAGGAGGTTATAAAGGAAGTTTGAAACCTCCTTTCCTATCATTCTAGAGAATTTGAACGGCATTTATCACGGCTGCCACTGAGGGACTTCCGGGTCATTTCACTCCGTTAGGAAGGTTCCTAAGCTAAATGGACTATTCGACTGCAGCCCTAGTCTCCTCTTTGTGGTTTCTTCCCTGCTCCTCACTCTGTTGAGCAGGAAAGCAGTGCTTTTCCCATTGCACTGCTGATGTTTTTTCTTTAGAATCATGATAAATGTGAAGTTTGATGAGCATCTTCTCTTGTTGTTCCACTGCAAACTGTGAGGTTACTACAACAGGGCAGCCAGAGCTGAATCCATTGCCCTGTCCACCGGCCCCTGTGTGAACACTTGTCTCTGACTGTCCAGGTGAAACATGTGCTTTGTTGAAGGATGTGCCTGTATCCTCATCTTCAATGTGAAGGGCTGACCGTTGCTTCTGGTGACACACACTGCACTTCAAATATCTCCAATAGTCTTTGATTATGTGACCAGCAGGGGAAACAAAACTAGATCCATCCACCTTTATGGAATTTGTTTCCTCATTTTCTATTTTCATATTGAAGCTTGAACATGTATCCTGTGAGTGATGGTTGTGTTGGAGAGAAAAACAGTTGTAGTTTGGGGCAGAAGGAAACGTTATCTTTTCAGATTTCTGTTTGTTACCTTTTTCAACAGATCCTTTGGATTCACGCCTTGAGTGGATTTTCAGTATGTCAAGTTTGGCATTGAGTGCAGTCAGTTTTAGGTCAAAAGCAAGTTTTGTCTTTTCTTTTCTAAGCTCCTCCTCTTGGGCTTCCAATGCATGCTTCCTCTTCAATGCAGCCATGCGTTCTTTAAGGACTGCTAAATCAGCTTCGGCTTTGATTATTGCAGATGATGATCTGACTACTTTCTGTGGTCTGGAATTATTGTCCTTTAAACATAACATGTGTGGATTTACCTCTTCAGTAAAGCACCATTAAATAACCTAACCTCCACCGTTTGGCCGTTTTTTTCGCTGCCTCTCCACCTTTGCCTCTGCATCTGCTGCCCCCTCTCTGGGACATCTAAGGATTTACCTCTTCAGAAGATCCACTTCTGTCCTGTGATGTGGCGTCGTGCATCATTTTTCTTTGATTGGCGTTATTTAAATATCCAAATTTGTTATTTTAATCAACAGGAGAAAACGCTGATGCATGTGCATGCCTGCGCGTCAGAGTGCGTAATCACTGTGTGCACCTGTTCCACGGTCCAACTGTTCTTTAAACTTGTTCCACTGTTCATTAATATGCGGCGAAACAATGACTCCAGCACTCCAATAGTGAGGCCCTTTTCCTATACAGCCACTGGAGAAAATGTTCACATACCGCCCATGTTCCTGTGCCATTGTTGAAGTCCGTCCAGAGCCCGATGTGTCTTTTAAAGTGAAATCCAATACTCCACTTCAAACGCGGGCAATCCAAAAATCCACAAAAAAGAACTTCAAAAAACAAGTCCGCTTTCACGGCACGGTTTTTTACTTTGTAGCGGCCAAAATCATATAGAACTAAAACAGATAGTTAACTTAACAGCCGCTGAGGCACTCGTTAGCGGATCTTACGCAGGGCAATGATCCAGGTCCAGACAAGATTCTCCGTTGTGCATTTTATTCCTATAACAAAATACAATGAACAGGTTTCCTATATCTCTTTCCTTAAGCCTTTCCTATGGCTTTCCCTTGTGTAGCTTGAAACACCCTGGTAAAAAACCGTTTGCATACTAGTGCTCTGCTCCCACCACCCACCTGTCTCCAATATATACAATTACACCAGGTGCTCTAATCACCCAGTGCCCAAACATGCCTTCAAAATAAAAGCATAGAAACTACTTTAACCTATGACGCTAACTAAGAATACATATAAATAAATGCTAATAATAAACACTATAAACAGCAAGAAAATAAATGTTAAACTATTAAATAATATAAAGAGATATATGCCTCCAACAAAGACATTGGACAATGTATAATAGAATACAGGATTCAGTTCAATATGTTATGACCATGAAACTAATGAAAGTGATGTTCATAGTTCTTATCCTTTTCACACACCTTTCTATTACCTTTATCTCACATTCTGTCTAACACAAAATAAGGCTTTGCTTGATGCTTCAACTACTGACAAAACTGTAGGTTGTTGCTATGCAACAGTTAAATAGGTTTGATGTGTGCTATTTTCAAGTTTCCTTTAACCTGCCAGTAACTTGTGCACTGAGTGCTGTGAAGAATTTGCACTTTCAAGGCGCTGTCAGCTCTCTGTACACAGAGGTCTCTTCTGTGCCGTTAGAGGAGGAGAGGCACAAAGCTGCCCCTCTCTCCGCTCAGGTCGCAGCAGACAGCACCCTGATTTACACATCGAAGTGACAAGGAGGACAGCCGCGGCGTACCGAGATGGAAATGATATCCTCGCCACCCTGCTACATTGATCCCTCTCTTCCCTTTAGGCACTCAACTCTTCATGTGCCCCACCTCCTGCCATAAGGGCTCCTCTGCAGGGAGCAGGGTTTAATGATGGAGGGAGGACTGGAAGAGGAACTAACAGATGCAGAAGAAACCTCTGTGGGCAGCTCAGAGGGGAACATTCCCTGTGTGGTTGACTCAGAGAAATGTTCACTGTCCAGCAGTCTGAAAGCTGTCGAAGCGGCCACATATGCCTGTTCTCAAACTGGTACAGAACCCCGTTTATTAGCTCTGGCCAACACACAGCCAAGGACATAATAACCACACCTTAGATTTCTGGCGCTGACAGTTAAGGGAAGAAATGGAGGCAGGGCAGAGAGGAGGAGACTGAACGGATGGATGCCTCCCAAGTCATGACATCGCAAGCGTAACAAACAGGCAAACACATGCATGTGCTTTCTCAGACCATGTTATTAACACACCAGCGGAAAACACTTAACTCATGCCTATTCAATTATGCTAATGCATACATATACAAATGACCCCGCTTGGTTATTAGCCGTCTCAATTAGGGGGCATGTGTATGGGGGAGCAGAAGAGAGAGAGGAGTGACAGGTGGTGATAACAGAAGCCTCAGGGTGAGACTTGTGCAGCTCTTATTGTTTCTGTGGGAGGGGGCCGGAGATCCTCTGTACTTGGGGGACATGCAGCGAGGCACAAAATCAATGTCATGCTGAGCCTTTTTTTGCATATGTGTGTGTGTGTGTGTGTGTGTGTGTGTGTGTGTGTGTGTGTGTGTGTGTGCCATTTATCCTTCCAGCTCCTCTCAGTGTGTTAATGCAGTGACGTGGCTACAATCAAGACTTCCTGTGAGCGCCATCACCGCTGATCAGAGAGCAGTGTACAGTGCGCTTTCATCCAACAGCCTGTACAGAAATAACACGTCGGATTTCACACTCTCTTACTGTGTTAACCGTTATTACACACAAGATGAAAGATACATCTAATTCATTTATGCAACCGGGTGACCTGCAACCAGCTGCAGGACAAACAGCCCCAGATAACTAAAAACACGTTATCGTATCGATGAATGTACAATATGTCTTATCATGGGCCTATGATCTTAGCATGCTTTGCACGTATGTACACACTAAAACCATGCATTCAAATCAATAAAATGGTTCTTCAAAGCCATAACCGACTCCCAATGATTTATAGTGTGAAATGAAGCATGTTGCTATGGGAATGGGTTCGTCTTGGGTAGAAAGCACTGATGCTGAGCAGGGAAAAGCAGAGACATTTTAGAATGGAGAACAGTTGATGAATCTGGAGTTGGGACAGCCCAAGAGAGGTTTTCTCCAAAACAGAGTTTCCATTAGAAAGTCTTTTTTTATAGTAGGAATAAATAAAACGTATACCTGTCAGCTGACTGCCTTCAATACACATTTTAATAATAGTTTTGTAGTTTTTCGTGACATGTCTACAGAGTATTTAAAGCGCAGATATAAATGGGTACTGTATATAAAATTATGAGTATCCCTGACTGCGAGCAAACAGAGGTGTTACGCTCCAGTGAACTGCATGCACTGTGGAAGGCAAGCACACATCCTGTCAGTAAGCTTTGATATTCTCGCTACCTGGTGGAACACTAGAATGACAGTCAGTGTTGGTTCGTAAACACAAATAGATTCAAACGGATACATATTCAAACACTGCTTTGCCTGCTCCTATCAGCAACAATGCCTTCTGCAACCAAAATGTAAAACCCCTTGGTATATTATCTAATCGCCATATGAATATCTGTACACACAAGGATGGATCTATCAGTCGTCATGTACTGTATCTGCCTTGACTCTGTGAGCTGGATTTGTATTTGATGATGTGTCTTATCAAGCCACTTGTTAGCAACTGACCTGAGCCACATTGAGGCTTTAGACATTCACAAGGTTTTCATTCGGATATTTACTGACATATTTCATGATATATAACAAAACATGAGAATCTCTTCAGCCTTCGTCACATACCACAGACCTTTATTTGTTTTCAAGAAACTAACCACATGTGAAAAACCATTGATTTCGAGATGAAAAAACCTGGAAGTGCTAAATGGCTGACTTATGTCAAGGTCCAAGACTCATTCCTGCACCGCTCCATTGGTGCTGTCCACAAGAGGTGGTGCTGAACTGCTCCTTCCTCTGCTTGTGTCCACCTCTCCCCTCTGAGCAGGAGCGCTGTCCATGGTTCTGAAACAGCGCTGCGTGGCCTGAGCACAGAGGCTTTGCCCACTGGGGGGAACATATGATTTTTTTTCTTGGCAGAGTTACTGGGCGGAGCAGATTGGACCTGGTCTCTGCCGGGTCTGTCTGTCAGAGGCAAACATGTCTCAGCAGGCAGGAGCTCCACGCCCCGTTTCCTCCAAAGCTGTCACATGTGAAAGCGTCAGCAACAAAGAAGCGCTGTAAGGAGGCCTGCATACAGATGGATATAAGACACGACTGTGGTTGGGGATGGAAAATGGCCCGTTTTAAGGAAAAGGATCTCAGTGTTTTGATTAACTGTGTGAATGTCACAGGCAGTTGCATACGGACACAAAAGAGAGAGAGATCAAAATAATTCCCCAACCCTTTTCACCCTGACTTTATGCCTGTGTTTTGGCATTCAAACCTACACATTGTGAATGAGCATTTAGAGGTTTGTTGTGTGAAAAAGAACGCTTGAACCCTGCTCACGAGAGGCCAAGCACTCTGCGTCCTGTCTTTCTCCCCCGAGTGAGAAAGACAGCCAATCAAAGTGAATGAGACAATGAGTCACGGAGAACGCGGACTGCATCTAACGGACCGGAAGGAGCTGCCTGCCGCTCTGGGCAGGACAACTGTAACGTGTGTGGATGGAGTGATCCGGTCACTTACATGTGCATTTAGAAAATAAATGACAAAAGATATAACAGATATAAAGTCAAAAGTATAATTTTCCGCTCTTCCAATACACTTCAATCCTTCCCTTTCTCCTCTATAAGACATATGAGAGTTGTCATTACTCTCAAATGTCACCACCACCTAATACCTAACCAAACAGCCACTGTAACACTGCAAGGTTGTGTGAAGGTCAACGTATTTCCTAGATTACAGCGTTTTAACTTGGTGATGGTACAGTACCGTAGAGCATGTCACTCAAGGCTTTCCACCCGTTAGATGAACAAAACATTGTGTCAATGGGCCGTGTGAATGGAGACACTTATTAACTATTGACGCAATGGGAAATCTCACAGCTGGATACACACACACACACACACACACACACACACACACACACACACACACACACACACACACACACACACACACACACACACACACACACACACACACACACACACACACACACAACACAGAGCAGTTGTTGAATCACATGACAAGGCCAGTGAGCAAACTGTAATAATAAAAGGTGTCCTTAAAGACCAATGAATGGATTATGCTTACGTAAATGACTTATTTTACACTCTCAATCTAATGGTAACAAAATAAAAGGTGTATATTGTTCAGGTCCACTATGGGATGTAGAAATACACTTGCAATAGAGCCTTGGAACATTGTGCGGTGGATGTGAATAGGATTCAATGAACCTTTTAGGAGAATAAAGGACTGGGAAGGTGGTGAATTAGTTTTGCGTTTGAAAAGATTGAGTCGCCTGTTGGCTTTCATAGCTGGTTCCAGCTCGAGACAACAGAATCAAATAGACAGGGGCTATTTGAAGCCCCACAATCCACCACCTCTTTCATGTTCCCAAATGAGAGAAGAAGAAAAAAGAAAAGGGCAAATGTTATTCAGGACAGAGAAGCTTTTGTTCAGCCTCTGGACCTGTAGACTGTCTTCACTACTGTACGTCAGCGTGCATGAATGGAGAGAAAGAGATGGACTAGTTCATTTCGGCTGGATCTGAGATAATTACACTCCAGAGAGAGGGAGAGATAACAAATGACAAAGAGGACCTGACAAACAGCGCAGTGATTCCATTACAGTCTAACTTCTTATGAAATGACAAAGAAAGCAAGCCCATGGATAGGAAGCCTTGCTATAGATACAACTGCTGAATGCGGAATGGTTTTTTTCTCTTTTCACACACTTTACTGTTGCCATGCTGAGCCCGAGGAGAAGCTGATCATCTGGAGCTAATGCCACGGATCCCATCAGCTGTGGAGCCACAACCAGCCAGGACCCGTTCACAAAGGTGGACATGCACAAATTGGATTTCCCACAAACCAAAATTGCTACCAGTTTTCCACTACTGTACAAAACACGATCTTAGTCATCTCTATGAAGATGTTTAACCATCACTATATGAAGGAAAGGAACTGTTGCAAATGTGTGTCTTTTCACTCTCTCTCCAAATTTGGTCTGATCTCTAAAATGTGATTTTCTTCCTCTCCACTAATCCCTGTCTTTGTAAATCTGATATGACATCTGCCATGCTGGATGAGTGGCAGTCACAAACACACTACACCTCCTCCTCCTCCTCTTCTTCCTCCTCCTGCTCCATAATGAATCTTCCTGTCACAATTACAGTACAGCTTCCTGCGAGCCGTGTATGCTCACACACATGTGCACACACACACAAGCAGCTCCATTTCAACCATGACATTTCAAAGCAGCAACAAGAGCTCTCATGTGACTGTAACCATGTTATCATCACCACCACAGTGCTATCCTCTGTTGTTGTTTGTTTGTCTCTTACCTGGCAGCACGCTGTCCTTCTTAACAATCCCCGGAAGGGGTTCACACAAGTTCTGCTTTCACCGAGGGAGCTCGATGAGACACTTAAAGAAGAAACAAAAAGGCTTTTTAAAAAACAAGCAGTGTCCTCCTTTTATTTTCTCACACACACTACGGCTCAGGAAGCACTCGCGATCACACACTCGAGCTCCCAGTCAACCGCTCCGACAACGAGCTGCTCGCTGTTCCCTGCCTCTCTCTCTCTCTCTGTGACACTCGCCTCCTCTCTTCCCGCCCTCCTTCTCCAGCCCCCTCCCCCAATTTCTCTCTCCCTCTATCTCATCCTTGCTTGCCCTTCTTCTGTCAGACAAAATGCACACCTCCCCTATCTCTCAGCTCACTATTTTCTGACATTCTCCTTCAACTCCCGCTCCATGAAAATCAATTGAAGTTGTTATCAGATGTGCATTCGCAAACCTACTTGTGTTTAGTGGAACATTTCAGACAGTATTCCCTCTTAGATAAGTCCATTGTGAAAGCCTTATAACATCAGATGGTGTGATTGATGAATAAGTGTCATTTAAATCTTCCCCCCATCCTTCTGTCTCACTCCATCTATTCCTGTCTCTCCTCGGGTCCCGCTGGGGTATTTGATGCTGCTCACGTCCCTTTCTTCAGGCAGATAGTGAAGGGCATTCCCAGAGTAAGTGTATGCTAATGCGCTGCCAGGAGGAGCTGCATGGCGTCCCCTCAGACTCTCTGCCTGTCCAGATGTGGCCCCTTAGATGTCCCAGAGAGGGGGCAGCAGATGCAGAGGCAAAGGTGGAGAGGCAGCCAAAAAAACGGCCAAACGGTAGAGTAACTTGATGGAGGTTAGGTTATTTAATGGTGCTTTATTGGCATGACATGCAGAAGTATTTTAATCAAATCCAATTGATCAGAGCATGTCCAATCAAGTTCTTTGTGTCTGCTTGTTTTGTCTACGGATTCATTATGAGGCAAGTGAACAGTAGGCATTTTCTCCTCTACGATACATCTGTCTTCTACGCTAATTTGTGAGCTGCGAGAGAACAGGAAGTCTGCAGCAAAGTGTAACTCAGAGGGATACACAGCCGCGGGCGTGGACAGATGTTACATGTGTGTATGGTATGTACACATGTGTGTCTACAGAGAAAGATAGCGGGTAAATAAAGGGCAGTGAGGCCCTGTTGACAACACACACACACACACACACACACACACGTAAAAGCTAACAGGCATTTAGCTGGGCAGAGGCAAAGCAAACAGGCAGTCTGTGTTAATGATTATCAACTAACACCCTGCCTGCTCTCTGCTCAGTCAGCTCCTCTGTACAAAAGCCTTTCTTCACTGGTGCTGTGTGTGCTGTGTGTTTGTCTGTGTGTTGTGTGTTTGTCTGTGTGTTTGTGTGTGTGTTGTGTGACCACAGGGGGATCAATTGCTGGGTTAGGTGATGTGGCCAGTGCCGATTTGTGGCCAAGGAGTCTTACTGTTCGACCCTAATGAGGAGACAAATAAGGGTGACCTTGCTGTGAAGAGCAGGCCAGTTTGCTTTGGAGAATACTTGTTTTCTATTTAAACAAAGTTTGCCAAATACACACTACCCCACTGCAGAGGATATCCACTATCACAGCTTTGGGCTGAAAATGGAACACCTCCAACACCTCTCAGCTTATCTCCCTGGCACATGTAAACTGGCAGGAAGATGCATTATAGCATTGGCCAAACACTGTCTCTGAGAAAGAGTGAACAGCTTAGGAAGTATGAATACGGACTTGTTGTTTTCAGAGTAATGGCTTTCTAAACAGAAGAAATGAAGGCGGCTGTAAATCGCTAATGACTGAACTGTTTCTCGGGTTGCAGATGATAGCCCTCAGCGGACGTCACTGAGCTGTATAGGTCCAGCACTTATCTGTGTATGTTAACACAGCATTAATAAATAACCAAGAGATGTCTCTTTGCTGCTGGAGGGAATCATTCGGTAATAAAACAGAAACCTTGAGAGTGATGGCGCACACTGTACTAGAATCCATTTCATTCTCAGTCTTTTTGTATATCTCGTATCTTGGGATTTGTCGTTTAGTTTAATTAAAAGAGCAGTTTTGTTTTGCTAGAATTTGTGCCTGAAGTATTTAGAAAGAAAACTCAAATGTCATCAATACAAAAAAGTGTCAGAAAATGGCGGTGCTGTTTGATTGACACATGACACATGAAAATGATGATTGACTTTATTAACCATTGATAACATAAAGAAACTATTACACTGTCACAATGACGAGAAATATGGTTTATAATGCTGCATGAGCACTTCATGTTTTAAAAAAAACTTTTTCCATCGAGGAGAAGTCAACACTTTTTAAGCCGTGTGAAAAAACTGTCATGCCCTTTCAATAGAAATGACCATGGCATATGAACAGAGAATGTAACAAAAGCAAATCTTTGATACGTGGAGCCTGTCAGTGGGGAAGCCGGATGGAACATAAAGGAAATAGGAGGAGAGGGATCAACGGGCGGAAGAGAGGAATGAATAGGGTGCTGGCATTTAGAGGAAAAAGGCGGTGAAGTAAAGGGAGGGAACAAAAAGGACAATCTCCCAAATGTCAGGAGCATTTGAATGGTCACCTTTGCACACTCCAAATAACTGTACTTATTCAACCACTAAGAGAAGGGTTATACAACAGGAAGTAGCAATTGTAACTCATCTCTGCAACGACACAAACTCTTGACTTTGCATTAAATAAACACATTATTAAATCTAAAATGGTATAACATGTGGACAACAATGCGAATCAATGACGTCCTTTGTCATTTTAATGTCTCAATACCAAAGAGTTGTGAGTGTATATTTATATGCGTGCACAGTATACTGTATGTATGCAAAGGAACAAGCGATATTTCCTGAAAAAATGGCCCATCATGCCTGAAAAACAAGGTCCATGGGTGGACAGTCACGAATGTTTGGTGCATCTGGTTTGGACTTATCTTGTTTTTTTCCTTAAAAGTAGATAAAGAGAAAATAAAAAGGGAACATTTAAGAAAATGTTGCTCCATGACGACCATTGAGTTTATTCGAACTCTGTAAGTTGAGGGCTAGCAAAGGTTATCGAGGTGTCAATTTTAAACTGAGGCGAAAGGGGACCCACCACTACTTATTAAAAAAAGTCTGTTTCAAGTATGTGACAAAGTGTAACTCAAATGCTCATGTATCAAATGCCTTAATGTCATGTGATCTGCGTGTGAGTGTGTGTGTGTGTGTGTGTGTGTGTGTGTGTGTGTGTGTGTGTGTGTGTGTGTGTGTGTGTGTGTGTGTGTGTGTGTGTGTGTGTGTGTGCACATGTGAAACCAATATGTACCACGAAAATACTGAACACACTTTCACCAATCACTCTGCACACTTGGCTGTGATTTACAAAATGACTATCCCTTGTCTAACTTCGTATCAGTCTTTGCATATATGTTACTACCTTTTGTGGTATCAGGTTGTAAAAATCATGATTTTTTCCCCCCCCCTTCATTTCAGGTATAGATTTGGGCCATCAAGCATACTGTATCATCCAGAGCTCATTTATTTCCCCGACAGAGAAATGCACTACCACATGTAGGAGAGTAGCCCTATTTACAGCCGATGCTCTCGTTGAATCTCTTGCTCTCTCCCTCTCCTGCAGGCAGGATGCTGCCATGAATCACTTACAGCTTTATCGGTGCTTAAGTGGCTGTTCAAATATGGAGCTATTCAGAGAACTCTTTTCAATACACACAGGTGCTCCTTTCACCACCACCCGGTTCCTCTCAATGACCGGCATGCTGCACGTACTGTACATGCACACACAGACATCCAGTACACAACACCTGCTGGGGTCACTAACACTTGCCAACCCCATTGATGTCACACAGATGTTGGGCTGGCATCTGAGGGTACAAAGGGGGCAGAGGAAAAATACATTATTGTGGTGTGCATTTGATGTCATGGAATATGTTGCTGGTCCATCATTGGATCTTGTTTTTGGAAAATATATTTCAACTCAATCATTTGGCTGTTTCTTGCATTAAACAGGATGTGAAGATCTCTGGAGACTCATTTAAAAAGAAACTCAACAACCTGCCACCTATTGATAAATAATTAGAAAATATCGATTAGTGTGTCCCCAAATGAATATCCACCCTGTAGTGAAATGCGTGGTCGCAGGAAGGTATTAAATGTACTCACAATGTACAGTGTGTATCTTTACAAAGCATGCGACACACATGCACAACCAGGCTTCATAAGCTGACTTCATTATTGTTAATTACTTTCAACTTAACATAAACCCAGCAGAGGCTATGCTGATAACTCCAGTTGTTTACTGTTCTCATCATCCTTTATCTCCTCCTCCTCTTCTCACGTCTCATTCATTGCAGCCGTGATAATTACAACATTCTGATGGAGAGACGAGTGGCCTTTTTGACCTGAGAGTCTCCTTGAGTCCCACACGTGAGGTGGAGAGAGCAACGTGAGAGGAATTCATTGGGACTGATGTCTGGAGCCCTCTGTAGTGAAGGAGACACACGCAGTACAGTATGCAGAGTACACATCTTAACACAGATCCAGACACTACGGAGCATCTTTGTGCTGACAGGAACAGCGTTTGTGTTTTTTGGAGGGTCCCTTCGTGGGACGGGATCAGGAAGTCAGCACTGCCCGTTTGAGCCCCGGGCCGAGTGTGTGTAGGGGACTCAGGGGGGAGATTAGTGGGGATTTAGTGAGCAGTAATTACCCTTGCTCGTAGAGAGTCTGGTAATTAAATTACCTTAGCAACCCCGTTACTGGCCAGACACACAGAGCTCAGAGGTCGGAGAGAGAAATATCAGAATTTGCAGAAAGTGTTTGTCATCAGAAAGCCTCACCTTTTGTGTGGTTATCCTCACAGCTTTAGCATATAAATTGAAATCCTGACAAGGTATCACATGCATAATGCAACGTATGTATTTCTCAGTTATGTCACCCACCATTATCATAAAACATACCTCGTGCAATTCTTATCGCACATTATGGAAAACGCCATGCCAGTGTGAGTGCTTAAGGTACAGTATGTTGTTAACCCGATCACAGCAGTATAATGACAGCACTGCAGAGATCAAGCTGCGTGCTTTATAGTTCAATGCATGACGGAAATGAGCTTTTCTGAAGTGGAACTTCCATCAGGCATCAATCACACGGCTAACTTATCATTTCTGTTATGGATGGAAGTTGTGCCTCAGAGTAGGTTTGTGGTTAAGTGAGAAATGAGCTGAGGTTAAAGACCAGTGGATTTGGAGAGAAGAAAGTGAGACACAGAGAGAGAGATGTGGGAGTAGCAGCACTCCCACACGGGGAGGGAAGTCACGATCCACCATTGGATATCACTCGCTCCTCCAAACTGACATACACAGTAAACACGCCAACAGCAACTCACACGCAGAAATGTAATCTCACATCCACTGCACATCTAAATAACGATACCACGAAAAGCAATGACCAGCATGATAATGCAAATCATCCATTAAAATAACCATAAAGCTAATAAGGAGGGAGAATAGGGAGCGTGCAGTCAATTAATTACCTTTAATTGTAGAGAAATGGAAGCAAATTAATCACAACTCTAGCTATGAATGCATTTCAGTGAGGTAACCATCCCTTGTTAATATAGGAGGTACTAAATGCATCCTGCAAAGCTTAGAGTTTGTTACTTTAAATTCATTTATTGCTCAACCTTGCGCTGTGTGACAGTCACCCACCATTAACATGCAGCAGTTGAGTACATTCATGAGCTGCAGAAGGAAGATAACATCCCAAACCTTCCTACATCCTGCACAAGCAGCCGTGCAAACACAAATACACACTGACATGTGACATCGTACTCACTCAACAACCAGCATCCCCCGCTGACACAGACCTACGTTATTAGCAAGTGATACTAGCCTTATTATTAACCAGTAATGTGATTTTACTGTCATTTCTACACACTTAGAGGTCATTCATTTACTTCTCCCTCTTTGCATTTCCTTTGATTCATTCAAGCTTTATAATAAAGGCCTCTCTTATCTGAACTCGCCTCTTTGCAGGAAAATAAATGAGTGATACTACTCTCCTGCCAAGTGAAGGAAACACATCAGAGTCTCAAGTTACCCAGGTTTAAACCTTCTGGTAGTTCCTCTTGGAAATAAATGCTTTGCTATTGGTAGTGATGACCGTGGGGTAGAGTTTATTCTCTGGCATAAGACAAATAAAAGTACCCAATCCTCACATTTGAAAAGATATTGGCTTGTTTTTACATATCACGTCTTTGATAGGTCACTGTGAGTGTTCTTCAGTATTGCAATAGTATAAATGTCAAAACTGCTCCACCAAATGAAAATCTGCTCAAAAATGGGTCAACCCTTCGAGAGACTCTATTACTCAACTATACCATACACATATATTATCATTGTCTTTGAGCCCAAAATATGAATTGTAAACATCAAATTGGAGATACAAAGTTCCACAATTAAATAAAGTTAGACTTAATCTCATGTTGTGCACCGGTAATCCTAGTTCATTCCTAGATCAAATGTCATTAAAGTGTCTTGAAAATATTTTGAATTTTATGTTAAATGTCTTGTTTCTTGTCTTATTTGTCCTTTGTTTGTAGCCTTTATTTAACCAGGTGAAAATCCCATTGAGATCAACTATCTCTTATTCAAGGGAGACCTGCAGCACATTGGTTACACATAAACACAACAGAAAACAAAAAGGACATCATCCAACATAATTACAGAGGTATACATTAGCAACCTATTCACAATGACTGACAGATATCTAATAACATTAGTATATTCCTTAGTTGCAAATGGAACTGCTGTGATTCAAGAAAAATATCAGAGTTGATCTGACAACATAGTATTACCAATATCATATTGTATTAAATCTCCTTTCTTTCTGAGTACTGACAAGTCATTTTCTGTCTGCGTGCTAATGAAGTAAGTCTACACAGAAATATACACGTCTAACTATAGTTAGACGTGTATATTCTGTGCCAAACATAGAATACAGAACATGGCAGCCCACTTGCTCATTAGGCAGAATTGACTCTGTCTGTCTACCACCTGTGTTTGTGGGGGGAAAGCGGACAGCCATATGTTTCTTGTGGGGAATGATTGATGCCTTTATTGTGCACTAGGTGTTTAAAATGTCAGCCACGCCGGGATGGTCCTTTTATTTGTGTTGTCTCTTTTCAGTTATTTTCATCATCTTTTCTGCGCTAACTGGAGGGAAGCGGGTGGATTGGCAGCTCTCCAGAAGCCAGTCGATCAGCAGACGTGTATCACATAACAGTGCCATTACCTTCCACTGCAGCCCACTGGAACATGTAGAGGACATGAGGAGCTGCTGCCAGATATCTGCTATGGCACCTGACGGCTGCGATGCTATCGACTCGGCAGAATTAGGCCGCCTCACAGAACAATAATTACAACAAGAGATCTTAATCTTAGCCGTGAGAATGAAAGCAAAGAAGGGTGGGGTGGGGGGAATCTATGTACGGGAACATTTCCAAGTCACAAACGCTGTCTGATGTCACACCCCCCCTAAAGAGAGTCACCTTGAGAGTGCCCTTCATGGCCCTCCCATCACTATACTGCCTACTCCTAAAAAAACAGATCTCAAGACACTTGATTCCTTCTTTCATGAGGACACAAAAACCATTTTTAAGACTGGTATTATTCAAGGACCTGATCGAAATCATGATTTACCAGACGCACAGGATCGGAATTACAGCATCAAATTATAGAAGTAGTAACCACACCAAAAACCAAAATCAAGCTATAATTACAACTTTACTTAAAAAAAGGCAATAGTATATACATGTGCATTTGTAAACAAAATAATCCATTGAAAATAAGTTCTTCAAAATATGTATTTTATTGGATATTTGAGTGCTGTAAAGAATAAGGTGATTCAGATTTTTATTTTATTTTTTTAAATACAATACGGCATTTGGTATTGGATTATACTTGAGATGTTTCAATTGCACACCTTACAGTATGTGATTAATACCACAGATAGTTTTATAAGTATCACAAGTCAATGGGCATCCCCAGGAAAACAACGCTATTTGATGGAAGCTGAAGCCTGTAGAAAGCCATTATAAAAGACGGGGTTAGAGGGTGACTTTAGTCAGTGTCATGGAGTAAGACAGACACTAACAGACTCTTTATTCTCTGTTTGTAAGCTTCAAACCCACGTTTATTCTCTGGCTAAACTAACAAGCCTGCAGGCAGAGTGAGGAACCCTGGGACTCTTAGTTTAACCTCGCCTGCCCTGGTGAATTGCATTGTTTAAGCAAAGAAAATTGGGGACTACAGAAGGAGGAAGAAGACATACACTTCTCCCAGTCCATCTGAGCTGCGAGCGTCTCACTTTTTCCCCTTCCTCTGTCCCTCCATGGATAGCACTTTCCCACTTTGGATATGTCACAGGCAATAAGGATGAAACATTGGACCGCTCTCTGGGTCCCCAGTCGGCTCCGTCCTCCACCTTCACAGGCCTGGAGGAGGCTGAGCTCCACGCTCACAAAATAAAACAGGATTTAACAAGGCCAGAATCACTCACACCGCCTCAGTAAATGGCCACTGAAGCCTGCCTGAACCAGCACTAGCGCTACATACAGACTTTAACATTGAAGTGTGGAGTGAGAGGATGGAGTTTGACATCTAAGGTTTGATACCTGGACAAAGTACAAATGAAACAACCATGTGATATCAAATCCCATATGCCTGAGTCAACATGAATACAGTCTCTGCTTTGCTACACTGGAGAATGCGAGCAGAAACTGTGTCCTCGTGTTTACATACTTAAATGTCAACACCCAAAGATTTACACCTGAGAACAGCAATTTACAGCTCTGTAATTACTCTGCATTACTACTACAATATATTACATTTGATAGCACACGTATGATAAATGGCATTTAAGTCATTTAGGGTGACAAATGCAATCTTTCTTATTCTATAGTGGTCTGTATTCCTACATATAGGTACTTTCTATTATTCTGTGTTGTAGGACTTTGTGAGAGGCGAAATGCTGAATGCTGAGAAAGTTTGTGATTTCCTTCGTGCTACTCACAAATCTCTCACTAAAACAACCAATTGGACATTACAGCAGGAGACGAAGAGGACAGTTGGTTCCAAGTACACACTTTAACACATTTCCATATCAATATTAATGTGGGCCTGTGCCGTTTGGAGACAACAAAGCCCCAAGTCGTCCTCTGTGCTTCGTATTCAGCATGAGAAACAGTAGCCATCAGAGTCCCAGACGCCAAATGATTCATCTTTTTTTGTATCCTGATGACACGGCTTGTACTATGACAGGTGGATGTATTGTACGATGATTGTATTTCCCTCTGAGATGAGGTGAAAATCAATAAGATATTATTCAACGGAAATGCATTGGACAGGTAGAAACACTCTCTTTGACAGAGCATTAGTCCACAGAGAAGCAGCAGCATTGTCCTTTAGGGTTAAAGTAGACTCATTTCTATTCATATATTCACAGCGTCAGCCTCTTTCTGGGTTTACTGTAAACTCTGCGTTTGGGCTCAGGATGTTCCAGTCAAGTAAGCTTTAATCAAAGTAGCTAAATAAGCAATTAAGAAGCTTCAGTAACTCCACGAAGAGAAAATAACTTTTCCCACACGTGCCGCTGCATTTTTATCCAAATGGATTGTGAAGAAACTTTCATGTGGCACATCGTTTAAAATAGGTATGCCTACGTTCTGAGGAATATATCCTTAGAATATAAAATATAATATTCAAATGCCACCACAAAGCTGTCGTTTTACTTTACTGCATTTTGAAATGCACCGTACAAGTTTCTCCACTGGGTATAATACATTTTATGGACCATTAAAGTTCTCAATGTAATATAAAACCTGAACACCATCACATCAGTGCAAGACAACAGTTGAATAGTTTTAAGAGAAACTTAAATCGTCGACATGGGGAAACTAGTGTGTTACATTAGGACATGTGAGAAGACTTTAAAACAATAAAGAAGTTATTAATATAAAGAATGTCATAGTAGAATCATATTTCAACAAAAGGAATGGAGTTGAGGTGTGGAAAATAAAAGTTGCAGAAGAAGCAAAGATGCTTAAATTGGCTTGAAACTGATTAGGAGAACTTCCACCGTAGATATTAGCTTCATGTTAATTAAACAAAACAGAGACGTACCTTTGAATGAACAACGCCTGCTGCCGTGTGTCTTTAGATGCTTCCTCCACACTCACTGACAGCCACTCAGATCTAAAGGAGATGGAAATGAAGAGAAGTGCGTCGTTGGTATACAATTAAAGAAAAACATTCATCACGCTATGCTCCAGGTGGTCCTGAGATACTTCCAAGGGTTCTTTGAAGAAATCGGAATCAGAATCGGTTTACACATAGTAGGAATTTGCTTTGGTATATGTGGTGCATACAAACACACAAATGTCTTCAAATCTTTGTTTGGTATAATAAATCGTCATCACCACATAGGATGTTTGCTCGAGATTTATTTTTAAAAAAAGCCAACATACAGTAAGCAACATAAAATAGGCATAAGGGTTGATTGTCGAATATACTCTGTATCC
The DNA here is from genome assembly GCA_902827135.1 of Harpagifer antarcticus. Lineage (NCBI taxonomy): Eukaryota > Metazoa > Chordata > Actinopteri > Perciformes > Harpagiferidae > Harpagifer > Harpagifer antarcticus. The sequence goes on from CADEHL010000525.1 coordinate 5,545,710, forward strand.
GTTTTGGGATATTTGGGATTGAATATGGCAACATATCAGGTTCATTACCAAGTTGGTTTGCACATACAAGCATATAGAGGTAACACTTTAACAGAAAGGGAGCACTTCAAAGAGTTTGTGGGAAAACTAGGTTTCAAAGAAATATCTGCAGGTACCGAAGACAAAGGGCGTTCTTCACATTTGAAATCTTTGAAGACTCAAAGTGCACAGTGGGCTGGATCCAGAGACAGATGAATAAGCCTACATCTTTTCCCCCTGTTTATTGTTCCATCACCGCAGTGCTGCTTGCATGTCCGCGGTGGAGTGGTAGATATCCATTATCGATGGACTGGTTTCACAGACAATTGGCCATATTCAGAGAACTGCCAGTGGGGAGCATCCGTGTGATGGAAACCTGGGACGGAGAGCAGCTGGGGATCTGCTCCAGACAGAGGCTGCCTGCTGTGGAGGTGTGGGAGGATTTACAGTGCAGCCCAGGTGGGGGTGTGTGGTCTGGGTGCTGTCTGCACTCACTGTCCTATTGTTCAAAGGCTGATAACGTGAGACAATCCTTTAAAAAAAACGGGGGGAACTCAACTGATTAGCTGGAGTCAATTAATCAATTTATCGATTTAAAGCTTCTTAAATGTAAGGGAACAAATATGTGTTTTATGGCATTTAAAAAACGTTTGAAATACTGGATGTGTTAGCTTGTGCACAATTTAAAATGATCTAAATCTGGCCGTTTGTATTCAAGATAACTTTTCCCAACCATATCTATTGGTAAATCATGAACTATACTAGAGCCTAAGAAAAGTTCAGACAGTTGACAAAAGGAATATGTCTCATCATCAAGGGACTATAAATAACCCCCAGCATTGGTTGACCTTTTTGTTGGTTAAGAGTGAGCTAAGGCCTACATGTGGGTTGGAGTGAAATTTAAATAAATGTCCTAAATCAGAGGTTTTTAAAGTGGTAGGCAGGACTTTAAATGACAAAGTTGAAAGAATATTACAAAAAATACATAGAGCGCCTAATGTGTGAGAGATGCAGTAGTTTTGAGGAATTCTGAAACGGATAAATACCTAACGTCAAAGCTCTTTCATGTATTTGATGTAGTGTGAAGGCTATCTTGGCTCACTTGTTGAATCTGATTGATCCTCTGGGGACCATGAATAGCCATGTTTTATCAAAATCAATTAAAAAACCCTGCTTTAACGACCCACACATTAGAAAAATAGTCCGGCAGCACAGTAGGAGATGACACTATAAAGACCACTCTGCACTGAAGTTGAGTGACTGCAGTACGACTGCTGATGATTGCCCTGTTATTCTGCCCCTCACACTGTGAAAAGTGTATTCAACCGCCAACTGACACACACATTACCTCTTACCTCTCTGAGGGGAGTATACAAGAATATCATTTGCAGACAGGGCATTCATTCATATTTCAATGCACCTGTCATGCCTCATCAGAACACATGAATTAGGATGGAAAGTGGAAAAGTAAAACATTTCCATTTGAAATAGCACTGGACACATTCAATACAACTTCTAATGCATTGTGTTTGATTTCATAACTTCCAATTACTAGTAACAAATGATAGCCATTATGAATTCTAAAGTAGTTTAATATACAATTATATTTATATTATGTAGTTTAATATTATATATTTCTCATTCTGTAGAGTTGTATTTAGTAGCATTTTATAACGTAAAGCTGTCCATTGTCCATCCTTCCATCCAGCCTTTTTTACATGAAAATCATTTCTAATGTGTCCTTGAATTATAGTGACAAACCAGATAAACATGTTATGCTTGTTTACAATGTTGGCCTTTTTTGATCTCATATTAATCATAAATTGCATCCTATTGGGCACTGATGGGCTGCCCTCAACACTCTCCAGCTATTCTCACATGTAAATCACACACAGAGTGCAGGCTGTCCTGACCACAAGTCACAAAACAATCCTGTGCACGAATCAACGATGCGTCACCATTTGAAATGAGCTGCTAAATATGCATGCATAACAAATAGCATGATGGGTACACAATGAGCATGTCATCGTGATAGTAGTCGTTAGCAACCGACTATTTGCCTTTGTGGCTTTCAGCAGCCATCTGTACAAGTCCTTTTGTGAGGCTCATAGAACACAGTTCCTGTTTCCTGCTGTGTTCTTTCACATTTTCTCCTCCAATCCTTCTGCTCATCACTTTTCTTCATTCACTGGTCACTCTTTTCCATCTCCCTGGATGCATAGGGCTCTCAATCAACTATGAAGCTGACACTTCTTTAACAGACTTACTTTCATTCCACCCAGGTACTTTCTGTCAAACAAAGACTATGATACTACTGTTGTTCAATAAAACGTATGTGTAATATGTATGTACCTAGTTCAAATGACTATTGTTACTGTCTGCCTTCTTTTTATTGTAATTATGATATGCATGCACTTTATCTTGTAGTGTTTTATTTTTTGTCTATATCTTTACTTTGATGTAACAATGTCAATTCCCCTTTGTATAAAAGGAGTTCTGATTCTGATCATAAATTGACTTAAGAAAAGATCATTTGATAATAATCTTTGTTAAAAGTCAGCTGAAATTATCCAATGAAAAATATTGACCCGAGTCGGATGTGGCCAATTTTTTATGTTGCAACCATTAAACCACATCCCATTCCCTTTCCTCAGCCAGAACCACTGATATCACCAGCAGGAATGACATGAGCCTCGGAGATATGGCAATGTGACATATAGCGCAATCTCCATGCTCAACAAACTGTGCGGTAGCTTATTCAACGACATGATGAGGAGGCAAGGACACAATCTTTAGATCTGAGCGTCGACTGAAAAGCAGTGTGGGGGGGAGACACTCGACAGGAGAGATATTACCACAGTAATCTAAACTGAGAGGACGAGCTGTAGAGCAAGCTGACCTTGAAGAGTCACCTGTCAATCAAAAGAGTGTTTCTCCTCTCTGACAGGCAGCCAGGCGGAAAGCAGAGCCCCAGATATGTCAGCTGGGTCCAGATGTTTGAGTGATGTGGAGACTCAACAGAAACAACTTTCAACACTTAACTGGGTGTGATTTAAGACACCAGAATGTGTTATGTATAATGTATGCAAGCTTTACACCAGGCACAAATAAGGATTTGGTTTGATGGAAGATATAATGCTCAATTTTGAGTATTTTAATTTTAAAATCCAGATTTTTTTGGCAAGAAACAGCAGAAACAGAAAGCATGCCGTTCTTAAAAAGGGTTGCATAGCTTTCCAGTTTACATGAGCTGATATTAATGCCTCCTTCTCCTTCAATTCAGTTTTGAATTGTTTGTGTCAAAACAGAATTGTGTTTATGTTTAGTTAGTTTATAAATTTTTTTAGTTTAGTTTAGTTTATTTATTTTTTTCGAGCGTGTAAAACCAAAGAAAATGCAAATGAAACAAAAGATGATACAGACATGATACAGTACTATACAAATGAATGCAATAACAAAACGAAATATTTAATTAATAATTGAATAATCTGTAGTATCATTGACTGATAACAATAAACAACAAAGCTTTAGCTAATTACACGTCCGAAAAGGGGTCGGAAGAAGTTTACACTTATTTAATCCGACCCCTTCTCCCCTTTTTACATCTTAATATATGTTAACATACAATATCAATGTATACTTTAACCTTGAATAATTTATATAATCATTCATATAATATATACAGGCAAGTTAGGAGAATGGTCTCTATATATTTACATATATATATATATATTTACATATATATATACACAAATTCATACAAACACAAATTCATAAATTGAATACAAAACAGGAATATAAACAGTTATGGTTTAGCAGTCCCTGTACCTTGTGAGAATTGTGTCTTTATACCTCTTTTTGAATAGTTTGATGTTTGGACATCCCTTTAGCTCCTCACTCAAATTGTTCCAGATCTACACCCCACAAACAGAAACACAAACACTTCTCTTTGTTGTGCGCACCCTAACATAAGTGAATATAAATGAACCACGTAAATTATAATTCCCTTGTCTTTCATTGAACAATATCTGAATAATCCCAGGTAATTGAACGCTTTTTGCCTTAAACATGATTTGTGCAATTTGGAATTCAACAAGATCTGACAGTTTTAATAATTGTAGCTCTAAGAATAATGGGTTTGTATGATCCCTATAGCCGACATTTTTAACAAGTCTTATTGCTCTTTTTTGTAGAATAAATAGGGATTGTGTTGTAGTTTTATAATTACTGCCCCAAACCTCTGCACAGTAACTTAAATAAGGTAACACCAATGAACAGTAAAGAATATAGAGGGCATTTTGATCAAGAATCTGTTTTGCCTTGTTTAATATTGCAATACTTCTTGAGACTTTGGAATGAATATGTTGTATGTGTGGTTTCCAGCTCAGTTTCTCATCAATTGTGATTCCAAGGAATTTATGTTCTTTAACTCTGTCAATGAAAATCCCATCTATCTTAATGGATGCTAGTGTATTGCTATTTCCAAATATGATTAATGTTGTTGTATTCAAGTTTAATGATAACTTATTACTGTTTAGCCATCACTTTAGTTTGCATATTTCAGCTGTGATATCTTCCAATAGTAGCTGTACATTGTCCCCAGCACAAAATATATTAGTGTCATCAGCAAACAAAACAAACTTGAGTACTGTCGATACATTGCATATTTCATTAATATACATAATGAAAAGTTTCGGCCCCAATACTGAACCCTGGGGGACACCGCATGTAATGTCCAAATATGAAGAACAACACTCTCCCAGCTTCACAAACTGTTGCCTGTTGGTTAAATAACTCCTTACCCATTCCAAAACGACACCCCTGATTCCATAACGTTCCAGTTTCTTTATTAATATGTCATGATTAATTGTGTCAAATGCTTTTTTTAGGTCAATGAATATTCCAATGGCATGTTTTGATCAATTGAGCTAGTAATTTCTTCAAGTGAGTCTATTAAAGCCATCGATGTTGATCTATTGGCTCTGAATCCGTATTGACCTTCGGTGAATAGTCTGTGTGTTTCTATGAAATTGTCCAGTCTGTTATTGAAAAGCTTTTCAAGAATTTTTGAGAATTGTGGTAGAAGTGAGACAGGTCTATAGTTTGTGAAGTGATGTTTGTTCCCAGCTTTGAACAAAGGTATGACTTTTGCTATTTTCATTCTGTTAGGAAATGCACCAGTTTGGAATGATAAGTTACATATGTGTGTGAATGGTTTTGAAATAACATCTATAACCTTTTTTAATACAGTCATGTCAATGTCATCACAATCGGTAGATTTTTAGTTTTTACATTTCGTTACAATATCAACTACTTCTCTTTCATCCACTGCTGTGAGGAACATTGAGAAAGGATTAAGTTTTATTGAGTTTTCCAGCTTTTTTTCTGATGTTCCTCCATCAGGGATTTTGCCTGCTAATTCAGGTCCAACATTTACAAAGAAATCATTGAAACTGTTGGATACAACATCCATATTTTCCTCTTCCTTATCCTTGTCAATGAAGTATGTGTGATAGCTCCTTTTTCTAGACCCATTTTTTATAATACTATTCAGTATGCTCCATATTCCTTTAATGTTGTTTTTATTTTTGTCTAGTAATTTCCAATAGTATTCACTTTTGCAGGTCCTTATTATAATTGTTAATTTATTTTTATATTTTTTATATCTAATCTCTGTCTCTTTTGTTTTATTTCTCATGAAATCTCTATACAATGAATTTTTCTTTTTACAAGCATTTTGTAAACCCCTTGTGATCCATGGACATTCTACATATTTCATTTTTCTACTGTATTTGACAATTGGGCAGTATGTATTATATAATGATAAAAACATTCTCAGGAATTGATCATATGCACTGTCGATATTGTGTTCTTTGTATAAATCATCCCATCTTTGTGCCAGTAAAGCATTTTTTAAAGCGTTCATTGCTTCCTCTGATCTAACTCGTCTGTATTGAGTAGCATTGTCCGGCATGTTATTACTGTAGTTTTGGTCATAAACTGCAAATACTGGTAGGTGGTCACTTATATCATTTATTAAGAGTCCACTTATTGTATTGTTTTCTATGTCATTTGTGAATATATTGTCTATGAGAGTAGCCCAGTGCGATGTGATTCTGCTGGGTCTAGTAATTTTTGGATATAAACTCATACTGTACATTGTGTTGATAAATTCTTCTGTCATGCTGTGATTATTTGGATTTAGAAGGTCAATATTGAAGTCACCACAAATGAAAACTGTTTTATGAATCACTTTTGAGAATATTTCCTCCATCCAGTCCTTGAAAATCTCAATACTAGAGCCGGGTGCTCTATATATACAACTGATGATTACATTTTTCGTTTTTTCTTTGCAGATTTCAATCGTGATACATTCCAATACATTATCAATCACTGTTGACATATAATTCATCACCTTAAATTGTGAAGTATTGTCCACATACAAGGCTACTCCTCCTCCACCCTTGTTTTGTCTATTTATGTATCTGAGTTCATAGCCCTCCAGCTCAAAGTCTATGCCTTTGTCCTCCGTGATCCAAGTTTCAGATATGGCAATAATGCTAAATGTTTGTTGAAACTGATTTAAATATTCCTTGATGAGGTTAAAGTTTGCATACATGCTTCTGCTGTTGAAGTGAATAATAGATAGCTTGCCCTCTGATGATATGCTCTGGTTGTACTGTTGATCAGTGTAATAACAGCAGTTGTTGATGATAGAAGAGAAGAAATTATTGTCTTAAATTATGGAATTTCATTAGATCCTAACAAAGAAATACAAATAAACTGTGTATTGCTTAATAACTTCAGAAGGATGATGGTAAAGATTGTATTTTCTTAATAATATTTGACATATTGCAAGTCATTAAAAGCATATACTTTGTACATTAATAAGGAGACTCATGCTGAAAGCCTGTGTGTCTTTACAAACCATCCATGTGTCTCCAAACAGTTAACAGTAACTGAAGTGCTTAGCAACCGCCATGCTTCACAACAACCAGGCTCCACTTTACATGTACATAAGGCAGATCTCTATGTGCATAGGTCTCCACCAGGATTACCATCTGCTCAAAGCAATACACTTCCACTGGGCAAACTGTGAAGATATTTAAAGCTTAAGCTACACTGCCTCTGTACAGTATGTCTCCAGGCATCATGGCGGCCTAATCAAACGGCTATTTTGTTACGTCCTCCAACTCACTTAACTCAAAATTGTAACAGAAACCTAGTGAAATAATTAAGTTAGCAGGTAGTGAGGGTTATAATATTGCAAAATAGGACGCCAGACACAAAGACTCTGTTCCAATCCGACTCCTTTTCTTGCTATATTCCTTCTATCTATTTATCGTCATTCTGTTTTCAATAATAAGGTTTTATTCCATGCTGCACTCAGTTTGCTGAAAATATTGAATGACAGTGAACTATAAATGCTACAAGGTGCAGAGACTGACACCCGACAGTGGAACGAATAAGAAACACGACACCCAGTGAAGCTGTGACTTGAGACAGAGACTTGTGTTTTTGAAAGAAAAACTCATTATTCCTATGTGACCCCCGTATCTACCATCACAACACCCCGGCCCGCGATATTTCACACCGAAGAGTTTTGAAGCACGACTTTGGCGGAGAAATGCTGCACCTGGGCAGAATGTATACTCTGCAGCAGCTGTGGCATTGGTGGATGAGTTATTCTGTGGTGACACATTTGCAATACTCTCCTTCTGCTTCTGATGGCGGCTCACTGGGAGAGTAATTATGAACCCCAGAGATCACTTTGAAAGCTAAGCTCCCCACATGTGGAGGCAGTGTTTCAAATCAGTCAGGGGGTTAGTTTTAACAAAAAGGTAAGTAATTGGAGTAATACGCACACAATGTATTAACTTGTGTATTCAAGCTAGAGGCCATTTTAAATCCTAACAACAGAGCTGTCGGAGTCTGTGGTTATTTTGTGCTTTTTCTGTCTCTGTCTGTTCAGTTTCACTTGTGCCTCCTAGAGTTTCTGTGATGAAGCCTTGCAGATTAGCATAGCGCAGATTTGTGTGCACACATGCCCGACTGCAAGACCACTCTACCCCGTCTCCTTTAAAGGCATGAACAAGGGGATCACAATATCTCCAGCGTGGGGCTTTATCCCTGTGGCAGTGTGCTGCTGCCTTCTGAGCAAACAAGATTACCCTGATGAACAGAGGCAGCCTTGTTTACTCACTGTGTCAAGGTACTTTGGGGGTGACTCGCTGTCAGTGAGGAGGAGAAACTTCGGAGATGAGATGCAGCTCTCAGGTATCTGAGGACATTGGAAGCAAACTGATTCAGAGTTTCTGTGAGTCTCAAATCATTTTTAAGGAGGCTGTTGACGATTATACAGTACGTATATTTACAGTATCGGTTTTGGTTGTATGTTATTTCATTGTATTGTGTTTATTATGTAGGGGTCCTCAGATGACACTACATTCCCACTCAGTGGATACAAGCCAACTGTGTCACTCAAGCCAACGCTGTCTTCTATGAACACACACATTTCATTTGTAAATTCCTTTTGTAAGGAATGTAATTGCCAACATAACTGGTTATGTTGAAGCAATATCACATTCTTGTTAAACAGTAATAAAAGTGGGATGTTAGGGACCACTTTCAATCATGGATGGATATATATGTGTGTGCTCTAGTGAGTAACTATGGTAGCAGAAAGGTGTACGTTGGTTTGACTGTAACACTGATCATTAAACATTCTATACATACTATAATCACAATGTGTCCGGAGGAGCTTAGATTGTAGAGAAAAGGATTGAAAGATGCCATGGAGTCCCTAAAGATTTATGTTGTATGGCAGCTAGTTACCACTCAAACCTCAATACAACATACAGTATGCAAAGGTTTATCTCCAATGCTACACTAACATCTCGTTTCTCCGTGAGTATTCCCATGAAGTACGTACATGCTGATATACAGGCTGATGCTTGCTGGGGCAATGTTTACAGTGTCACTGCATGTGTACTACTGCTTCCATATAAACATTGTTCATGGAGAAGACCAGTTTAGGTCACATATGATCATGATGGATGTGGACATGTGTCTGGTGTGCTGTGCAGCTGCCGGAGCAGGAGAGATGGCTGTGCGTTTGGTTGGCAGACCGCCATTTGAGAGTGGGCTCCATCTTGACTAAAGATGGCTGATTCCTATCTCATTCTCTGTCATTTCCCACAATGGGTTACCCATCCACTGGAGGAAATACTCGTATAGCTGCATGAAGAAACATGATTGTTATTCATACACATGCCTGAAGCCTCACACTGGCCCGGGGACCCTAAACAGCCACTTTGTGAGGAGGGAAGGTGGCTATAACATGTAAGAAAAAAGATCTAGGATAACATCAAGGAACACCTTTACCACTTCAGTCAAGATATACAGCTGCTTTTCAAGGAAACAGAACAACTCCACATGAAACATCGTGAGATTAAAGCAATGCGCAGATAAAAAAACTCTAAGAATGACCAATGGAAAACCATCCTTTGACCTCAGTAATACTGTCGTTTTGTGTGCAGCACATTGCACAACCTGGAGCAGAAAGCATGTTGGTTGCTTTTAATAACACTTTTTTTTATTCCTTGAATTGGGATATAAATGAAAAACTTTTGTACCAATTATTGCGAATGGATTGTCCGGAGGTCACTAAAAAGCAATGCAGGTATACTAGAATTTGCTAAAAAATAACAGCTCACATTATGACTTACAGGATACATCTGGTTTCACAGAATATGTGTTAACGTATACTGTGTACAAACAAGTTGACTTCCCTATTTTGAGATGGTTGTGAAGCATATGGACAATAGGCCATACCCTATGTTTATCCGTACACATCTAAAATGACTATAAACCGCACAAAAATCTGAATAAAATAAATAGTCTTTATCTGTGATGCTATGGTTTCTTTAAGTGTTACACCAGTGTTTCCTATACATTGATTTATTTGTGGCGGGCCGCCACAATTAAATATCATCCGCCACAAATGGATCTCATAAAAAAATATATATATATATATATTATTATTATTTATTTATTTATTTATTTTATTTTTTTGTGTGGTCTAATGGATAGTAAGGTGAGCTGATGATCGGAAGGTTGCGAGTTCAAATCCTGCCTGGAACACCACTTGCCCTTGAGTAAGGCACGTAGCCCTTGGTTACTCCAGGGAGAATATCCCTGTAATTGGTCATTGTAAATCGCTTTGGAATAAGGCGTCTGCTAAATGCCTACATTTTAAATTATATTTTTGGGAGAATAAACCCCACAGATCCTTAACTCCGGTGTGTGTCACTCATTAACAACGCAACACAGAGCAACAAGAACGTTGTCTACATCTTATTTTAGGGGGGGACCACCCGAATAGGTTAAGGGGCCTTTGGCTTTTCTTCCCGGGGGGGGGGGGGGGGGTGGGGTGCAGTGCCCCCACAAATAGAATCAAATTCTGTGGGAGACACTGTACACATCAATTTATTTTTACATTTTTTACATTTCCATAAAACAAATATATTCTTTTAATTTTTGAATTGCTGATTTCTTTAGTTTTTTCACTTTTATTGTAAAGCCTTTGTAGTATGAAGTATGCTACAAAAATAAAGCTTTTATGACCTTCATGCGCATCATAGGAACAACCTTGTAGTACGAGTCCTTTTGCCCACCGGGTGAAAAGTAGATGTTATGACGGAAATGTCTGAAGAGATCATGTATTCTACCCTCCTCAGGTTCATCGCAGCAGAATGTAAATCATGATGTGAGAGCAGGTGTGTGTGCTTTTGCGCAGCACTGTGTGAACTGCATTCATGTTTATGTGCTTGGAAGGGCAGGCTAACTAAAGTAGGCCAGAGGGGGGTCGTCTCCATGGTGACAGCAAAAGAGCCGGATGCACCTGTGCAATGCCAGCGACTTGTAGTGATATTCTCTGTTTTCAATTATTATATTTCCTTTCCTGGCATTTTTCAAAATCAAAAGATGCATTATTCATCCCTCACATGCAAACTACTATAAAATGTACCTTCTTAACGAGTGAACATGGTTTCTGTAAATGGTCCAAGAGAATGATGTCAGTTTTAATTATGTTATTTCAGGAAGTAAAGGTCACAAAGGTTTTGTCTCTTGAAGATCACAAAGCTCAGAATTCACACAGGGCATGGAACGGAAAGCAGGGCTGCACAACGTAAGGAAAATGTGCCATTATGTTAAATTATTAATATATAATAATCTATACGATAATCAAACAGAAATGAAAATGTACTCAGTTCTGGCTTTCTGCTGCGTTCAGTAAACAGCTTAAGAAAAATCAATTGTTTGAATACAAAACGGAATATGGTAGCAATTTCTCCACATTCTTTTGGTGGACAAATTAAATCAATAAGCTTCACTTTAAAGTGTTTTTTTCTTTTTCAACTGACTCAACATCGTGACTGAGTGTAGCAACTTATCGTCCGTGCCTCTGAGGGCCAAACTGAGCTTTTATTAGCTCCTGCTGCCTCACTGCTATTACCGAGAGTAGATGCCGTGAAAGACACCTGCTGCTTTTTCACCTTTTAGTGGGACATGGTGTAATAAGAAAGCAGCGAAAAAATGACTTTAAATGCTGCCATTTTGTTCCCTTTCCAAGACGATTACTTGGGTGGGGCTTAAAAAAGAAAGCACGAAAGTTTGGCGATGTGCAGATAGGCCCGGCTCACAGGACTGCGGTGTCAAGTTGACTCCCACTGTGACAATTACTCCAGAGGGGCAGAGTGGGCTTTGGTGCTTTTATCCTCCTGAGGGAAAAGCACTCAGGAATTTGTTTGGACTCTACCTAAGAGGCTCACATCACATGCGTCATTCACATCACTCTGCAACAATTACAGTGTCATTTTGTGTTCTTGCACTGAAGTATTTTTAGGAGAGTGATGCGTGTCCCTTATTTTCTGCTCAAGGTATTTCGGTTCAATTAAATGTTGTGTCTCACATCTACAGTAGGTTTCTGTATGTTGAGATATCATATTCGCTCTCCTTGATAAATTAGATGATGATATTTTAGCTTTATTTTGCCCGGATTCCTCAATGTATCCGTCTAACAAAGCAGCTTGTGAGAACAGTGTTTATTCTTAGAGGAGTGAAAAAACCTGACGTAGTTTTCAGAAATAACAGCACAGTCTTAGGAGGCGTCGTGTTACCTAGCAACTCGACTGCAAACCTAGTTTTGTAGTGTTAATGATGAAGATACCTAAACTAAATAGACTTTGTGAAGTAGTCCCGACAGATATAGTGCACAGAGGATACCACGTAGAAATACTTTCCTCATTCTCTATTGGAATAATTGCATCAGCCACAGGAGGGAGGAATTAAAAATCCCTTCTGAAGTGGGGGAGCGTTGATGAAGCCGCACAGGCAGAAGGTTCACCGGTGATTTAAATCAACAAACAGACACCCAGAATTATACTTCCATGTTCAATTTACAGCCCACTGTGCAGCATTAAGCAGGCATCTGGATGGTTTGGCTCAGGCTGCCGTCAGCTAGGCAGAGACATCTCTTCTGCTTTCCCAGGCTCAGCACAGAGACCCAGCTACATCCGAGGCCGCACCATGAAATGAAAAAGAAATACCTTTCAGGTTGTTAGTTACAAGTCCATTAGTTTTGCTTAATGGTGCTATAATAGTTTCCAGTCATTTAAGTCTTTGTTGTGATACACAGAGGAACTAAGCATAATAATACTGAGATTTAATTTGTTTTGTCTCTTCTTTAACAACAGCAGATTAGTGTAGGAGTAACATTTGGACAAATTAATCTCACAACTAGAACAGTGTTGGATCTTCCAAATCTAACAGGTCACAACATGGTAATAAGAAACAAAAAGTATACTTTATGCATCTGATCATTATTTTTTATTTTGCCTCCTAGTTATTTACATGTGTCCTTGCTGGTACTTTCTATAAGCAAAATGAATAAAGACAAAAGTTATGAGATATTTAAGCTAGTTTTGTTGACTCTGCATTAAGTTGTTGATCTCTAGGGTTTTTAATATTTAATATTTAATAATTAATTTTAATATTTATATTGGTTTCAACCATCACTAGTATTTAGCATGGTTCTTTCTGGAAACTTTCTACAACAATCGTACAAAATTAAAGACTACAGACCATTTAATACCTTCAAAATGAAGAAAATCGTTCTTACGAAACAATATGAGAAGAAAACATCACTTCACCTTCCTCCAATCATGCATTCCACCTGTTCTGGGGCCTCATTTATAAAGGGATTTACGCTCAAAAAATGGCGTACGCCAGTTTCTAGGCAATGTTTGCGATTTATAAAATATTAACTTGACGGGAACATGTGCGGTCCTCCACGCAAACTCTAACCCATGTGTACGCACTAAGCACACAAACGGGAGAGACGAGAAACTGCGACACCAGAAGGAAGAATGGAGAGAAATATGTGGAAATAATACCATTAATAAAATGTTATCTCTCATTTATCATATATGAAGAATTCATTTTCAAACATTGATTAAAGCCAATCTTAAAATGATTAAACAAACGCCTGTTTGAGACTCCTCAGTGCACACAAAAACATAACTTGGAGAAATAAATAAATACGGATATGTTATTTAAAATCACCTCGAATATGTTGTGTTAATGTTATGAAATGTTTTCTCATAAATTATACGGTAAGCCGGAGGACAGAATTACCTCTAAACTGACGCCGTTGCATTTCTATAGGTTGTAGATGCTAGCAGGGACGCCCCTCCCTACAGGCCAATCACGCAGGCTGCATGGGGCCCCGCCCAGAGGGCCTCAGCTGCGGTCCGCAGTTCTCCGCGCACCCCCCGCTGACACGCGAGAGTGAGAGGTGACAAGGGGAGCACGTCTATAACCCGACACCGTTGCAATGAATGACCAATCACGGCTTTGATACAGCCACTAGTGCAGGTGAAGAGATGTCGGTGAAAAGACAGTTTCAGTCAGGCGCAAGCAAGAAAAACAAAACATGAAGAAACTAGAGCATCACTCGAAGGTGGGTTATTGTATGAGTCAAATGTACAACTTGCCAATGTTGTATAAGTCAAATAGCCAATTGCCATATTAAAACATCAGCTTCAATTCACGAAATGAAGAAGGCAGTCTCCGCAGAGCATATAGGCTAATGGAGATGCAGTTATTTCCAGCATTCTTTATTTACCATTCATTCAAGTATGTTATGCCTTTTATCTGCTAATGTACAGGAGGAAGAGTGATAAACTGTCTGTCTAGTTGGCTTACATAACAGTTAAAGTTTACAGCCTAAAAAACGGAGCATTGTTTCAACTTTTATTCATTTTTATGTCAATGTGCACATTTCATGGTGATGCTCAGCCTCTCCTCTTAACACAGTCATCATCATGTCAACCACAACACAGAGAAATACTGATAGAAATGTGTGTGTAGTTGTTGATACATTGACAGAGGGAACTACCTAACATAACTATCTAACTAACTATCATCTCACAATGTCGCCTGGGGCCCGAAGTTGGCCAGGGGCAGCCCTGGATACGAGCATGGTTTATACTATCATGATTAATCGTGTTTTATGCCGTTTTCCAAGACTTGATAAGTCGCTCGTAAAACACAGGAGGTATGGAAACTAAGAACACCATATGTGGTCAATTGTACAGCTAATATAACACAACACATTAGTTGTATTTCCTTTAACTGGTGGATATAGAGTTGGGGGGTTGAGATGCACAGGCTGCAGTGAAGACACTGCACACAGCTGATCGACAGCTGGGACACAAACGACCAAATACAAAAACATAATTCAGATCCAGTCGTCATGACTCCACTCCGGAGGGATTCCCCGATCATTTCTTACAGTTTCTCATCAAGGGGGGGTCTCCTGTCCCCGGTACAAACACACTGCCTGATGAAGGCTATGTGTATTTTTTTTGTCATGAACCTTTTTCGGACCACTTATTTATTTATTTTGGTGACGATCCGACCTCCATGCTGCTACTCTGGTTCAAACTGCATCCACCAAACAATATGATTTATCTCGACCTCCCCAAAATAACCAAAATCTGACACGGTGTGAGATGTCTTTTTTAGCTGTTCTGTCGTCATTTCCTGCTATCTTCTTCATGCAGTCAGTCAAAATGAATGAATTAATGGGCGTTTCTTTGACTATTTATAGGCAAATATGGGCGTTACGTGAAGCCCGCAAAAGCTGCACCGCATTTCAAGTCGATTGTGATTTATAAAGGGAAACCGGCGTAGGAAGTGTCGTACGCACCTTTCTCGCAATGTTTTGTGAATCGGAAAATGTCGGAAAATTTCTGTACCTATTTTTTGGATTTCTACTACGTAAGCAACCTTCCCACGTGAATCCTACGCACAGTGTTATAAATGAGGCCCCAGATCACAAGCCAAACTGGTGCGGAACCACCAGACAATACGAGACGCTGAAACAACAACCAAGAGCCAGAACCATTCAACTATTCAGCTCAATACTAAGGGAATTAGACATCTGCAAGACAAACACAGAGTGGCCTCATGGGATGCACCTGAGAGGAGCGAATTATAAATGATAGGAAAACTGAGAGAAAAACAGCCAACAGCTAAAACTGATAATGATTTCCACCAGTCGCACTAATCCATCCATTGGGCATATGCAAAATCACGAGCTGAAGCGGCATCATCAGCATGATTGAGTTCACCCCGGTGGTCTGTTCAAATATTACCCTGCCAGATTAAGTTTGCTAAACACACAATTCAGCGCAATTATGATAGCCTCGCTGTTGGTCATTATATCACAGAGGAGGAGAGATGGGCCTTACTGGAGATGAGAGGCTGCTAAATTACTCCAGAGTTAGCCTATCAATCCATTAGTCAAATGTAAAGAAGCCTGCAGGCAGGAGCTGTCCAAAAGTCTGCTTAGCTCAAACTTTGGTCACACTTCAGTGGTACTGACAACTGGAGGAAAAGTTCCAAAAGATGACAAACCATTAAGAAAACTACGGAAATGTATCTTAAGCCCTGTTCTGACTGGGCATGAGCAGGCGTCTCCACATCCATCTAAAGTGACCACTTATGATAGTGTTTTACTTTCCTGTCTATATGTAAATAAGCATGTACACAATTGTACAAACTCTATTTTCTTATTGGTGTGTTTTGTGTACAATCATAGTAGTTTATTTTGCAAAAAATCATATAAAGTATCAAAGAAAGCTTTCAGTCATTTCTATGTGCCGATGGATTTACTTTTCTCTACTCTACATCAGCATGTGTGATGCCTTTTTAGATCTTTGGGTACATTTTATGAACTTAAATTGTAAGTTCATTAGATTGTATGAACTTAAAATGTAAGGTTATTATATATATGAACGTTGTCAATGGATTCACATTTCGCTCACTACCTAAGGCTGGGGATAAAAGCAGACGCAGGGTGTCAGAGCTGTGCAGAGCCCCGGAACGAGGAGAGCGACACATCACCAACAGCCTGTAAATAACATCCAAAACACAAAATGTACTCTCGTTATTTTCTGTGCCATGAGAAACACTTTCAAAAATAAAAACAGAGAGCTTCGTACTCTGAATCCCTTGTTTTTCCCACACAGCTGACGTCAATTAAATAGTTCCTTCAATATGGCAAGGCTGCTAATACAGTGCCAAAATAATGCAACCAGATTTCAACACATCCTCAATGCATCTAGGTGCATTCACATCTGTTCTTAGAGTTGTGTTCTCAGTATCATAATACCAGGTCTGAGTAAAAGAGTTTAGCTCGGGTTCTAATGTGGGATGTCAAACATAATCTTTACTATTATCATATTTAAAACAGAAACTGTATCAAAAAAAAGAGAGAAATGTGGAGAGCAGATATTGTTTAGAGCATTATTTGTACTGTATGTTCTTCAGGCAGTAAGAGTGGCCTTCTTCTAGTCTTTGAGTATTTACCCCGCCACAGCTTAATCCCCCAAGAGAAAGAATACAAAACTCCCTGTAGAGCTGAAACAGAGATATGAACCACAGTCTTTACCTCACGCCCACACACAACCATACCCGCCCACTCACAGTATTACATTTCCCAAAACTCAGATGTTTTAGCCTCCCTGTGGTGCTACACCAAACAAATGTTTCTTAGTATTGACATTGACTCGGTTTGAAAGTGCCTTGGGCTCAGGCATTTTGATGAGTCACCAGAAGCTGGCTTCCCCGGCCCAGATATTTCACACTGTCAAGGAACAGATTAAAATGAAACGGATTTGTTAATATGATGCCTTCAATCTTTTCTGCCACCTTTGGTACATGAGAAGATTTGCCGTTTTCAGTAATCAGTTACTGGTTTTCAGGCTCTCAACCATAAGGAAATAGTGTTGTACGCACATATGTTTGATGTTTTCTAAGCATACTGGGTGCAGTGCAGTCACATTAGCAGTTTACTTAGTTTGGTATATTTCAAGCAAATCATAGTTGGTAAACAGGTCGTAGAATCATTTATAAGATGATAGTTAAGTTAGGAAAATGGACCTATCAATAGATTAAAAATTGTCTACCAAAATATATCATGTCACTTCACGTTGGGGGACAATATTCTGCTTGTC
This sequence comes from Harpagifer antarcticus, assembly GCA_902827135.1. Classification (NCBI taxonomy): domain Eukaryota; kingdom Metazoa; phylum Chordata; class Actinopteri; order Perciformes; family Harpagiferidae; genus Harpagifer; species Harpagifer antarcticus. The sequence continues at coordinate 5,563,313 of CADEHL010000525.1, forward strand.
TATTGGCTTCTTTAAGGACATTAGATTTCTAAAAACACACCCTTCGCCTAGTCAATTGAATAATGTCTGCTAATGAAATGTGAGGTGAAATTTGATGGTGGGAAATAAATGGTACAATAGATGACAGGTTGATGTAACAAGAGAAAGCAGGTTTGAGCCTCACGGAAGACATGGGTGTGAGACTCTGAGACATCTCTCACAAGTCTTATTTCAAGGTTAACATTTGAGATGTTGAATTAAAATATCACATTTGTAATGTTGTTGAACTGTTCCTCATTATCCATGTAAGAATTACTGCATGAAATACAGTTAAAATAATTCATACCTTTATAAGACCTCTTTTTTTAGCATCTATGTATGCTACCTTAGTGAAACTTAACTAATGAATGTGACAGTGCTGTGAATAAACCGAAAGTGTCTTTGACAGCTAAGCTCAGACAATATCAATGAGCCAGACGTTCTTCTCTCAAGGGAGAGAAGCAAACAGGGTCTGTCTTTTGTATTTGTCATATCTCCTCCAGCCCATGGTGACCGCAATGTGTCTCAGACACTTTGGCTCACAAAGGACAGATCGACACCAAGGAACCAGGGGAATTGGAGCATTGTGGGAAATGGCTTCCCTGTGGCCATTTTGAACGCACCAGGCCATCCTCCCTCGTGTGTTGTCTGCTCTTAAGCTTATCCAGAGGGGAGCTTTTTCCACCATTAAAAGGATCATAGAGCTGCATTGACTGAGACAAGACACCGCGTCTGATGGATACTAAACACTGCGTGGCAGCCTCGAGCGCACGCCACAGTCAGTGAGGAACTGTTCTGCACTTGAGCATACAGTTGCAATAAATTATATTATGCTGTTTCTGACCTTTTTCAAATAATGTATGCACTGCTTTATATACAGCTGTATACATTTGATGCTGTATTTTTCCCAAGTGATAAACACACTAACAATGGACTGTTCCATAGCATGCATCAATATTTTTATTTTATTTGCATGTTCTTGATAGGGTTTCCGTTTTGACATTTATTGGGGCCTTCTTTCAAGACAAATTCCAGTTTATGACTGCCTGTTTTTTGTTGTGGTTGCTCCATTTCCTTGTTCTATCCATTATGATATATATCCATCAATGTGGGATTCAGCCTTTGTATACTGCTGCATATCCTAAAATAAATCAAGTTGAGTAGCACTTGAAATGTTTGGCTCTATGAAACCTGATGTACCTATATGATTCTGTTTTCTTCAAGGTTGTATCTTCCTGGTCATATGTACTTATTGTAAGTCGCTTTGGATAAAAGCGTCCGCTAAATGCAATGTAATGTAATGTAAAAATCAAACAGGGCAACAAGCAAGAGCGAGTAGTTCTTAGCTTATACTTTATTTGGAAAATAGTGCGATCACCAAAAAGGTAACTACAGTAATGGTCCGTTATTGCACAGGAATACAGTGAGCATGTGCCTGAAACAGAATCCCAAGTCTGCAAATGACACGAAATGGTGTCTGCCTAGTGTCACCCAACTATTATCAAATAGCAAGATCACACTGATAGAATGAGCAAGGCCGGAAAAGGCCGGAAATGAAATAGCAACACAGCTAGATTAAAAAGAGAGAACAGTAAGTGCTGTCAGTCCCCTCAGAAATGAAACATGGCTAAACACTAACCTTCACTGTTGAGCATTTTGTGCTGCAAGCCAAATGACAGTCCACTGTGGGAATCGTGATTATATAACGTTGCTAGCAAAAATGAAATAATTACTTAAATGGAAGCCTTTTAATTAGAAAATGCTAATAGGGGGTTATCTTTTCACCTCTGATTAGGCCTTTGTAGGCCCTACTTTACATATACACAAGGTTAAACCTAACTGGGGTTATCATTATCTTTATCAATGTCTGATTTAATACTATGTGCATTGGTGTTATTGCGATTTTTGACTCAATGAGCATTTAAAAAGAAACAAGACCAAGAGTCCACAGCCATGCTAGCAGCTCTGTATGGTTGTCCTGTACCACAGCAGTGCATTGAACGGTACTAACTTGCTGATATTTACTGGGTCTATTGTTAATCATGTTCACCATTTTAGTTTTTTGTGTTACAATCTTGTATGTTTGGATCAAAAAACCCACACATTTATAAATTGCATTTAATGACACCTTAAAAAAAAATCCTAGCTAAACATTTGTATCTGTACAATAGAAAATTGTTGTGTCTCGGCAGATCTGTTAATATTATTTCTCTGTTTAGTTTAAGTCCGTGTCTGCTACCCTTTTTGTTGTCTGCCATTTCCTTTCTCATCTTCAGGTAGTTCGTCTCCTACCTTGTCACTATGCTCACGGACCTGATTACCTGCCCCGCCCTTATTGTTTGCACCTGTAGAGTTCCTTGTTTGTGTATTTATTCTGTGTATTCCCTGTGCTCAGTGCCAGATCGTTTTTGAACTTTGAGAATGGGTTACCTTGCTTATCACCACAGTAAAAACCTTTTTTGAAATCATCTTTTGTCTGGAGTCGTGCATTTGGGTCCTATCAGTTGTGTGCCCCAGTCGTAACATTACGATCTGGCCAACAAATGGACTCAGCCGACTCTCAAACCCCCGGAAAATAAAATGAATTTCTATTCCGTTTCATTTGGTTTATTCAACAGCATCCACAGATAAAAACTTATCTGGCAGCAGGCATTATTCACTTCAAGTGTTTAGAAATGCATCTTCCTAATTCAACTAGTGTATTAACTGTAAAAGTAGGCACAACATAAATTAATAGATAAAATAAAACCATAAATACAAATCAAAACTGGCCAGGAGGGAACAAAAACATAATAATACATAAAATAAAATAGCTTTCAGTTTTGTCACAGCAACAGCAGGTGGGCCCCGTCACAGGCTATGGCTATGCACTTCCAGCACCACGGAAAGCACCTGGCAGTGAAACAGAAACACAAGAATAGCAGCACCGTATTAAAATCTAACACCACATTGGCCCACAATATCCTACTCTTAGTCTTTATTCTAAACAAAGTTTATCTTACCTTAGATGCTCTTCTTGACTTTGTACTTTTTGCTTGAGTGCGCAGCTTCCAATAAGGCCTTCTCCTTGAGTGCATAGTTGTAGAATTCCTTACAACTGTATTCAAAGTTGGTCTTGACTTGAATTTCAGACTTGATAAGCTCCACAGAGCACCGGTTCCGCTGGTCAGTCCACGCTGCATGAGGGAAAACACTCTCTCTACCGAAGCATTAGTGATGGGGATGCTTAAGACAAAGGATGCCACAGCAGTCAGATTTGGTGTGTTTGTGCCTTGAAGCAAGGTGAACCACTTCTCCACAACAGGAGCTCTTCTCTCCGCAACATCCTGCTGGCGTGGCAAAGTCACACAGTATTCATCATACAGTTCATCCATGTCTAGTTTCCCCCTTATCTGTAGGACCTCCACTGCATCACAGAGATGGGAGAATGTGAACTTGCTCTTCAGTGCCAAGCTTGCAACATTCTTCTGGTAGTTGTTGTCTGTGAAGTCATACCACTTCTCAAGGTAGTTGAGAGCAGCCTGGTAGAACTTGGAAAGATCATGTTTGATTGCTGATGCCTTTTGGTCTGGAAACTGTTGGAGGATAGCACTGGTCTCCATTCCAAAGAAGGAATCAATCTGTCGTTGTTGGAGCTTTGTCTTGAGAGTGAGCATCATGTCATATAGCTCACATACGGTCCTGTCCTCTCTCTCCAATAGCAGCACAACATCGTGGAAGATTTTCAGCACATTATTGAGGAAGGACAGGTACACCTGTCGCTCCAGGGGTTTCCCATCACCATCCTCATCATTTTTGAACAGCTGCCACAGTGAATTTGGGCACTTATCCTCTCCCAGTGACAAGAAGTAGCTCTTGATAGCTCTCCAGCTGTCATGTAGCCTCTTGACAGCTGGCCACAGACTCAACCATCTTGTGGGTACATGTCTCTGCACAACCTGATATTCTTCTTCCAAAAAGGTGAACACCGCTTTCAATTCTTCTGTACGTTTTGCAGATGAGGAAAAGTGACTGAATGTTTTGTTCACTACTAGCTCAATGTCAATGTTCAACCTGTCTCCAGCATGCTTTGCACTGTTGTGCACTATGTGGGCCATACAGTTAGCCTTAATGATGCCACTGTTGTCTGCTTTTAGCTTCTGGAAAACTGAATTGTTTCTCCCGTAATTTACACTTGCATTGTCGGCAGTGTATGCTGAAATCATGTCAGGTTGCAGACCATTTTCTTCTAGTTGCTTGTAATTTGGTGGTGTATGGTAGCAGCTGACTCATCACTATCCTCATGGAAGTCAAGGATCTTGCTTTTCAAACCCAACTCTGGGGTCCAATATCTCAGAGACAGTGGGAAGAGTTGTATAGTGCCATGATTTGAAGCATCTGAAGCCACTGAAAAAAATGGTGTGTGGGCTATTGTGTCACTATGGACCACTGGTGTCTTTAACTCTGTCAAACAACTCTCTGCAGAGGCAGGGGCAAGCACATCTGTTATTATGGACGCTGCTTTTGTACGACCACATGACATTTTCTTTGCTATCTCAGAGTCTGGAAAAATGGTCGGGGCTCACCAGTAAAACGGAGGGTGCTGGTGAGCCGACTGACAACCGCAGAATTCCCTTCACGTTCCATGACCCAAGTTGAGGTTAGTAATAATGAGCACAGCATAGGTTTGAAAGTACTTCTAGATTCAGGGGCTGATGCTAATCTAATGGACTGGGCGTTAGCTAAACGTTTGAAAATTGCCTCCGTGCCATTGACTCAGACACTTGAGGCTAGCGCTCTTGACGGTACTCTCATTTGCAAAGTGACTCATAGAACCATGCCTCTTAAAATAACTAACACTCAGAGCATATGACTTTCCATTTGTTTGATTCTGCACAACATGCAGTAATTCTGGGCTATCCCTGGATGTGTAAACATAACCCTCACATTGATTGGTGGACTGGTAAAGTTTTGGGGTGGGGAAGCGACTGCACTCATTCGTGTTTCAGTGGTAAAACTACTGAAACTGTTAGAGAGCCCATTATAGACACTGACAGGGAAGATGAAGAGAACCAAGACTCAGACTTCCCCGACCTTTCAAACGTGCCCAGCTGCTACCGAGATCTCAAGGAGGTGTTCAATAAAACTAAAGCGACATCTCTTCCTCCTCATCGCGCCTATGACTGCACCATCGATCTCCTGCCTGGGTCCCCCTTGCCAAAAGGGAAGACTGTACTCTCTGTCAGCTCCAGAGAGAGTCTATGAGGGAGTACATAGACAGCTCTCTCAAAACGGGCATCATCCGTCCCTCGTCATCTCCCGCCGGAGCTGGATTTTTCTTCGTCGGGAAGAAAGATGGATCCCTGAGACCCTGCATCGACTACAGCCCCCTAAATGACAACCATTAAGAACAGGTACCCCCTTCCGCTTATGACCTCAGCGTTTGAACTTTTGAAAGGTGCTAGAGGTTTTTCAAAACTTGACCTGCGTAACGCTTACCACTTGGTACGGATACGGGAGGGGGACGAGTGGAAGACTGGTTTTACCACTCCAAGCCGACATTATGAATATCTGGTGAGGCCTTTTGGTTTAACAAACACACCTGCCGTTTTTCAGGCTCTCATAAATGATGTGTTGAGGGAGTTTTTGAATCATTTAGTTTTTGTCTATCTTGATGATATTTAGATTTTTTTCGAGTGATGAAGATTCACACGTTTCACATGTTCGCCAAGTATTAAGAAAGTTGTTGGACAATCAACTTTATGTTAAGGCTGAAAAATGTGAGTTCCACGTCAGTTCCACTGCATTTCTGGGTTTCATCCTGGGTCCTGACCAGATAATGATGGATCCTGCTAAAGTGAGCGCTGTGGCTGATTGGCCCACACCCTCTTCCAGGAAAAAGGTCCAACAGTTCTTTGGATTTGCTAACTTCTACAGGAAGTTTGTTAGGAATTGTAGTGCTATTGCCGCACCTATGCATGTACTCACCTCTCCTTCTGTTCAGTTTGTGTGGACCCCACAGGCAGACCAAGCTTTCCAGAAGCTAAAGAAAGTGTTCACAACGGCTCCTATACTTACCATCCCGGATCCTCAACGACAGTTCATGGTGGAGGTGGATGCCTCCAACGAGGGCATCGGGGCGGTCCTCTCACAGAGGGCAGAGACAGACAGTAAGCTCCATCCATGTGCCTACCTTTCACGTAAGTTGACTGCGGCTGAAAGGAACTATGATGTAGGCAATAGAGAGTTATTAGCCGTGAAGGAAGCACTGGATGAGTGGAGGCACTGGCTAGAAGGGGCAAAACAGCCATTTGTTGTGTGGACAGACCACAAAAATCTGGAGTACATACGCAAGGCTAAGAGGTTAAACTCCAGACAGGCACGATGGACCTTATTCTTCAATAGGTTTAACTTCACTCTCTCCTACCGTCCTGGCTCACAGAACGCCAAACCAGACGCGTTATCCAGGCTTTTTGACCCAGAGGCTCTTTCCAAGGAGACCAAATCCATTTTACCGCCCACTCAGGTGATAGGAGGGGTGACATGGCCAATTGAGGCTAAGGTAAATCAAGCTTTAGAGGGAAAAACCGTACCCAGTGGTGGCAACCCTAACCGCCTCTTTGTTCCCCCATCTGTCCGCTCTGACGTGATTCACTGGGCTCACACATCTGTATTAACATGTCATCCAGGTATCAAACAAACTATGTACATGATCAAGCAAAGGTTTTGGTGGCCTAAAATGGAGAAGGAGGTTACTGAATATGTGGCAGCCTGCACTACCTGTGCTCGGAATAAGACCTCTACCCAGTCTACTGCAACCTTTGTCCATTCCAAGTCTGACATCTCGCTAGATTTTGTCACTGGTGATAGCGCAGAGTGAAGCAGGTAGGACCCAAACGCAGATAACACTTGATAATACCTTTATTTCAAGGTCTCTTATCTAATACATAAACTTCAACAAACAAAACACTCTACGGTGAACGAGGTCACAAACAAAAGAAGCACCAACACTGAACACAGGACGAGACAAGACTAAATACAGGGAGGGATAATTACAAGACAAGAAACAGCCGGGCAGGGGGAGGAGAAACACAAGGGCCACAGGTGAACACAATCAGCTAACGAGACACAGGTGAGGAAACTAACGACAGGAGGAAAAACACAGGGAAAAGGACCAGACAATAACCCAGGAGGAAAACATGGCATAGAGAACAGTGAAAACACCCAAACCTAGACATAGACCCGTGACCTGACATGACAACCGTGACAGAACCCCCCCCTCAAGGGACGGATTCCAGACGTCCCTAAACCCCAAAAACAAAAATCCCACACAGTCCAGCAGGGTGGGTGGAGGGGGTCCGGAGGAGGGACGTATCCCTAGGCCACCAGGGTGGGTGGAGGGGGTCCGGAGGACGGGACTAAGCTGACCGCCCAGGAGCCCAGTAGGGGAACAGGAAGGGATCTCGGGCGGACGGCCCGGGGGCAAGGCAGAGTCTAAAGTGGGGAACTCGGGCGGACGGCCCGGGGGCAAGGCAGAGTCCAAGGTGGGGGTCTCGGGCGGACGGCCCGGGGGCAAGGCAGAGTCTAAGGTGGGGAACTCGGGCGGACGGCCCGGGGGCAAGGCAGAGTCCAAGGTGGGGGTCTCGGGCGGACGGCCCGGGGGCAAGGCAGAGTCCATGGTGGGGAACTCGGGCGGACGACCCGGGGGCAAGGCAGAGTCCAAGGTGGGGGTCTCGGGCGGACGGCCCGGGGGCAAGGCAGAGTCCATGGTGGGGCGAAGGCCACAGCGGGCGAACTCAGGGGGCCGAGCATGAGGGCGAAGACCAGACAGCTCCAGAGGCCGGGCAGGACCCGGTGTCGGCCGGACAGGAACCGGAGCCGGCGGGACAGGCTTCGGCAGGATCCCCCACGGAAGAGGACCAGGAGTTGGCAGGACCCCCAGCAGGAGAGTGGACGACGGGACCTCCAACGAGACAGGACAAAGGGTTGGCAGGACCCCCGGCAGGAGAGTAGACGACGGGACCTCCAACGAGACAGGACAAAGGGTTGGCAGGACCCCCGGCAGGAGAGTAGTCGGCGGGGCCTCCAACGGGACAGGACACAGGGTTGGCAGGACCCCCGGCAGGAGAGTAGACGGCGGGACCTCCAACGGCACAGGACATAGGGTTGGCAGGACCCCCGGCAGGAGCGTAGTCGGCGGGACCTCCAACGGGACAGGACATGGGGTTGGCAGGACCCCCGGCAGGAGAGTAGTCGGCGGGGCCTCCAACGGGACAGGACAAAGGGTTGGCAGGACCCCCGGCAGAAGACTAGTCTGCGGGACCTCCAACTGGACAAGACATGGGGTTGGCAGGACCCCCGGCAGAGGGCTAGTCTGCGGGACCTCCAACTGGACAAGACATGGGGTTGGCAGGACCCCCGACAGAGGGCTAGTCTGCGGGACCTCCAACTGGACAGGACATGGGGTTGGCAGGACCCCCGGCAGAGGGCTAGTCTGCGGGACCTCCAACTGGACAAGACATGGGGTTGGCAGGACCCCCGGCAGAGGGCTAGTCTGCGGGACCTCCAACTGGACAGGACATGGGGTTGGCAGGACCCCCGGCAGAAGACTAGTCTGCGGGACCTCCAACTGGACAGGACATGAGGTTGGCAGGACCCCCGGCGGAACCTCCAACGGTACAGGACATGGGGTTGGCAGGACCCCCGGCAGAAGACTAGTCTGCGGGACCTCCAACTGGACAAGACATGGGGTTGGCAGGACCCCCGGCAGAGGGCTAGTCTGCGGGACCTCCAACTGGACAGGACATGGGGTTGGCAGGACCCCCGGCAGAAGACTAGTCTGCGGGACCTCCAACTGGACAGGACATGAGGTTGGCAGGACCCCCAGCGGAACCTCCAACGGTACAGGACATGGGGTTGGCAGGACCCCCGGCAGAAGACTAGTCTGCGGGACCTCCAACTGGACAAGACATGGGGTTGGCAGGACCCCCGGCAGAAGACTAGTCTGCGGGACCTCCAACTGGACAGGACATGGGGTTGGCAGGACCCCCAGCGGAACCTCCAACGGTAAAGGACATGGGGTTGGCAGGACCCCCGGCAGAAGACTAGTCTGCGGGACCTCCAACTGGACATGAGTAGGGGCTTGAGTGGGGACTCGAGAGAGGGCTTGAGAGGGAACTTGAGAGGAAACTGGAGAGTGGACTCGAGAAGGAACTCGAGAGGTGACTCGAGAGGTAACTCGAGAGGGGACCTGAGAGGGGACTTGAGAGGGAACTCGAGAGGAGACCTGAGGGGAAACTTGAGAGGTGACTCGAGAGGACACTGGAGAGTTGACTTGGGAGGTGACTCGAGAGGACACTGGAGAGTTGACTCGAGAGATAACGCGAGAGGGGACCTGAGAAGGGACTTGAGAGGGAACTCGAGAGGAGACTCGAGAGGTAACTCGAGAGGAGACCTGAGAGGGGACTCGAGAAGGAACTCGAGAGGTGACTCGAGAGGGGACCTGAGAGGGGACTTGAGAGGGAACTCGAGAGGAGACCTGAGGGGAAACTTGAGAGGTGACTCGAGAGGACACTGGAGAGTTGACTTGAGAGGTGACTCGAGAGGACACTGGAGAGTTGACTTGAGAAGGAACTCGAGAGGTGACTCGAGAGGTAACTCGAGAGGGGACCTGAGAGGGGACTTGAGAGGGAACTCGAGAGGAGACCTGAGGGGAAACTTGAGAGGTGACTCGAGAGGACACTGGAGAGTTGACTTGGGAGGTGACTCGAGAGGACACTGGAGAGTTGACTCGAGAGATAACTCGAGAGGGGACCTGAGAAGGGACTTGAGAGGGAACTCGAGAGGAGACTCGAGAGGTAACTCGAGAGGAGACTCGAGAGGTAACTCGAGAGGAGACCTGAGAGGGGACTCGAGAAGGAACTCGAAAGGTGACTCGAGAGGTAACTCGAGAGGGGACCTGAGAGGGGACTTGAGAGGGAATTCGAGAGGAGACCTGAGGGAAAACTTGAGAGGTGACTCGAGAGGACACTGGAGAGTTGACTTGAGAGGGGACACGAGAAATGTCTGGAGGGGAAACTTGAGAGAGTTGGTTCGCCAACAGAACACGGGGTGCTGGAGTCGGCCGGTACGCCGACAGGACACGAGGAGCTGGCGTCGGCCGGTACGCCGACAGGACACGGGGAGCTGGTGTTGGCTGGGGAGCCAACAAGAGACGAGGTGCTGGAGTCGGCCGGTACGCCGACAGGACACGGGGAGCTGGAGTTGGCTGGGGAGCCAACAAGAGACGAGGTGCTGGAGTCGGCCGGTACGCCGACAGGACACGGCGTGCTGGCGTCGGCTGGAGAGCCAGCAGCAGACGAGGTGCTGGAGTCGGCCGGTACGCCGACAGGACACGGGGTGCTGGCGTCGGCCGGTATGCCGACAGGACACGGGGAGCTGGCGTTGGCCGGTAAGCCAGTCCTGGAGCCGAATCTGGAGTCGGGACCAGGGGTACTGGAGCCGGTACTGGAGCCAGAACCATGGCTGCTGGGGCCGGAACTGGGGCTGGAGCCATGGCTCTTGGGGCTCGGGCTGCTAGCTTGGCCTTGCGACTCCTTTTAGCAGCCGCCTGAATACTCCGTGGACCTCCATAAGCCAGACGAGTACCCGAGAACGGATCCTGGACAGGAGCAGGAAATGGGGAAGAAGCCGGGGCTGACTCCAGACGGAACCCACCAAGGCGTATGGTGCCAGGTTGGGAATCGGGAGGCAGGGAGCTAGCATGCCTGGGGCTAGCAGGCCGGGAATCACACACCGGGAGGATCTTTGAAATCCAGCCAGGTAAGAACTTCACCAAACCTGGTTTCTCTCTAGCCATTTGGCGCGCCTCCGACAACACAGCCTCTCGCTGCTGAACTCCGGGTGCTCTCTTCCATCGATCCGAGCAGTTAGCCAAAAAAAAGGAAAAATTCAATAATTCCCACTCGAACGGATCTGCTGGGCCCATTTCTGGTTGGTGCTTTCTGATAGCGCAGAGTGAAGCAGGTAGGACCCAAACGCAGATAACACTTGATAATACCTTTATTTCAAGGTCTCTTATCTAATACATAAACTTCAACAAACAAAACACTCTACGGTGAACGAGGTCACAAACAAAAGAAGCACCAACACTGAACACAGGACGAGACAAGACTAAATACAGGGAGGGATAATTACAAGACAAGAAACAGCCGGGCAGGGGGAGGAGAAACACAAGGGCCACAGGTGAACACAATCAGCTAACGAGACACAGGTGAGGAAACTAACGACAGGAGGAAAAACACAGGGAAAAGGACCAGACAATAACCCAGGAGGAAAACATGGCATAGAGAACAGTGAAAACACCCAAACCTAGACATAGACCCGTGACCTGACATGACAACCGTGACAACTGGACTGCCGCCCTCTGCAGGTAACACCACCATCTGCACTGTTGTTGATAGATTTACTAAAATGACTCACTTTATCCCCATGCCCAAATCACCCTCTGCTAAAGAGACGGCAGAAGCACTCTTGTCTCATGTTTTCAGGCTGCATGGATTTCCTCGAGATGTGGTGTCAGACCGTGGGCCGCAGTTCGTTTCCCGGTTTTGGAAGGAATTCTGCAGCCTGATAGGAACCACTCCCAGCCTCACATCTGGTTACGACCCACAGGCTAATGGTCAATCAGAGAGGATCAACCAGGAACTGGAGACGTGTTTACGGTGTCTGGTGTCTCAGAATCCCACAACTTGGAGCAAGCAGCTGATATGGGTGGAGTATGCCCACAACAACCAACTTACATCTGCCATGGGTCTCTCCCCTTTTCACTGCGCCTATGGTTACCAACCTCCTCTTTTTCCAGAAGTAGAGAAGGAAGTCACTGTACCGTCAGCACATGCCCTGGTGAGGCGGTGTCGCAGAGTCTGGGCAGGAGCTCGCCAGATTCTCCTGAAGAGTGCTGCTCGCATGAAGAAGGCAGCAGATCGACATCGTCGTCCGGCACCTGCCTACAGACCCAGGCAGTTTGGCGATCTACAAGAGATCTACCCCTATGTGTGGCTTCCAGGAAGCTGGCTCCGAGGTTTGTGGGTCTGTTTCCCATAACTAAGGTTATTAACCCGGTGGCTGTTCGCCTGCACCTGCCCAGGTCCCTGAGAGTCCATCCGACCTTTCATGTTGCCAAAGTCAGACCGGTTCGGGAGAGTCGTTTGGTTCCTCCATCCAAGCCCCCTCCTCCCCTCCGGATGTTAGACGGCGGTCTGATCTACGACGTCAAAAAACTGCTAGCAGTCAGGAAGAAAGGACGCGGCCGACAGTTCCTTGTAGACTAGAAAGGATACTGTCCAGAACATCGGTCGTGGGTACGCGCAAGCTTTATTGTGGATCAGAAGCTTATAAAGGACTTTTTCAGGCTTAATCCACAGGACTCTGGGCCGTCCGGAGTCGGCCGTAGAGGGGGGGTACTGTTGTGCCTCGGCAGATCTGTTAATATTATTTCTCTGTTTAGTTTAAGTCTGTGTCTGCTACCCTTTTTGTTGTCTGCCATTTCCTGTTTTACTTTGCCATTTCCTTTCTCATTTTCAGGTAGTTCGTCTCCTACCTTGTCACTATGCTCACGGACCTGATTACCTGCCCCGCCCTTATTGTTTGCACCTGTAGAGTTCCTTGTTTGTGTATTTATTCTGCGTGTTCCCTGTGCTCAGTGCCAGATCGTTTTTTAACCTTGAGAATGGATTACCTTGCTTATCACCACAGTAAAAACCTTTTTTGAAATCATCTTTTGTCTGGAGTCGTGCATTTGGGTCCTATCAGTTTTTGTGTGCCCCAGTCGTAACAAAAATGCTTACTCTACGTCAGAGTGAAGTGGTAACTATGGATTATTTAATTTATTTTTTGCCCTTAAAAAATCACATCAACTTGGCTAAGAGCTATTACGTTGAATTAGACAGTACCAAACCAAACAAGAAACAACATAACTTTTCATGTTTAAATTGTGTGTACTTATTGTGCAACAACAAACCACATAACACCATTGTGGTGTAGTGAATGTGCACTGTCTCTATAGCAGCCATCTTTGAGTCCTTAAAGTGTGTAAAGTGATTCAATCTGCATACTTCTATCTGTTTATGCACATATCAGCAGGTTACAGAGCTTTCTGGGTCAATCTCTACAAAACACACACAAATTAGCAAGACATTAACAAACCCTGCTGTCTACACGAACAAATTACTAAATGGGAGGTAAGGTTTTTAAATGCTCCCTAAAAATTATGTTTACTATAAGCGATATAAAAATAAATCAGTACGGCAAAACAACAACATTAAGATGCTGGGAGCACTTAGGGCTTGTCTTTTATTCACATGGATAATTTTGTCAAAGCATTTCTGACCTTTTTTTGTTCTGTTTTGTATTTTGAACCACAGGAAACAGAGGATTACAGCAGGAGGCCATGTTTCTGGGGACTAGCAGTGGTTGCTAATGTACAAAAAGATACAAAAGCTATTTTCTCAGGCAAAATGTGGAACCATATTACCCTGGGAATTTAACCCGCATGAAGGATGATTAATACGCCTCCTAATAGGAGGAGGCTGAGGCATCTCTGGATGTGAGATCAGGTATGAGGCGTAAACAGCAGTGAACACTGGCGAGTGAAGGTGGGAAGTGCACAGTGCATCAATCACTGCTGACAGCGGGGAGAGCGCACGAAGCTCCATCATCCAGAGAGGAGTGGGTGCTCCACTCCGTCAAATCAGACAGTGTTAATTAAAATATCTGGAAATAAAGGCCTCTAATCAGGAACCAAGCAAAACAAAAAAACGGTACTAAAGGTAAAGAAGAATTGTCATGCAACATAACAGATAACTTGTTCATTGGTATTCATCAATCCCCATATAAGAGGTAATGTGGGTACTATAAGGTGCAGGAATAATACAATCAAAAATGATGGTTTAACTAAACATGGTGAAGACGGCAGAACCCATTTTATTGTTATATTATCAAGTAAAGTAACTTTAAGGCTTAGCAGTACAGATAAATGTGGGCTCACTATTTGGCAAGCAACCGGTCACAGGTGTCCTGTTTATCTCATGTCTTACAAAAGCGTACTAATGATTTATAAAGTGTTCACAACCTAATTAATCAATGAATTACAAACTATTCGTAAACCCTTTATAAGGGTAGTCTTATTGTAAAGTGGTACCGAAAAAGCCTCTCATCCTTTTCAGTGAATGACCACTCCAGTCCCTCTGATCACAGCTGACTTAACTCCATTGAATTAGCACACAGCCTTCTGGGCTACAGGCTCGGGGGCCATGTTGGAGCCTCTGTGGTGAATATTAGATTGCACGCCTCCAGATCTCATTAAAGGAAGCAACAGGACAACGTCTGCATCTCGAATGAGACCATAGGCCATCAGGCAGCCTGACTCCCTGTTGGATTGACTGATTTGATTGATGGGGTGTGTGTGTGTGTGTGTGTGTGTGTGTGTGTGTGTGTGTGTGTGTGTGTGTGTGTGTGTGTGTGTGTGTGTGTGTGTGTGTGTGTGTGTGTGTGTGTGTGTGTGTGTGTGTGTGTGTGTGTGTGTGTGTGTGTGTGTGTGTGTGTGTGTGTGTGTGTGTGTGTGTCAGGGTGCAACAGGAGGCTAAGATGTTCCTTTAGGTAAATGTAATTAGGCTACTTTTACAAATGATACAATTGGGGGAGATTAGGTGTTCTGTGGCATGCTGTAAATGACCTATGCTATAGTGTCCCTTATATACACACAGGTCACATGATTCAATGATTGCAAATGGCTAGACACTTACAATTTCTTCAGACGAAGGGGTTCTTCCTTTCCGGTCTTCTTTTCCAAATGGCAGTCCACTAAAAGAACAAACAAAATGATGTCAGTTTCCAGGAGTATCCAGACACTGTGTAATTAAAAGTGTCAAATGAGTCCACGAAAAAGAATAAGTGGGACAATGAGCCTTTTTAACAAAGATGTCCAGTATTAGTCTCAATTGATTATGTAACGTTTTTAAATAAAAAAACTACTTGCGCCTGAAGGCAGGACTTTGCAGTGGTTAACAAGTAATAACTCATTTACATTTCAGTCTAATTGAAGTTTAGGCTGATTCTCCAGAGAGGTGGCATTATATCCAATAATAATTGATCAAATAATTCACTATGACATACATGTTTTTTGATGGACTGAGAGGATATGTTCCACCCTTCTAAAAAACATTTATTTGTAGAAAGAAGTGTTGACTTGTTGTAGGGAGAGATACAAGTTATTTTCTCAAGCAGATGTCATCAGTCAAGAAACACGAACATAATGTCATTCATAATAGACAGATGGGAAACTTTGTAAATGATTATTACCTTCGTTGATCTTTTGTCTTTCATCATTTACTTTAAAAATAAATTATAGGCAAAAAATGTCTCCCAAAACATTCTCCTTTTGGCCTAAAGTATACCTTAGAAGCACAGTTGGAGTGAAACAGGGCAGACATCATTAAGTTGAGTTAGTTTGAACAATTCAGGTTGCTATCATTGATACTACAAACTATATCCTCTGCAGATGGATAAGGCAGTCAAAAACAATATGCACTTTGATGGGTAAATAGAACAGACAACCTATATAAATGATAAGAAAGTCAAAACTTCTCTCTCTTAATGCTCACAAATATGAGCCTAACTAAGAAACGTTTGGCAAATGTGAGTCTGAACTCCAAAAGTTTATTTTTCTTCTTCAACTCACAATAAAAGAAGCGCAAATGTGCTTCTTTCCATGCATTCAACACGCACATAACCTCACAAACACTTGACCTTCATGCTCAATTTCAGCCTTCTACAGTAAGTCAACAAAATTGAGGCCGCCACAAGGGGTTGGGTTTCTGTCTATCACCCGACCAAACAGGGAAAAGAGATTCTAGTTGCAGCTTAAAAACACAACATTTGCCAACATGTGGATAAAAGCATGATTTACCGATCCCCTCTTCTGTGGATATAAATATACAGTGAGAGCGAGGACGTTTTGTCCATTGATTGCTAATAGCAGACCAGCTCTGGTGCTGATTTTCTGCCGCCTTCCAAAAGATGATGCTGTGAAAGATATAAACAGCAGCTAATTAGAGGCTGATATTTTCCAGCAGACAGCAGGAGGGCTTTGAAAGCCAACTCTCTGCTTTCACTGAAAAGGTGTTTCATGAGTGTGCAACAGTGAAAAACAAACACCTTGGGATACATGGTCCAAATATAGTCCTCAATTGCACAGGGACACCAGTCAGCATCACTGGCAGTCATTGAAACACAGTGAGCTAGATGAAGAGGGCCTTAAGACATCTGAGGACATGTCTATTTTTACAGTAGAGGGGTCAAGAGAACACCCTTGATCCCAAGTATAAGGGCAATATAGCAACACTTCACTGTATGACACGTACAATTAAATGTCTGTACTAAATTCATAAGCAGGAAATTCCCTGAAATCAACCAAAGTGGTGTTCTTCACTATACTTTAGTTGAATGCTAATTATCTATGTGCATAGCAGAGAGAAAGAGAGAGACAGTGCAATCACCATATGTCCTCCTACAGGAGCCCTTCAAAAGCTGGTTAAGAAACCTTCCCAGGAAGATGGAAAAAGGAAGTCTAGGGCATTAAAAAAAATTATACTTTAAAAAAATGTCATCAACTATTATAGAAAACATATTTATCACAGCTTTTTTTAAACGTCTCAATATATTTAAAAGACAATGACTTTCTAAATTGAAATTAGCAAAGCAGCGTATAGTTAGTTGAAATGAGGCCTAAGGGATTTATAATAAATACCTTACTGAGATATCTTTGACTGATTGCTAAATGATTCAACATATCGGAGGGGATGACCATTTTCCATCATTATTTCTAACGTCTGTTTATGCAGCTATATCTCTGCTGCTCCACAATACTTCAATCAATATATTTTAACACATATTTAGCCATTAACAGGAAAACAACTTCCAAAATAAACATCATCTATGTGTTTTACTCTTTTTGCACATAGCTATTGCACCATCCCAACTTTGGTAGGCTGTCTTCCATGCTTTGCTCTCGTATTGAAAGGAGATATGTAAAGCTATCTTTCTACACACTAATATCAGCGGCAAACATTCATCTAGGGAGCATGCTGGTGGTGAGCTCAAACATTATTATGGCGGAGATTTCAGTGCTTGTTTAGTGAGCGAAACCATCAGTTTCATCAGACTGGAGTGTCCTCGTCTCTTCATTATGTGTCCTTCCTGAGGTAATTCAGGTCTTTCTGTTGCATTAGCTCTCAAATATTATGATGGGAATGATGTAAAAACCAATAAAGACAACATCTGTATTGGGCAGATTGTTTTTCTTTATGTCTATCAACTTGTTGTCAGTGCACGTGATTACATAATGGGACAGCATCATCTGCTAAATTGGTGCTGCAAAGCTTCCACTTGAGTCTGAGGAAGAGAAAGGTCAGCAAGGTAGAATACATAAATAACATTGGATCTCTTCAGTGTGAAAGCTAAATATTTTATTTTTTTGTCAAGAAATTCATTTCTTGAGGTAAATACATATGATATCTGATATGTTTGTTATGTGATAGTGACTTAAGAGTGTTGAGAGTGCATAGGTGTCATTAAAAGAACATCATGGTGATAGCTTGAATTCATTACAATTTAAATAGTAGAGTTCCCATCCAAATGTGGGCAACACTTTTGTGTTCGGAGCCATTAAAGCATCACAGAAAAATAAATTAATAAATATCACATATCACAAAAGAGTGTGTGTTTCTTTATGTTTGCTTTTAATGCATGAACTGTAGAAAATAGATAAAAGAGGCCTTTTTTGATACAATATTTCAAAGCCTGAATACATATATCTTGGTTTATTCATCGTAGCCATTGGTCTGATTATATTGCATTCCTTTTGTATTGAAATAACGACAACAGACCATCCCAGTGTCCATTTATCTAGCTCTTCTAGACAACACATCAAATATTCACCAGTGTACACAACACTGCAAAACTCATATGGAATAGGAAGGACCGTCTGTTGAAGCAGACAAACAATATTAAGCTTGGACTCAAAATTAGATCTAAAATCTATTTAATAAGAAGCTGAGGGGACCAATGTATAAGGAACAATAGTGGCCTCTCTGTTTGGCGGCAGGGACAGAAAGCCAATATCCGGCATTGAGATATTACCGCCGGGAAGACAGAGCCTCCATCATTGTGCGTTGATGGAGCCACTTCCTTTGTCTTCATGATGCTCTTCTTTCCCACCAGACAGGCAGCCTCGGCTACAGCCACGTCAGAGGCCCACTTGAATTTGGCTAAAAGAGTTTGGCAGAAGGAGACCAACCATGCTGCGAGCAAACACCCAGAAGATGAAGACACCTCCATCCTGCCAACCCTTTGCACAAGGGCACTTGTATTTATGTGGGAGGCAATGAGACTGCCGTATGACACCATCTGCCATCCCCCCGGTTTTTCAGCTGTTAACATGTCGGACAAGGCTGGTGTGGAATGCCAGATATTGGTTGTAAATGTTGATGACAACTGTGCCTACCATAGAGAGTGGGACATATTCTTAAAAGGTGGAATCTTTAGCAGTAAAGGCAACTTTATAGTCAAATGTTTTAGGTTGAGCTAATAAGAGTAGTGCAGTAATGGCTATTTATTGTAGGCTGACCCAGAGGTTAGCATGGAAAAGCTCTCAAGCAGCATATTTTGACAAACCTTTTTCAAGTGACACACAGCAAACTGTTCAATATTTTAAGTTGTAGTAGTAGTAGTAGTGCTTTTCGTAATGACAATCTGATAGGGGTGTAACGGTACACGTACCGAAATTATTCGGTACGGGCCCTTCGGTTCGGTACACGTGTGTACCGAAGTGTACCGAACGAATATAACTTTAAACGTAAAAAATTGGGAACGTGAACAACTTCTTGGAAGTAATCTCAGGTGCTGCGTCGCAGCATTCAGAGTAATTTGCTCACATTGGGTTCAACGCGTCATAGAGCGACCGAGTAATTTCATTGGACGAGAGGCATACTATGAGAGCTGGTCACAGGGATGCGTTCAAATTTAGTCAGTAATTTGAGGAACTGTCGAAATGGCGAACGCAGATAAAGTTGAGCTCGAAAATCCTCCAGCATCATTGAAGTCTCCGGTTTGGGAACATTTTGGTTTCGCAGAACTACGTACAAGGATGACGGACAAAGACAGGTGGACCGAACCAAAGCTGTTTGTCGGCATTGTTCAACTAAAATTGTTTATGCGGCTGGCAATACATCAAACTTGCACACTCATTTGAAAAGGCATCACCCGAACGTGAATATCACCGGTACCAAAAGAAAAAAGACTGAAGTGCAAACCCAACTCCCACCAGCATTTAAGCCTTCACCACACGCAACAAGTTCAGACCGAGCCAAAGCTATTACAAACGTCAAATATCCTTATGTTGCCATGTTAGCAAAGCGCTACCTGGCTGTATCTGCTACCTCTGTCCCTAGCAAAAGGGTGTTCTCCACAGCAGGAGACATTGTTAGTGCCAGCAGATCTGCCCTTTCGGCAAGCAATGTGGACAAGTTCATTTATCTTTAAAAAAACATGAAAATACAATGACAAGCAAGTCATAATGTCAAACTGGCTGCTTAGGTACTAGTACAGTAAAGTTCAAATACAGATTATTTCAGTTCATCGAAATGCTGCACCTTAATGTTTATTTTATTATATTTTGTATTTATTTGAGTGAATACATTATTCACAGTTTAATAATAATTAAAAAAAACAAAAAAATATTTTATGTTTTGTGATAATTTTTTCTGCTGTACCGAAAACGTACCGAACCGAACCGTGACCTAAAAACCGAGGTACGTACCGAACCGAAATGTTTGTGAACCGTTACACCCCTACAATCTGAAAGTACACACAACTCAAACTGATGGAAAAGTCTATCCAAGATAAATGTACTCTAGCCTTGAGAAATAACAGAAGGACATCCTACAGGGTTGCCAACTCTCACGCATCTGGCGTGTGACACACGCTTTCAAATCAAATCAAATCAAATCAAATTTTATTTATAAAGCACATTTAAAAACGATGTTTGGTCGAGCCAAAGTGCTGTACATGTAATAAAAACATTTCACTGCAGTGTAATTGTAAATAAGACAGACATTTAGCAACAGCAAATATAAAAAACAATTCACAGGGAAGTGTCAGTAGTCGTGCTCCGCTCTAGCTAGAAAGCCTGAGCGAAGAAGTGAGTTTTTAAATATGATTTAAAAACCCCTAGGGTCTGGGCCGACCTCACATGGAGGGGCAGAGTGTTCCAGAGCCTCGGGCCAGCTGCTGCGAAGGCTCGGTGCCCTCGTGTTTTGAGCCTAGTCTTCGGCACTACCAGCAGCAGCTGGTCAGCAGACCTTAAAGCTCTGGCTGGGGTGTAGCGCTGGAGGAGTTCAACAATATAGGCCGGAGCCAGCCCATTTAGAGCTTTAAAAACAAATAAAAGGATTTTAAAATCAATTCTGAACTGAACTGGAAGCCAGTGTAGTGATGCCAGAATTGGGGTGATGTGGTCGTGCTTTTTGTGTCCAGTCAGCAAACGTGCAGCTGCATTTTGGACCAGCTGCAGGCGTTTAATTGACGCGTGGTCCATACCCACATACAGAGCGTTGCAATAGTCCAGTCTCGAGGTCACAAAGGCGTTGATGACCCTTTCCATGTCTTTAAAAGATAAATAGGACTTGGTTTTCACTCTCAATCTCACGCTCTCACGCTGCCCAAACTATTCTCACGCCAAACACAAGAATACCGAAGACAAGAAACGGTTTTGAAAACTTTTGTCACGTAGTGATCGTCTTCTCAATAGAACATCTTTGATCATGTCTTCTGGCCAATCAGAATCAAGATAACGGCGTGGTGTTGTTCCAGGAAGTCCCGACGGAGAATACTTTTGCTGTAGTACATCTCTATGCATCGATACAACATTACGTGTTGATAGAAATCAACACGTAATGAAATAAGACCCCGCGGTTTGATAATTGATAGGTGTGTGGGCTGTCTTTCATTTTGACACACAGAACAATGGGGGCTATCCACCCTTATCCACAATGTAAAGTAATTCACACAGCCTCTTCCCTCTTCTCTCTGTGAGGAGCAGCAGGTTCAGCTTTCAGAACAAAGTACCAACAAACTAAAATGGCATTAATTTTCTTAATATGTCGTGTAGTAATAGATTTATTTATTTTTCTTCTCAAGAGAGTAGCAGAATGTGTATTTTATGTTAGTATTTCAAAAAATCTGCTGGGGGAGAATCTCCCCAGACCCCCCTGCAGGGGTTGGGTTTTCAGCAGGTCAACTCTTTCACCTGTGGGGAAGTTGCAGGATTGGCTCCAGGTCGCCCTTTTTATTTACTACAAGACAAATGTGCCTTTTTATTTCATACAGTTCAATTTGGATTGAGACAGGGAAATAATCTAAACCTCACGCGTGGCGTTTCACTGTCAAGGGGAGCGTGTATGTAATTACATTGCAAATACTGACATGAGCCCCACCACTGTATGGGTTAGCCCTACCATAGATTACCCAACACAAAGACTCTCTCGCAACTGCCGACCCGTATTGCGCATGCTCAGATCTAAGATCCAGTAGAAATGATAAAAAAGTAAAAGTCTGCTGCTTATTGTTCTACTAGGCCAAAATAGAGTCAAAGGGTATATGAGAGTGAGAGTATGATAATTAATATATGTGGCAGTTTGGAGTAAGTCTGTAGATTTGTTTGTGTGTGTGTTTCATCTATAGGCCTCTCACGATAATGTATTTTGTTGGATACATTTTCCTGGAAATTATTGCGATAAACGATAATATTGTCGGCACCGTTGTATGACCATTTTAGACCACTGACATAATGATAATATATAATAATAATTCAAGTAAATCCAGTCAAACTGCTAGTCACATCCTCATGTAAATGGCAATTTATCGAGTTCATTTTTATTTATCGTACCATACGTCAATTAATTGCTTATCGCGACAGGCACACAATAAAACAGTGGAAACAAACATGTTTGACTTTCATTAGTGAATGAAACGTTGTGCCCTTTATAGTCTGTGTCCAATATTGTGTATTTGTATATATATCATATATATATATATATATATATATATATATACATATATATATATATATGCTAAGGTCCCGCTGCTGACACGATAGCAGTCATTTCGTGCGCATATGTAATTAAACCCATGATATCAAAATCTCACTCCAGCCAGGTACCCAAAGTTGGCAACCCTGCATCCTAACATCTCCCAATTATAACAAGCTGTGGTCAATGAAGGTCAAACTTATTTTTCACTCTTTAAGCATACTTTTTATCTCAAAAAGTACAAATCTAGCATATGGTAAACTACAAATCAGAGTCACATGACTTCACGTCACAACCGCTAAGCTACAGGCAGCTAATTTTCGGCGCGTTGACATTAAGTATTCTCATTTAGGTCTTTATGAAACCTAGAATCTTTGGACAAACACAAGTGGGATATTTACTGCCGTCTTATATGTCGTAGATCAAACGTGAAAATCTCCTCAGCTTGTGTTAACATGTTCCAAAAACCTTTGACTTAGAAACCAGGGATCTTTGGTATTAGTGTTAGGACTCATTGCAGTACTCCATCCATTAAGATGGACCAAAAACATACTTCTTACCTTATATTTATTGATAAAGCTGTTCCCTAGTACTCACTGTAACACTTCTTATCACAATACTTTATTCCAGTAGAGTGTTGTTACTGGACCCCTAAGAGCCACCCAGTTTCAGTCTGACCTGTTGCTCTGACTGCTTTGGCACCATATCGATCATCTCAACACCAACAATGCCTCATTGGTCATCGTTTCAACCTTGGACGTTTTATTTTATTTTCCACACTTTTATCACCTCCATCCATCACACTTCATGCAACACATCCCTTCTCCCGGCCTCACAAAGTAGAAAGATATAAAGAGAACAGGTTTTGATGAGTTTTATTTCATCTTATCCATCTGTACTCTGGCTCAGGTCAGACTTGCGCTGTTAATAACTTTGTCAGAATTTCCCACAATACGAAAGAAAACAGACTTTTCTGTTAAAGCTCATGGTCACAATGTATTCGCCTACAGCCTCAGTGGGTGAGGTCTGGTTGTTCACAATCCAGGCGGACTGGACTCCGCAACTGAAGCCGCCTGAAGGAACTACACCTTTAAAGTGCTCTCTGTCACTTTACATTTCCAGCTAACATTGCAGGCTGCAGAGCCAGGGACACACGGGAACATTATCTTCTACTTAAAGCAGAAAGCCTTCAGGCTAAGATAAAGTTCATAGGGTTGACCACCAGCGTGACACCCTGTTCAAGTTTTGTTAAATACAAATTAATTACAGCATGTTTTATTATAACCTGATCACATCAAATACTTCTGGATTACATTTCTCATGTTTATTTGCCTTGTCCTTCTCAACTGTTTATTCTGCTTTGTCTTGCCTTGTTAGAAGAAAGGATATTAGGAGATGATTACATCTCTGAATTACTTTTGGATTTGGAAAGATAAACATCAAGGGTGACCAGATGTCCTCCATTCTTGGATGTTACACAAGATGATACATGATGAAGGTGCTTCTTTTAAATGCAGATTTTGTGCTTGGTGAGACTTGCCCTTCTGATTTATTTGCATCCAATCGATGCGTCTCCGGTCAAACTGTTGACATCCACCGTGTCTCAATCCATTCGATGAGCAGAGACTGTAAAGCAGGAGCACTTTAAAAGGAGAATTCTGAAATAGAAATGTACCAGAACAGTGTGTTCAAATAAGAGACGATGAATCAGGTATATCTACGTGTACAGTGATCACACCTTCGAGTGTGTTACTTAGAAATTGTGATGTCTCTGTGTGTGTCTGCATGTTGCCACATGAATAATTGAGGACTATCTGGTATACACCAAGCTGACGTGCATTAATGATGTATTCTGCATTGCGTGGTTTGTAGTGTCCTCAAAGATTTCAAGAACAAACCGTTGAATATGATTTTCTTTTGGGAACATAACACAGCCCCCAGCCCCTTCCTCCCTCCACCTTCTCACTGGTGTAGCGGTGCAATCTTCACATGCAAATATCCTGGGAGGTGGGTGGGCAGTTGGTGTGGCCAACTTGGGAACACAAATTACATTTGCATGTGATTTGAGTGGAACACACTGCTCAGTGAGAGCTGCTCTGCTGGAACGAGTCAGCAGAGACTGATTGCACTCCTCTGTTCCTCTCTTCAAAATACTTGTTGTTTGTCCTTACTCTTACTGTCATTGTCTCATGGTTTGGACTTATTCGGTCACACGTCAAAGTCCAGTTCATAAGGTTTACTTAAGGGGAAACTAATGCAGTCTCCTACGACTACTTTAAGGACTATTGTGGAACTTTAAACTGTTTTAAGGAATGATGATTTGACTTGATGGTCATTTTGTCGTTTTTGATGCCGTTGACTTAAACTGTAATAAGAAGGGTTTCTGATATTTCTGCAGCATTACAGCAGGGTGCACTGTAGCCAACAAAACTGGCAACCAATGACTGATGGTTTTTCAATCTTGTGTTTTTATTTGTTACATTACTGGCTCGTAAAGCCTCAAATCTATTGTAATATAATATTTATACATACAATACATATAACAAACATATAATACTGGTTTCAATGCCGTAGTGGAGACACTTTTCTTGTGAAGAACACTGAGTTTAAATCTAGAAAAAGCTGATATCGTCTACTGTTTTTTCAAATTAAATGTAAATCACAAAATATGAGATGTAGATCAAAGCCGTTATCTGAATATTAACATACTCCCTATTGTAAGACATGTGGATTGTGCATGTCATCACAAGTTAATAACTGACATTTTACCCAGGCTGTGTAAATTGAATCTCATTTAGTGCTTAATTGTTATTTCAAACCATTTCTGTCACATACGTACATGCCAGCACTGTCCAGCACAGACTGGTCCACACGACACAACAGGCCACCTTATGTAACACACATCTCTGCTGGAAAAGGAGCAGCCAATCACAGCCTCCCTCAGAGCTCATCACCTTTTTAAATGTATTTATTTAAATAAGATTATATTTATGCATGTGCAGTAAGCATAATCAGAAGAGTAATTTCACTTTCCAAGTAGTGGCGGGGTACGTTTTCATTAGGCACTAATTAGTGATCAATATATGATTTTCCAAGTGAGGGGTTTGTTATTGCTCCGGTAATTGCTTCTTATGATATTCTGAGTTGTACATGGAATGAGACTTGGTCTGAAGTTGTGGGCTGACAACAATGGAAGCCTTTGCTTATGCATTGGTAATGAGAAATTACAGTCCGCATTTTAGCATCCCATATGGACATTAAGTTCCAATTAAAAGGGGAAATGAAGTGACCTGAAATGAAAGCATTGACTGACATTGATTATATGCACGATATAATGCCATCGAAGAACCAATTTAACACCCACATTCTAAATTAGCATCCTAATATAAGAGACATGATCATCAAAATGGTACAGGTTTGCATACAGATGCCCAATGAAAGATCTGTTGACATTACGGCCAATTGACAGAAATCTGATTGGGTCCTTTATATTTCAGTTACTTATCGAATTGACCTTTACTGTGAATGTAACAAATCAACAATGATTGTAACTGTACATTTAAAACAATCTAGACAGTAATGCTTTTCAACATTGAATAGCTGATTCACACAAAGGCTACATTTGAGTATGCTGTGTGCTCATTTCCTCATTTTACCATTAGCTGTAATATAAATTGTGTTTTGTGAATTCCTGATTCACTTTTATTGAATGAAGCACTGTGAGGTAATCAAATCAATAGGTCGAATTAGCATATCATTTCCTGCAAACAGCAGCTCATATTCAGAAACCTTCTCCTAAATGTTGCCCTTTTTAAAGGAAGCTCTGTTTTCTTTTCTTATGTGCTGCTTCAATCATCAAAGGATCACCTAAATCTTATTTACTATGTCCCAGAAATAATTCAAAGGTAATCACATATGAATAACAAGACTCAAGCACTCGAATAAAATATTCAAGGATTCTCTGCCATTTTGAGTTCATTAGAATACATTTTCTTTTAAACATTCTTTCAGGAACTTGGCCAAAACCTCTTGTTATTTTGTGGCAGACAGAAATGATGTTCCCTTGGTAACAATACATCAAACAAATCCTGATTCAGTTATATTTAATGATGCTGAGAGATCCCGGGGAAAAAAATCAATAGATTAGTCAGTTTTCTGCAAAAAGCAGCTCAGTGTTCAATAAGCGAAAAATGTATATTTTTTCCCATTCAAAATATATAAAAATCTGCTTAAATAATGACAGAGGTTTCTCTAACGCAACCTGCTGAGTCTCTCTGCCTCTTCTGCAGCCCTCTGCTCTGTTAATGAAGGGTAATGGATGTGAGCAGGGGAGGTAGTGCCTTTCTGCCAGAACAAAAACAACTGATTAGGCCGAGCAAGCTGCGTCACCACAGGACGACGGTCGGTCACTAATCACACTGACTGGTCTTTTCGTCTTACGTCAAACTCCAGAGGATCAGATTTCACCTCTGAACGTACTATTACCTTTTCAATCTCAATCATAGCCGTGGCTTGAAGGCTCCCAGAATCTGGCCTTGTCATACATCAATACACATTCACACAGACTATGCCAACTTTGATTGCTGCCCATTTTCATTGTTTGTTTTTACTGCTTTTTATTCATTCTACCGTGTTGTGTACTGTTTTTATTTTGTTCCATGCTAAATGCTTGTAGCACTTCGGGATATGAAGTGCGTTATACATTAAACCCATTATTATTATTATTATTATTATTATTTATGAACCTATAACAGCGACTACCCCCTGCTTCTTTATTTCAAAGCTCTATTCTTTTCAAAAGAAGTAAATCCAGGGTTGAAGCTTTCAGAGACCATGGTCACTTGTGTTCAGTTTCACATCCTGGACGTGGTGCTTTGACTTCTCAATGAAACATAAAGGTCATGACATTTTTTGAATAGCTTGACTCAGAAAACTGAATATTGTTTGCACCCTGCTGGCCCCAGCGCTATCATAGACTGGAGGTGGAACAGGCCAATCACTGGCACTGGACTCAAACCCATGTACTGTCCACACTTGAGAATGTAATGACGTCAAGGTTACTGATTTCCTTTTTTTCGCATTCTCATTTCCCTGCTGTGAAAACACCTTTCACATATAATTATTATGAACATGAGTATTTTATCCTTTGTGAAATATGTATGTTTCATCCTAGGAATGACACTATATAATGCACTTACTTAGGCTCTTTGTTTTGGGGATACATTTTTCTTATGATCAGAAATGTTGGTAAAATTTGTTGTATTTTCAGGTAAAAATATATTAAAAAAACACAATTTGTATTAACCATATGCTCCCATCACATTTCTCCCTATTCTATTCTGCAATATTAAGGATAGTTTTTCCTTGAAGGTCCAGGTTTATTATACTCTTTTCACCAATATATTATAGGTCCCAGATATATACAAAACATGTCTCTGAAGCATTTGGCTCTAAATACCAACAGACCGTGCATTGTACTGTAGCATGCCATACTGTATATACCCCTCTGTTTCAGCCCTGTTCCAAAAGTGCTGATTCTGTGTCTGTAGCTTTAAATGCTAATGGATAGAAATACATGAAAAAGTGGATTTTGCATAATAGGTGACCTTTAATACTAAGGAAATGTTCAGTGCCCATTGTTTTTACTGTATTGTCCTCAGTGGGACTAATTCAATGTGCCCCAGTCAAACCATGCTCTCATCAAACAAACCTGATTAAAACAGACTAACCTACGTGAGTGCTGGATGATGCAGTGAGTGCGTGTTTGTGTGTGTGTGACCTAATGTCCTGACGTACAAGAGGACCTTCAGTTAACCATTTAAATAGTGACAGAGGAGCCACAAATGAGCATATAGGGCACTCAGGGTCACAGACAGCCCCCTCATTGACATTCCCTTGGTGTTTTTTAGTTGGAAACATGTTGTTTTTCTGTGTCGAGCGGGAAAAGTCTGTTGCATTATGCACTATTCAACTGGACCTTGAACATTTTTATGCATACAACATATTATTCTGAAAGCTTAATTTACTCTAATGTGAAATTGTATTATTACTTATATAAATTGCAACAAGACAGTAGATTTCATACATTACTTATAGTAAAGTCTTGTTACAAAGGTCCAGGCCAGAAAAACAATTATTACAGTGACCAATAACTCTTTAAACGCATGACTCTTCAATAAAATCCCTTCTGCATGACTGACCCTAATAGTGTAGAACACTTAGCTTACTAATAACTTGTGTCACACAAAGACCATTCTGCTCATCTGAATAATGGTCATGTCAAGTGGCTGTAAGGTAATGACTGAAAACCTGCGCTTGGCAGCTTCTAAAAAAAATCTAATTGTCTCATTTATGTAGTGTGCATGCACTTTAAGGGAAAGGGAGAGGAGAAATAAATGTTTGCCCGGACACAAGGAGGTATCTTGTGTGGAAACCACATTTCATGGGAGCTCATTAGACAAGCCACCTGAAAGATTCCCAATGAAAGAATTGGCGAACAGGATGAGCGCAACATTGGATTTTCTCTCCTCCCTTAAGTACAAAATACCTGGCACTCAATCGGAAACTAATTAACTGGATCTGGATGTGCAATATGTGGTGGAGATCAAATAAATGCAGCCACAGTAACAAGGGCAAACTTCGCTCTAAAGGTTTATTGGTTATTTTCTACCGTCCAGTCTAGAAATGAAAATAATAACTAAGCGTCATTGGGGAGTGTATTTAAATGAAGTCTAGTGTGTGTGTGTGTGTGTGTGTGTGTGTGTGTGTGTGTGTGTGTGTGTGTGTGTGTGTGTGTGTGTGTGTGTTTCAGGCGATGGTGAGCGATTCATGCTTATCATAAGGTTACAGTTGCTCATTTCAAACACTAAAAACTGGATTTTCTATAATAACGCTTCAGTAGAACAACTTTCTATTTTCTTCTTAGGTTCCTTTTTGTTTTTAAAGCTTTCACATCTGAGGCAATAAGAAAAAAAATAGGCATTTATTTCAGTAATGAAATGGCTGTGATGGAGTCAAAAACTAAGAGTCCTTATCGTAATGCAAAAACACAGCAAAGCAGTATGTGAGAAACTTAATTGAATGGTTTTAGAACCTTCTGACTCTAGCTGTTTCTCTATAGATAATGTTGTATTATTTTAAGATATTTTCAGCAGACATAATGGAGTTTTATAGCATAACATGTTAGGGCGATCTGAAAACTTCAGCAGTCAAAAGATGTCATTCTCAACCCTGGAGTTTCCCCTGATATTCAACATAATGGGACTTTTCACTTCCTTGACCAACCAACAATGGATCAGAATACAATGCAGCCATAATAAATAGTCAGGCTTTAGTGTGAGGTACTGTAGCTCTATGTTCCGCACCCTTAAGTTAACCCTGAAGAAAACAAATTCAAGCCAGTGTGAAAATCTCACTCGCAAGTCGGAGTAAAGTAGATGTTCTCCTCTAAGTTTGTGTAAACTGTAATGATGACCACAAAGTGCTTTTTCATACTGTCCATGAAAGACAATTCCTGTAATGTTCTGAGCATCAAAAAGTGAATCAAATAAATACGTACAACAGCAATTATATGTTTGGCAGCACATTATAACACAAGGCTGTCATTGTAAGTACTCCTAAAGTTTACAGCTGATTTAACATCCGCCTGTACTTTGTATATTTAGGTTCACCCGAGCAGTATGTCAGGTGTTAGTGCTCCCTCCCAAAATGTCCCAAAAAACATCTAATTTCCTCTGAGCAGACGTTAAACTTTGGGCTCATACATCCCATCTCTGACTCAATCAGTGGAGCACACTAATGAGTGTTGCCTAGCGACCGTTAAAGCAGGACCGGTAAAGTCAGAGTTGGCAAAAAGACTCCTGCTCAGCAAGATCTGTTTCTTTTCTTCTCAACTTGCTATTCATGAGCCATCTGCTATCAGTAACAATGGCAGTTTTACACATTGACATCAGGGAGGTTGTCTTTAGAGCTTCACGATTCAGAAAACATAACTAATTGGGATTATTATGACTGATATTGCGATTACGATATAGGAGTAATGGATAATTTGGCATCGATATTAATGGAAACATTTATTAAAAGGATCGTGAAAGATCTGTACCAACCATATTTGGTTTGATAATTCTTTAGAAAACGTATTTTAGAAAGATGTGTCTGCAGTTTCAACACATATTTAGCCTAATTTAGTCCATTTTGCATTTGAAAATGTCTATTATTGTGCAGCCATACATGAAGTTGTCTTGTTCTGCCTCGGCTCAATTGCGTTGTTCACCTTCTGTTCAAAGCATTATCACGGAGGCTCTAGATAAATGTGAAGCCGGTCATTTATAAATAAACTATGGATAAACGATGCATTTCACCCTTTCTCTCTTTTCTCATCCTGAATAATATCCTGCTAATAATAATATATTTTCTATCCATGCAATCACACCAGTTGATTATGACCTGAGGGCCGGACGGTATATGTTTATAAATGTATTTTACAATGTGGCACTTCGGAGAATTGTTATCACTGAAATTGTAGTCTCATTACCACACATTCAAATATGGAGGAAACCCTCTCATCACGGAAAAATGATTTCCGCAGAGATCTGTCGTGGCGAATGAGCAAAATACAACTCAAATTAGCCTCAATGGCAGATGCTCCACATTGGCTTTGCACCTGTGGAAGCCAAATAATGCGATCTGATTGCATGATTATCCCGAGTGCAGACTCTGAGTGCTGTCATTCAGTTTGATTGTGTTACATGAGAGGATTGAGTCCTGATCAAACCTGAGCAGTTCAAAGAGAATCTCATCCACTTTCTAGATTGGCTCCTATTGTGTGAATGTATAACATACGTTATCAGCAACCGAGTTTTCCACACTATCTCGCAGTCCTAAAGGTACAGTAGTGTCACTTCAACATTTTTCTTTCCTTGCATTATGGATCCCGGTTTAACCCTAAGAGCATTGCCTTAAACAGCTTACCCTGAGAAGATGCTCTATTTCAAATGTAACTTTCTTTGATTGATGTTTGGCTCAAAGTGGTCATGGTTGTCTCTTCCAATCAACCGTGTGAGGCTTCAAGTTATGCAATGTCTGCTTACCTTTTAACTCCCACACTAAGAGGGAGTCGTGTGTCTCGGGTGCAACAATGGATGCTAGGGTTTCTTTGACCTTTATTTAGATTTTCTGCCGTAAATGTCATGCATCCGTTATCCAAAAGAATAACAGAAACACAGATACACTGGGGGTTGACGTTAAAGATGATATTGTTTCATAGCAGTTTGAGAGACAGAATGCAAGACTAAAGAGGGAGAGAATGTTTCAGGTTCAATATTGATTTATTGTGACATTTATATTTACATATTTGCGTGACATATTTGACATATTTAGGCCTAATAAGTATGTATTCTAACAATGTACAAGAACCTATTTCTCCGGCCAAAGCCCACCAACCAACCCCACCTGGTCTGACAACTCATTCCTTCACAATATTCAAAGAAAAATAAGTCAAAACGAAAGGGATAATGAAGAAACATTATTTTAAATAAAAAATGTAGTTACAGGGAAGGATAACTGATAACATTTTGAAATACAACAGGCTTTGTGTCTCGATTTAATCTCGAAAACAGGATAAAATTGATAAATAAAACAGTTACAAAAACACTGATAAGATATAAGACAGAAATATCTGCAAACATGAAAGCTGTTTGAATCTTAACTTGAATATATAAGTAAATCTACTTTGTATAGTCTCAAGGTTAACCCTTCAGGTCATACATGATCTATTCATTGTGTTGTCATTAGTCCATCTTGCAAATGTAGGTGTGTCTTTAATTTGCAACCGTAAAGCAATGATGAAATCAATCAACAAAACAGGTCAGCCATTGGTTGGAGTTGAACTAACTTTGTAAATAAGGAAGGTAAAGGTTTTCTCCTTCAAGGGCAAAGCACAGGAGAGGCAGGGCTTGCCAAGGCTGTGTCATCATCATGCAGAGAGACCATCTGAATGTTATTATGCTGTCTGATTTGAGTGCCAGCTTCAAGGTCATCCTGCTCCACACAGACGTCATTGAAGTTTTTGTAGCACTCAATCAAACTCAAACAACATTTCATTTATAGAGGAAAAGCATTTCCCTTTATTTACTCAACCCTTAATAGGTTTGACCTCATTTACTTAATGCTAAGGGCTCACATTTGCTCCATTCATCTGGGATGCAGCAGTGTTCATGATGATGGCTCAAAGGTTCTCGCTATTCTCTTTCTCCATGAGTGCAACATATCTACAGTTTAAAGAGTCTTTCCGAGTTCTGCTAATTAAATGTCCCTTTCTGACCAATCTAAGAGCCTTTACAGGAAGGTTTTCTGAGGGTCAAATTCATTTTGAGGGTGTTTATCGACTGTGTTCCACCTACATTGTGCTCAAAAGTCCTTTAGTGGTTTGAGAATTAAACATATGTTTGCCATAGAAACAAATCTGCATAATCAGAGTGACAAACCGTTTCATCAGCTTATATTACCCCTCTAAACAATCACACCAAAACCATGGATCGACACACTGAACACGCCTGTTTCACAGATTCCTGTCACGTATTCATTTTACATTCACATGCATCCAGCTTTGATTGTTACTCTTGCACGTTAGGCTTAGGAAATTGGCAAAAATGCAATTTATTGTTAGATGTCATGCAGTTTAGTCCAATGACAAAGAGACTTGTCAGGCAGCATAATGAGTATGCACAGAGCTTCTCTTCTTTCCCCACTCTACTGCGTCTGTAGCGCGCGTGATTATCAAATGTTTTGATGTCAAGAGAGAGAAATGTTGAGTGACGGGCCTGCCCTGACTGGAGCAACAGATCATACAGTAACTGACAGCAGAGATCCATCCTTCCTCCTTTGCACAGAAAATAAAGCAAACACATTTCATTATTCTTCCTGCCTCGACGGACCAGGGGCAGAGCAGAATTGATGCGCAGAATTGAATTTGGCTCGTCCATTCTTACGTGGTTTCACTGTTGTTGGAGTTTGAAACTAACACCTAAGAGACCTGCCCCAGCCTAGTGGGGAAAAAAACGGTTCAATGACAAAGGGTTGTTGATCATGCATGAAATATATGAGAAAACTTCTTATTCTATTCACATAATCAGCATCGAGAAAATATCTACCATTTTAGTAACGCTATAAAATGCTGTTTTTCTGTCTTTTTGTGGTTTCAGCTGAAATAAGTTTTAAGTTTAAGTCTCTTAAAGTTCATGGGGATTTTGTCATGTTAGTCATTACCCCTATTTTTGGGTTTATAAGCACTGTGAACAGTTGTGGAAGAACTAGCAACACTACATTGTAAACATAAGCTATTACAAGTGAAAGTCCTGCATTCAAAATGTTACTTAAATAACAGTACAAAGAAGTTTACAGTGAAAATACTCAGGTAGGTACAAGTAGCTTCAAATGGTTCTATAGTACAATACTTAAAGAAATATACTTTATTGTATTTTGAAGGCCTCCTGGGTCCGCTGTTTTCACATTTACTTTCATGTTGCCTGGGAGAGATTCAGACGTCTTTTCTCTGTGTCTCTCTCTTCTAAAGCTGATTTTAAATATCGGTTGTACTTGGAGACTACATCTGATATTCTGGCCAGGATATGCGACAACACGCATCAAAGGCTACCTGCCTGCTTTGGCCAGATGGTGCGTTAAATAAATCAAGAAAGTTGTATTTATATGGGGGATAATCCTGATGAACAGAATGGGCCAAAGATTTTACTTTCCAGAATATTCCAAAATCCAATGGAAAATCAAATTGCTATTTGTATAGGGAGCCCTTGCGATGTAAACTCTCCGTCACATCATCATTGCAACATTCTAAAGCCTTCAATGGCCATTTTCTTTCGTCTCAGTTACAGCAAAAATCTGATCTGATATATTTCTCTTTTACTCCATTTCCTGTCAGACCCAACAGGTTCAAGAGCAACCAGGGAGAAGGAAAGAGTGAGAAAGAGAGAGAGGCAATGGGGCAGAGCCAAGTCTCCTCCTGCCTCTGCAGACACCAGATGAGCACCCACCTGATCACCACCCCAGGGTGTAGCTAAGCAGCACACAACAGCTGACAGCGCCCTGTTTATTACCTATAGATTATTCCCAAGCAACAGCAATTATCATTGACAGGCAGGAACATACTGTAAAGCTTGGGTGTGTCTCTGCAGAAGCAACCATACATCAAAGCAAGATGTAAAAAGTATCCTTGAAGATGGGAAGTGTCAGAGTTAGTGAAGAACAACTGAAGGTATGCCGCCATCTCGAATCAGTGCAGGTGCCATCGCTGGCTCTGAGTCATGTTTATATTTAGATTGGGGAGGAAGAGGAGCATCCAGGCACTTTTAATGTGTGATTGTTTTTGTATTATTTGACTTTAACTTTAACTATATATTTATTTGTTGTTCCTTCCTTTTCTTTTGGCTGTGTCTGAGAGAGAAAGAGAATATTGTATGTGTGTGTGTGTGTGTGTGTGGTGTGTGTGTGTGTGTGTGTGTGTGTGTGTGTGTGTGTGTGTGTGTGTGTGTGTGTGTGTGTGTGTGTGTGTGTGTGTGTGTGTGTGTGTGTGTGTGTGTGTGTGTGTGTGTGTGTGTGTGTGTGTGTGTGTGTGTGTGTGTGTGTGTGATCCACCATCTGACCCAGAAAAAGGCAGTTGCACCAATCAGAAGAGCCGTGGCAGTTGGGCAACACACTCCACGGTAGAGATAACTTGCCATGTGCCAGTTGCATGCATAATTACAGAGAAGAGGAGCAAAAGCATGCAGCCTCAAACATAAAAAGCCATGATGTGTTCCCCTGCTCTCCTGTGTGTGTCTTAAACATGGGTGGACATTGTATGTTCCTGTACAGCAGGTGGGGCTACAGTATCTCGGTCACCATTCAATACATATTTTGCAATGAACGCTAGGATTGAATATCCAGGGTGCTGGGTAATATCATCCTAGTTTAGGATTCAGAATGTTGACATCAGAATGAAAATGATCCATGTTCAAATGATAAAGATTACCCTGGATAGAGGGAACAGCTTACTAATGGGGACAAATGTAGAAAGTATAGCATCAGTCAAATAAGGATGGATGCAACTTTATCACAGCTTTGGTATCATGAGAAATATCAGCACAGAAAATAGTTTCAAGACATTGAAACTACCACATTTTGGGATACGTGATTATATTGTTTAGTTGTCATATTGTTTGCATAATCTCTGCTTCAAAATCCTTCTCATAATAGTCTGCTATGATTTGGTAAATTCCATATACATACAGTACAGGGAAGTAAAAAGGCTGAATCTGTTTTACCTAGATTGGCCCCAATTGCTGTAAGACTAATACGACTTTTTTCAATAAACATATTGATTATGTGCTTTGGAAATACCGTACACCATAGAGTTGAATGGAGACATTGGATAAAAGGCTTTCTTGAAATATTGCATTCCCTGGAATAGGACCAACCTGAGGTCATATTGACCTTTGACCACAATCAGTTTCTCCTTGAGGAAAAATTGACATTTGTATCAGATTTGAAGAACCACTGCACAGCGATTGTCAATGGCTCAGAGGCATACAAATCCTCCTAGGAATATATTTTTTTAAATAGCGAACAGCACATATTGTAGTATAAATGAAAAGTGCAGGAGTTCAGTTGAGAAGAAGGGAATCTGACTGGAGGTCAAAGGGGGATCTTGGCGAGCAGAAAGAGCAAATAATGTGGCAGGCAGCAGAGGATGCTTTGCCCTTTCACTGATACTTTTGGAGCCAAAAGGAGAGCAGCGGGCTGGGTGGAGAAAACTCTTGCCTGTGGTGAACTGGAAGCACCTCAGATCTCTGATATCACCGCCCCCCCCACGTTCTCCCAGAAGGAGAACGGACGTCACAACGGACTGTAAGGGTTATACATGCTGACAGGCCTGGCCAGCAGTCATAAGAATTACAGGAGAGCAGTGAAGGGTTTGACCACTGTTTCAATGTGGACGTATTGCCCAGCCTCCTTCCACTGATACCTTTCTTTCATCCTCAAAGATCTATGGCCAAAAAAATATATACTGTGTATTAAAACTAAAATGTAATAAAATGCTTTTTCTTCAAGCTTAAGATACAATATCTGTCTTTTGGGAGTGAAAAAAAAGTGTTACTATTGAAGGAAGACCTGATGCCTGATAAATAAAATATGGGGGAAATTCTTAAATGTTATGGAAAGGCTCTAGGTGCGACCTTTTCTAGTTAAAGAAATGACTTGAAAGTCTAAAGCTTCTTGATAACAGCTTTGTAACTTTTAAAAACTATTGACAGTTTAACATCCATAAGAAAATTGTTTAAATACTCACTAATTTTGTATATTTATGTGTTTGATAGTATTGTTCTCGGGTAATTATAATAATGTCTGTTTACTGCATCCATTATTCACTTTATTTGTATTTTTAATGTTATGGGGTATACTGTATGTGTAACAAGAATCGCAAGAAACAGGCTTGTATGCATCATTTAAACCCCATTAATGATATTCTTTGATTTCCTACAGGCAGTGAAAACACCTTAATTTGACACGTTGCTACACAATGCATGGAGCCCTGCCATTATGTTTGCATTGAATGTCTGCACTTTTCAATTATTAATAGTGTGGTTATCGACGAGTTTGTCAACAGCATGCTGCCTGATGAATATTGTATTATGTTATTATATTATGTGTCAAGGGGTCCGGTTATAGCCCAATGAAAGAAACCATAGCAGCAGCTTTTGCTGGTTAGATTTAAAAATGGGTTGTGCTCAACATCAAATCCCACCACTAAGTACTTTGAGGGTGGGCTCGTGTTACACGCTAACCTTCTTTTTCAACCTAAAACTACATCTTCTGTGGAGTGGTGTCACAAAAAATACCACAGGAAATTGAAAGTGGGTTATATTAAAAGAAACATGGCTCTATCTTCTACCATCCATTAAGGATGGTAGAAGATTCACCAAACAGACTTGAAAAGTAGGAGAAGCACATTTTCATCACCTCGCTAAAAGGTTGAGTTCAGGGACTACTTAGCTTTCTTATCACGGATGTTCTGAAAGGAGTTGGGCACATGTTCAGACAAATCAGCTTGGTACTGATACAACATTTCTGGGAGGCTTTCAACACAATGAAAAGGAGTTAAAGAAACCAAAAAGCACTGTTGTAACATTAAACTGTAACAGCTGAGATGAGAAAGTGCAGGATTAGTTAAAAACTGACATACTGACACTCAACTAAAACCGCATCTGCAAATAAATCAAGGACTGTGACACTAGTCTGCATGCACCAAATAAGCCATCTTTGAAAGAGTCTTCTTAAAGAAGTTCAATTTTATATCTGAAACGTAGCTTTTCTCAAGTGAGATCAAGAATTTAAGTCTGTACTGGCCAATATGTACTTCAAGTAGCCAAGTGAGCTCCAGATCAAATAGACAAAGAAATCCAATCTTTCATGCAATTCAGAAGTAGGCTTTTTCTCTGTTTGACCATCTATCAGTTCAGCAGGAACTAAATTCCAACAGGGCTGAAATTCATCTATGATAAAGAAGCCAGAGTCATTTTCAGCGTGACTGAAAACCACAATAAGGGCATGATAAACATGACCAATTTGAACATGAACCAACAGTTAGACGGAGTCAAAATGCACGTCTTGAATACATGCCAGTGTTGAGCTTTGCTTAATCACACCCATAGGCCACAGACTCTGGGGAAGATCCT
Source organism: Harpagifer antarcticus (assembly GCA_902827135.1). Taxonomy (NCBI): domain Eukaryota; kingdom Metazoa; phylum Chordata; class Actinopteri; order Perciformes; family Harpagiferidae; genus Harpagifer; species Harpagifer antarcticus. Next base: position 5,601,183 of record CADEHL010000525.1, read on the forward strand.
GCTGCTTCTGCTGCTGCTGCTACTGCTGCCAACTTAGCTGTAGTAAACACTTGCACAGTTTAAATGTCTCTGTTTTATTTTGTGATGAATGTGTGCTGTTTTCATATTAAGATAAGATAAGCCAGAAGGAACGTGCAGCTGTTGAAGCAGCACAAGAACGGAAACAAGTACGAGAAAAGTACTAAATAAACAAAGTATATCAAAAATGTTAAGAAAGAACTTCACAATCCAATTAATCTAAAAAGAACATGACAAGGAGTGCAAATGCAGAACAAATACCAGTTGTACTCAAATGATAAGGTAGAACTGTCTCAAGTGAAGAAAATTGAATATTATTGTTAAGTTAGCTATTAGTTTAATGACAGTATGCTCTTTAAAATACAACACCTACAATTAAGGCTGACACTAATGCTTTTGATGCAAAAAAGCCTTTTTGGTTTGAGATGTAAATTGAAATTATGAAATATTACCATATGACGAATACAAATAAAAAACAGTATTTAAAGACTATAAAGGTGGTATATGAACTAAACCTTGTCAGGTTTGATTCTGCAAGATGCATCCTAATCTTTTTAAATCCAAAGTAAACTTGTTTTAAAATGTATTTACAGTGATCAGAGGTTTATAATCTCTCCTCATATGTGTCTGTGATCAGCCTTTGTGAGTAGTATCAATCCATATCCACTTTACCAGCATATGAACCCTTTCTGGGTAAATCTATGAGGAGATGTGAGGTCTGCACATTGACTTATCTAACTAATAAACGCAGATTAGCCCGACAGTTTCAAACACTCTGGATGCACTGATTCCCATTTTGGAAATACTAGGCTTTATTAGGTATGGTTATTTAGCTCTGGCTTCTGTTGGGAGCTCGCCTGCTTGTTGCTCAATACAGAGTATTAGGCCTAAGTGAAGGAAATGGATGTTGACAAACCACACACACACACACACACACACACACACACACACACACACACACACACACACACACACACACACACACACACACACACACAGTGGAGGGTGCTTTTGCCATATTGCTACATTTCAAAACCAGCATTTATTCTCCTTTGTGATTGTATCTCTTTAGAATTACACAATTAGGGCAGTGAATGCACAAATAGTGGATCATATCCTTCAGCAGAAACATGTAAACACATTACACCTCCCTTTCTGCTCCCCTTTTCTAATAGGGCTGCTCAATTAATCGTATTTTAATCACAATTACGGCTTGCAACGATTACGAAAATTATATTATATTTATATTATTACCTTTTTTTTCAATTCTTTTTTTTTTTTTTTGGTTTTTCAGGTAAAGTATACTTAAAGTTAAAAACATACTGTTCAAATGTTTTTTCTCGAATAAATTGATGTTTTCAAAGTAAATGGATAATCGTTTTTAATAACCGTGATATCAATTATTGACCCAAATAATCGAGATTATGATTTTTGCCATAATCGAGCAGCCCTACTTTCTAATCAGTATGGACTCAAAATACACCGCCAAGACACAAGACTATTACTCTTACTCGCGACAAATGTATTTGGAAAAAGTATTTTGTTTTTCATACATTTTGTTTAATTTGAGTTTTTGGATGAATCGGCCCTAGGATCAATAAAAAAATCTCTGAAAGATGTTCTTATAGTGCTACCAATTGGGCTTCTGGGAGCATTGGGTAAATTTAAAGATCGGTAAAAGGATGCTAAATATTCACTCTACATTCCGAAAATTATAACATATGTACATTTCCTCATGTTTCATAGATTCATTCAACCAGAAAGTCCTTGAGTAAATATGAATGTTAGAGCCATGTTTGTCAATTATGTTAATGACACAATTAAGCATGTATTCAAAAGGCAGAGTGCTCATTGCAGGCTTCGTATGAACTCATGCCAAGTCATTCATGTTTTTTTCTTTAAGATTCACTGTGTCTAAAATTAATGTTTGTAAGATTAATTATTATCATTCAACACAGTTTCTTTATTCCAAAGGGACTTTTTTGCCAATATTTTCCTTCAAAGCTTGTTATTCAAATGTGATTATCTTGACATTATTTCTGGCTCACTGTAAATAAGCTTTAGGTGTTCAAAGGCATTTATTTCCCTACAGTATATCTTTAACCTGCTTTCAATCATCATCTTGCATCATATCCCTGGATTATTTTTCATGAAGACTGTGTTTCTCAAGGTGACCTTGAACCTTGAAGAAAATCAATGGCCTGGTTTAAGTGCTTCCCTATATTGCAGCAGAGATAACACCTGAACAGCATGGGACTAAATGCGGAAGATCAATAATGTTCTTACGCATTGATGTTTGGATTATTACAACATACATGTACATCACTAAAACACTCCCTTGCCCTTTCCAGGCGAGCATCCTGGTATTAGTGAAGGAAACATTTGGTTTTCAAACACAGATTTGATTCACAAAACTGCTGCTTATATGTTCACATCGTATGGTTGTACAGCGTACCTAAAATTACAAAAATCACCAAGATATATGAGTGTACTACAGAGGGCTGTTTAATGCGTACTAACAGATTAGCCTTTGCTGGTCCCCTCTCTGAGGCACACTGCACTGTAGCCAAGTATGTAGCGTCCAAATAAACAACGGCATGTTAGCTCTCCGCAGCTCATCAATCTCAGAACATCCCCAAGAGTCCCGTGAGCAGATAAAAAGCTAATCAAACCCTCCACCGCGTAATTCATCATCACCTGCTCATGGACACTCTGTCTTCCATTTCTTCCCTTTGCACATTTGGCAGGACCTCGATATCTCTGACAACTGAGGCATAGTGGACCTGACAAGCCAACACATTACATTCATCTCTGTAAGGTTGTTGGCCATTAAATATCAACCTTTATTGAGTATTTTCTAAAAAGATGATAAGCATTCTGCTTTACTATCTTTAAGTAATTGATTCTGCACAAAAATTACATTATTTATTACAATTTGTTTAAACTTGATTTTGTGTCTGTGATCAGCCTTTGTGAGTAGTATCAATCCATATCCACTTTACCAGCATATGAACCCTTTCTGGGTAAATCTATGAGGAGATGTGAGGTCTGCACATTGACTTATCTAACTAATAAACGCAGATTAGCCCGACAGTTTCAAACACTCTGGATGCACTGATTCCCATTTTGGAAATACTAGGCTTTATTAGGTATGGTTATTTAGCTCTGGCTTCTGTTGGGAGCTCGCCTGCTTGTTGCTCAATACAGAGTATTAGGCCTAAGTGAAGGAAATGGATGTTGACAAACCACACACACACACACACACACACACACACACACACACACACACACACACACACACACACACAGTGGAGGGTGCTTTTGCCATATTGCTACATTTCAAAACCAGCATTTATTCTCCTTTGTGATTGTATCTCTTTAGAATTACACAATTAGGGCAGTGAATGCACAAATAGTGGATCATATCCTTCAGCAGAAACATGTAAACACATTACACCTCCCTTTCTGCTCCCCTTTTCTAATAGGGCTGCTCAATTAATCGTATTTTAATCACAATTACGGCTTGCAACGATTACGAAAATTATATTATATTTATATTATTACCTTTTTTTTCAATTCTTTTTTTTTTTTTTTGGTTTTTCAGGTAAAGTATACTTAAAGTTAAAAACATACTGTTCAAATGTTTTTTCTCGAATAAATTGATGTTTTCAAAGTAAATGGATAATCGTTTTTAATAACCGTGATATCAATTATTGACCCAAATAATCGAGATTATGATTTTTGCCATAATCGAGCAGCCCTACTTTCTAATCAGTATGGACTCAAAATACACCGCCAAGACACAAGACTATTACTCTTACTCGCGACAAATGTATTTGGAAAAAGTATTTTGTTTTTCATACATTTTGTTTAATTTGAGTTTTTGGATGAATCGGCCCTAGGATCAATAAAAAAATCTCTGAAAGATGTTCTTATAGTGCTACCAATTGGGCTTCTGGGAGCATTGGGTAAATTTAAAGATCGGTAAAAGGATGCTAAATATTCACTCTACATTCCGAAAATTATAACATATGTACATTTCCTCATGTTTCATAGATTCATTCAACCAGAAAGTCCTTGAGTAAATATGAATGTTAGAGCCATGTTTGTCAATTATGTTAATGACACAATTAAGCATGTATTCAAAAGGCAGAGTGCTCATTGCAGGCTTCGTATGAACTCATGCCAAGTCATTCATGTTTTTTTCTTTAAGATTCACTGTGTCTAAAATTAATGTTTGTAAGATTAATTATTATCATTCAACACAGTTTCTTTATTCCAAAGGGACTTTTTTGCCAATATTTTCCTTCAAAGCTTGTTATTCAAATGTGATTATCTTGACATTATTTCTGGCTCACTGTAAATAAGCTTTAGGTGTTCAAAGGCATTTATTTCCCTACAGTATATCTTTAACCTGCTTTCAATCATCATCTTGCATCATATCCCTGGATTATTTTTCATGAAGACTGTGTTTCTCAAGGTGACCTTGAACCTTGAAGAAAATCAATGGCCTGGTTTAAGTGCTTCCCTATATTGCAGCAGAGATAACACCTGAACAGCATGGGACTAAATGCGGAAGATCAATAATGTTCTTACGCATTGATGTTTGGATTATTACAACATACATGTACATCACTAAAACACTCCCTTGCCCTTTCCAGGCGAGCATCCTGGTATTAGTGAAGGAAACATTTGGTTTTCAAACACAGATTTGATTCACAAAACTGCTGCTTATATGTTCACATCGTATGGTTGTACAGCGTACCTAAAATTACAAAAATCACCAAGATATATGAGTGTACTACAGAGGGCTGTTTAATGCGTACTAACAGATTAGCCTTTGCTGGTCCCCTCTCTGAGGCACACTGCACTGTAGCCAAGTATGTAGCGTCCAAATAAACAACGGCATGTTAGCTCTCCGCAGCTCATCAATCTCAGAACATCCCCAAGAGTCCCGTGAGCAGATAAAAAGCTAATCAAACCCTCCACCGCGTAATTCATCATCACCTGCTCATGGACACTCTGTCTTCCATTTCTTCCCTTTGCACATTTGGCAGGACCTCGATATCTCTGACAACTGAGGCATAGTGGACCTGACAAGCCAACACATTACATTCATCTCTGTAAGGTTGTTGGCCATTAAATATCAACCTTTATTGAGTATTTTCTAAAAAGATGATAAGCATTCTGCTTTACTATCTTTAAGTAATTGATTCTGCACAAAAATTACATTATTTATTACAATTTGTTTAAACTTGATTTTGAAGGTCAATAGCAATATTCAGATACTGATTGAACCTCCGCCTTTTTAAAACAACAGAGCGATTTTAACGGGGAATTAAGACGTGTTGTTTATGTTATCTATTTGTGTGTGTTTTACTATCATTGTTTTAAAAGTCTGTTTAGCTGCTGGTTATTTTCTTTAAGAGTTTGAAGGTTTCTGTTTTTATGTGAAAGCACTTTAATAAACGTTATGTATTAAGCAAAAGGTGCTTAAGGTTTATTATTATTATTTTAAGAGTATCGTCTATCTACTGGGACATCTTGCACTTGAAAAATATACCGATTACTAAAAAGAGGTAGAGTAGACTGAATTGTGCAACAGAAGCTGACCGAAAATAGGACCTTGTATAGTCTGAACTCCATTTGAATGCATCCCACACGGCACATGCTTTCTTATAATCAGAAATATGTGAGGCAGGAGTACAAAGAAGATCTGCAGGTTGGTTAAAGGCAGACGGAATGAATGTCAGGAGAGAAATGCACGGCTTGGATATAGTATTTTTACACTTTGATGAAGGAAAGTCATTACCATTGATATTGGTGTGAGGCATGCTGAGGATGAAAGGGGTTCAGTCCGTTATTGGAGTTGCAGTTATTGAAGGTTGCCACTACAACAGTGGTGCAATCTCATTACTGCAGCAGAATGAATTACGGATATGCCTTGCATTCAAATTGATAGGGCATAAGGTGACCTGTGCCAGAGAACGGCTCTGATTTTGTATTTACACCTAATGAATATTTGCGGAACCGTGGCTGCTAACCTCAGTGGAGACTCTACAAAGGGGGGAGGGAAATCATTTTATGGTGAATTAAAAGAAGAGCGGGCAATTTATGTTTTGGCCACTGCAGAGATCTTGCCTGATGCGATGACATTTCATGCTGGGTTGTCTTTGCTCAATTTTCAAATCCTCTCAAACAAACTCATCATCAGTGCAGCAACACACTGTTGATCTTTTGTCTTTCGGGGCCTGGAAATATTCCATAACAAGTAATGGAATGGAACAAAGACTGATTTCACTAAGTGGAGTTCTCGTTTATCTCTTTAATGCACTGTTTGGTAAATGTTATTAATGTTCTCACAGTAGGGTGTCATTTTATTGAAATGTGCAATTCATTGTTTTGTTGTTAGAACAGGTCACATTCATTTATTGAGTAGTACCTTAGCAACCATGTATTCAAGAAGCAAATGATGGTGCCCACTAAATCATTATGTGCATTTGCTTGCCTCGATATTAGTTTGGTATTATAAGACTCAACAGTTTCACTGGCTTCTCTTCACTTTGCTGACAACGTCACAAAGAATAAAAAGGAAATGAAAGATAGCTTGAAGGCCATCTTCTCTCTCAAGGGGGGTGCACTTCAAACACATGACCGTGAAATTCAGCCAGTGCCTGTCTCTCTCTGTGTGTGACAACATGGAAATGTTGACATTTCTTTGGCTTAAGAATTCAGCATTGGGCTTTGAGGCTGGTCCTCTATGGATGAGAAGGGGTCTGCAGTTTATTTTGGCTATATAACTTTAACTCAGGTAGACTCTAAAGAGAAAAGCTTTATCCTAGTAACTTCAGAGTGATTTCACTTAGCTAAGGACCTGCACAGGTCCGCCAGTATACATTTACTTTGACTGTGTTGACCATCCAGTGTGTGCTACAGGCTTCAATTGCTGACATTTAAACCCTAACTGAGGTTGCCGATGTGTGTTGTACTAAAGACGTTATTTCCTGGATGTATTTAAAGGGGACATATCATGCAAAATGCACTTTGTGATGTATTTTATACATAAATATGTGTCCCCGGTGAGTCGGGGAACTCACGCAGCGTCAGAAAATAAAACCCTCTCTCTTTTCCACCGTATCCACATCTTTTAAAAACGGGTGTACAACGAGCGAATACAGATTCCATCCGAACTGACGTCAATTCGGCGGCGGACCCACAGAAAATTGCTATCAGAAACCATGCCTGACATGTTTTGGACATAATCTCGTCTTTGTTTACATTAGCAAGCCTCGCTAACACTCCTGTCCTAGAGAGCACATGTGTTTAAAAAGCAGGAAATAAAAAAAGGAACTCACCTTGTGGTAAACCCGCAAGAGAAAAAGCATTTGAGCTCCATACTGTTTCAGAAATAATCCTTGACGTGGTTAAAACAGGATGGCGTTTTATTACAACCGAATTGAACTTTATCTCCGGTAGAATTCTAATCAGGCATTAGCTCCGCCTCCTCTTCTTTCTTTTTTTCAAGCTAAGGACCCAAAATCTGCGTTTCTATAACAGGGCTTCAAAAGAGGGGTATGAGCATGAGTATGAGTATGAGGCATGGCTACAATGGGTGATCTGTTTGGTATTTTGACAGACATGTTTTATATAGGCATGGGCCGACAATATATGTTTCAAATATAGCATGATAGGTCCACTTTAAGGGAAGTTATTAAGTATATACAGTGGGGCAAAAAAGTATTTAGTCAGCCACCAATTGTGCAAGTTCTCCCACTTAAAAAGATGAGATAGGCCTGTAATTTTCATCCTAGGTACACTTCAACTATGAGAGACAGAATGGGGGGAAAGAATCCAGGAAATCATATTGTAGGATTTGTAATGAATTAATTGTTAAATTCCTCGGTAAAATAAGTATTTGGTCACCTACAAACTCCACTATGGCCAAGACCAAAGAGCTGTCAAAGGACACCAGAAACAAAATTGTAGACCTGCACCAGGCTGGGAAGACTGAATCTGCAATAGGTAAGCAGCTTGGTGTGAAGAAATCAACTGTGGGAGCAATTATTAGAAAATGGAAGACATACAAGACCACTGATAATCTCCCTCGATCTGGGGCTCCACGCAAGATCTCACCCCGTGGTGTCAAAATGATCACAAGAACGGTGAGCAAAAATCCCAGAACCACACGGGGGGAACTAGTCAATGACCTGCAGAGAGCTGGGACCAAAGTAACAAAGGCTACCATCAGTAACACACTACGCCGCCAGGGACTCAAATCCTGCAGTGCCAGACGTGTCCCCCTGCTTAAGCCAGTACATGTCCAGGCCCGTCTGAAGTTTGCTAGAGAGCATTTAGATGATCCAGAAGAGGATTGGGAGAATGTCATATGGTCAGATTAAACCAAAATAGAACTTTTTGGTAAAAACTCAACTAGACGTGTTTGGAGGAGAAAGATTGCTGAGTTCAAACATCATGCTTTGGGGCTGTTTTTCTGCAAAGGGACCAGGACGACTGATCCGTGTAAAAGAAAGAATGAATGGGGCCATGTATCGTGAGATTTTGAGTGACAACCTCCTTCCATCAGCAAGGGCATAGAAGATGAAACGTGGCTGGGTCTTTCAGCATGACAATGATCCCAAACACACCGCCCGGGCAATGAAGGAGTGGCTTCGTAAAAAGCATTTCAAGGTCCTGGAGTGGCCTAGCCAGTCTCCAGATCTCAACCCCATAGAAAATCTATGGAGGGAGTTGAAAGTCTGTGTTGCCCAGCGACAGCCCCAAAACATCACTGCTCTAGAGGAGATCTGCATGGAGGAATGGGCCAAAATACCAGCAACAGTGTGTGAAAACCTTGTGAAGACTTACAGGAAACGTTTGACCTCTGTCATTGCCAACAAAGGATATATAACAAAGTATTGAGATGAACTTTTGTTATTGACCAAATACTTATTTTCCACCATAATTTGCAAATAAATTCTTTAAAAATCAGACAATGTGATTTTCTGGAATTTTTTTCTCATTTTGTCTTTCATAGTTGAGGTATACCTAGGATGAAAATTACAGGCCTCTCTCATCTTTTTAAGTGGGATAACTTGCACAATTGGTGGCTGACTAAATACTTTTTTGCCCCACTGTAGATGGCGTTTTGTGTATTAATGAAATGACTTGAGTGTTACTAAAATTGGAATACATGAGACATGGTCCAAAGATGAAAATTATGCGACATTTTGGAAGTTCTGATTATTGATGTGTCTTTTGGCTGAACTCAACTACATTACAAACAACACCAGAACAACAAACGCAGTATTCTAGACAGAGGGATACATTGTATAGCCTACATCAGGGGTCGGCAACCTTTTTGATATGAAGTGCCATTTAAAAAAAAAAAAATTATCCGCGTGCCAACGATCGAGAATTATCAACGGGGGGGGGGGGGGGGGGGGGTTTGAGGACCTTGACGCTCGTCAACTATCAGCAGGACGGCGGGGGAGCCTCGCTGCGGGGAAACAGTGTGGACCTGTCAGCGCAACTTACATGATGCCGAATTTAACAAACACATTTAAATAATTGGTTTAAACGGCATAATAATAATAAGGAAGATCGTCCGTTCTGTGATTCTCCAGAACTCTCATGTTATGATATTAGGGTCACGCAGAGTGAGATGAGATCGCTGTCCCTTTTAAGAGAGAGAGAGGGGTGTGGCTTGTGCATACGTGTTTGTGGATGGTAGAGCGACAGTGAGGGGACGTGTGTATGTTTCTGGAAGTGAAACGAGGCAGCAGAAAAAGAGAGGTCTGTGATGTATTTTGTGAAACAGAAGAACAGCTAAATAAATGCAACGGCCTCCCAAGAAGAGCTCGCCTCTCTCCAGTCATTTAAGCTAAAGTGGGTTATTGAACCTGAAGCTTGTTGCTTCTGCCCTCCTCGACTACGGTCTGGGAGCCGACAGGAAAGTTCAACACTCAGATGGCCAGTCCGCCCCTTTGTAGCATATTATTTCAATGAGAGATGAGCAGATCGCCACTGGGCTTTCAACTAAATACACAGCCACGCAAAAACTGAGGCATTTGTACAGCTCCTTATGGGTACTGCAATTAGTGAAGTGCTTTCCTCCGTGGTGAAACGATCAGCATTGCACCACGGAGGAAAGCGGCAGAAAGTCACCTGGAGATAAAGAGAGCGGGGCTGCGTTGCGTGCATGGCTTCCTTCTGCAGGTAACGGGGAGACGCTCTCTGGCGGCGGCCTCGTTCAGGATCAGAAAATACAATTTAAATATTTTGCACACTTATTCCACTTATTCCTAGTGTGCCACTGGTTACGGTGCCGCGTGCCAATGCTGGCACACGTGCAGGGGTTGCCGACCCCTGGCCTACATGATTACAATTTATTTGTTAAATAAAGTGTAATTAAAGTAAACACTGATAGAACCTGGATTTCTAGGCACCGAGACTTTGAATCACATAAAAAAAAAAAAAATACTTCACAGTAATTATGTAATATCTTGTCATCAATCATACATTTTCCAAAATACCCCTTGTTTTCTACACATTACAGGTATTACATATTCTTTTTCAGCTATAAAAAATCTCAAAAAGCACTTCAAATGCAGTTTTGATTCATCACAAACCAAGCTGTCTGAATTTGGAAAAAAATTCACATCACACGCAGACCCCGAAAAGTTAATCAATTGAAAATCGCTTTGTTGTCATTGCAATTCCCACTCAGTCGTAAACTTTCCGCTCCTTTCATCTGAGCAGCGACTGAACGAGGAACTCTGTCTGGAAACAGGTGTTCTGGTTGTTTGATGTTAGCCTGCGGTGGTCCGGCAGCTTTGGAAACATGGAGCAATCGTGACCCTATTCTGGAGACCCGCAACACACACACAACAAATCTCCCTTCTTTCTGATGAGGCAGCCAGGATCTAAATATACACACAGCTGTGTTGAATAAAACATCTGACACCCTGGCTGATGGTGCAGAAGAAAGGATCTAGGACTAGCTGGGGTCTAAACACTCAAACCATTACAAAGTTAAGTTTTGTTAAGTTTGCTGCTGCGAGAAAGGGAGCTGTCTTTTAGACTGTGGTGCTGAATATGACTATGTTCCTACCTCTTATTCATTGGTGTAGTAAATCATTCCTGAACCCGGAAACAAGTTAGCATTTTAGCACTTCTGGGTTCCCCCATCTCGAAGTCAATGGTTTTTGAATTCATTTTTGATTAGATTTCTGAAATAAGATCTGTGGTTAACACAAACTAACAATACTTTCCTGATGTGTTACACCATTGGTGAACCACTTCAAGCAATAGAACTATTAACCTCCAGTTCGAGCAATAGAACTATTAACAAAGCACTTATATACTAATAAAGGACTGGCTTACCTAAAGCCAGTTGAGTACTACTTGAAATGTTTTTGCTCTATGAAACCTGATGTACTTATATGATTCTGTTTTCTTCAAGTTTGTATTTTGTTGGTCGAACGCACTTATTGTAAGTCGCTTTGGATAAAAGGGTCAGCTAAATGCAATGTAATGTCTGAAGCTTGTATGTATTGCTAACCAAAATAGAACCAAAGTCGTTCTAAACTAGTGGGTTTTTACCCTTTTGGCATTTGACCTTTTACAATGAACTTGACATCCAATTAATTATCTCGTTGTCTCTTTCATTTCTTGTCAAGATAAGACGTAAATCAATACAGCTTGCAAGTTTTCTAATATCATTGTTTTAAGTTGTTGGAACTAAAGGGGTAACATCTATTTTTCTAAAAGATATTTTCCCATTTGTTCTTTTTTGACTACAGTAGGTGAAAATACGATTTATCAAGTCAGGAAAAAATCTACCAAGTTTTTTTACGGGATTAGAATCATGTAATTTTCCTAGACATCAAACCATTAAGCGACCCCTGGTGCCCTGTGCAGACAATCATTATGCCCATCTGCTCATTTATTCAGCTCTTACTTCAATTTAGGACCCATCAGTACGCATATATTACACTAATGCATGGGTCGGCAACCTTTTTGATATGAAGTGCCATTTAAAAAAAAAACATGAATCAGCGTGCCAACGATCGAGAATTATCAACGGGGGGGTGGGGGGGTTGAGGAGCTTGACGCTCGTCAACTATCAGCAGGACGGCGGGGGAGCCTCTCTGCGGGGAAGCAGTGTGTGGACCTGTCAGCGCAACTTACATGATGCCGAATTTAACAAACACATTTAAATAATTGGTTTAAACGGCATAATAATAAGGACGATCGTCCGTTCTGTGATTCTCCAGAACTCACATGTTATGATATTAGGGTCACGCAGAGTGAGATGAGATCGCTGTCCCTTTTAAGTGAGAGAGAGGGGTGTGGCTTGTGCATACGTGTTTGTGGATGGTAGAGCGACAGTGAGGGAGCGTGTGTATGTTTCTGGAAGTGAAACGAGGCAGCAGAAAAACAGAGGTCTGTGATGTATTTTGTGAAACAGAAGAACAGCTATATAAATGCAACGGCCTCCCAAGAAGAGCTCGCCTCTCTCCAGTCATTTAAGCTAAAGTGGGTTATTGAACCTGAAGCTTGTTGCTTCTGCCCTCCTCGACTACGGTCTGGGAGCCGACAGGAAAGTTCAACACACAGATGGCCAGTCCGCCCCTTTGTAGCATATTATTTCAATGAGAGATGAGCAGATCGCCACTGGGCTTTCAACTAAATACACAGCCACGCACAAACTGAGGCATTTGTACAGCTCCTTATGGGTACTGCAATTAGTGAAGTGCTTTCCTCTGTGGTGAAACGATCTGCACCACGGAGGAAAGCGGCAGAAAGTCACCTGGAGATAAAGAGAGCGGGGCTGCGTTGCGTGCATGGCTTCCTTCTGCAGGTAATGGGGAGACACGCTCTGGCGGCGGTCTCGTTCAGGATCAGAAAATAAAATTTAAATATTTTTGCACACTTATTCCACTTATTCCTAGTGTGCCACTGGTTACGGTGCCGCGTGCCAGCATTGGCACGGGTTGCCGACCCCTGCACTAATGTATATGAAGCATTATATTATCACCTGCTCTGAGTCACAGATAATAAATGCTTGTTTGGTGGGGTTAGCATTTAAAGCAGCCAAGGTTATTTTCCCTGGTAACGTCATCCCACAATGTCATTACCACACTTCCTCTTCGTGACAGAAGGCCTCTCCAGGCCTGTGGAGGTCAACCACATAGGGAGTGAGAAAGTATTGCAGCTCTTACAAGGTTGAAATAAAACCAAACACAGCAAGGCCACATTTTTGATCCACATGCTGGCACACCACCAAGAGCCAACACCAAGCATACTTAGCAACATATCGATTTTACATTTAAAAGACTAGTTCACTGGCTGTATCAGATTACAGCAACCACTGGCCCTTTAAGCCTTTAAACCACACCAAATCCTGTTTTGAATAAGATTACAAGAGAAACTGGGCTTAAGGATTTGAAACACAAAAATCAAGAAAGAAGGATTCTCTGAATCCTGGGTAATTGTGCAGACCCCCCGATGATCCAAATCCTGTTAGAGAATCTGAGTCACATTCAATAAATATTATGTCTGTTATGTTAACACAGATGTGGCCTGTTTTCCAGTCATTCAAATAAATCTGCAATGATAAAACCCATGTGTAAAAACATTAGAGTTGGTAAAGCAGGTCAATTGAGAAAAAAGCAATTTAATAAATGACTTACATTAACCCCCAGTGAGGATATTTCTTTATTTCCCTGCTCTTAATTTATTCATTTGGAGCTCTTTTCTGCAAATTCGATGAGCCAGACACTGCCCTGTGGCTGTCTGTTTTCACCAAATCCTATTATAAATGCATCCAGAGAAAGTATGTTACGCAGAGAAAGAGATAGATGGACAAAGTGAGGCAGGGGGAGATAGCAAAGAGGAGTGCAGGGGATAGGAGGTAGACTGAGGGTAAACAGAGAGCGAGTTAGGATGTAGTGACCCCAAAGCTGGGGATGGAGTCATGAGTCAGTGGCTGTGTTTACTGTACACAGAGAAGAGACGGCAGGACAACACAGAGGGACAACATCATTTACTGAAAAACCTCGTCCGTGAACAATCATCAACTGGTGATTTTCAGTAAGGATACGAGAAAAGAGGATGTTACTTTTTACTATAAACAGCTCACACAACCTGCAAATATCAACTGATGGGAAATTAAGCCAAACAGCAACATAGAACTGCCTGATGCGATACATTTCTGGGATTTCAAGCTTCTGCTGAAAAGACTCCCAACCAAGGTTTACCGCAAGATGGGTCAGAAGTGAATTTCTGATCAAAGCACAGTATTCTGATTATGCTTTTTCAAGTTATAGCGTCATTGGTGTTAGCATAGTGGACATCTGTGTGCACCAATGTGGAACTGAGGCCAATTAAGAGATGTTAACAGCTCCTCAGAAATTAATGTGTCAGCAATGATGCAGTTTTTGACGCTCAGCAACTTCTTCATAGGTTATTTAAAAACTTAATTGCGAGACATTTAATTGCGAGACATTTAATTAGCGCTGATCATCTACACGTCAATTTTTTTTCCTTGCAAAACAAAATAATATTTCAAACAGGCTGGGATGAAGGATTTTATTATTATTATTTAAGTTGTGGACTCTCACTGAGCTATCCGTGTTTGTCTGATTCTTAGGTATTTACAGATGAACAGATGAAGGTGTTGATGGGAGAGTCACACAGCACTTGGCTCTCGCTGGTTGCCAAACTTTATGACATCGGTATATAGCGGCTGTGATAAGTCATCGCACACGCTGCTCCGAATCTGCATAGCAAACAGTCCCCTGGTAGATCATTAGGAGCTCCATTGGAGACATTTTTGTCCTTCTTTTTTGATGTTTCCTGTTTTATATTGTAAGATCATTCTCCCTCTCTCCATGTCTGTTTTTCTCTTCCTGTCTTTTGTGATTGTTAGCCCTACTCTTATTCTTTGAACCTATTTGCAATACCGTGTCTTTACCTACCCTCTTTAGTTGTGTATTGTCAATGTGATCAGTCCTGTCTTTATATATGACTATCTTTACAAGTCTTTCTGTCTCGTCTTCTATATTTCCCGTCGAGGATTTCCCTGGTGTGGATCTGCTCTACACATTTCCAGTGTTTATTCCCTGGGTTATCCCGAGTATTCTCTTGTTGATTAACTTCCTCTGTTCCTGATGCCATTCTGGTTTGTTCCTTGTTTGTTTTTTTGCTGTTTTTGTCTTGGTTTGTCTGCTTCTTTAGTTTTGTGTTTAATTTGTTTTACTACAGATTTACTTTAATTAAAACTTGCCTTTCTCTACTTATACCTTCCTTTATGTGTTCTGTGTTTGGATCTTTCTGCCTCCTAGCATGTTAGCCAGACAGAGAGGGAGGATCGGCAGAGGAGTTATTGATTGAAGCCTCTCATAATCTGTGATCAGGTCCAGAGGCGCTGCAGGCTGAATGGGGCCAGACTGTTTGTGTGTGTTTGTGTGAGATGCAGAGAAATAGAATATTCCATTCCTTTTTTCTCCAGTGAATAGCTACAGCACCTTTTTTTAAGAATAGGAAAGGTGTATTGTGCTCCTGCCAGAAATGGCCCATTATACCCACAGGGATACAGATCGAATTATACAAATAGAATGGATTTTGGGTTTTGGAAAATAGTATTGCCGATGGACACTTCACATGTTTCTACCACAAAAAAAGTGTGTGATTGATTTTGGTGTGAATAGTCCTGCTAGCTGAATCAGTATAGCCGTTCACATTGGTAAACAACACGATTATCTGTGTTGCCTGGTGGAGAAGTTTTAGCTTTCCTTGTTCATGACTCGTTATCTCAGCTATTTTTAAAGAAAACCAGCTGCTGAGCTTAGAAGATGTCTCTACCTCCCAACTGATCACATGGCTTCCATATCCTCATTTTCCTTCGGATGCCTTTGTTGCTGCTCCCCTGCAACAGTTCTTGTTGTACTTTGTGGTTTTCTGGGATGTAGTTACCCATGAGTCTAAATAACCACAATAATTCCACCAGCAGCCATGGTCACTGTCACGCTTTGTCCTCCAGGAAATAGTACATTGCACACCAGACTGAAATAATTCAAAGCCACATAGTAGCAGGAGCAAAATATGAGGAAAAGCAGATCCATGGAGTCTGTGGAATCTCAGCTTTCATATGATATCTAGTTTGTGCAGATTGCATTAGGGCTGCACGATTTGGGGAAATAATCTAATTGCGGTTTTTCTGACAGATATTGCGATTCGATTTGCGATATTTGTTTTTAAGCGACCCAACGGAAATTTATTGTAAAATGCGGCCATATCTCCGGCTAGGAAGGTCGTATCAACGTGCTCCCGTCTCCAGCACCCCCGCAGCCCGAGCTACGAGTGAAAGAACTAAACTTACATGAAACTTCTGTTGGGTTGCTTTAAAGTCAAGCTTCAGTTTAAGATTCACCCTGTAATAGATGTAAAACATGTGATGGAGCATTGCTAACCTGACTCAGATGATTTCACCAAACCATCTAGGAAAGCTCCATTGGAAGCCATTGGGAAAGGGCAGGCACTTTAAAAAATACTTGGCAGGTGATTGGATCAATCTGTCTATCACCTTCTACCATGGGCCACTTCTGATTGGTTAACAATGGCTGGTACATGTGGAGCACAGCACTTCTGATTGGTGTGGATGACTGACACAAAAATATCGCAGGCTTTGCGATTTGATAATTTAAAATCGATTAATCGTTCAGCCCTAGATTGCATGAAGTATAAAAGATCGCTACCTTGAGTTATGTGCTAAGTGCGTTAGCACTCTTTCGCTTAGTGCTAATTCAGACGCTCTGCGTTTGAGTTGTGTTTTGTTTAGGTAAAAAAAAATCATATCGTCAGTTAGCTGAGTTTCCTCCGTTAAGTGGGTATGACACATTAATAGGTTGTTAAATGTTAAGAAGCCCTGAGACACAGTTTCGTGAATATTGTTGTGTTGTGGGGGCATGGGGTTTAACAGGTTAAAGGGTGAGCCAAAAAGAAAAACAAATATTATTTTTCCTGCTAAAGGGGCAACTTACTCTAGCTTGGTCTCTAGTCTAATAAAACTAATGTGATAGACATTTTGTTTGTGTCGCTCAAAGCACCGAAAGTAATGTTTGCATACAGTATTAACAAATCTTTTCCCCTGGATTAACAGATGCTAAAGTGACCAGTCATTACATTTTTTCTTCAGAAATACAAAACATTAAGGTTGAACAATATTCAGCCACTTCTAATTGGAATGCTTGTCATTAATGGCGGCCAACATGCACAGTTTGTTTCCCAATGCACCCTGCATGCATAATCCGCATTTGTAAGTGGCTGCCTCTTCATTACCAGCGTTTAAGAAATGAATCTGAGGAAAACCATCATTATCGCAACTCGCAATCACCAAACCCTACAGCGAGTGCAAACTCATAATCTCGGGCAATTTGCATATGCAATTAGTGTATGCTTCAAGGAGAGGTTGTGATTGACAGGACTGAGATGTTTTTGCCTCGTTGGTCCGATTGAACCCAATTTAGACAGTAACCATGGTCGACTTTATAGGAAGTGTTTGCGCATTGTATCCCTCAAGCCATTTCGCAATAGTACAGCAGATATAGAATGACAATGCTATTTGACAAGTTGACCTCCAGGCCCTTATTGCAGAAATTATTTCTGAGGGACAGAAATTGCTCACCAATTTGTTGGCCCACGGAAAAATATTGTCTTGCCACACTTCCACTTTTATGATGCACACAGGGAGAACACCTTCACACTAACGGCGTGCGTTGTCGCTTGCCGGCGGGCATGTCTGAAGCTAGACCAACAACCAATCACCTGAATCTCCCGCCCCAGACACACAAGCAGCGGTTTGATTGGCTAGAGCTTGTACTGGCATATGATTCGATTGGCTCACGCTTCCGCCAAAGCTTCAAAAGTTGAACATTTGAAAAACTTTCGTGCAGTTCGGCGAAACGCACGCCGCTGTGTGGACGGGCCGTAACAGTAAAGATATTTCCCCTGCAATGACAATGATTGGCTCAATAGCACAATATTACAATTAAATATTGTAAATTCCTTCATTTATCCTGACAAACAATTCAAAACAAATGAAATTTCTGATAAATACAAAACCAAGAAATCGAATGAAGCTCCTCCTCCAAAGTGATTGGACAGCTGGGTAAAAAGTGACCCAAAGTGATCAGAAATGTAGATCTCTGAAACCCGAAAAACCTCGAAACATGCAGCATTTCGTCATTCTGCTGGAGGAAGAATAGTTCACATTAAAATAGCAATGTGGCCGATGCTAGCTATCTGCTAAAGTTGGCTTGTCAGTCGGTATTGCAAAATTGCGCCAGCACATTTTTCAGGATAGCTTTATGATTTTGGAAAATCCTGCTGACAGTTGAAAGAATTTCAGTTTAGAGGCGACACAGACGGACATGGACAGCATTCATATTTTACCACAACTCTCGTCTTCCCATTTAGTATTCGCCCCCTACTCAAGTTTATTCACCTAGCTGTGGAGCCAAAATCAATGGCAAGATTACGACCAAGAGCTAGAGGCTTGCGCTAAATCTCTAGTTGTCCGTGTGGGACGTGAGGGGACAGCCATGTTTCATTAGAAATTCAAGGCCAATCTGTTCCCAGGAAGGGAAAGCAGGATATCAAGGTAATGAGTTAATTTAGGAGATAAGGAACAGCAAATGTAATCTCTGAAATGTCTCAGCAGCAAAATGGCTCCTCAAGCCCAACCTATCCAACAGAGGGAGACAAGTCACTCATTATCATGATGGTGTTAGCTCTCAGTTCTCTAAAGAGCAGTCAATAGGGATAATAATTATCTCAAAAATATTGGAACGTTTATACTAAGGCTGCATTGAAGAAATCCCTCAGGTGTGAATAACGTAGCAGGGTTTCTTCAAATGATTTAGCTAAAACAGCAAAGTGCAGGAGTCAAACAGCTTTACTTACTTGTAAACTTCATGTCAATAACCTGCTTAAAAAGCTGAGGGTTAGACTAGGTTTCTTTTTCAGAAACAAGTCCTGTTTCTCGCTTGAGGCCAGGAAAAGGCTAGTCACTGTGACCTTTTGACCTGTGCTGGACTATGGTGATTTGTTGTATATGAATGCACCTGCCTATTGCCTGAACAAGTTAGATGCCGCCTATCACAGCACACTGAGATTTGTCACAAATTGTAAAGCACTTACACATCACTGTACCCTGTATACCAAGGCAGGGTACTGAAAGCTTGACATCTGCTTTGAACACATGGAAGCCTCCCTGTCACACCAGCACCAACCCTTGGGTCAGTCAGATGAGACTAACGGCTTCACTTAGGGCATTTGGTTCAGATACATGACTCTCGTTACCCTAGAGTGGGTTGTTGTTTTTTAAGGCTATTCATACTGCTATGCAGAGGATGCCTGTAAGTTGGCAAGCTGTTAAAAGTCCCTACTATTTTTAAAATAGGCCTAATGTCAGGGGCCTCTTAGTTCTACATGTATTCACATTATATAGAACAATGTGTCCACCTGGTAAAAACTAGAGGCTGCACGAAACTCAGGCTACAATACGACCATTTTGTTCTGCTCTAACGATTCAATTGATAGATTCTACATCAAAACAATTAGCTTTCATTGTTTCCAATGATAACGTCACCTTAAGTGGAGGAATGCAAAGCTGTTTTCAAATGTAAGGTTTTGAATTTGTTTGACATTTCTCAGTAATAACACCCTCAGACACCCAATTCCATTCATGCTATGCCATCAGTAGTGACTCAGATGTTAAGGGGGATGAAGCTTTTCCTCCCAAATCAGATATGCTTTGTTTTTCAACAAATGTATACATTTCCTGCATAATATATGTTTCTCACAATTGTTTTTTTGTAAGCTGCACACAGGTGATACTGAGTGTTCTCAAGTAATAGATTATAACTACACCATGCTTAAATAGACTCCTAAGTTATTATTTCATATGTGACATAATGTAAGAAAAAGGAGGGAAGAGTCAATTATATTGTGTAATTGATTTTATATTGGAACATTTATTTCTCAAACCTGTTTTATGGAAGAGGAAAAATATATATATTTCTGATAAACTAATATTTTATCAAATGCTGAATTAATATAACATGTAGAATCATTGAGAAGGGGTTATATGCAGGGACTAGCTCACCTTTAACTTAAAATAACATTTCTCTGCTTTGGACTGATGGGTATATGATTCTTGCATGTTAAATGACTAACACAAACTTTACATTTATGCATGTGCATGTGTCAGGAAGGCTCTCAAATAATTCTGAGGGGCCTATCCTATTTTTGTAATTAAATGATAATGTGCTAATCCATTACTTTGAGTTGTCTGCACTCAGGAAAACATCCCTATCAGGTGTTAACCCAATAACTAGGACAGCTCTGAAGGTCAGAGAGAGAGGGTCACACTCTCCGGCTGCAGAGGGCACCCCCATCCACGGGCAAGGAGGCACGAGGTCGTTCGAGATGAGAGGATTCTAACCTTCAACTTTCTGAGGAGATGGGATGCTTCTTCATCTTTCTGCTCGGGGGGCTCAAACAGACAACCATGCGGGACGAGCGAGGGCTTCAGAGGCTACAAGGTTCCTTGTTTCTTGGAGGAGTTTAATGTCTTCCTAACCTCTCCCATCACGAGGGGAGACCTGGATGTGCCACATGGAATACGCAGTTGCACTGCTCTCAAGCAGATAGCAGAAGGAATGCAGGCAGATGAGCCTCCGTTTCACTGGGGGATCACACAGTGCTCACTGAATGAGCCACACAAAAGCAGAGCATTTGGGGGGTTGAAATATGGCGCCCTGATGAAGAAGAGTTTGAGCCAATCAGCACCTCAGTGCTAATCTACAGTATCAGGATGCCTTTACACACCAGACACTCGTTGTCAGAAAGAGAGGAGGAGAACGAGTCAGAAAGACTGAAGGACATGTTCTTCCAGCTCTCAAACTAAGATGAACTTTGAATTGATTTTATATCTTGGATGTTTACAGATGTACAATTAATGACTGTTTTTATATTTCCAATGACCAGCAGACATGTGTTGAATAGTGGTGATTCATATATTTTTGCCGGATCAGATTACACTTTCGCACTAAACAAAATTAATTAATTAATATTTTCAGACTATAAAGTATTGAATAATAAGATATTTCTACTATTATCACAGATAATGTTAATATCCTTAATCGTCCAGCAATCAGGCTTAACAACACTACTCTTTAATGTATTATCCATGCACAGAAAGACCTACAATGATGTTTCAAGTACTGGATTAATTTCAGTGTTGGCCCAAAACAAATATGTTTGCTATTGTGCACCTGTGTTTTATGTGTGTTCATTATTATGCTTTTGACAAAAGATGATCCAAACACTGATGAGAGATGATTTTTCTATTATGATTGGCTGTATCAATCATTGTGATTGAATGTTTCAATCTTAATGTGATTATTATTGATGTAATTGATGTTGTGTAAGTCCACACTCAAATCTGAAGATTCCCATTGATTTAAGTATTGAACAAAATATTATTAGACTAAGGTTTTTAGATTATCAAAATTGATAAAAAGAGAGGAACTGTTGGGGAATATTTTCCAAGGCCATAACTTTGACCCAGTTTATCAGTTCAAACTGTCCTGACTGAGCACATGCACCTCGTAACCTTGGCTGCTGTGCTCTCAGTGTTCTGTCTCCCTGTTCCTTATGATTCTATGTTCCTGCCTGTTGACGTCAGCTGATAGAGGTGTTATGATTTTATCTTGTTATGCAGCATGTTGATGATGCTCTCGGAACTAGCTAAATACATGGGTCTTGTAAGGAATATTTGAATGTATTCATGTTAGCTCCAAATGTATAAGTTTAAAAATGAGTGATTGGGTTAAAACTGAGCTGGACTTTGGAGCAAGCACATGTGACTCCAGAGAAGACCATGTGGTGTTGGAAGACAAAGGATTTGGCGGGGGAGGTGACAGCATGTGTTGACTTGCACTGGATGCAAATGCTCTCGCCACATGTGAGTGGGGGAACTCAAGATTGGGGTGATGGGAACATTGGGGCTGCCAATCAAAGTAGAGAGAATCAGAGATCCCTCCCATTGCTTCAGCATATAGTCAGAAGACACAACTGGGTTCAGTCTCTTTCTGCTGGCCGGCTGACGTGATCACCAGGTTGTATGTATGTTTTATGTTGTGTGTATTTGTGTTGTGTGTATTTGTGTTGTATGTATTTTGTGTTATATGTATCTTGTGTTGTAAGTATACTGTGTTTGTATGTGTAGTGTATTGAATGTAATGATTTCTGGTGCATTGTGATATTGCCATTAAATAGAGTATGGTTGACTTGGTGGCACTGAATTCCTTCCATACACAGCTCAGAAGGACGCGGGGATATTAGAAACGTGGAGCGTAAATCCATTATAATATCCTAACAGATGGTGACCCGACGTGCAAGTAGAATAATGAGCTGAGGAGGATTCAGACGACCGGATTGGGTCGAGAATAAGCGCTTTTAAACGCTTCAGACAATCACAAGGGCCCTACACTACTAAAGGTATTTCAGACTCCTGTTTGGTTTCGATTGTCTGTGATTGAATACACTAAAATGTTAGGATTGTCTGAAGGCGTTTCACAGTGTTTTTAAAGTTTAAATGGGATATACAATGCATATTTAGAAACATAGTCGTTGATCGCAGGTAGATTAGTCCGGCGTGACGTACATAGATATTTACATATTGATTACAGTTTGTCGCGGATCTACAGGTAGATAAAGTCCTGAGTGGCGTACATATGAACGGTTTAGCGCGGATCTGTGGTAGTTCAGTCCACAGTGGCGTAGAGACGGTGCAGGGCTGGGGGTTGTGAGGTTTCATTCCCACACGCCAGACCTGGAAACCCGATATTTCAGATCGGGTCGCCGCCTAAGACTGAGGGGTTTTACAGCACAGACGAACGCTCTTTAGCTAAGAGCCGGAGTTCTGTGATATGGTAATTACTCAATATTTATTGATCTCGATGAAGCACACGGATGAGTGAGGCTCATTTGTGGTCTGCTGCTGCCATCTAGTGGCTGAAAGGGGGTAGTACACCTTTGACATTCTTATATGAGTTTAGCTTCAAGCGTTGAGGTTAAATATTACATTGCTGACCGGTATTGAAGACGGGAAGCGCGTTAATAGTAACTACGACAATAGCCCAGTATATTAATACATGTAAGCACATGTTAATTGAGTCAGATGAATAAAAGCGAAGTGCACATATTAATTGAGTCTGATAAATAAAAGCGAAGTGAATATGGAACGACAGAATGCTTAACACGATTCTGAAATTCCAGGTAATTACCGGGAGCAATGGGAACAGATTAAGAGATTGATTTTCAGAGAATTAAGTACATTCAAATTAAATATAATAGTGGATTATTCTACCTAGATTTAGACATACAAAGAGGACAATTTGTGTGTTATGAACTGGCCTTGTATGGTTTAATTGTTAGTGACCTCAGTCTCCAAGCAGTGTGATTTCTCTCTGCACATGGTTGAGTGTTTTTTTCCCTGCCCCCGGTCATCCAAGTTATTTGACCCCATGTGGTCAAGAGCCATTCTGTTAGACTACAATCTTGGGTAAGACAAATCATTGTTCTTTTGTCACATTTTTGAATCACATAAGGGTTCATTTTGCTAAATCAATTTATCTTTAATTTGTAGTTGGTGTTTGTTAAGATTTTTAGGCAAATATAGCGCTAAATACAGTTAATTTTGTATTCTGTTACAAATCTAACCATGCTTGTAACACAACATGGATAGATTTAACTTAGATGAAAGACAGATTGTAAAGCAAATTGCACACCTAAACAAACAGATGCAGGCTCTAGATAGATTGAGGAGGGTTTGTCACAATGCTGCCCTCGCAATGATGGGAATTACAATTCCTCCCGTCACAGACCGAAATCTCACGGGTGCAATGGCTATCCACAGCCCCATAGAAGCAGATGAATTTAACACTCTTCTGTTCCCTAGAACAATGCAAAATACTGTTGTCTCTAACTCAGATCACAACTCTCAAACTGAGCCCAAACTTCATTTACGATGAAGCAGGAGGCCAGTGTCGTAAAACAAATACCTAAGGGCACTTTGAAGCAGGACGCCGGGGTCGTAAAGTTCCCAGGGCACAGCATGTGCCTCTGCCTCCTATGCATTACCATTCTTTCTTCATGTTTCTGAAAATGAATACACAGTAAATGGGATTCTTTTTCAGAAAAGGGGGAGTGAGTTGTTAGACAATGGGAATTTGATATTTACATTTTTATAGTCTAAAATCTATTGTAGTATTTTTTTAGGTATCATAAAACAACACTGTTTTAGCTTTTTAGGTCAAGTTAATTGAAGATTTGAGAATGTTAATTAGGCGTCCCTGAAAATGGTGGGATGTACTACACAAATTATCTGTTAAATTCTGATTTTAGATTAATCAGATGACATGTCTTATTTTTATACAGTCCTTTAATGACAGAGGTTAAAATCCTGGACACTTATTTTTATTTTTATTTTGCATATACTGCCATCAGGCATATATTTAAATCCAGAGACAGATGCAGTCTCTGTTTTGAACAAATATCACAATGAAAAATAGTGGTAGCAAATCATCTTTAGGTTAAATCATGTCGGGAAGAGATGAGGAGTTTTGTTTGGAAACAAAATTTTGAACTGAGCCATGTTGGTTTTCAAAAAGCTGACTTTTCAAAATGAAACAGATCACTTTTGAGTGTACAGTAGCAGTTTGCATGGAGATTTATTTGTGAACACTACAGTAGCAGGATGTATTTACCTGTCCTAGGAAAGGGACAGATTATAAGTAAAAGACTGGTTAGAAATGGAAATAAGAAAAGGTTGCTGAAGAGAAAAGAGAACAGATGATTAGAAG
This sequence comes from Harpagifer antarcticus, assembly GCA_902827135.1. Classification (NCBI taxonomy): domain Eukaryota; kingdom Metazoa; phylum Chordata; class Actinopteri; order Perciformes; family Harpagiferidae; genus Harpagifer; species Harpagifer antarcticus. Next base: position 5,626,136 of record CADEHL010000525.1, read on the forward strand.
AAGACTGAAATAGATGGACAGGGCAAGATATTAAATGTGTTGAAGTGATATCTTGCTCAGAAGGATAAAAGGTGGTTAAAATACCACGAGTGAAGTTGGAAAACATGTGAAGAGACAGGCATGAAATGGTTAGACGCATGGCCCCTAGTTCTTATGTAAATCAGGAGCTCAATTAACAAAGGGACAGGTTTGTCTCCTTTGAGCTCACTCATGGTCACCAGTTCCCAGGAGCCCTGAGCGTAAGCTTGAGGGATTTGTATCAGATTTCTCCACACAGATTACAGAGGCAAAAGGGGGACATCAAACCCCATCGGGCGATGCAGAGGACATCTCACGCTGTCCGCTTGGAAGGGAAAGGAGACATCTGGTACCACTGGAATCAGTGCGCAGTGGGGAAACCTCCAGGAAGGATGTGTGAAAGCTGTCATCATCTTCCGCGTGCTGGGCCTGCTGTACCTGACCAAGCAAGGGTGGCGACTCCACGGTGTGGGAAGTGTATACAAGGACGCAGTATCAGGAGTTCCGGGTCTCGCCACGGATGGAAGTACCTGACACTACGCAGACAGTGAAACCAGGAAAGTGAGTGTTCACCAGAGCGATAAAGAGGAGGAGCAGGCACTCGCCAAAGGGGGAGGGTCCCTAACAAACACTCCTGTCTACATCGACTGCAGTTAGACTGGCGAAGAGACCATCCTGGATACATCTGACTGAAGCTGTTTAAACCTGAAACACAGAAACTCGCCTCTACTGTGGTGAAGTCTGGCTACAAAGGGAGGTGTCCACTAGGGGCACTTGTCTCAAACCAGTGAAGAAACCAACAGAACCCAGTGGAATTTAAAGAGTGGACGTGAGCAGGGAAACAGTAACGGGTCTGAGTGATAGAAACTGACGATGTACAGAGAAAGAATTGGACCATGGGGATTACATTAAAACATGTGCCTATACAATTTACCTACCTCAGCCGTTTGGGTACTTTTGTATATGAATTTTTGATCTTTTACAATCATTTGTATCTTTCCAGGTTCTATGTTATTCCGGAGTATAAACAGGAGGGATATGTTGGAGACATACTGTCTCCACTCTTTGGGAAGTTTTAATGCACTGATATCATGTGTGGCTCTGAACTGTATATGAATTTGACCTTGCAGCTGCCTCTCCTGATGAAAGGAGGCAGGGCATTTCAGGTTGTTCATATTTATGAGAAGACAGACTTGCTGTCTCCTAAATATCTCATGTGTGGCTCTGAAACTAAAGCGGAATGAAGTATACATGAAGTAATGTTAAAGCTTGAAGACACTGCAATTTTGCCGATTACAGATTAATTGAATCACCACTGTGAAGGTTATACCTTATGACGATTGACTATACTCAATCAGAATGATTTAAGGGTTTTAACTTTGTTGTTACTAAGTGATGTAATTGATGTATGGAGCTATGTACATATTTTGGTATTTCTAACACGGTCATATGAAGTTGATATGTGGAGCCATTTCTGAACGTTTAAATAGTCTGAATCCCAGAACGAATGTGAATGTCTTGAAAGTAATTGATTTATTAGAGTTAAATCAAAAGGGGGAGTTGTAAGGAATATTTGAATGTATTCATGTTAGCTCCAAATGTATAAGTTTAAAAATGAGTGATTGGGTTAAAACTGAGCTGGACTTTGGAGCAAGCACATGTGACTCCAGAGAAGACCATGTGGTGTTGGAAGACAAAGGATTTGGCGGGGGAGGTGACAGCATGTGTTGACTTGCACTGGATGCAAATGCTCTCGCCACATGTGAGTGGGGGAACTCAAGATTGGGGTGATGGGAACATTGGGGCTGCCAATCAAAGTAGAGAGAATCAGAGATCCCTCCCATTGCTTCAGCATATAGTCAGAAGACACAACTGGGTTCAGTCTCTTTCTGCTGGCCGGCTGACGTGATCACCAGGTTGTATGTATGTTTTATGTTGTGTGTATTTGTGTTGTGTGTATTTGTGTTGTATGTATTTTGTGTTATATGTATCTTGTGTTGTAAGTATACTGTGTTTGTATGTGTAGTGTATTGAATGTAATGATTTCTGGTGCATTGTGATATTGCCATTAAATAGAGTATGGTTGACTTGGTGGCACTGAATTCCTTCCATACACAGCTCAGAAGGACGCGGGGATATTAGAAACGTGGAGCGTAAATCCATTATAATATCCTAACAGTCTGGGGTAGAGTTCTTCAGAATTGACGTGGCAACTCTACCGTGCAGTCAGATCGTGGCTGCTGTGACTTGTGATGTGAATTCTCCGGCTGAAGCTCCAAATAAACCATCAGTGTTTGACATCAAAGCTCCTGCTCTTCCCTTGTCTCTTTCCTGAGTCGGTGACTCCCACTGCATTGCTACACAGAAGTTTCCCTTACACTAAGGCTGCATTGAAGAAATCCCATTGAACCCTCAGGTGTGAATAACGTAGCAGGGTTTCTTCAAATGCTTTAGCTAAAACAGCTAAGTCAAACAGCTTTACTTGAGGCCAGGAAAAGGCTAGTCACTGTGACCTTTTTACCTGTGCTCTGGACTATGGTGATTTGTTGTATATGAATGCACCTGCCTATTGCCTGAACAAGTTAGATGCCGCCTATCACAGCGCACTGAGATTTGTCACAAATTGTAAAGCACTTACACATCACTGTACCCTGTATACCAATGCAGGTTTGCCATCACTTACGTACCAGTATACCAATGAGGCTTAGTCATTGGTACACGTTTATTTATAAACCTTTGTTGGGTAAACTCCCAACATATATCTGCTCTCTGATAACACAGAGAGTTGCAAGCAGCTATTGTCTGAGATCGCATGATGTAGTATTGTTAGATGTGCCAAGAGCAAGGATTGTCTTAGGTAAGACAGCTTTTATGTGCGCAGCTCCACTTGCTTGGAACAATCTTCAGCAAGAATTTAAACTGAGCAATCTCATTCCTCTGCATGTTTTTAAAGCTAGGCTAAATGGAATGCTCGTTGATACTATGGGCACTTGTAAATGTCTATAACTATGTAAATGTGTCCTGTAAATATAATGTATGATGTCCTTTATTGTTTTATGTTTCATGTGGAACCTATATGCTGCAGGTCTCCCTTGAAAAAGAGATCAATGATCTCAATGGGACCAATCTCGTTAAATAAAGGTTTGAAATGAAATGAAACGAAACCCTCCTATTGTGTTTGTTTCCCCCCCTTACTTTGGTGTGCGGTCAAATTTGACCGGTCCTGTTTTAACTGCTATTACATTAACACAAAAACCATTAATCATAACCAAATGTCATTTAACACCCTTTCAAACTGTAAATATTGTATCCGACTACTGGTATATATGAAAAACTGCAGTAAATATACAAAGAATAGACACTGAACATGTATTGCGTGTGCCAGGTGTGAGCCATGTGTGATCCATGTGGGGGGGATGGGCACATAAGAGCGGGAAAACACGTGTGTGTGTGTGTGTGTGTGTGTGTGTGTGTGTGTGTGTGTGTGTGTGTGTGTGTGTGTGTGGGCATTTGTTTATGATAGTGTCGTTCGTTCCGGTGCACTCCGGCAGGACTACATCGAGCAATTGTATATGTTCAAATGTCTCCTGTGAAGGATATCATAAAGCCTTAATGCAATCGAATGTAAAACAAAAAAGTTATGTGTGATGAAAGTAGTAAATCGGTCAGATTTGACCCGGACATAACAGGAGGGTAGACCATAATAACTTATGCTCTATCGCAGACCCCAGACTACCCAGTAGGCCAGCATTATATCAAATTCAAGCAGATGCATAGTTATTATCCCCATGTGGGCCGTGTTGGCCCGTGGCACTGTGGTAATGAGTGTTTTGTCGTAAGACTGGGTGGACATGTTTTGGAAGAAAGGCCTGTGTCTGCCCCCCAGAAAAGCTTGGCTTTGAGGATGAACTCTGCACAGCACAAACCTTTATTCCTCCACTCTTGCATCATTCTTCATGGCAGCCCCAAACATGTCAGACTGCTCAATTTTACAAGGATGAATTGGTATGTAGAGTATACAAGAAGAGTGGAAATTGAGGCCGCGTGCTGTTATATCTCTCCGTCTTTGAGCTGTGGGCCTTTGCTGGTTGTGTTATTATACCACTAATTGAATCTGGCTGTGCTGGTTGGCAGTTCTCTCAAGTGAAAACATTCCTGGAGTTGAGGGTTGAAATACTATGCAACATATTTGTATATAGCTGCTGGAAAAAGAGGGCCCCCTCAAAAAGTAGACCGATCGGGTAGAGGCATGTTCTCGCTCGTGTCATCTACAGTACAGTGTTAATGGCTGAGGAAGAAGAGAAGGGGGGAGGTGGCTGGCATGACAACCTACAGCAGGCAGGAGACTTGGTTGCCATGGTGACAAACAAGGATGTTTGCATCAGAGGCAAATCTCAGCGGTCTGCAGCGGAGGGCACAAATGCTGCTCGACTAACAGTAATGGAGAATTGTCGGGGCCAGGAGATGAGAATAGGTGGGGTGAAAGGAGGAATGCCTCTTTCCTTATCTCTCGGCATTCCTTCGCAATCTCTTTTCCACAGCAGGGCTGAGCTATAGTGTAAGAGGGGGGTTCCTTTCCAACGAGGAAATAAGGACTGGTTCAACAGTTTATGCCACTTGCATGGCTGGATTAGAGAGGAGAATAAAACCATCTTCACACAAGGGTCATTTGAAAATATAATGGCTGCAACAATGATTTTGTACGATGACTCTGTCCAATCCATCCAGAGTGAATTTAATTGGCATGCAATGACCTTGATTGGTAGCAAGAGTATACAGTGATGTGATTCACTTGAAAAATCTGCACTCTTCAGTCCAATTTGCACTCTCTTGGCAGGGAAATGGGCAATGAAAGAGGCAATACGTTGTATATCTGTGACAACTACTCATGCTTTCCAGCACATGTTGGAATTATTGTGACACATTTTAAATCCACCAAGGTCATTTGTGTCACCGAGGATGACACTGATTTTAATTGCTTTGTGTATCCCTCCGTGCCACTGTATCTTGCACACACTGCTGGGTGTCGTGTAGCTTTATGATTCATGAATCCTCCAAGGGTTCTCAGGAGCAGCAAGACTTACCTGGACATCCCTTACTCCGTTTCCCCTTGTTGTGCTGAAATATTCTGGGGTTAGCAACAGAGTCATGGGAGCATTTTTGGGCCGTAAAACCACAATTAGCCTTTCCTGCCTCAGATTAGACTCAGCATTATGATTTGAGTAGTGAATGTGTAATTTTTGCTAAAATTGATGCGTTCGACTATGGGATACTCGGCCCACATCACCCAATTATTAGCAAAATGGCAGCTGTTTTACTCTTGCAAAGTCATGAATGAGACGCTGAAGAATGAACACTAGTCATTTAGATTCCAGGCTCATCTCCATGCTGACACTAACACTGCCAAAGTGAAGTGGCTAAATCAACAGGGGGAAATAGTGGAGCACCTCTAATCTAATCATTTCAGACAAAAAGACTGAACAATGGGGGCGAAAAAGACAATTACACAAAGAACAGCAGTTGGTAAGGTTATTACTGACATTACCCTGGGGGTGATGTTCACTTCCTCCTCTATTTTTTTCCCAAGTCAGTCACTGCCTTGATATCAGCACGTCTTGCAGGTGCATCATGGGATGCCCCCATGTGTCTTTAGGGCTGGGTGGATGTGCTTGAGCATTTCAGGTAAGCACAGGGAGAGTTTTTTTTTAAAACGCCTCATTACATTCATGAAACATTGAAATTGTCCTCCAGGGCCTCTTTTTTTAATACTGCCTGCCCTTCAGTAATAATTAATCTAGTCTTTCATCAAGCAAAGGGGATGTTTCGCCCACTATGTAGAGGCGAGGCTGGGGGCTCAGGAGGACAGACGAGGAGCACACAGGACAGGGCTGGCTCGTGTCCCTGAGTAGTCCCACACACCCAGATGGTATTAATCTCTAATAACTAATAATCTAATAACCCCCCACAGCACCTTCGGGCAGCAGCAGGAAAAATACTACGGGTAGATTATGCCTTCTACCAAGTATGAATCAGGATATTAAAAAATTGTAGGAGAGCAAAAGCAATTTCCCCCTAAAGGAGATTTTAAAATTACAGCTCTCAGACTGGAGGTTTTGCCATAAAATCATTTTCCTGTCCTTACCTATCACAATGAAACAGCTCCCCTCCGCCACCATCGCTATACGTGTACACCCAAGATAACTTCTGTAAATGAAAATCTCTCTGACAGACAGTCGAGACAAAGCCAGGAAATAAAAAAACTCCTTAAATACACAATGAAAGGATTCAATGAATAACATCCAGTAAAACTATCTTAACATGAATTAATTCTACCGTTTCTGATTACATTCACTTATGTGTATTTAATTAAGCAGACTGCAAACTGAGGCAGACGTAGTATATCCAACACAGACTTGTTTTTTGACTGGCTTCATTAGACATTGTTCACGCTGTGAGGCTGATCCTTTCCGACTCACTGCGACTTAAACGGCAACTGTAAAGTTGCAGCAGATAAATATGAGTTTGAATGCAGTTGCATACAGCTGGAAGAATGGGCTTTTGGCTGAACTGAACAATGCTTTGGTTCATCCGCACAAATTGCGTTGGGAGCAAATGTCCATCTCTTTACACCATGTGATGCCGCACTGTCACAAAAGCTTTGTGATGGAGCCGAATTGTATTAAATTCATAAAGGTTGGCAGGTGGACTTTTTTGCTTTGATAGCTTTGGCTCAAACGATAACAAAATAACACGATGTAAAGAAAAACTTTTTTTAATGAACATGTATGTGACATTGTTAAGCTGTGTCAATACAATGTGAATGTGTGTAATGTAATCATGTAATCTGAGTCTTATCTCGTGGGTCTACAGAGATCAAGCAGTCCTGACTTCTATACAGCCTGTCAAACACCGAGCTTGAAATCAGGACTTAGACCAAGATAATGAGCTTGTCAGGCCTCTAAAACAGCTTTTATAGCCCAGTAATAAAAGCTGTGTGGTGGACCTTTTCCAATTAGTGCCTTATTACTTTACTCATGATGTAACTAGGGTGGTCTTTGTGAAATGTTTTTCATAAGCAAGGCGCTGATGTTAGTGTCAAACTAAACAGATAATGAGGTGGAATCATTCTTTTTTTGTCCTCATAACTGAATCGTTTCTACTGTATCAGGTTGACTATGACCAAAATCCTGAGAGACTGCAACAAAGTTCAATCTCAATTCTCCCTCGGAGTAGCTTTGCCAAGAAGCAGCTAATGAGATTTTGGACAGAAATTATCAGTGCGTTTGAAATGTGTGGGTTTAAGGTGAAAATAACATGTTGTCATTGTTGGGAAAATCAATTCAGTTACATTCATTTTAATTTGGTTTATCAAATCGAGTCCGACCGATCAGTTTGAGTGTGAAATATTCACAACAATATCCCTTGTTATGACTGTTAGAACAATGTATACTCTCACATTTGAATGGAAACTACAGGAAACAAGAGGATTTGCATACAAGCTTGTGGAGAGGTTTAGAAAGCGGTAACACTTTACAATAAAAGGTACACAAAATGTGCTTAGTTACTGAGTAGTGAATAAGGAACGACTAGATAGTTAATGGTTAGTTAATGAGGAGTTCCTCAGTGACTGTGATTGAAGAACTGACGGTTAGTTATTGGTAAACAGACTGGGGGGTACTGTATTAATGAATTATTCATCAACCAGTTGAGCCCCGAGCCTGTTTTTCAGGCCTCAGGCTCAAAAATGACATTCCCAGAACAATCTTCACTTCTAAAAAGGGAACATTAATAATCTTTTTTCTCAAAGTAATGATAAACTTGTGAGTTGGATGTAGAAGAGTCAGAATCAATATAGATGTTTTTTATTTACAACTTTTGATCAGAAACAGCAAAAGATAAGCCAAATTGGCCATGTTTTCTCCGTAAAGCTACGTTGTGTGATGTTCTGATCCCCGAGTGATGATACTTATATTTCTGGAATCTGTGGAATCTCAGTTTGCTAATCGATATTTTGTTGGTGCAGATCCGATAAGTAATAAGGGTATTTTACCATGAGTTCTGTACTAACTGAGTTTCCTGTCTTCTGTTTTTGTAGTGATGTGACGTGCAACGTGGATGTTAAAGGACCTTGTGTGTTTGTTGTCCTCAGGTATGTTTGTATTATATTTGATTACTCAAAGATACCGTATTTTCCGGACTATAAATCGCGGTTTTTTTACCTGTCTGGCTGTATCCTGCGACTATACTCCGAAGCGACTTATTTATTGAATTTCGTCTGACTGCGTTCAAACTCCGGCCAATAGATGGCACAATATACAATGTGATAACTGAAAACTGCTGAAGCACCGAAGAAAAAAAAGTCACGTAACCTTCCAGGATGTTTTGGGATGAATTGACACAGCATGGGCTTCAGTGACGACCGACACCATCCTGTCGGGATTCAGAAAGGTCTAATCGGAGCGGAGAGTCTGAGCACAGCCCGGAGCAAGACATGCTGCTTCATCGACACCGGAGTTGGCGGAAGTGTTTAACAGCGACTGTATAAATACAGTGAGAATTCCGAGTGGCTAAGCTAATTAGCAGCTAGGCTAATTAACGTATCAGTATTATGTGCCGTAGCTCATTGTGTGGATTATTTTGTTTATTCAGCTCAGTCAGTCGGGCAGTTAATAACAGTGTGCCATGTCTGTATTGTGTTTACAGTTTCACCAATTCATTAAACTTCAGTAAAGCTGACATCTGTGGCATTTTCCCGGGTCGCCGAGGGTGCTGGCGTTGTTTGTTCGCCGCTCCTCCGCCCAAAATATTGTTCTTTAGTCCAGATCAGAACCTCTCCTGTCTGGCTCTCTACTTTTGAAACGTCAGTCATCAGCGAAAATAGCAGCATCTCTATATCGAATCGACAGATATTTGTTGTCATCTCTTTCCTGCTCACCGGTCCCTAGCCCGCTAGCTAGCTAGCATTATCGGACCTAGCAGGCTGCTACCTAGATGCTCCTCGGCTCCCTGACGTCTGCCGAGCTAACATTTCTGTCTCCACCCCAACTCCACCCTAACTCCGCGGCTCGTGTGGGTCTTCCCATCCCGCTGCGATCAGCCGGCTTCCCCGCCGACATCGTCTCTCCCTGCCGCCTACAGCCGGTGGCTATCAAGCTAGCTAACCAGCTAGTAGGCTGGTCACCCGGCTCCCACTCTGCACCAGGCTGTCAGCACCTCCTACGATTCTCCTCTGGAAACCACTGGAATTATTCTCCTGATATGCTGTGGATTATAATTCTCATTTTATCTGGACTCACACCGCTCCTTCTTCCACGGTCATCCGGCTCCTGGTCTCTGCTGCCCGGGTCCCCAGCATTAGCTAGCTCCGTGCTAGCGCCACTTCACCGGATCATGCCGCCGCTCTACTCCCTGTCAGATCTCCGCTCCTTCAATAACCGCCTGCGTCCGGACTGCATGGACATCCTCGCGGATTATGAAATACTCCGCAAACGCCGTCCTTCACACAGAGGCTCTGGCCGTAAGTTTTTATTTCATTCCACGTCTCCACACTCCATCCCGTCCATTCGGTCCTGTCACACGCCCATACTACGCCATCACAACAAACAACACGTGAATCTGACCAATCTCCTTCCACTCCCCCGGTCCACACAACCCCCCCCAATGCAACGCCACCTCAGAGCAGCCCTGCTCAACACACGCTCCATCCACAATAAAAGCCACATTCTGAATGAATTCATTAAAGACAATAACCTGGACTTTCTGTATCTGACCGAAACATGGCAAAAACCCCTGGACTATTTTTCTTTAAATCAAATCACCCCAGCAGGATTCACATACATTGACAAACCTCGCCCACAAGGGCGGGGTGGTGGTATAGCTGCTATTATCAGAAAGGAAATAAAAGCTACCATAATCCCCATCCCTGATGTTTCTTCATTTGAACACCTGATCTTTAAACTCTCTGGTCCCACTCCCCTGGTCACAGCCATCATCTACCGTCCCCCGAAGCCAAACCCCTCCTTTCTCTCCGATCTCTCTGACATTCTCACTCAGCTTTCTGCTATATCCCCATCTGTTCTCCTCTTAGGTGATTTTAACATTCATGTTGACGACCCGACCTGCAAATATGCCTCTGAATTTAAGGAAACCCTTCACTGTTGCAACTTCTCTCAACACATCAACTTCCCAACACACAGCCGTGGTCACATCCTGGACTTGGTCTGCTCCACTGGTCTCACCATCCACCATCTGTCCAGCCTCAATCTCCACATCTCTGATCACCTGGCCATCCTCATGGACATCAACATCCCCATCCCCGCCCAAAAGCAAAAACGCACAATAACCTACAGAAATCTCAAATCCATCTCACCTTCAGCAATCACTGCCTCCATTACCTGCAAGATGTCTGTCTCCCCCTCCCCACTTTCGGAAAACCCATCTGAACTTGTGGACTATTATAACAGCACCCTCTCCTTCTGTCTCAATGAACTGGCCCCCACAAAAACAAAACATGTCTCTTTCATACACTCCGCCCCCTGGTATACCCCTGAACTCCGCCAAATGAAATCAAGGAAACGTCAACTTGAACGCCAACACAAGAAAACCACACTAACAGTCCATCTTCAAATCTACAAAGACTATCTCCAGCAGTACAGTAACGCACTCAAAGCAGCCCGGTCTAATTACTACTCACAACTCATTCAGTCTGGCTCCAGCAACCCCAAGCGTCTGTTCTCCACCATCAGCAAACTTCTCAAACCCTGTGACAACGCCACCTCATCCTTCACCACCGAACAGTGCAACTCCTTCCTCTCGTTTTTCCAAACCAAAATCAGCAACATTTACAGCAATCTGACACCCTCATCAGCACCCCCCACCTTCCCTCCTGGCTCCCCCCCCTTCACCTCACACCCCCTGTCCCACTTCTCCCCTGTGACCCCCATGCAACTGTCCGACCTCATGACTGGAATTAACTCCACCTGCACACTTGACCCAATGCCCTCCAAATTTGTTAAAGAGAGCCTCCCTGCCATCTCCCAACTCATCGCCACCATCATTAACTCCTCCCTCAGATCTGGATCAGTTCCCCCCTCTCTCAAACTGGCTGCTGTCACACCCATTCTCAAAAGACCTGGACTCACACCTGACATCATGTCCAACTTCCGGCCCATCTCAAATCTCCCCTTTCTGTCCAAAATACTTGAACGTGTCGTTGCCTCACAACTTAAAGCCCACCTCAGCTCCAATGATCTCTTTGAGCCATTTCAATCCGGTTTCCGATCAAAACACAGCACCGAAACAGCTCTTCTCAAAATCACAAACGACCTCCTCCTCTCCTCTGACTCTGGCAACCTTAACATCCTCATCCTCCTCGACCTCACCGCAGCATTCGACACCATCAACCACGCCATCCTGCTGTCCCTCCTCGAATCATCACTGAACATCACCGACACTGCACTCTCCTGGCTGAAATCCTACCTCACCGACAGACATCAGTTTATCAACATCAACAACTGCACCTCCTCCACTGCTCCTCTGTCCCAAGGTGTCCCCCAGGGTTCGGTGCTTGGCCCCCTCCTCTTCATCCTCTATATGCTCCCCCTTGGCAAAATAATTCGTCGCCACAACCTTCAATTTCACTGCTACGCCGATGACATCCAACTTTATATCTCAACAAAAACCATCACCCCCACAACACACTCCACTCTCACCAACTGTCTCTCAGAAATAAAAGCATGGATGCAAACAAACTATCTCCAACTGAACAGTGCCAAATCAGACATCATCATCATTGGCCCCCCATCCCGTATCAAAGACATCCAGAATTTCAACTTCACCATTGACAGCCACACTCTATCTCCCCCCCCTCACATCCGCAACCTCGGAGTCATCTTCGACAGTCAGCTCAAATTCAACCACCACATAAATCACATCACCAGGACAGCCTTTTTCCACCTCAAAAACATTGCCCGTCTCCGCCCATCACTCTCCTCCTCTGCTGCTGAAACCCTGATTCATGCATTCATCACTTCACGACTCGACTACTGCAATAGCATCCTCTACGGCATACCATCCAACCTAATCAATAAACTCCAACATATCCAGAACTCTGCTGCCCGCCTCCTCACCCACACCCGCTCCCGAGACCACATCACTCCCGTCCTCCAGATCCTCCACTGGCTCCCCGTCCGTCAAAGAATCATCTTCAAAGTCCTCCTCATTACCCACAAAGCCCTCAACAATCAGGCCCCCCCCTACCTCACAGACTTGCTGCACCACCACGCCCCTTCCCGCTGCCTCCGCTCATCAGATGCCAACCTCCTATCCATCCCCACCCGCACCAATCACCGGACCTGGGGGGACAGAGCCTTCTCCGTCGCTGCCCCCCTCCCTCTGGAACTCACTCCCCCAACCCATCAGAGACTGCACTGACCTCACCACCTTCAAAAAACTCACAAAAACTCACCTCTTCAATCTGGCTTTTAATGTGTGATTGTTTACTATATATTTATTTGTTGTTCCTTCCTTTTCCCTTCACTATATCTGTAAAGCGTCTTTGAGCACCTGTAAAAGCGCTAACAAATTAAATATATTATTATTATTATTATTATCTGTGCTGGAGTTTCTTTGAAAGTGTTTAACTGGATGGATTGCTAGCTCGGTGATAGTGAGACCTTCACAGCGACACAGAGGATGAAGACTTCAGTGGATAAATGTGACTTATACACCGAAGCGACTTATACAGTTGCAAGAAAAAGTATGTGAACCCTTTGGAATTACCTGGATTTCTGCATAAGTTGGTCATAAAATGTGTTCTGATCTTCATCTAAGTCACAACAATAGACAAACACAGTCTGCTTAAACTAATATCACACAAACAATTATATGTTTTCATGTTTTTATTGAACACACCATGTAAACATTCACAGTGCAGGGTGGAAAAAGTATGTGAACCCCTAGGCTAAAGACTTCTTCAAGAGCTAATTGGAGTCAGGAGTCAGGCAACCTGGAGCCCAATCAATGAGACGAGATTGGAGGTGTTGGTTAAAGCTGCCCTGCCCTATAAAAAATACACACCAGTTTTGAATTTGCTATTCTTAAGAAGCATTGCCAGATGTGAACCATGCCTCGCACAAAAGAGCTCTCAGAAGACCTACGATTAAGAATTGTTGACTTGCATAAAGCTGGAAAGGGTTACAAAAGTATCTCTGAAAGCCTTGATGTTCATCAGTCCACGGTAAGACAAGTTGTCTATACATGGAGAAAGTTCAGCACTGTTGCTACTCTCCCTAGGAGTGGCCGTCCTGTAAAGATGACTGCAAGAGCACAGCGCAGAATGCTCAATGAGGTGAAGAAGAATCCTAGAGTGTCAGCTAGAGACTTAAAGAAATCTCTGGCACATGCTAACATCTCTGTTGACGAATCTACGATACGTAAAACAATGAACAAGAATGGAGTTCATGGGAGGACACCACGGAGGAAGCCACTGCTGTCCAGAAAAAACATTGCTGCATGTTTGAAATTTGCAAAAGAGCACCTGGATGTTCCACAGCACTACTGGCAAAATATTCTGTGGACAGATGAAACCAAAGTTGAGTTGTTTGGAAGGAACACACAACGCTATGTGTGGAGAATCCAAAGGGTTCACATACTTTTTCTTGCAACTGTATATGTTTCTTTTTTTCGACACGTTTTTTGACAAGAGCGACTAATACTCAGGTGCGTCTTGTAGTCCGGAAAATACGGTAATGTTATCTTGGCAATTTCATAGTTATTCTGCGATCCAGATGACATAGGAGATGTCCATTCTTCCACATACTCTATTGATAACGAGTCACCTGCAGTTGTGACCATAATTGCCAACCCTCCCAATTTTCGCGGGAGACTCCCGATTTCATAGCCTTCTCCCGGTTTCCTCCGGGGGTCATATTTCTCCCGCATTTCTCCCGATTTCTGACAAAATCAGATTTACACATGACTGTTGCCACCCGGACTTTATTAGAGCTACACCATTGTTTGGTTTCCATAGTAGCGCGTCTCTTAAGTAGCGTGCGTGTAATAGATTGTTTTTAACATTGACAGTATCTTAACTGTTACCTTTGTTAATGTAGTTTAATTGTAGGATGTTTGGAAAAGATGAGAAGGTATTTTGTCTGCGCTTGTTTGTGTTTGTTTTGGAAACTTTGACTCTTGTCAAAATTCTTCCCTTTTATCAGGTATGTAGATAGTACAAAACCATAACAAATTGGGCCAAACTATAACATAACATGTGTAAGGAGTGTTTTAAAGTAGTTGTGTGAAATATTGAGTGTTATTATTACGTTTTATCAGCTTGGGCTGATGTGTGTGATAGCCGAGAATGTGTAACGTCTACATGGTTACATGAACAAACACTGCGTAGCGCGCATTTGCCGCCATCTTGTGTATTGTGTATGCACAAAGTTATGTAATATGTTGTCTTTATATTTTAGTTAAATAATTCTGTGAGGGTTCTGCTATGTTGTCTATTATATTATCTTATCAATGATATTGTGGTAATTAAGGAGTCTCATGATTGAAATACAGTGTTAATAGCCAAGTTGTATGTGCTATTGAAAGGTGTTGCATTTGTTGACTGACTCGAGTAAAGTACCGGGGAATGAAACCTAACTTTGACTCTTGTCAAAATGCTTCCCTTTTATCAGGGGCGTAACATGCGCAACTAACTAGAGAGTCACAGAAAAACAGAACAAGAATCGTCAACTCGACCCTCTGCCCACTCCTTTCCTGGTCCAGAGGGTCAAGAGGATGGTGATACAGGCCGCAAGGCATTGCACTCAGAACTACAATAAGTATGTTAATGTTAATCTAACACCTCCGGCGTACCTCCACTAGCTCATCAACTGTCAACAGGAGGGCAGGGGGAGCCTCGCTGCGGGGAAGCAGTGTGCGGACCTGTCAGCGCAACTTACATGATGCCGAATTTAACAAATTTAAATAATTTGTTTAAACGGCATAATGATAAGGACGATCGTCCGTTCTGTGATTCTCCAGAACACACAGATGGCCAGTCCGCCCCTGTGTAGCATATTATTTCGATGAGAGATGAGCAGATCGCCACTGGGCTTTCAACTAAATACACAGCCACGCAAAAACTGCAGCATTTGTACTGCTCCTTATGAGTACTGCAATTTGTGAAGTGCTTTCCTCCGTGGGGAAACGATCAGCACCACGGAGGAAAGCGGCAGAAAGTCACCTGGAGTTAAAGAGAGCGGGGCTTCGTTGCGTGCATGGCTTCCTTCTGCGGGTAACGGAGAGACGCGCTCTGGCGGCGGTCTCGTTCAGGATCCGAAAATATTTTTTTTATATTTTGCACACTTATTCCACTTATTCCTATTGTGCCACTGGTTACGGTGGCACGCGTGCCAGGGGTTGCCGACCCCTGATCTAGTCGTTCCTTATTCACTACTCGGTAACTAAGCACATTTTGTGTACCTTATTTTAAAGTGTTACCTAGAAAGCATATAACAAGTGTTTATGCGCAAAATAAGTTGATATCCAAAGACAATGCAGTGGTTAATGTGCAAAACAACATTGTAGAAAATGATCTCACCCAGTGATGCCATGCCGGCTTGCTAACGGGTGATGTTCAATATTTCATTCCCAAGAAGAAAACAAACACAGTTAATAGAAAACTGTGTGCAGCCATGTTTATTTGGAGGAACTGAAACACTGAGCAAGTTAATTTAGGGAGATTTCATGCTTAATGATAGAAATGTTACATTTCAGAAGTGATGCATGTTTACTTCATTTTTTTTTTTTGTACAGAGAAAGCAACTCCTCTCTTTCTGCTACTGAATATATGAAGTTTGAACTTTGAAGGACAGATTGATTTATGATTGACTGCTGTGTCTTTTGTTCTCATTTAAAGATACGTTTGATTACTTCCCCCATTATATTGAGCATATTTATATTTTTTACAGTATTCAAGCAATGTATTTATCCTACTGTGCAAATCATTGATCAAATCCAAAAGGACATCATGAATTCATATTTTCCTGAACTCTTTAAAACATGATAATCCTGTAATACATCCTCACATCATTATGCATTGTTTGTTATCCGCTATTGATTATGATGATAATAAGGCTGCCCCCTCAAATGTTAATTAGTTATGCTTTCTTCGTGCAGAAAGAATCATTTCTAAAAATTCTGATGAGCACTACTCAAGATTTAAAGTGATGCTATTGCATGATTACGTTTTAGTGAACAATGACTTTAATCAGCCCTACTGTATGTGATACACGGATAAGGAGACTGTGATTATAAGGAAAACAAGTCTAGCATTAGAGCACGAAAACTAGCCCAGAGGCATGCATCTCCAGCAGAATGACTCAGTGTCTGGTGACGATGTCACTGATCTGGGCACGTCCCTCCTCACAGGCACCCACTACCAAATGGCCACACAAGGTCAAATCATAAGAGAGATGCTATTTATAAACTCCATTTTGTATTTTCTATCCAGAGCAAAAACAAAGACTTCCTGCATTATTTTTCTGACCTGCTGCTTCAGTTACACTTGTGCTCCTTTCACTCTGTATCCATTTTCTACAGCAATAAACTGTTTAACAATGAGATGCTTCAGCCAAATGCAAATAAATACTGGCAGATAAATACTGGCCTTTTTATCCTTGCCTTCGGCTATAAGGTAAAGATTTTTCAGCCAAGGTGAAAGGTGGGCATCTGTCGAACATCAGGCTCGGGACTATGGGCCTGTACTACTCATTAATAGCTCTTTAACAAGCCCGATACAAGCAGACAACACGTGATTAATTTGGAGGTCAACATTTGCCCCTACTCTCTGAGTCTTTGTGTAAATAACATTAAGAGATGATGTGTTGAGCTCTTACAGCCAAAAAGAGGAATTCACAATCTGTTGAGCTTTATCACGCAACTTTAAAAAAAGTCCTGGGCAATTATGACAACCAGTCAGGACATAAGAAATGCTCATTGCCTGTTTCAAAAGGCTATTGCCAGCCAACAGTCCATGCTGCATCCATCAGTTCGTGCTCAGCCTGTCTGATTCAGTTAGTGCTTATGAAATGGAGCATCTGCAGAAGCTCCTAGAGAGTATGTAAACATAAGCTCTGCCTTGGGAAATGAGCTGAGGGGTCATTTAGATTTGGGTGGGTGAAGCATAGAGTGCTGCCTTGCTCTCACTCTCTCTGTCACCTGGTAACAGCTTGACACATGGGAGCTTCCTAGCTAATGTATTCTGAGCGTGAGGCTAAACAGCAACACCTGAGCAACCCCAAACCCACCCCCCTGCCTCTCTATTCTCTAGCATTGCATTGGCCGATCCAGCCTCCTGAGATATTAGGTAATCCTAGAGCAGGCGAGAGGTGATAGGCCGCCCGTCTTTTATGATACCTTATTTGTCAGCAAAGCCACGCTACAATCACC
Source organism: Harpagifer antarcticus (assembly GCA_902827135.1). NCBI lineage: Eukaryota > Metazoa > Chordata > Actinopteri > Perciformes > Harpagiferidae > Harpagifer > Harpagifer antarcticus. Next base: position 5,643,596 of record CADEHL010000525.1, read on the forward strand.
ACGGATATGCTTGACATGGTTGCAGAGAGCAAGGAGTCACACATTATATGTGTGCTGTGCAGTAGCTATTCGACAATCTATCAGAAAACCTGTGGGAGGTGATAAGCCTCCTTTACAGGAAGAAGGGTGCCCACCAATCACAACAGCAGCAGAGATATTGGGTATGCAACTCAAGTGGCTCTGGTATCTGATCATTGTATAGATTCCTCAGCTTACAGGATTGTGTCAATGAGCAGGTACTCATTATCGTTGGTGAGTTTGTTTAAGAGACTAAGCAGAAGGTGCAGAGAGGAACAAACGCATGCTGGAGAAAAAGTCACAGACAGAGAAGGAGGTCTATTTTCAAATGGCATTACAGCTCATTTCCCAATCAATAGCTTGCCTCTTTCCTCCTTTCCCGAGATAAACCCATCACAATTGAAGGATGGAGGATAGTGGAGAAAAAAAGGACAGGGCATGAGAGACGCAGCCGGCCCATTTTATCTGATGAAGAGAGGTGAACAAACGGAGGGATTAGCTTCTATGGGATGAAAGCAGCTGCTCGTCTGTCTCCATTCCCCACCCCTCCTCTCCTTGTCTCTCCATCCGCCCACACATCCACACCGTGGTCTCCCCTCGCAACCAGAGACATGCTCTATATGTTGCCGCCAATCTGATATCACCAGCTGCGCTCCAACCTGTACCTACACCAGTGTACAAGCAAACAAGCTAAAAGACAATTGTAGCACATGGCTGTGAAAGCTGCGGGGAAAAAAGGGCGCCAAAAACTGTGTGTCATGAAGAGGGGCTGGGAGTTGTAGCAAAGTGTACTTCCCCTGTGCCACCTTCGAAGCACCCACCCTTCCCGATTATGTCATCAATACATCAACACACTTCCAACCCGGCCACAAAAACACACCCACAACAAACAACAAGGGACACCCCATTTCTTTGTAACTTCTGGGGTTGCCCAAAAAAGGAAAGCTGGGTTCCTACCTGGCAACAAGAGCACACCTTCAGCTCCAAATCTGCTCGCCCTGACCAGAAGGCACGCTCATCTGGAGTAGGAGAAAGGAGTCTAGAAGAGAGAGAGTATGTTTGTGTGTGACTGTGAGGCTTGGAGAGAAACAGAGGGAGAGAGAGGGAGAAAGTGAGAGGTGGAGCTTGGTTTGGAGGAGAGAGGGAGGGCTGGATGATGGCTCTGTCTGCCGTCTATACAGCCAGTCTTATGGGAGCAGTTTGGATGGCGCTAGATCGCCCCTCTGTTCAAACCAAAGCGGCGGATGCACATCGTGAAAGTCTGAGAGACAGAAAACCCGGGGGCAGAGAACGGGAGGAGGAGGTGTGAGAAAGACAGGAGAGACTCAGGGGTGTTTAAGCCGGCAACGTCACACGGCAGTTCCTAGGAATCCCTCCAGTAAGAGGGACACTGCATCACTGAGTCCTTGGCTGTGATTGGACAGGTAGTGGGGAGAGGCCAAAGGATGTTGGGCAACAGTGTGTAACCTAAGATGACCCTTTCTGCACATATTAACATGCTCCGTTTGTGTTACACTGCCCCTCTGGGAACCTGTCACCTTCAAGGACACACAAAAAGATCCCCGCCCCTCAGATCTTAGTATCCATGGGAGCATTTCTCTGTGTGTGAGTTCATAGTAGTGACGTGCCCTTGCACATGAACAAACACACACACCACCCTACAAGAACTTGAAGGGAAGATGATTTCCCCCGAGAACAGCCACACAACACACCTGCAAGGACAGTGTTTCATTAGAGTGATTGAATATGTTGTCAAACTGACCTCAACACCAATGGAAAGGTTTTAGTGAGTATAGACCAAATCAGATCCAATATGCTATTCAACACTACTGATTTTGAATAATTCAGCTATACATACGAGTTGATTTATAATGTTCATTCTAATTTTGATGATTGTATTAATGTACGCTTAAGGATTATTCTTTTGGCCTTTTTTTATATGGAGGTGAGATGTTAACGCAACAATGAGCCACGGGTCGGATTTGAACCAGGTTGGGAATATTTCTCCATCATATATATAGAGACTATGGTCATTAAACCCTTAAAAGTCACATATATGCTCCCATTCAGGAAATTAACCACTTAAGAATTTAGAAGAAATGTTATCAGGTGACTCTTGATTCATGAATATGGAGGTTACCAGTAATGCCATTTCTAGCTAGCTCAGGCCGCATTCAATGTTTTCCATTGGCTGCACAAGAGATCAGAATATAAGTTTGGCCCAGCTGCACTCAGAGGTCAGATAGAAACCTGCAGCAGAATGAATAGAGCTCTCTCTCCTGTGTTTTCTCATGAAACCATGTGAGGAGTTATTCAGGAGGAGCTTTATGAGGTGTTGCCATGCAGGTAAAACCAATGTTGACTTTATATTTGAAAAAACACCTGTGGGTGTGAAAGGGTTGATCACTGAATGTGAAGTCAAAGGCGGGACCCCAGCGACACTACGCAAATAATAAGCGGGTATAAATAATGGTTGGATGGAATGGTAATTAATTATTATACATTATAAATCTAAATCAAAAGAGTGGTGTCAGCGTGGGTTTGGTTTAATTATTGAATGCAATTACAGCTAGATCCTTTATGCTCATTTACTCATGGAAACTAATATGCACTTGGATTTAAAAATGTGTTTTGCTGTAAAGTAATACAATGCCAATACAGTGTGAGGCAAAGAAATCAAATTCAAATGTACACAGGTATCAAAAACTAATTTTGGTGTGGACATCAAAAATGATGTGACAAACATTATCGGTTCAAAGCAATGATAGAAGTAGAATTAAAGAAATTAAATGAATTCCAAACCATGGGCTGATTAACCTTTGGTATAGTTGGTGGGATGATGGTACGAACTTTTTTTTGTTTGCTTCTTTAAACATTTAAGTCTTGGTAAAAGGAAATTGTAAACCGAAAAAAATTGTAAGGCAATCTATTTCTTTATCTTCTTTCATGTAATTGTTTTATCTCATCAGTCTGGTCCCCTCTAAAACCAAAAATAAGAGAGTCTGACTATTTCCAGTCACATACTCGGCTTCTGTGGTGATCTCTGTTTCACCTGCACTTAAATGTCATCCTCCTCTGCACGTTTTCTATCAAGGGAATCCAATAATCAATAGTCCGTTTATAGTAACAAATCATTTTTTCATTCACAACATCATGACCATATCCTATACCCAACATAAACATAAGGTACAAATAATGTTCCAAAAATATATGAAATTGTATATTTTTATAAGTTTTTGGGGTGAGAAGCCCTTTACACTGTACCAAATATGTGCACCTAAAACTGCCATTTGCAAAATAAAGAATAATCTTTACTCGGTTTGATTGCTGTTGATTTATAATAACTTAACTTTGCCAAGATCCTTTTTGATTTAATTTTGAATATTTTGATCTATACCTATTTTAATGTATTCTAGTTTCTTAACAGCTGATTAAGGCAGAGTTTGAACATTTTCAGAAAACTAAGTTCTTTAACTTCTCCTTCTCAATAGACTGCAGTATTGATGGGGCAATGTTTACCTTTGTGCAATGCCTGATAATAGGTCCGTGTATCAGTCTACCAAAAACAAAAAAATCCAGCCAAAGTTAAACCTCTTGTCCTTGAGAGTCTCCGGCCAAGGCTCTGGCCGTGGGTTGTGCAGCGCCAATTGGCCCTGATAGCAGTTTGTCTTGATATGAAAGAGCTCCTTGGTTTGGATGGGCTCCACTGGCACCCTGACATCGTCTACAACAGGAACACCAGCTGCAACCTCCCTGGTCCATTTCAGCATTAGTTTGGCCCTGTTGTGGCTCTGGCTCTGTACCATTCAGCCTCCCCACCAGGCAGCTAGCACTACACAAGCCGGGCCCTGAGAACTTCCATCCTGGAGGACAGAGGTGACTCTGAGGCCTGGACATGACGGGGCAGCAAATATTGCTGACCCCTCGCTGTACAAGCGCTGTCCTTTGTCACAGAGTCTCTCATTTAATGGGCACAGAACAAAATCAAAGTGACAATATTAATCATGTAGTGGGGAAAATAATTAGAGGGCCAATAAAGGAGTCCCTTCCCCCACCCTCCAACATAGAGCAGATTAGCGCTCGGCTCAGTGAGTGATGAGAGGATGCTGGGGTGATTTTGAATGTGGCCATCAGTAGCCAATTAGTTTACAGACACCCGAGCTCAGCCAGCAAAGGTGATTATCAATTAGGGGTCGACCGATATTCCGCTCGGTATTGGCCTTTTTTTTATCAAATTGCCGATAAAACTTTGGCTCTGATGCGGCCGTTTCTCTGGCTGCAGTCACCACTCGGTGTACACGAGCAATGTCACGCCCACAGCGCTATCTGATAGACTATTACTGAAGATTTTCCGGGCGGGAGCCAGCCAGAGAGGCGGGACCTTCTCAGATTACAGGCAGGTGCGAAACAACGCAAACACAGATTGAAGCAAGCAGCAGCGCTGAGCGGCAGAGCCATACATGTGTTAAACCGAAGTTCAATAAACTTCCCAATCCCCTATGCTGAAGTTGCAAAAACACCACGATTTTATACGATACGAAATTACTTTATTTGTCAGATCAAATCTGAAATTTGACTTGCGTCACAGCAGCTCCATGTCCAACATCAACAGACAAGCCATATTATGATACAATTCTATCCGTTTCCCAGTTACACAGGGACGCGGGGTGTCAGTCAGAGTTGGGGGTGCGTGAGGCATCTCGCAGCGGAGTAACTGCGGCGCGAAGTGGGGGCGGCGAGTGGAGCCTCGCAATTTTTCAGGTTGATATGCGAAGCTCATTAGCTAGCCAACATGTATCTAGCAAATGTTTAGCTAAATATTAGAAGTGAGGCTACTAGACTAACGTTAGGTCTACTGTAAATTAATAGCCTCACTCTTAATAGTTTGCAAAACATTAGCTAGCACTAGTGTTTTGCAGTTGCTAGCAGTTTATTGGGATTTTATGCTAGATAGACAGGCATTGTTTTGATATAATAAATTAAGCATTATTGTTTGTTAAGCATGTCAGCCTGCAGCCCCACTTCTTGTCTCTCTCTAATTCATTGCAGATGGCTGCACTAAAGCAAAGGACACATAGAGGAAACCAGTTGTAAGATGTTTAAAAGTTCATTAAACATAATATATGCTTAAATGCATTTCAAAGAAGTTGTGTTGAGTTGTGTTGGAGTTTGTGTTATTCTACATCAGTGACCACCAACTGGCGGCCCGCGGGCCACATCCGACCCGCCAGACATTCTCATCCGGCCCGCACGACGGGGTGACTGTGGCGTTTGCGGAGTGGTTACTGCGTTCGCCCCCCACCCATTTTTTTACAACGTCTCGTGAGTAAGGTGCAGTACCGGAGTCCAACAGAGAGGCAGCAGCTGCGGGACAGTAGACTGCGTACTGCGAAACCTTCCCTTCCTTGAAGAATAAGTGATCCTTCGTTGTGAAGAGTCTGCTTTGTGTGCTCTGCACCACAGCAGCAGCCCCGCTGCAACAGAGTCCAACAGAGAAGCAGGAGCTGCGGGACAGTAGCCTAGAAGCAGGGTTGGGTTGTAACGGAATATGTAACGGCGTTAAGTAATCAGAATACAAAAATCAAGTAGGCTAACTGTATTCAGCTGGCGTTACATTTGAAAAACGAGTAATCTGATTACACTTACTTTCGTAAACCTGAAGTGAATAAATTTTGGAACACTTATTGGAATTATTGGTGGAAAAGTTTCCTCACAAAATGTAATATTCATTACCGGCAGAACTGTGTGCACACTGCACAGCGCTGCAGCATGTCTGTGAGAGAGAGAGATGCAGCGTGTCTGTGAGGCCCCGCCCCCCACACGCAGATGAGAGAGATCTCTTTTAAACTATATTGAAAGTTAGAAACGGAGATGGTTAGATAAAATGTGCAAGATAACTTTGATGTAGCATTTCTTTATTGTCGAAATGATGACATTTATAACGGGATCAAATCAAAGTGAATGGCCTGCTGCTGCTGAATGCATGGGGCAAGTGACTGGAACAAGTTTTAAAAGTGATTACATCGTTTCAGATAATAATGATAATTCATTCTATTTAGGGGCGCCTTTCAAAGCACCCAAGGACACCTTACAATTCATAACATATTCTAAGGAAAGGTTTACAGTAGGAGAATGCAGTCCGGGTGATGTTCTTTATGTGGGGTGCAGATGAGAGGGAGCTGTCCAGAATGACACCAAGATGTTGTGTTTGAGTTCTTGATAAGCCATTAAAACAGTAAAACAAGTGTCTCCTGTTTAACAAAACATACCACCCCCCCCCCCCCCCCCCCCCCGCTGGCCCGCGATAGTGTCTATTGGATACATTTTGGCCCTTGGACAAATGTAGTTGGTGATCCCTGTTCTACATTTTGACACCAAGATGTTCTGATTTTACTGCAAATGTATATCGGTTCCAAATATCGGTCGATCCCTACTATCAATACAATCCATCTAACTAGTGTCATCACTTCCACATAAATAATAACTTAGTATTATGCACAACAGGTCGTAAATGTATTGACACTGCAATATGGACTAGTGGAATATCCAAACTACGTGAAGAACAATGTTGAATGGAAGATTGTGGTGCTACATAGATAACAATACAAGTCTGTTTCTACAAACAGGTACACATCTTCTTAAAAAAAAAAATCACAAGATGATTATTTCATTATCACATACTATGGTAATGAGAATGATGCAAAAATGATGAATCCCTAAAAGTTCCTAAAGTTCTGCTTGATGACATTTAGAAGTCTTATTCAGCCTCTAGTCAACAACCGCCATTTTAAGGAAACATAAAAGCTTCAACAGTGCAACTGTGGGGTATTTACTGACATATTTTATGTAGTACAAAAAAGCGTAAAAATCTCAAAAGCTTGTGTTTACCACCAATCTGATTTCAGGAATCTAACCAAAATCGCATTAAAAAAAAAAATAAACTGCCAGACAAGGGATCTCGGAAATGCTAAAACGCTAACTCTTAATGACTCATTCTTGTACCACTCTACTCCTCAAAAAGTCATTAGCCATCCACACCTGGCTGTGTGGATCAAAACCCCACTTTCACCCACTGGTGACATCAGCGCTCTGCCAGAACTTGATTCATGAAGGGAGGGGCGGGCCCTGCCCTGACTGTCTGCACACACAGGGCCCCGGAAAGCCGGGATGGGCGGGCCCTGCCCTGACACACACAGGGCCCCGGGAAGCCTGTTGCTTCTTTCTCTTGTTTACAGATCGACAGCATCTCTGAGAGAAGCAGGGCGACAGCCTGTGACAGACTGATGGATGATGTGACACACATGCACCACTTTGTCATCCCTGCAATCGCCCTCCCCATTCTCCCCTCGCCCACTCACACCACCTGAGGTTGAGATGTGTGTGTGTGTGTGTGTGTGTGTGTGTGTGTGTGTGTGTGTGTGTGTGTGTGTGTGTGTGTGTGTGTGTGTGTGTGTGTGGTTAAGCATGAAGATTGGGCTTAAAAGTTGCACCTTTCTTCCAAATCATGCATGCGTATGTAGAGAAAATGCCTGCTGGGTAAGTGGTAGGCGGCTGTCAGCTTGCCTGATTGTTAACGGCCAGATGACAAGGCTAGACCCGGCACAGATGATGGTGGTGGAGGGCAGACGTGATGGGTGACAAATAGAGGTGACAGGACACGAAGATGCCAGATGAATCTGCATAGAAATAAGCAAGCCCACCCTTGAAAAAATTACACATCTCAAGATGACATTGAAAAGACAGTTGACAGAGCTGGATGGAAATTACTGCCATGGTCAATTTATGGACACCGGCTGTCTGAAAGATCACAGCCTGGTCATACTCTGGAGAAAATGCTATGCATAACAAATGGCCATCTACTCGTCAATGCTGCTGCATATTAAATCACATCAACATTCAGCACGATTACTCATAAAGGAAATGCTCTTTATCAAAAAATATGAGAAACAAACCTATACAAATATTTGTCCATCATGTCGCAGTCAATATCTAATTAGAATGTGGCTTTTGCAATTGAGAAACATGGATAAACTGGACATAATCAATGGACGTTTTTATCAGGCAGTCTGGGTAATAGGCCTGTTGAGATTCAAATTAAGAGCTTAATCTCTCTTAGACATGTCTGCCAATTTCCCAGACCTGTAGCAAGTAAACAGCTCTAAGTAACGTTTTGTATGCTGTTGGGTGGACCAATCTTTCTCTCTTGATTGTACCTACCCTGCCATCACTTAAACTCTCCATCCACATATTCACGGAAAATATGCCAATTACAGGGCCATTTGGCTTAGAGTTCATTTCGAATGACAAAGATTCACACACCTTCACTGATTCTCAATCACAGCAACAAGGGAAATCAATGATGTTCTTCCACCTTGATTATGTTGCACCTGATAAATTGTTATTATTTGCATTCAAACTTGCAGAAAACATGCCGTTTGTTGAAAAATGGCAGCTGAAGGCTGAAAACTCACAGCCAGGTCTTTGTGTAAAGCCATTGCAAGTGATCACAATTATTCTTTTTTAGAGAAAAAGGAAATCAATAGAGGTGCACTTTATCGTCTTTGCCACTGTTCACTTCCTCTCCTGTGAATGATTACTGTCAGAGGTCATCAATTACTTATTTCTCCTAGAATCAGGCTCCGCTTTTGAAGGCAGCCAGATGTGTCTTGGCAATCGCCCTAGTGGAGTTTGTCATGTTCTCTCTGCTGTCCCAGTGGAAGTGGCCTCTGGTTTACAACAGGGCAATGAGGCTCCAGTGCCGTGGCTTCATTGACCTGCTATTTCCACCTAATTTATTATTTTATTGGAAATATACTATAGACTAAGCCTCAAAGGAATTGACGGATTGTCACTCAATATTTCTTCTCTCTCTGACATCTTAATTGGTAGCAGATGAAAATATATAATCGACATTTTAAGTCATTAATGTTTATAAATTGAAGGACAACAATTTTCGCACTTTACAAATCTAAGAATCCTGAGGGGGAAAAAAAGTCCTGTAATGTTTTCTCATCACTGAGCCTGCTAATGGTTTTCTTTTATTATGGCAAAATTGAGTTGTGGAGATTAGTTTCAAGCTGAGACATGGTGAAGTAATTCTCTAAATACACTATAAGCGCATCACTGACTGTAATAATATTTAGACCGGCCTGTATCTTTAGTGTTGGCTGTATTTTGGGACATAAAGTCGCACATGCTCAGATTTTAAAGATACATGTACAGAGATTATGTGTGTAAATCAAATCCTCTACTTACAAAATATGTTAGAACGAAATGAGGCAACTAGGATTGGGAACCGAAACTCGGTTCCAGATGAGAACCGGTAAGAAAATGCCGGGTACCGGGTACCCATACAAAATACACAATTTCGGTTCTGCTTAAAGGTTCCTAAACGCGGTAGACCCTGTATTCCACCGGGTCCAACTGCGCCGCGGTGACCCGGTGGAATACAGGGGCGGACTGGCCATCTGTGTGTTCTGGAGAATCACAGAACGGCCGGCTCGGTTTGCTTACGGCCGGCACCGCCCTTAATTTTTTTAAACAGCATCATGTAAGTTGTGCTGACAGGCGACAGAGGTCCACAGTTGCTCTGCAGCGAGACTCCCCCCGCCCTCCCATAGACAGTTCACGAGCTCTGTCACTTCATAACACCAAAGATGGATCGTGGTAAACGCTCTAAAGTGAGGCTCGACTACACTAAAAAAGAAAAAGACAAGGCACAGTGCAATGCCAGTTAATAGCTTGCCACAGGCATAGCTCAGTTAAAATAAAACACAGCTATTGTGCAAAACATTTGTATTGAATGTATATTTTTTATTTGTAAAAATGTCAGTTAAAGCTTAAAAGAATAAAGATATTTTTGTTGTCTAAACATTTGACCTCTTTCTTTTACAATTTTGGAATCGAAACCGGGAATCGATAAGAACCGGAATCGATAAGCAGAACCGGAATCGGAATCGATACATTTCAAACGATACCCATCCCTAGAGGCAACGTGCTCATTCTTCACCGCAAATCCTTTTAGGGGTCATTCAAGTAGAAGGGGAGCCCCTTCCTCTCATCGGTGCATCCAGACCTCCAACAAGCCTTATCGCCAGACTTGCCCCTGTTAGGGAATCATTTGCTTAGGTGTTCAACCTTCGACCCAGTTCATCGTTTCTCTCTTTACCGTCTCTTTTCCCATGGCATAGTTCTACGGCCTTGGGTATTGCTGCTATCTCTCTTAAGGAAGAGCAGCTTGGGCGCATTGTTGTTGCCAGTCTATGACAGAGCACAAGCCGCCACAAGGTAGTTTACTGTTCAGGGATGTAAGTTCCCTGGCGCACATTCGTTTCTATGGACGAGAGCTCTAGTTAGATTCAGGGTCAATAATTGTTTAGACTCAATGATAAAGAATGTTCATTATTACACTCGGGACTAGTTAAAACCTCAAGCTGCAGAAGAGTTCTTCAGAATTGGTTTGGCAACCGCTGTGTCAACTTGTGACACACCACCTGTCTTGTCAATTCTCCGACCGTAACTCCAAATAAACCATCAGTGTTTGCCATTAAAGCTCCAGCTCTCCTTGTGTCTCTCTGAGTCCTGTTTCCAATTGCTTCAGAAGTTTCCCCCACAGCCCCGAAGATGTTTGGCCTAGCCATGCACCAACACATGATAACATCTTTGATCATACATCGACCTGTCTGTCAGCCCAGTCATTTTCAGGTGCTTGATAAATGGGGCTAGCATGTTTGCCTGAGAGCACATCGTCTACCTGTTGGAGCCAACATGGCTGCCTCCCAGTGACAGGTCAGCCAACTCTACGTTAAGTGCCCTCGAGGTAATATACAGTGGGGCAAAAAAGTATTTAGTCAGCCACCAATTGTGCAAGTTCTCCCACTTAAAAAGATGAGAGAGGCCTGTCATTTTCATCCTAGGTACACTTCAACTATGAGAGACAGAATGGGGGGAAAGAATCCAGGAAATCACATTGTAGGATTTTTAATGAATTAATTGGTAAATTCCTCGGTAAAATAAGTATTTGGTCACCTACAAACAAACAAGATTTCTGGCTCTCACAGACCTGTAACTTCTTCTTTAAGAGCCTCCTCTGTCCTCCACTTGTTAACTGTATTAATGGCACCTGTTTGAACTCGTTATCAGTATAAAAGACACCTGTCCACAACCTCAAACAGTCACACTCCAAACTCCACTATGGCCAAGACCAAAGAGCTGTCAAAGGACACCAGAAACAAAATTGTAGACCTGTCCTGCACCAGGCTGGGAAGACTGAATCTGCAATAGGTAAGCAGCTTGGTGTGAATAAATTAACTGTGGGAGCAATTATTAGAAAATGGAAGACATACAAGACCACTGATAAACTCCCTCGGTCTGGGGCTCCACGCAAGATCTCACCCCGTGGGGTCAAAATGATCACAAGAACGGTGAGCAAAAATCCCAGAACCACACGGGGGGACCTAGTCAATGACCTGCAGAGAGCTGGGACCAAAGTAACAAAGGCTACCATCAGTAACACACTACGGCGCCAGGGACTCAAATGGTGGCTGGGTCTTTTAGCATGACAATGATCCCAAACACACCGCCCGGGCAACAAAGGAGTGGCTTCGTAGGAAGCATTTCAAGGTCCTGGAGTGGCCTAGCCAATCTCCAGATCTCAACCCCATAGAAAATCTTTGGAGGGAGTTGAAAGTCTGTGTTACCCAGCGACAGCCCCAAAACATCACTGCTCTAGAGGAGATCTGCATGGAGGAATGGGCCAAAATACCAGCAACAGTGTGTGAAAAACTTGTGAAGACTTACAGAAAACGTTTGACCTCTATCATTGCCAACAAAGGGTATATAACAAAGTATTGAGATTAACTTTTATTGACCAAATACTTAATTTCCACCATAATTTGCAAATAAATTCTTTAAAAATCAGATGTGATTTTCTGGATTTTTTTTTCTCATTTTGTCTCATAGTTGAGGTATACCTAGGATGAAAATTACAGGCCTCTCTCATCTTTTTAAGTGGGAGAACTTGCACAATTGGTGGCTGACTAAATACTTTTTTTCCCCACTGTATATAGCCCTGTTGTTGGAAACACTGATACGCAGCACTATGGTTCAATACAATGTGAATTGACCTTTGATACACAGGATATTTTAGTGGGAATGCTATTAATAGCATTCCAACTAACTTATTCTACGCACGAAAAGTTTATTATTATTCCGCCGACTTATTTTGACGGTGTTCAACAGATATCTGTTGAACATCGCAGAAACTCCGTTCAAACATCAAAACGCTCAGCTCGGTTGGGAATCGATTGCTATTACTTTTCTCATTCATAACTTTCATAATTCCAGAGATAAATCCCATAATACATCACATTTTTAACATTGAAGTCAATGGAGAAATTCTTCAACTTCAACAAATCTTCATGCAACTTCAACTGCTAACTGTTCATTCATACTTTCACTCAGAAACAACTTTTAAATCTGATTCTTACTTTTAGAGATATTAAACATTGTTCATACCTTGTTAAAGAGGTTTTCTTCAGATTTTAACATTAACTAGAGTGCGTGATGTCACAGCAAGACAATCTTGAAATCTGGCTTTCAACTGTCTGTACTGACCATTCTGTCCATTTTATTGACAACTTTAACTTTTTCTGGGACCGCAGACATCTTTTTAAGGCAAATGGAGTTTGTCTGAACAAGTCAGGAGTGAAATTGTTTATCTCTAACGTATTCAACTGCCTACGTCATCAATCTGTTCCTTTTGCCAAGGACAAGCAACAAGAGGAATCAAAACAAGAGAAAGACACAACACATCGCTCAGAAAACCTTGAAAATCTATCACTGCACCCGCCTGAGGAATGTCTTGATTATGGGAGACAAATGGAGGAGTCTCCACCGCCCTTCACCCCCCCTATCACCTCTGAGGATACTCCTCCTTCACCCCACAGCTCTCTCTACTCTCCGTTCACCCTTTCACCCTCGCCCACCCTCCTGGAGATCGCTGAACACACAAAGGAGATACAGAAGGTTGGCACCGATTCCTTCCTGGAGTTCAAAGACCAAACTAAGGCGATACGCAGGGTTGGCAGCATGTCCTTTACCCCCGCTCCTCAACGATGCCGACCAAAATCACTGCAGAGACACGCACCATCTCCCCTGTCTTCATCACCGTGCCTACGTCAACCACCTCCCCCCCCTGGCAGCATGTCCTCTACCCCCGCACCATCTCCCCCGTCTCCATCACCGTGCCTACGTGAACCACCTCCCCTCCCTTCAAGAAAGCATCTGCAGTCTCCGAAGCCTGATAAGGATGTGTGTGTACAAAACGCAACAAACTGTTACTAATATCTGCTGGGTCCAGGCTCAAGGGCATATGGCACTCTCAACTCTTTCCAGGACATGCCAGGGCCCTGCCTGCCAGTAGCTTTGCCGATATCTGTGTTGATAGGTAATAGATTAAGAGCGGTGAATCATCTTAGATACAGGAAGCGCTCAAACATTTGCGTGAGTTTATCTAATTTAGCAGTGATTCCATGTCAGCCACAGCTTGTTACAAAAAACCTGACTGATAGTGTGTTTAACAAACTTAAACTAGCTTTATTAAATGTCAGGTCTTTGGCAGGAAAAACATTTGTAATCAATGATTTTATCACTGAGCACAATCTTGATTTTATGTTTTTAACGGAAACTTGGATTGAACAAAATAACAGTGCAGCTGTTCTTATCGAATCAACCCCTCCCAACTTTAGTTTTATGAGTCAGGAAAGAATGCATACGAGAGGAGGTGGAGTTGCTATTTTGTTCAATGATTCCATTCAATGCAGGAAGACATCTTATGGGAACTTTGCTTCTTTTGAATATGTGGCCCTTCAGCTGAAATGCTCCTCTCGAGCTCTGTTCCTAAATATCTATAGACCACCCAAATACTGTGCAAGCTTTTTTGATGACTTTACTGAACTGCTGTCTATAGTGTGTATTGACTTTGATCGTCTAGTCATTGTTGGTGATTTTAACATCCATGTTGACAACCCCCAGGACAGAGGGGCAAAATAACTGTTTTGTGTTCTTGATAACTATGGACTGACTCAGCATGTGACGGAGCCCACGCACAATAAGGGGCACACTCTGGACTTAATTATCTCAAAGGGTCTGAATATCTCAAAGGTTGTGGTGACTGATGTTGCACTCTCTGATCATTCCTGTGTGTTCTTTGAGAGCTCTATTTCTGTTCACAAAAATGTTCAAAAAGAGGTAACCACAAAGCGATATTTAACTGAAAATACTCGGGAAATGTTTACTCAGAATTTTTCTTCCACACTTGCCCCTGCTAATATCTCAGTAAATGAGCTAGTAGATCAGTTTAATTCAAAAATTAAAAATGTTATAGATGCCATTGCTCCAACTAAGGTAAAGGAAGTGACTGGGAAGAAAATATCTCCATGGAGAAAGGCCATGACCGTGAGACCAGAAAAAAGAGTGTGTCGAAAAGCTGAACGTAGGTGGCGAAAAACAAATCTCCAGGTTCACTTTGAAATCTATAAAGAGAGACTTGGCCTTTATAATTTGGAGGAAAAAAAATGCACGACAGTCTTTCTTCTCTGACATCATTACCAAAAACAAAAACAATGCACGTGCCTTGTTTGCTACCGTCGACAGACTAACTAACTAACCCCCCAGTGTCAGTAGCCTCTGAATTTCTATCCACCAGGGCATGCAATGATTTTGCCTCCTTTTTCACTGACAAAATTCAGAAAATCAGACAAGCAGTCAGTGCCTCTGCATCAGGAACAGCAAATGTGTTGTCTCTGTGTCCACCTAATATCAATTCAAACACCATGACACAATTCCATCATAGTAATGATAAAAACCTAGAGGACATTATTCAACTTCTGAAGTCCTCCTCCTGCTGCCTTGATATTATTCCAACAGGATTTTTCAAATATGTTTTTCGTTGCATGGCCTCAGATCTACTTCATATAGTAAACAAATCTCTTCACTCAGGTATTTTTCCACAGGCCCTGAAAACTGCAGTCATTAAACCGCTCTTAAAAAAGAATAATCTAGATGCTTCAGTAATGAACAATTACAGGCCCATATCAAACCTGCCATTTCTAGGTAAAATCATTGAAAAAGTTGTTTTTCAACAGTTGAGTAATTTCTTGCATTTAAATAGTTGTTTCGATGTGTTCCAGTCAGGCTTTCGTCCAAACCACAGCACTGAGACTGCTCTTGTAAAGGTCTTCAATGACATCCACTTAAACACAGACAGTGGCAGAACTTCAGTGTTAGTATTATTAGATCTCAGTGCTGCATTTGACACTGTTGACCACAACATATTACTCGACCGACTAGAAAACTGGTTGGGACTTTTGAAAACAGTTCTAAATTGGTTTGAATCCTACTTAAAGGACATAAACCACATCTGAATTTACAAATATGACATGTGGGGTACCTCAAGGCTCCATCTTGGGGCCTCTTCTCTTTAACATCTACATGCTACCACTGGCTCAGATAATGAAAAACAACAACATAAGTTGTGTGTGTGTGTGTGTGTGTGTGTGTGTGTGTATGTGTGTGTGTGGCAAACTGTGATAATAAGATACATGTTTTTGCTCTTTGCAGAACAAAATAAAAGACTTTCAAATTAAATGTGTAGTGGAGGGCTACTTCACTCTGTACCACGCTACATATTTTGGTAGCAGAGGATGGTTAGATTCAGCCCCACGCCCAGCCGCATAGAAGCATAGACGGACGAGCAGAGGAGGACCATGGAGGAAGCAAGGGACGAAGTAAGCAGGATACTGCTGACGCTGGAGGAGAGGGAGCTAATTTCCCTGTGTGAGCATCTAAAGTGCAACGCACCTGTTGGGGGGATTGCCAGCAAAACAAGACGCACCCTAAACAGGTTGGTGGAGATGACGTTAGATGAAATCGAGGAGGATGAAGAGTCCGCAGAGTCGTATCAGCAGTATCTGCAGCATGTGCTGTCCTACCTGGCCTCTCTGAAGCCGACACCGGGGGAAACTGAGGCTGAGATTGTAATTCAGGAGACAAGTGAGTTAGAGAAGTTGAAAATCTAGTACCAGAAGTTACAGCAGCAGATGGAAGCGGAAATCGTGGCGTTGGAGGAAAAGATCAAGCGGAAGACACAAGCAGCAGGAGGAGACACTGCGCCTGCCAGCGTGACCGCAAAGGTAGAGGACACAAGGACTGCCACCACAGCACCAATCAGACTGCCCGAGGTGACGCTGAGGCGGGAGTTCCGGATAATTGGACAGATTGGTGAAGCAGGGCAAAAGGACAAATTGTCCTACACAAGCCTCATCAACCAGATGGAGTCTGGACAGCGGAAAGGACATGGAGAAGTGGAGATCATTGAAGCAGTCACACGTGCTGTGAGCCCAGGTCTTCATTTGCGGGAGATGTTGGAAATAAAGCGAGAGCTGACGCTGCACACCCTCAAGACCATACTCAATGGTCATTACAAAGTGAACTCCTCCTCCGACCTACTGCATCGCCTGATAAACATGACACAAGATCCAAAGGAGTCAGCGCAGCATTTCTTATTCAGAGCAATATAACTGAAAGAGAAGCTAATGAGAAAAGCCAGTGATGATGATGCAGGTGAGGAAGTTGAGCAGTATAGCCCAGCGCTAATTCCGAAAAAATTCCTCCGCTCCATAGAGACTGGTCTTTACAGTAATGCGGTTGAGTTCCAGTTCAAGCCGTATCTCAGTGACCGTACAGATGAGGTGTTAATTGAGCGAATCAGTGAAGCTGCAAACAAGAAAGACAAATAAAACTGAGAAAGTCAGTCATAAACAAGCCCCCAAAAGTCAGTGAAGTGCAGGCGGAGGTGTATCCACCTGACGCCTCAGCGGCAGCAGTTGACACTGTTACTCACCGTGAAGCAGGGGGGAAGAGTAAGAAAAGTCAGGGACCCAAGACAGAGACAGACCCAATAGGAGCACTCAGGGCGGAGGTTCTAGAAATTAAGAAGTTGATGTTACAGACAGTGGAGGCCACACAAGCTAGACCGACAGAGAAAACTTTCACACCCAGCCGTAGTCGGCCCAGGGGTTGTAGGGTGTGTCAGCAAGCTCAGATAGGTGACTCCTGCAGACATTGCTTTAAGTGTTGGCAAGAGGGGCATCTCTCCAGAGGATGTTGACGGGCCAGAGAGCAGCAGGGAAACGAGACCGGGCTGTCGAGCCGGGACCCTCGGTAGCCCGTGAATCATCCAGTCTCAACATGCAGCAACCTGTCCCCCCTTCCGCACCGCCTCAAATCTCATCAGTCAACTACCTCCCACCACGACGCAAGGAAAAACTCATCAAGTTGATTACGAAGAGACACATTGTCCACTGCACACTGGATAAGGTTCCAGTAGTAGCATTATGGGACTCAGGCGTGCAGGCAACCATCATTAATGAAGAATGGAGAAAGCTGAACTTACCACACAGCACGGTGCGACCTCTCAGTGAATTGTTAGGCTCAGACATTTTGTTGGGAGTGGCAGCCAACCAGACTGAGATTCCCTTCATGGGCTGGGTGGAGGTAGAGTTTAGACTAGGCAAAGAATCCGCCAGGACAAAGCCACTTCTAGTACCTATTTTAGTGTCAAGTGACCCACACTTAGCAGCGGAGCCCATAATTGGCTACAACGTGATAGAGGAAATAACAGGAGAGGGTAGTCAGACAACAAAGACAGAGACCATCCATACTGTGTGTCAAGCCTTCCAGATAACAGTCAAGACAGCACAAGCAGTGCTTCAGCGTATCCATGCCCCTATTAGTGAGGAAGATGTAGGAATGGTACACACAGGAAAAAGAACAATCACTCTAGGCGCTGAACAGAGGCCTGTACTACGAAGCTGGTTCAACATAACCTGGATATGTTTGATTTAGCCGGTTGGCCTAATCCAAAACATACGCGCTCTCGCTAAACTGTACTACGGCGCGGGTTATCAAGTGGATCGCTCAAGCCAGCCGTGTCCTATCTAGTTAGGTGCGCGTTCACATAAAAGGGGTGGAGCATTCGACCAATCACAAACATGGAGAAGCGCACTGACAGCGCAGCGTCATACTTCCTGAATGAAAAGTCAACTATAATATTAGCCATATGAAGAAGTTAAACTTTAAACATCCATGACTTAAACACTTTATCCAGGATCAAAGCCACATAGCTGCACCTGCAAGGTGAATACAGCTGGTAACAGAACAAGTGTTTGAATCATGGTTTGAATGCGTACATTGACAGGTTTATGATATCACTGCCCCGTCTCGGACACGAGTGGATCTGATTTTAATTACATTTGTCTCGAGGGTTTTGTCAACTTAATGTGTTGCTTAAAATAATAATTCTGCATACAGTATGTGACACTGTGAGTGTTGCAAGGCCAGATACGGCTCAGTTAACTCAGATATGGAAATATATGATACATTATGAAGTGATATGCCGCGGACTGTACTTAATGTTACTCTGATCCGGTTACTGATCCGGTGGCAGATATTTAAGTAAGCTTTCTTAACGCTAATTTTATAATA
This sequence comes from Harpagifer antarcticus, assembly GCA_902827135.1. NCBI lineage: Eukaryota > Metazoa > Chordata > Actinopteri > Perciformes > Harpagiferidae > Harpagifer > Harpagifer antarcticus. The sequence goes on from CADEHL010000525.1 coordinate 5,662,160, forward strand.
GTCAGATTGCTCTGAAGATGCGAGGTGATATTCTATTAATGTTCACGTTTACACAGTCTGTGATTTTTGCTGGCCGTATTTCCTGCAACGGCAGCTTTTCTGTATTTCCTTTCTCCTGTAATATGACTTGATTGCTTTAAACTCCGCACACTGAGCTCTGATTGGTCAGCAGGCAGTGCTTTCACTGAGTTGAGCTCTTAGCCTGCAACCTAACCTGGTCCCGACCAGGTTAGCCTCTAAGCATAAGTTACCATGGAGATCTAGCCTGCTAAAAAGAGAACCAGCTTCGTAGGACCGGAAGGCCGGAGTTTTCCCTGAATTTAGCCGGCTAAGCGAAAATCCTGCTTCGTAGTATACCCCCCAGATCACCACAGTGTATGTTAACACTGGGGCTCAGTATCATGGCCAAGACCTGCTTCTAGTCCCAAGTGAAGAGCCAACATTGCCAGAGGTTGTGGTGATAGAGGATGGTCTAGTCAGGGTCCCCAGAAAAAGGTCAGGTTATGTACCAGTCCCCATCGCCAACACAAACAAATACAGTGTAACCCTGACTCAACGCACTGTTGTTGGTCACCTGCAAACAGTCAAAACCGCCTATGCGGCCAGTGTTGAGCAGATAACCGGAGGAGAGGGATTAAAATCACCAACTAACACCGCATCAGCCCCAGGTGACAACTCAAAAAAACATAAACCCGCCTGGTGGGACCCTCCGGTCGACCTTAGTCACTTAAACGAGGAGCAAAAGAGGATCACAAAACAGCTGCTGAGAGAGGAGTGTCACGCGTTCGCATACGACGATGACGACATCGGCTCAATCCCCTCACTGAAACTCCACATCACGCTGCACGACACTACCCCAGTAAGAAAACGTACATGGCAGTCCCAAAGCCACTACACCAGGAGGTGAAAGAGTATATCCAGGATTTATTGAATCGGGGCTGGATTACTCCTTCACGCTCTCCGTACGCCTCACCGGTCTTGTGCGTACGGAAGAAGGATGGGACTTTAAGACTGTGTTGAGACTACAGAGAACTGAACAAAAAGTCAGTCCCTGATCGCCACCCCATACCCAGAATCCAAGACATGCTGGACTCCCTCACTGGCAGCTCTTGGTTCTCTGTATCACCAGGGGTCCCTGGACAAGGAGAGCCAGCCCCTGACAGCTTTCATAACCCCCTGGGGTCTGTACCAGTGGGTCCGAATCCCGTTCGGGTTGAGTGCGGAGCCCGCGGAATTCCAGAGGAACATGGAAGATTGTTTGCGTGGCTTGAGAGATGAATTGTGTCAACCGTATCTGGAGGCAAACTGGTCCATAGCCCCAGCGTTGAGGACCACATTGAGCACCTGAGAACTGTGTTGCAGAGATATCAGGGGCACAGGGTTAAACTTAGCCCCTGCAAGTGTGAGGTGTTGAAGAGGACGGTGAGATTTCGGGGACGGATGGTGTCTGGACAGGGCTACACTATGGACCCATCTGAGGTGGCTCCAGTCCAAGCCTTAAAGGAGAAAGCGCCTACAACAGTGAGAGAGTTGAGAAGAGTAATGGGATTCCTCTCATACTACCGAACATACATCCCAAACTTCTCCAGAATAGCCCAGCCTCTCTACCAGCTGCTCTCAACAACACCTGATCAAATGAACAGAAAGAAGGTCAGGGCCACTAGCAGGAAGAAAGGGAACCTCCCACCTAACACTCCTATATAATGGACAGATAACCACCAAAGGACATTGAACTCTCTCATAGACAAGCTGGTAGAGCCTCCACTTCTGGGGTACCCAGAGATGACCCAACCATTCGTTCTCCACACAGACGCATCTCAGGAGGGATTGGGAGCAGTACTGTATCAGAGACAGAATGGTAAGATGGTAGTTATAGGCTACGGTTCCAGGACTCTAATACCACCGGAAAAGAACTATCACATGCACTTGGGAAAATTAGAGTTTTTAGCACTAAAATGGGCAATATGTGAACGGTTTCGGGATTATCTTTATCATGCCTCACACTTTGTATACAGATAACAATCCCTTAACCTATATCCTCTCAACAGCTAAGGTTAATGCTACAGGTCATAGGTGGGTGGGCGAGATGTCCGAGTTTGACTTTTCCATTAAGTATAGGCCGGGAAAGAGTAACGCAGATGCGGATGGCCTATCCCGCATGCCATTAGACATTAATGCGTTTATGACACAGTGTACAGAGGAGGTGGGTCAGGAGGTGTTCAGTGCAGCAGTGCAGGGAGTCACTGTTGTTACAGCCGCTGCTACCTTGTGCCCTTAATTCTGTTTGTGTGTGGGTGTATGCAAATGAGCTGTGCAGTTCCTATGCTGTCAGTGGCCGCCTCGACCCCGCAACCTCCGGGATTGGACAGACGTCACCGACGCCCTGCCAGCTTCTGCCACGTCATCCGGGGGAGGAGTATAAAGGCTGGGCACGGATACCATTCGGGAGGCTCTGTATTGTGTGACAGACGCCTCAAGCCTCTCCGGGTGATTCTACCCTCGTTCTGTGACTTCTGTAAGGGAATATTTGAATGTATTCATGTTAGCTCCAAATGAATAAGCTTAAAAATGACAATGATTTGGGTTAAAACTGTGACCTGGACTTTGAGCAAGCACATGTGACTTCAGAGAAGACCATGTGGTTTTGGAGGACAAAGGACTTTGCGGGGGAGGGTGGCAGCATGTGTTGACTTGCACTGTATGCAAATGCTCTTGCCACCTGAGAATGGAGAAACTCAAGATTTGGGGGGATGGGGACATTTGGGCTGCCAATCAAAGTAGAGGAATCAGAGATCCCTCCCATTGCTTCTGGAGATAGTCAGAAGACACAACTGAGTTCTCTCTCTTTCTGCTGGCCGGCTGACGTGATCACCAGGTTGTATGTATGTTTTGTGTTGTGTGTATTTGTGTTGTATGTATTTTGTGTTGTAAGTATACTGTATGGTGTGTATTCTTGTATTGAATGTAATGATTTCTGGTGCATTTTGATATTACCATTAAAAGTAGAGTATGGTTGACTTGGTGGCACTGAATTCCTTCCATATAACACAGCTCAGAAGGACGCAGGGATATTTGAAACGTGGAGCGTAAATCCATTATAATACCCAACAGATGGTGACCCGACGTACAAGATAATGAGCTGAGGAGGATTCAGACGACCGGATTGGGTCGAGAATAAGCGCTTTTAAACACCTCAGACAATCACGCAGGGCCCTGCATCGTTCTACAAAAGGTACAGACGCCTGTTATATAAATCGATTGTCTGTGATTGAATACACTAAAATGTTAGGATTGTCTGAAGGCGTTTCACAGTGTTTTTAAAGTTTAAATGGAATATACAATGCATATTTTAAAAATAGGCGCGGATCTACAGGTAGATAAAGTCCTGAGTGGCGTACATAAGAACGGTTCAGCGCGGATCTGTGGTAGTTTAGTCCACAGTGGCGTAAGAGACGGTGCAGGCTGGGGGTTGTGAGGTTTGATTCCCACACGCCAGACCTGGAAACCCGATATTTCAGATCGGGTCGCCGGCTGGAACTGAGGAGTCTTACAGCACAGACGAACGCTCTCTAGCTAAGGGCCGGAGCTCTGTGGTATGGTAATTACTCAATATTTATTGATCTCAATGAAGCACTCGGATGAGTGAGGCTCATTTGTGGTCTGCTGCTGCCATCTATTGGCTGAAAGGGGGTAGTACACCTTTCACATTGTTATATGAATTTAGCTTCAAGCGCTGAGGTTAAATATTACATTGCTGACCGGTATTGAAGACGGGAAGCGCGTTAATAGTAACTACGACAATAGCCCAGTATATTAATACATGTGAGCACATGTTGATTGAGTCAGATAAATAAAAGCGAAGAGCACATATTAATTGAGTCAGATAAATGAAAGCGAAGTGCACATATTAATTGAGTCAGATAAATAAAAGCGAAGTGAATATGGAACGACAGAATGCTAAAAACGATTCTGAAATTCCAGGTAATTACCGGGAGCAATGGGAACAGATTAAGAGATTGATTTTCAGAGAATTAAGTACATTCAAATTAAATATAATAGTGGATTATTCTACCTAGATTTAGACATACAAAGAGGACAATTTGTGTGTTATGAACTGGCCTTGTCTGGTTGCATTTTTATTGAAGCCAGGCTACAAGTCGGATGGTTTAATTTTTAGTGAACTCAGTCTCCAAGCAGTGTGATTTCTCTCTGCACATGGTTGAGTCTCCCCTCCCCTTCCCCCGGTCATCCAAGTTATTTGACCCCATGTGGTCAAGAGTCATTCTGACAGATCAAACAGAGATAACATACACAGGCGCGCTGAGGAGGGGGAGAGAGGTGAGACGTCTTATCACCCATGTCCAAGGGGGACAGTGGGGAGAGAGACACAGCAAGCCATGAAACTGGGGGGTTTTACGATGACGCAGGAGGCCAGTGTCGTATAACAAAAACCGGAGGACACTTTGAAGCAGGACGTCAGGGTCGTAAAGGTCCCTGGTCACGGCATTTGCCTCTGCCTCCTATGCATTACCATTCTTTCTTCATGTTTCTGAAAATGAAAACACAGTAACTGGGATTCGTTTTCAGAAAAGGGGGAGTGGTAGTTGTTAGACAATGGGAATTTGATATTTACATTTTTTATAGTCTAAAATCTATTGTAGTATTTTTTTAGGTATCATAAAACAACACTGTTTTAGCTTTTTAGGTCAAGTTAATTGAAGATTTGAGAATGTTAATTAGGCGTCCCTAAAAATGATGGGATGTACTACACAAATTATCTGTTAAATTCTGATTTTAGATTAATCAGATGACATGTCTTATTTGTATACAGTCCTTTAATGACAGAGGTTAAAAACCTGTACACTTATTTTTATTTTTATGCATATACTGCCATCAGGCATATATTTAAATCCAGAGACAGATGCAGTCTCTGTTTTGAACAAATATCACAATGGAAAATAGTGGTAGCAAATCATCTTTATGTCAAATCATGTTGGGAAGAGATGAGGAGTTTTGTTTTGAAACAAAAGTTTGAACTGAGCCATGTTGGTTTTCAAAAAGCTGACTTTTCAAAATGAAACAGATCACTTTTGAGTGTACAGTAGCAGTTTGCATGGAGATTTATTTGTGAACACTACAGTAGCAGGATGTATTTACCTGTCCTAGGAAAGGGACAGATTATAAGTAAAAGACTGGTTAGAAATGGAAATAAGAAAAGGTTGTTGAAGGCTGAAGAGAAAAGAGAACAGATGGATAAAAGAAGACTGAAATAGATGGACAGGGCAAGATATTAAATGTGTTGAAGTGATATCTTGCTCAGAAGGATAAAAGGTGGTTAAAATACCACGAGTGAAGTTGGAAAAGTATGTAGGAGAGAGAGAGAGAGAGACAAGACAATTAAGATGTTTGAAAAGATTAGAAAGAGTAAAAGTTATATAAAGTTAATTACTATTCTGGACAATGTCATATTGTTTTATGAGTAAAAAAAAACATGAAATAAAATATATTACTAAGATATAAGAAAACATGTGAAGAGACAGGCATGAAATGGTTAGACGCATGGCCCCTAGTTCTTATGTAAATCAGGAGCTCAATTAACAAAGGGACAGGTTTGTCTCCTTTGAGCTCACTCATGGTCACCAGTTCCCAGGAGCCCTGAGCGTAGGATTTGAGGGATTTGTATCAGATTTCTCCACACAGATTACAGAGGCAAAAGGGGGACATCAAACCCCAACTGGCTGGGACCCAGGTTCTCTGGACCCCATCGGGTGATGCAGAGGACATCTCACGCTGTCCGCTGGGAAGGGAAAGGAGACATCTGGTACCACTGGAATCAGTGCGCAGTGGGCAAACCTCCAGGAAGGATGTGTGAAAGCTGTCATCCTCCTCCTCGTGCTGGGCCTGCTGTACCTGACCAAGCAAGGGTGGCGACTCCACGGTGTGGGAAGCGTATCCAAGGACGCAGTATCAGGAGTTCCGGGTCTCGCCACGGATGGAAGTACCTGACACTACGCAGACAGTGAAACCAGGAGAGTGAGTGTTCACCAGAGCGATAAAGAGGAAGAGCAGGCACTCGCCAAAGGGGGAGGGTCCCTAACAAGCACTCCTGTCTACATCGACTGCAGTTAGACTGGCGGAGAGACCATCCTGGATACATCTGACTGTGAAGCTGTTTAAACCTAAAACACAGAAACTCGCCTCTACTGTGGTGAAGTCTGGCTACAAAGGGAGGTGTCCGATAGGGTCGCTTGTCTCAAACCAGTGAAGAAACCAACAGAACCCAGTAGAATTTAAAGAGTGGACGTGAGCAGGGAAACAGTAACGGGTCTGAGGGATAGAAACTGACGATGTACAGAGAAAGAATTGGACCATGGGGATTACATTTAAAACATGTGCTTATACAATTTACCTACCTCAGCCGTTTGGGTACTTTTGTATATGAATTTTTGATCTTTTACAATCATTTGTATCTTTCCAGGTTCTATGTTATTCCGGAGTATAAACAGGAGGGATATGTTGGAGACATACTGTCTCCACTCTTTGGGAAGTTTTAATGCACTGATATCATGTGTGGCTCTGAACTGTATATGAATTTGACCTTGCAGCTGCCTCTCCTGATGAAAGGAGGCAGGGCATTTCAGGTTGTTCATATTTATGAGAAGACAGACTTGCTGTCTCCTAAATATCTCTGAAACTAAAGCGGAATGAAGTATACATGAAGTAATGTTAAAGCTTGAAGACACTGCAATTTTGCCGATTACAGATTAATTGAATCACCACTGTGAAGGTTATACCTTATGACGATTGACTATACTCAATCAGAATAATTGAAGGGTTTTAACTTTGTGGTTACTAAGTGATGTAATTGATGTATGGAGTTATTTACATATTTTGGTATTTCTAACACGGTCATATGAAGTTGATATGTGGAGCCATTTCTGAACGTTTAAATAGTCTGAATCCCAGAACGAATGTGAATGTCTTGAAAGTAGTTGATTTATTAAATTTAAATCAAAAGGGGGATTTGTAAGGGAATATTTGAATGTATTCATGTTAGCTCCAAATGAATAAGCTTAAAAATGACAATGATTTGGGTTAAAACTGTGACCTGGACTTTGAGCAAGCACATGTGACTTCAGAGAAGACCATGTGGTTTTGGAGGACAAAGGACTTTGCGGGGGAGGGTGGCAGCATGTGTTGACTTGCACTGTATGCAAATGCTCTTGCCACCTGAGAATGGAGAAACTCAAGATTTGGGGGGATGGGGACATTTGGGCTGCCAATCAAAGTAGAGGAATCAGAGATCCCTCCCATTGCTTCTGGAGATAGTCAGAAGACACAACTGAGTTCTCTCTCTTTCTGCTGGCCGGCTGACGTGATCACCAGGTTGTATGTATGTTTTGTGTTGTGTGTATTTGTGTTGTATGTATTTTGTGTTGTAAGTATACTGTATGGTGTGTATTCTTGTATTGAATGTAATGATTTCTGGTGCATTGTGATATTACCATTAAAAGTAGAGTATGGTTGACTTGGTGGCACTGAATTCCTTCCATATAACACAGCTCAGAAGGACGCGGGGATATTTGAAACGTGGAGCGTAAATCCATTATAATACCCAACACTTCTGAGACTGTTTAAGCCGTGTGTATTCTGTGTTAGCTACTCTGATTAGCAGGGTATTCAGTAGGGTTCTGGGCGAGCACACTGATTAGCAGTGTGTCGTCTGGTTCTGTGTTAGTATAGGGTTTGTGTGTGTATATTGTTTAGATCCAGGTTGAGTAGCACCTGTAGACCAGCATTCCTGTGTGTATATTGCATAGATCCAGGAGATTAACACCTGTAGACCCGCACCAGCTGTGTTTTCCCACAGCCTCGTTTTGATTATGGTTTTGTTTCCACTTTAGAAGTGAGGTATTTCCTTTCCTTTTGTGTAGTACTGGGCAACTCTCTTTTGGAGACCCTGTTGTGAGATAGTGACAGCTTGACCCGTTGTTGGGCCAAGTTGTTTGTGTACATCAATTTCACTCAGTTGCCGTTACAAATAAACCGCCGGTAACATATACCAAATCCAATCTGGTTGTGTCGTTTCCCTTTTGTACCCCTAGCCAAGAGTGAACGTAACACTTTGCAGGGAGACACCCCGTCGGTCTGGGTAGCAACAGGTCCCATAGAGACACTAGACTTAGTGAGAGATGCGAGTGCACACCCTCGATCCAAGTCCCTGACACCAGAACAGATACGAGAGAGTCAGGAGAGAGATCCTGTCATAGGCCAAGTTCTGCATTATAAGAGGGACAATCAGCACCCGTCCAGGAGAGCTCTGAAAGCAGAACCGGCGGACGTCAGAGTAGTAATGAGACAGTGGGCAAAGTTGAATGTCAATGAGGAGGGAATTCTCTTTAGGAAAGTAGGAGATAAACAACAGCTTTTCCTCCCAAAAGAGCATCGTCAAACAGTATTCCACGAGCTTCATAGAGAAATGGGACACCTCTGGGTCGAGAGAACTTTGAACCTGATCCAAGATCGATTCTATTGGGCCCGTATGTACTCTGACATAGAACAGTTTGTCACCCAAGAGTGTGAGTGTCTCAAGGCAAAGCGACCTCACAAAGCAACCAGGGCTCCCATGACAACCATTGTCACAACACGCCCAGGTGAGCTAGTATGCATTGCCATTTTACACTTAGAGACATGCAAACAGGGATTTGAGTACATTCTCATGTGAAGTGTGAACTATCTTATCAATGCTCCGCGCCCTCACAAGTGAACAGAAGGCTGATTGGAAGAGCTCATTGGCAAAACTGGTGCACGCGTACAACTGCAACCGCAGTGGGGTCACAGGGTTCTCTCCCTACTACTTGCTCTACGGAAGGTCACCTCGTTTGCCAGTAGACCTGCTTTTCAACCTACAGCCCAGAGAGGCAAAAGAGACTTACACTGAATATGTACAGAACTGGCAAAACCGAATCCAACAAGCTTATGAGATCGCATCCAAAACAGCGGCCCGGGAAGCTCTACGGGGCAAGAAAGGCTATGACAAAAGAGCACATGGAGCCGACCTGCAACTTGGTGGACGGGTGCTCGTGCGTAACCTGTCAGAGAGGGGCGGCCCTGGTAAACTGCGGTCCTACTGGGAAACTAAAGTGCATGTGGTGGTGAAGAGAAGGAGCAGTGACAGCCCGGTGTATGAAGTAGCACCAGAGGGAGGAGGTAAGAGTCGCGTATTGCACAGGAACCTCCTACTCCCATGTGACAGTCTGCCCTTGGGGAAACTGGAACCCGCCCCTGCAAAACAAGAGAGGAAAATACAGACACGGACAAGAACAAGACAACACCAAACCGGCGAACCAGAGGAAGATTCAGACAGCGAAAGCAGTGATGAAGTTGAGCTGGTGTGCCGTTTCCCTTACTACCAAGAACTAAGTCAGAGAGCTTGAATCCAGCTGCAGATTTGAATCCAGAGGCAGAGCCATTTGCACCAGCTCTGACGATGCAAGACGGAGCTCCAGATCTGGAAGATGCAACGGTTGCTCAAGAGGAGACAGAGACTGACAACAGAGGCATCACAGCTAATGGAGATGGTGAGAACGGCACGGCAGAGCCTGGGGAAAGTCTACGAGAGTCATCAGAGGAAGATGATCCTGACCCTCCGCCAGCGACCAGCTATCCGCAGCGACACAGGCACCATCCCCGAAAGCTGACCTACAACGCTTTGGGTGAGCCGACGTGTGAGGAAGCGGGGGCCGAGAGTCTGCACGTTGTGAGTATGTCACCAGCCTGCAAGCCACCGGTCATGTGGCGACCGTGGGCATCACTAGACGTTGAGGTAATGGGTTGAACTCACATTACACGAACATTACCCTAGTTCGGAGAAAATGGACTGTGAAAAATAGAATGGTGAAATTATATGGACTGTGAAGAAGAGACAATTCCGGGAAAACATATTGCACTGATACTGTACAAAAGAAGAGACTGGTAACAGACTAAAAGGACCGAGGCCGATATGAGTTCTGTTACATTTGAGAGTTGATCTGATTGGGATCCAGAGTACAGTAACTGATGTTTAGTGGTATAGGTCTAAATGGGTCAGATACTTGGATAAATGGGTACTAATTGAATTGAATGTCAAGTGCCACTTTAAAATAAGTAATACCATGTTTTCATTGTGAAAATTCAATGTGTGAAAAGGTACACTTTGGGTATCTGAAATGTCTGGACGTTCAGAGAACGTAAACACACACTTGAGTGAAGTCACGGGTGTGTGTGGCGAACTGTGATAATAAGATACATATTTTTGCTCTTTGCAGGTAAGAACGGAGAGTTGGAATTGTTTAATTGATGAGTGAATGTGTACGTTTATGATCCCGGTTGGACTTTATGTAGTAGTGTTTATGAACGTTACTTGTTCAGCAAACGTAACGTTTTGAAAATGGCTAGTGTTGGGTATTATAATGGATTTACGCTCCACGTTTCAAATATCCCCGCGTCCTTCTGAGCTGTGTTATATGGAAGGAATTCAGTGCCACCAAGTCAACAATAATCTACTTTAATGGTAATATCACAATGCACCAGAAATCATTACATTCAATACAAGAATACATACAATAATACAATACTTACAACACAAAACACATACAACACAAAACATACAACACAAAACATACATACAACCTGGTGATCACGTCAGCCGGCCAGCAGAAAGAGACTGAACTCAGTTGTGTCTTCTGACTATCTCCAGAAGCAATGGGAGGGATCTCTGATTCCTCTACTTTGATTGGCAGCCCCAATGTCCCCATCCCCCCAAATCTTGAGTTTCTCCATTCTCAGGTGGCAAGAGCATTTGCATACAGTGCAAGTCAACACATGCTGCCACCTCCCCCGCAGAGTCCTTTGTCCTCCAAAACCACATGGTCTCTCTAAAGTCACATGTGCTTGGGCTCAAAATCCAGGTCACAGTTTTAACCCAAATCATTGTCATTTTTAAGCTTATTCATTTGGAGCTAACATGAATACATTCAAATATTCTACTGCAATTCCCCCTTTTGATTTAAATCTAATAAATCAATTACTTTCAAGACATTCACATTCGTTCTGGGATTCAGACTATTTAAACGTTCAGAAATGGCTCCACATATCAACTTCATATGACCGTGTTAGAAATACCAAAATATGTAAATAACTCCATACATCAATTACATCACTTAGTAACCACAAAGTTAAAACCCTTCAATCATTCTGATTGAGTATAGTCAATCGTCATAAGGTATAACCTTCACAGTGGTGATTCAATTAATCTGTAATCGGCAAAATTGCAGTGTCTTCAAGCTTTAACATTACTTCATGTATACTTCATTCCGCTTTAGTTTCAAAATGAGATATTTAGGAGACAGCAAGTCTGTCTTCTCATAAATATGAACAACCTGAAATGCCCTGCCTCCTTTCATCAGGAGAGGCAGCTGCAAGGTCAAATTCATATACAGTTCAGAGCCACACATGATATCAGTGCATTAAAACTTCCCAAAGAGTGGAGACAGTATGTCTCCAACATATCCCTCCTGTTTATACTACGGAATAACATAGAACCTGGAAAGATACAAATGATTGTAAAAGATCAAAAATTCATATACAAAAGTACCCAAACGGCTGAGGTAGGTAAATTGTATAAGCACATGTTTTAATGTAATCCCCATGGTCCAATTCTTTCTCTGTACATCGTCAGTTTCTATCCCTCAGACCCGTTACTGTTTCCCTGCTCACGTCCACTCTTTAAATTCCACTGGGTTCTGTTGGTTTCTTCACTGGTTTGAGACAAGTGCCCTTAGTGGATCACCTCCCTTTGTAGCCAGACTTCACCACAGTAGAGGCGAGTTTCTGTGTTTCAGGTTTAAACAGCTTCCGTCAGATGTATCCAGGATGGTCTCTCCGCCAGTCTAACTGCAGTCGATGTAGACAGGAGTGCTTGTTAGGGACCCTCCCCCTTTGGCGAGTGCCTGCTCCTCCTCTTTATCGCTCTGGTGAACACTCACTTTCCTGGTTTCACTGTCTGCGTAGTGTCAGGTACTTCCATCCGTGGCGAGACCCGGAACTCCTGATACTGCGTCCTTGGATACGCTTCCCACACCGTGGAGTCGCCACCCTTGCTTGGTCAGGTACAGCAGGCCCAGCACGAGGAGGAGGATGACAGCTTTCACACATCCTTCCTGGAGGTTTCCCCACTGCGCACTGATTCCAGTGGTACCAGATGTCTCCTTTCCCTTCCAAGCGGACAGCGTGAGATGTCCTCTGCATCGCCCGATGGGGTCCAGAGAACCTGGGTCCCAGCCACTGGGGTTTGATGTCCCCCTTTTGCCTCTGTAATCTGTGTGGAGAAATCTGATAGAAATCCCTCAACCCTACGCTCAGGGCTCCTGGGAACTGGTGACCATGAGTGAGCTCAAAGGAGAGAAACCTGTCCCTTTGTTAATTGAGCTCCTGATTTACATAAGAACTAGGGGCCATGCGTCTAACCATTTCATGCCTGTCTCTTCACATGTTTTCTTATATCTTAGTAATATATTTTATTTGATGTTTTTTACTCATAAAACAATATGACATTGTCCAGAATAGTAGTTAACTTTATATAACTTTTACTCTTTCTAATCTTTTCAAACATCTTAATTGTCTTGTCTCTCTCTCTCTCTCTCTCTTACATACTTTTCCAACTTCACTCGTGGTATTTTAACCACCTTTTATCCTTCTGAGCAAGATATCACTTCAACACATTTAATATCTTGCCCTGTCCATCTATTTCAGTCTTCTTTTATCCATCTGTTCTCTTTTCTCTTCAGCCTTCAACAACCTTTTCTTATTTCCATTTCTAACCAGTCTTTTACTTATAATCTGTCCCTTTCCTAGGACAGGTAAATACATCCTGCTACTGTAGTGTTCACAAATAAATCTCCATGCAAACTGCTACTGTACACTCAAAGTGATCTGTTTCATTTTGAAAAGTCAGCTTTTTGAAAACCAACATGGCTCAGTTCAAACTTTTGTTTCAAAACAAAACTCCTCATCTCTTCCCGACATGATTTGACATAAAGATGATTTGCTACCACTATTTTTCATTGTGATATTTGTTCAAACAGAGACTGCATCTGTCTCTGGATTTAAATATATGCCTGATGGCAGTATATGCAAAATAAAAATAAGTGTCCAGGTTTTAACCTCTGTCATTAAAGGACTGTATAAAAATAAGACATGTCATCTGATTAATCTAAAATCAGAATTTAACAGATAATTTGTGTAGTACATCCCACCATTTTTAGGGACGCCTAATTAACATTCTCAAATCTTCAATTAACTTGACCTAAAAAGCTAAAACAGTGTTGTTTTATGATACCTAAAAAAATACTACAATAGATTTTAGACTATAAAATTGTAAATATCAAATTCCCATTGTCTAACAACTACCACTCCCCCTTTTCTGAAAACGAATCCCATTTACTGTGTTTTCATTTTCAGAAACATGAAGAAAGAATGGTAATGCATAGGAGGCAGAGGCACATGCTGTGCCCTGGGAACTTTACGACCCCGACGTCCTGCTTCAAAGTGTCGTCAGGTTTTTATTTTACGACACTGGCCTCCTGCTTCATCGTAAATGAAGTTTGGGCTCAGTTTGAGATTTGTGATCTGAGTTAGAGACAACAGTATTTTGCATTGTTCTAAAATATTCGACTCGTTCTGCGACATAGTCCAGAATGTCGCCATCTGTAGGCACCTCCGTGACTTTAACACCATGAGGGAACAGGAGAGTGTTAAATTCATCTGCTTTTATGGGGCTGTGGATAGCCATTGCACCCGGGAGATTTTGGTCTGTGACGGGAGGAATTGTAATTCCACTCATTGCGAGGGCAGCATTGTGACAAACCCTCCTCAATCTATCTAGAGCCTGCATCTGTTCGTTCCATTTGCTACGAGCAAACCATCTGGGTTTCTGTTCGTTTAGGTGTGCAATTTGCTTTACAATCTGTCTTTCATCTAAGTTAAATCTATCCATGTTGTGTTACAAGCATGGTTAGATTTGTAACAGAATACAAAATTAACTGTATTTAGCGCTATATTTGCCTAAAAATGTTAACAAACACCAACTACAAATTAAAGATAAATTGATTTAGCAAAATGAACTCTTATGTGATTCAAAAATGTGACAAAAGAACAATGATTTGTCTTACCCAAGATTGTAGTCTAACAGAATGGCTCTTGACCACATGGGGTCAAATAACTTGGATGACCGGGGGCAGGGAAAAGGAGACTCAAACATGTGCAGAGAGAAATCACACTGCTTGGAGACTGAGTTCAATAAAAATTAAACCATACGACTTGGCTTCAATAAAAATGTAACCAGACAAGGCCAGTTCATAACACACAAATTGTCCTCTTTGTATGTCTAATCTAGGTAGAATAATCCACTATTATATTTAATTTGAATGTACTTAATTCTCTGAAAATCAATCTCTTAATCTGTTCCCATTTAGTATATGTGCTACCGGTAACTACCTGGAATTTCAGAATCGTTTTTAGCATTCTGTCGTTCCATATTCACTTCGCTTTTATTTATCTGACTCAATCAACATGTGCTTACATGTATTAATATACTGGGCTATTGTCGTAGTTACTATTAACGCGCTTCCCGTCTTCAATACCGGTCAGCAATGTAATATTTAACCTCAGCGCTTGAAGCTAAATTCATATAACAATGTCAAAGGTGTACTACCCCCTTTCAGCCACTAGATGGCAGCAGCAGACCACAAATGAGCCTCACTCATCCGAGTGCTTTCATTTGAGATCTATAAATATTGAGTAATTACCATACCACAGAGCTCCGGCCCTTAGCTTAAAGAGCGTCGTCTTGTGCTGTAAGACTCCTCAGTTCCAGCCGGCGACCCGATCTGAAATATCGGGTTTCCAGGTCTGCGTGTGGGAATCAAACCTCACAACCCCCAGCCTGCACCGTCTCTTACGCCACTGTGGGACTAAACTACCACAGATCCGCGCTAAACCGTTCTTATGTACGCCACTCAGGACTTTATCTACCTGTAGATCCGCGCCAAACTGTAATCAATAACAATGTCTATGTACGCCACGCCGGACTCATATCTACCTGCGATCAACGACTATGTTTCTAAATATGCAATTGTATATCCCATTTAAACTTTTAAAAACACTGTGAAACGCCTTCAGACAATCCTAACATTTATTTAGTGTATTCAATCACAGACAATCGATTTATATAACAGGAGTCTGAAATACCTTTGAGTTGTGAAGGGCCCTCGTGATTGTCTGAGGTGTTTAAAGCGCTTATTCTCGACCCAATCCGGTCGTCTGAATCCTCCTCAGCTCATTATCTTGTACGTCGGGGGCACCATCTTGTTGGGTATTATAATGGATTTACGCTCCACGTTTCAAATATCCCCGCGTCCTTCTGAGCTGTGTTATATGGAAGGAATTCAGTGCCACCAAGTCAACAATAATCTACTTTAATGGTAATATCACAATGCACCAGAAATCATTACATTCAATACAAGAATACATACACTAATACAATACTTACAACACAAAACACATACAAACACCAAACATACAACACAAAACATACATACAACCTGGTGATCACGTCAGCCGGCCAGCAGAAAGAGACTGAACTCAGTTGTGTCTTCTGACTATCTCCAGAAGCAATGGGAGGGATCTCTGATTCCTCTACTTTGATTGGCAGCCCCAATGTCCCCATCCCCCCAAATCTTGAGTTTCTCCATTCTCAGGTGGCCAAGAGCATTTGCATACAGTGCAAGTCAACACATGCTGCCACCTCCCCCGCAGAGTCCTTTGTCCTCCAAACCACATGGTCTCTCTAAAGTCACATGTGCTTGGGCTCAAAATCCAGGTCACAGTTTTAACCCAAATCATTGTCATTTTAAGCTTATTCATTTGGAGCTAACATGAATACATTCAAATATTCTACTGCACTAGCCAGTAGTTAGCACTGGTGGCCTAGTTAGCTTGAGCGAGCGTGAGGCGGGAGAGTAGAACTATGAGCCGGTCTAAAGAGCCCGGAATGCTCGTGTATAGTTAATAGATAAATAAATAAGTTAAAAGAGATACATAATTGATTGGTTAAGTGACAATATTCGGTAGACATGATTATTGTTTGGATGTTGATGTTCATTATGTTTCTGTGTTAGGATAGTGAATATGTTCAGAGAACGGTGTTGTGTGTGTGTGTGTGTGTGTGTGTGTGTGTGTGTGTGTGTGTGTGTGTGTGTGTGTGTGTGTGTGTGTGTGTGTGTATGTGTGGCGAACTGTGATAATAAGATACATATGTTTGCTCTTTGCAGAGCAAAATAAAATACTTTGTGTATGTGTGTATTGGAGGGCTACTTCACTCTGTACCACGCTACACAGCTTCACTCATGATTTACTATCATTTGTTTCCCTCCGGAGGGCCTATTTTTAGTGCTGGTATCATCCTCATCATGTGTTGGAGGGAAGGTTATTTTTAGTCAGGCTGTCACGTGACATGGAGTCTCACAGCTGTAGGCTAGTGCTACAGCATGTTACAGATCCACAGCTCCCACCATGAAACAATGAAGTAGCATCCTGTTGATCTCCGGATGTATTGAGTTAGATCTTTTTAATAATCCAAACATATATATTCACATACATTTTTACACTGGACTAAAGACTAGCCTCTTGGTACCTACTGTGTGGAAATGTAGAACTATATTTCTGACAAATATTGATGTAATTCAGTGAACAAATAACCATGATTTATAAAAGCACTCAAACAATGGCTCATTCAGTCATATTGTTGTCGCAGCAGTCTTTTTAGATGTGTAATTGCACCATAGCAAATGAAAACAGTCAGCATTTATTACTAAAAAGATTGGCCACCAACTTTGCCCTGCTCTGTAATTTATAATGAGCGATCAACCCACACTGAGGTTTGAGGGAAAATAAAAAGAGGAGAACCTGCTAATCAAAGTTAGAGAAAAAGGAAAAGCCATCACTTCATCCAAAAGCTGTGATGTAAAACTTACACTGAACAAAAATATAAATGCAACACTTTTGTTTTTGCTCCCATTTTTCATGAGATGAACTCAAATATCTAAAACATTTTCTATATACACAAAATAACCATTTATCTCAAATATTGTTCACAAATCTGAAAGAATCTGTGATAGTGAGCACTTCTCCTTTGCCGAGATAATCCATCCCACCTCACAGGTGTGGCATATCAAGATGCTGATTAGACAGCATGATTATTGCACAGGTGTGCCTTAGGCTGGCCACAATAAAAGGCCACTCTGAAATGTTGCCTATTCTTTATTGTCACGACAGAAACACTCATTACATACAGGACTAAACTGCATTTTATGTGGATAATAAAGCAATTTATTTCACTTACAGTATTCTTTAGATATGGGACTTTACCAGAACATTTTCACTTTGCACGTTCATAGGCTTTTAGGAGAACAGCCTCAGCTAAAGGTTGACATCTACTACTACGGTAAAAGATATGTATAATTTCAAATCATCTTCCAACAGAGAGCCTCTCAACCCTATATAAATAAAGAAATTACTGTGATATAGAACAGAAATGAAAATGTATACTACAGTCCAAAGGTGAACAGGAAATTGCTGAGAAAACGCTGAGATGCTTAGTTTATGAAATGTCATACGCAGAAGAGGTAGCCTATGGAAATAAGGAAATGTTGTTCGAACTAATACGTAAAAAGTGGAAATGACAGCCTTTGAGCACTGCCAATCTGTGAACGTTTGGCATGAAGCTATGCAGAGGAAGGAACTAAAGAATGGGATGCAAATGTTCTTTCTCATAAGGCTGATACCTCACCACTCATCACCACAGTCCTGTTTCATAGGCCCAATTCCAAACCACACCCTACACACTACCCCTACAAAACTACCCCTACGTTTGCACAGAGGGTCCGCCACATTAAAAGTGCTGTTTCAAACCAACGACTGTGGAGGGGGAGTGGGTTATCAAGCCCTCCAACAGCGAGTCTGCATCAGTCCTGACTTCACCTGTTGCTCTACCTGACCGGACTCAACGCTGTGTCCGTCCGTCATGAAACACGCTGTTTACAAACAGTTCCGTGGAAACATTCACTGATAAACTGCACAACAAGAGCCATTTAATATCTTCATACAGATGTTAACAACCTTATGGTTACCTCGTATGTGTTTAAACTCAGGATCATTTACTCATGGCTAGTCCAGAAAACAGTAAAGTTGTGTACATTTACACGGACTTTTGCAAAAACTAAGCAGCTTATAAACATCAGATTTTAAAACAAAAATATGTTTATAAAAAAGATATGCAATAAAAGATTTGTAGGGTTTTATTTTTGTTATTTTTTAATCCAAGAGATGCTGATTTGAAACCGTTGTTACAAAAATTATGGCATTTTCTGTTTCAGCTAGAGAGAGGGGAGTTTGTCTCAAAGCTTGCCACTATATTTACACCCTCCACCTGAAAGGAGGAAGCCTCATTAAGCTGCGAGTGTGACTTCAGACGGAGTTCACTCCATCACGGAGGGGAAGTGGGTAGGGTGTGGTTTGGATTTGGGCCTCAGTCAGAGAAGCAGGGCTGATGCAGCTCAGCAGCCGTCAGCTGGAAGTGTTACTGAATGCAGCTCATGGTCGAGTGGCTGTCTCCACTGCCACTTTTTTCATCACTTGACTGCAACTCAAACTATGCCTGTTTAGAGCCTCCATTCACATGTGGTCAGTGAGGCTGACAGAGGCTTATCATTTGAAAGCCAGATGAGGACAGGCTGAGGGAAATGCGATGTGTGACATCACGTGATCAGCCACTCTCGCTATCCTGTGCCTGCAGCTAGGTGCCATTGTACAATGCCATTATAGCCGAGTCTCCATCCCCATACACTCAGAGCTGAGCTTATCCTATAGATTCCACTTCTGTGCAGTCCTTGGATCCTATAGATGCATCTCCCAGCATGCACTGCAATCCTGGCTACAACATGATTAAAAGTAATGGAGGTACGCTTGCGAATCCGCAGCCTGCACGCTTTAAACTGTTGGAGTAAAGCACTCAACTCAATATATTTGTCCATCCCGACGCTTTGGCGTTATGAGCAAAATGCTGCTTTCCGCTAAAGCCATTTCCTCAAGTGACTGATGCAAGCTGCACCTGCTGCGGAAAATGGACATTACATGGGGAGTACATGAGAGAACTGCCAACATCCTAAAAATATCCATTGTGTCCATGTAATAATAAACAGCCAAGAAATTAAATGTGTACAAGGCCAGGGTTGGTTTTCTAGCATTTGTAGTGTGCCATATTATTAACTGTAATACATTTCCAACAACTGGCAAATCCAATCTCTTTTAAATGTAGGGCTCCCAAGGTAGTACACTAAGTCCTAGATATCATTTCTACACATCAATTGCTCCAGTTGCAAATAAAGCACTAAATTAGAAGCAAATATCACATTATGCCTCTCAATTACAGATATTTTAATTAGGCACAGTAAATGAGTTTTGAGTACACACAGATGAACATCAATTTCCAATGTTTTCTTTGCCTTTGCTTTTCTCACAAAAAAAAATAGCAGCTCAAGCAGACAACCTTCCAAATAAGTGCCTAGCAAAATTCTGATAGCCACATTTTAAATGCGATTTTGAAAAGCAGTGATTCTGAAAATGACAATGTGTCTGAGATCAGTGAGAAGTGGTTGGTGAGATTTACTTAAGAGAGCAAATCTGTGAAAAGAAGCTGATGTTCTATGAGAAATAAATCAAACAACCGTGTCAAATCACTATTTAGATGTTTATCGCTCTGCACTGCAGCAATTCAAACTAAGAGTGAATGGAACAAACACATCTACAATTTACGAGGAGCAGATTATTTTGTATATCCATGCAGAAAATGTTGAGTTTATGTTCGGTTTTAAGGCCCTACAAAACAACATAGACTGGCAGTGTGATAATAATCCTGATGTAGAGATATGATTAGGATAAAATGCTCAAAAACAGTAAAACCAGTCCAAAGCAAAATGTTCAAATGCAAAGTGAAGAATAAGCATCACATGCATCGATGTCAGCCATGCAGAAGATAAATATATATTCAGTAATGTATGCTTATGCTTAGACTGATGTTTAATGTTAAAAAAAACACGTGTCTCGTTTTACAGGAAATGCAAGATCACATTAAACCAAATCTGAGGCCATGGTTCTCAGCAGGAAACCGATGGATTGTCCACTCCAAGTAGGGAATGAGTGCTTACCCCAAGTGAAGGAGTTCAAGTATCTCGGGGTTTTGTTCTCGAGTGAGGGAACAATGGAGCGTGAGATGGGCCGGAGAATCGGAGCAGCGGGAGCGGTACTGCAGTCGCTTTACCGCACCGTTGTGACGAAAAGGGAGCTGAGCCAGAAGGCAAAGCTCTCTGTCTACCGGGCCATTTTCGTTCCTACCCTCACCTATGGTCATGAAGGATGGGTCATGACCGAAAGAACGAGATCGCGGATACAAGCGGCCGAGATGGGTTTTCTCCGCAGGGTGGCTGGTGTCTCCCTTAGGGATAAGGTGAGAAGTTCGGTCATCCGGGAGGGACTCGGAGTTGAGCCACTCCTCCTTCGCGTCGAAAGGAGCCAGTTGAGGTGGTTCGGGCACCTAGTTAGGATGCCACCTGGGCGCCTCCCTAGGGAGGTGTTCCAGGCACGTCCAGCTGGGAAGAGACCAAGGGGTAGACCTAGGACCAGGTGGAGGGATTATATCTCTTCGCTGGCCTGGGAGCGCCTTGGGATCCCCCAGTCAGAGCTGGTTGATGTCGCCAGGGAAAAGGAAGTTTGGGGCTCTCTGCTGGAACTGCTACCCCCGCGACCCGACCACGGATAAGTGGAAGAAGATGGATGGATGGATTAAACCCATAGAAAAATCACCAAAAGAAAGGAACAACCTGCGACAAACCACCTCAAAACAAGACTATTAAAGACTAATTGTAACAAACGCATTTGACATGCAGGCCAGTTAACCACTATATTTCTATACAGTCTATTGTGGTGACCACCTATTAATACACTGGGACATAATTCATACATGGAACTACAGTTGGGGGTATTGTTCCCACACAGACAGGTTATGTGTTTACTATATACAGTTGCAAGAAAAGGTATGTGAACCCTTTGGATTCTCCACACATAGGGTTGTGTGTTCCTTCCAAACAACTCAACTTTGGTTTCATCTGTCCACAGAATATTTTGCCAGTAGTGCTGTGGAACATCCAGGCGCTCTTTTGCAAACTTCAAACGTGCAGCAATATTTTTTCTGGACAGCAGTGGCTTCCTCTGTGGTGTCCTCCCATGAACTCCATTCTTGTTCAGTGTTTTACGTATCGTAGATTTGTCAACAGAGATGTTAGCATGTGCCAGAGATTTCTTTAAGTCTCTAGCTGACACTCTAGGATTCTTCTTCACCTCATTGAGCATTCTGCGCTGTGCTCTTGCAGTCATCTTTACAGGACGGCCACTCCTAGGGAGAGTAGCAACAGTGCTGAACTTTCTCCATGTATAGACAACTTGTCTTACCGTGGACTGATGGACATCAAGGCTTTCAGAGATACTTTTGTAACCCTTTCCAGCTTTATGCAAGTCAACAATTCTTAATCGTAGGTCTTCTGAGAGCTCTTTTGTGCGAGGCATGGCTCACATCTGGCAATGCTTCTTAAGAATAGCAAATTCAAAACTGGTGTGTATTTTTTATAGGGCAGGGCAGCTTTAACCAACACCCACAATCTCGTCTCATTGATTGGACTCCAGGTTGGCTGACTCCTGACTCCAATTAGCTCTTGAAGAAGTCTTTAGCCTAGGGGTTCACATACTTTTTCCACCCTGCACTGTGAATGTTTACATGGTGTGTTCAATAAAAACATGAAAACATATAATTGTTTGTGTGGTATTAGTTTAAGCAGACTGTGTTTGTCTATTGTTGTGACTTAGATGAAAATCAGAACACATTTTATGACCAACTTATGCAGAAATCCAGGTAATTCCAAAGGGTTCACATACTTTTTCTTGCAACTGTATGTTGTGTGCCCTCCTGACTTCTCACTCTTCTTCCCGGACTGCAACCGGACAACATGACCTTAGCTGCTCTCAAATAAAGTTCCCTTTTGCACCTTCATTGCACCGCCTCTGACTCCCTATCTCTCGGCACTACACTGGTGACCCGACAAAGTCTCGAGAAGTTTCCGGGACGGACCCGAACACGGCAAAAAGAACGCAAGTCTTTTTCTCGAAATGCCAGGGATTTTTTGGAATCGTCCGTGGCTGACACCGGCACGCAGACTGAGGCTCGGTGCGCGCCTCGCAGAAGAGCTGGGGACGTTGCTCGCCATTCCCAGCATCAGCCTTCAATCCAACAGGGGGACGATGCACGACCTGCTGGGTCGACCAGCAAACCGATTGCTACCTCGTGGGCTTGTTTCTTCGCTAGCTGACGACGACTAGCGGCTAACCACGTGGGGCTAACCACGGCTAGCAGCTACCCATGGCTGCCAGCTAGCGGCTAACGGCTAGCTGTTAACGGCTGTCGACATTTCTGTTAACATCTGACTGTTAACAATTTTTTCCGGTGCCGGAGAGGAGGTTCGACCAGCCGGTTGACCTCGTGTGGACACTCTTTTTTTTCACCACCTCGACGGCGGTTCCAGACGCCACTCACGTTTTCATAAGCGCCTGGGTGGTGCACTCCTGGACCCCGTCTCGCCTCGACGGTTTCGGACGTCGCCCATGCTCCATCGGCCCATGGATGGCGCGCTCCGGGACCCTGTCTGGCCTCTCATCTGTCCAGGGCTCCTTCCTCCCGGGGAGACTGTTCCTGCCTCCCGGGGATACCTCAAGGCTTGCCAAGGATTTCGTGCCCGCCGCCGCTGTGCGTTTGCCTGCGGCCGGGTTGCTCTCCTGCTTCCCGGGGATACCTCAACGCCTGCTGAGGACTTCGTGCCCGCCACCGCTGCGCGTCTGCCTGCGGCCGGGTTGCTCTCCTTCCTCCCGGGGAGACTGCTCCTGCCTCTCAGGACACCTCGACGCCTGCCGAGGACTTCGTGCTCGCTGCCGCTGTGCGTCTACCTGAGTCCGGGTTGCGCTCCTTCGTCCCGGGGTGACTACTCCTGTCTCTTTCGGATATCGCTCCGTCCTTCCGGGGACTTCATTCGCCACGACACCTACTGCGGCCCCCTTACGACGACCCGTTCCGGCCCGCCCCCGGTGGGGGTGCCCTCGCCCTCGTTAGGGCCCCTACCCTCACCTCCACGGCCCCTGTGGTGCTTCCTCCCGGACGCGAGGATTTTTTTGCCATGTTTGAATTCTGGGGGGGCTTGTGTGGTGACCACCTATTAATACACTGGGACATAATTCATACATGGAACTACAGTTGGGGGTATTGTTCCCACACGGACAGGTTATGTGTTTACTATATGTCGTGTGCCCTCCTGACTTCTCACTCTTCTTCCCGGACTGTAACCGGACAACATGACCTTAGCTGCTCCAAAAATAAAGTTCCCTTTTGCACCTTCATTGCACCCTTCTGACTCCCTATCTCTATATTCTCAATAATATGAACTGCCAGTAAACAAGCTCACTAAATAAATAACAGCATGAACGCATCAAAATAAGTTCCAAACACAACAACAAAATGTGCCACTACAAGAAAATTATGAATACATTAAATACAAGTTTATGAAGAAAATAGCTCACGCAGGTCGAAGCTAGCTTACATAATTAATATATTAGCCAAGCACTCAATGGCAGACTACTACCATTCATTCAGTCTTATTAAAGTTCATTGTTTTACCAAATGCAGCATATTCTTACCTTGGACTTTTGAAGCAGTTTACATCTTCATGTTTCGGGAAACACGACTACAGCAGGACCATGAGCAGGACAGGAAAACTCTGCTTCCTTTTTGAAGTGGCGAGTTTGACAGTTGAAGTTAGTTTGACTCATAGACGTAATTAGCATGTTAGCTAGCCAACATTAGCTAACGTTTAGCAGTGAAGCTCACCATTAACAGAGCAGCACAAACACCGTTACTTCTTCCAGAAACGGACATGTTCAGACTGTAGGCAGTCAAACGTTCTTATTAAATGACAAAAAAACAACAGTGTGTGAGCAGCAAGCAAGCCACTCAATTAAAGGTCCGAAAAACATGCCGGAAGAAATCAACCAGCTGGAAAGAACACCTCATTAGGAAGGAAATGGTGCATTCAAGTTGTTCTGCACTAGTTTACTTTTAGTTTGATTAGGCGGGGGAAAAAATTGTTTTTGACACTAATGATTATATCATCTGATATTTGGGAAGAGTGTTACAGTAGAAATGGCAGAAAGTCTTGTTGCAATTTCCAGATATTGAAAGAGGCCCTGGAGTTTCTCTGGTAATTATCAATAGTAGCAGTTAAGTGAATACTGTTCAAACAATACCTGTGTTTGTGTTTTGTATTGATTTCTCTGTTTTATCCTTTCATAAATGTGAGGACTAAACTTTCTTCAAACATGCCTGGGTGCTAAACAGGTTTTATTACTCTGGGGGAGGGGAAGTTAAGCAGGCTGTGTGGATGACAGTTCTTCTGCTTAAAAGGCGAGACACCCCAGGTGAATAGGGTAATTTTTTTAACTTAAAGGTATCAGCTAGAAATTTCTCCAGTTAATGTCTTACAATAAGGCAATTGTCTTTTGTATTACAAGTTTTCTGAAATAGCATGTTTAAATATGCAAATGAGCCATTATCTCATTAAATATGCACATATTTTAACACATTTCAGGAATCGAAATCTGAACTTTGGATAAAGCCAGGTTCCAAATTCTTGTTTCATTTTGTAGTCATATTAGTATCTAAGGCTTTTACAGAAGGGATATTGGATATCTCTTTTTATCACTCCATAAATCAGAAAATACTGTCAACAGCCCTAAAATATCCATTTTCGCCATGTTTTTAGGTATACAATGTTGTATAATTCAGGCTATGAATTATATATGAACAAACCCTTCTGTAAAAGCCTTCATAATATTGATAGGAATATAACTGGAAAGTTTGGTGTCTCTACATGCTTCTGAAGTTGAAATTTCGAACTCAGAGTAGGAGAAAAAACTCATTTTGAGAAAACGACCTTTAAAGATAGCAGTGAGGCGCTAGCTAAACCCTCCTGTTCTCTGGATGACAGCTCGCGCATCGACGCACTCCGTGAACGTGTTTCATGTTCGGGGTCATTTGTTTTTTGGATAACCTTGCTTCGTGCAAGAGACAATTGTTGTCGTCTTCTCTGTGAACGTTTTTTTCGCCGTTCTTTTGCGATTTTGAGATTTCAATTTCTAGCGGAAAGCTAAACAGGAAGTGTTTTAGCACACCACGTGACGCATCTGAACGAATCACGTTGTCAGAAATTGACCCCAGCCAATGAGATTTCGTTTCTTGGTTTAAGACCCCTTTGTGCTTTCACGATTGGTTGCTGATACAAAGGAAATGACCATATTTGGATCCGATGAGATTGTGCAGGAGAGACGGAGCTTTCCAACGATATCTCTGTTGACATGGTGCACACAGCGGTCGCGGTACTTTATGTTACGTTAGAATGCTAACTTTTGGTGAATTTAGGAGAAATCTACAGACGCAAATAGACAAACTATAGTAAAATAAACACTTAAATCTGTATTTTGTACGTTTTCCTTCCAAAAGCCTGAAAGAAAACATGTTATGGAATCAAAATAGCACAAAATCTCAAAATTGACCAGTACTTGAAAAACGATGTTTTTGCCTGCCGTGTCTCGCCTTAGGTCTTCAGTATGTCATGTTTCAGGGAAGTCTACATATCTTGAATGGTATATATGTGTTTAATTACTTTGTATTAGTAATAGCAGTGTGTAAACAAAAGCTGGAAATATGAGAGTATTAATAAGTATATCTTTGTGAACAAGTCTCTGGAATGCGCAGGAAGGGTGTGTGTGTGGATGAAAGCTGCAGTAACATGAGACAGCTAGAGTCCAGGTCCTCTGCTGGCTCGCTCTGATTTGCTATGACCACAGCTCCTCCCGTGTTTTTACAAATATCTCCTGTTGAGTTCTGGGGTCCGGTCTCTTTTCCTTCTGCCGACAAGATGAGAGGATCTCCCGGCAGTTAGAACCAGAGCAGGGGGTGGGGCTCGAGCCCACCCCTTTGAAAGTGTAATGTATTCTTACCTTTTATCATTAAAACAGATTATTGTTTAACCCTCATCCTGGCTGTTTTGAGTTTTCCCTCTTTTAAAGCACACTCCTATAGGATCGGCGCAGACCAGAGATATCTGCTCCAACAATTTGGTGACATACCCGACGTGATGACCTCATGAGTGGGGTTTTTTAGGGGAGAGCACGAGCAGCCAGCGGATGGAGGAGGATACCTCGAAATAATTTCTGACAACTTAAGGATCCTAAAACTAAAAGGTAAAACGGACGCCTGTTTCTATCGAAGGTCTGTAAATTGGCTAAGCTAAAAGTTAGAGTTGTCAAGAATATTTCCAGGTGTCATTGACGGTATAATGCAATACATATTTTTAACATAGATAGGTAAGTTATAAATAAATAAAGCAACGAGGTGTTAAGAGTACGGTGAAAGGCCTCGTGGATTTTTCAGAATCACACGACTGACTCGTTTGCTGCACGTGAAGCGGTGAAAAGAAAAGGTGAAAGGCCCCGTGGATTTGTAGAAATTGAGACGGTTAACTCGCCGGGGAAGTTCAGTGGTTCTTTAAAAAAAAGATTCCATCCAGAACAAAACAGAATAGTGCTTTCCAGTTTTCGTAGGAATCTGCAGTGCATTATAGGTTAAATCCAAGAGTAGAAACGCGAGCTTCAAAAGCCATTGAAATTAACGGATTTCTCTTGTTCTGTTATATTATTTAGGTGCATATATATATGTATATATTTAGGTGCATATATATATGTATATATATATATATATATTATTGAACACAGGAAAGCCTTAGTCAGATAAAGAAATACGAAGTCATTCTTGTTTCAAGAAAGCCCCCCTCTCTTGGAATGCCATCTCACACGGTTGGATAAACACAGAGGTGATTTATGAGAGAAGCTTGTGTGCAGGCAGCTCCAGGGCACAGTGAGGAGAGAGAGAGAGACAAGAGAATTAAGATGTTTGAAAAGATTAGAAAGAGTAAAAGTTATATAAAATTAACTACTATTCTGGACAATGTCATATTGTTTTATGAGTAAAAACATGAAATAAAATATATTACTAGATATAAGACCTACATGCTTATTGGATTAATAGGGCGTGTCTGTCATAAACATTAGCGCTTAGATGGAATAAAGTGTTGAAATGTTCTCAAGAGTGGGAGTTTTCACAATGCTTTTTGGTTTTTATTGAGACAATTAAGTGGTAAGGACAGAAAACTGTTCCGTGATGATTTCTTTAGGTTTTAGCTTTAGTAATGAAGATTACATTATGTGAGGAAACTTTTCCACCAATACTTCCTTTAAGGGTTAAAAAATATATTCATTAACTGAGAATTGTACTTAATTAGATTTCAGAGGAACTTAATTGCATACAGTAACGTTGAGGGAAAGTAAAAAGAGGTTTACTGAGTATATGAAGTACATTCAAATTAAATATAATAGTGGATTATTCTACCTAGATTAGACATACAAAGAGGACAATTTGTGTGTTATGAACTGGCCTTGTCTTGTTACATTTTTATTGAAGCCAGACTACAAGTCGTATGGTTTAATTTTTATTGAACTCAGTCTCCAAGCAGTGTGATTTCTCTCTGCACATGGTTGAGTCTTCTCTTCCCTTCCCCCGGTCATCCAAGTTATTTGACCCCATGAGGTCAAGAGTCATTCTGTTAGACCACAATCTTGTGTAAGACAAATCATTGTTCTTTTGTCACATTTTGAATTACATAAGAGTTCATTTTGCTAAATCAATTTATCTTTATTTTGTAGTTGGTGTTTGCTAACATTTTTAGGAACGACATAGACCTACAACTTGAGTCAAATTACATTGCTGTGATCGGATTAGTGTGCTCTGCAGGGTTATTATTGTTAAGTATGGAGGGGTTATTTCATAGTGTGTGGAATATGTGGTGCTTGAAACATCTAGGTATTTAAATATATAGAAGAAAATGGTTTCCTGAAAGAATTAATTGGAGTAAACATGTTACAGTGGGTGTTGAAAAACTTAGTTTGGGTAAATATGTCACAATGGATGAAACGATTATTAGAGGGAGTTTTTGTAATATCATTAGTGGACATTAATTGTGTTGTTCAGATGACATTTAACATTTAAGACAGATAGTAAGATTAGGAAAATAGAGTGGAAAGGATTGGATTTATTTTACCTCAGTGTGTTAGAATGAGATAGGTAATGCGTCCCGGGACCTGGACTCTCTCTCTCTCTGTCTGTCATACGGCTGGGGCCCCAACCCTCCAAGCAGACAGAGGACCTATCCCAACCGACAGAGAACCCAGAGCTCAACAACAACAACAAGACTGCAATAAGAACTGCATCCAGAACTATCTCCACCTGTGGCATCCAGAACCAAACAGCTTGCTGACAGGCAGAGATCGACTCTCATCAGTCCCTCAGACAGGAAATGAAGTTCCAAGCTGAGCCACGAGATTTGGCACGAGAGCAGAATCTGCCCTCCATAAAGCAGCAGAGAGACTGTGAAGGAGGAGATGAAAAGCAAAGCAGTGCAACAACAGTGGCCTGATGGGGGCTGCAGATGTAGCTCAGCAGATGGCTGCCTCAAAGAGTTACAGCGAGCTGATGGACAAAGGGGGAGGAGTCAGAGTCAGAGGAGTTGGTCGAGCAGAATGTGAAGGAGGCCGGGGTCACGGCTTGAGATAAACCAGAGGAGAGGAGAAGGGAATCAACGGGAATGAGTGAGTTTACACATAAACACACTTATTATAAGCGCACATTTAAAAAAAACTTGAATTGACTTGATAAATAAGTGAAGGTAAAAAGTTGTATTAACCATGAATTAATCAATTGGTAAATTAAAAATAGCAGTAAAGAGGAAACTATTAAAGTAAAATGAGAATCATCCTAAAACACACTGAGGGATAAAGGGGGTATATGACAAAATAGAACCATATTCTTCAATCTTTTCATCATGTTAACAAATCATTCTTCAAGAGATTTTGATTAACACCATTAAAGGGATAGTTTTAGGAACCACGCTATAAGACAAACCTTTATTTGAATGGATAATGTTAGAGGGAGAGCTAGTGCCAAGCCAAATATAATTCCAATCTATAGAGTATTGATTCCACCATTGTGGCATGGTTATTACCATAGGAGGGCTTTAGGATGGACTTCTGTTTTTGGATCCATGAGTTGTTGCGTGTTCGGACGCCCTGGGTTCCACACACTGCTAAAGAATTTAACATTGTTTTTAAGTAGACCAGAATTGAAGATAAATGGGTTTAATGAGCTATGAAATGCAGAGCTACACAGATCCTAGTAATGTTTTGACACAAGATAATAATTAAGTACACAAGTTTCTGAAGTAGATCTATTAGACATTTTAATATAGATTAGGTGTTAATAAACTGTAGTAGAGTACTATAAGGAAGTGACATTTTTTGGCTAACACTTTTCAGGGAATGTGGGGAACAGCTGTTCCGATGAAAAGTTAGATATATCTTGAAAATTATAGTTGTAATCGTGAATTAATTAATGATGGCGCTCCATATAAGACAGATTTTTGTAGACAAAGGATACTGGCCTATGCTGAAATATCAAAGTCTCTGCAGAGCACACACATGGCCAAAAAGACTGAGACCAACTGACCTTTGACCCTGACCGACAGTGTAACTTGAGAAGACACTGTCAAGGACTGACTCTGGGGTGACTCTGACCAAACTTGACTTTACAACCTGACAGTGTGAGTGTGAGTGTATGTCTGCATGTGATCAGTGCAACTGCATGATTTAAAACAATGACTAATCAAGCATGCTTTTGGATTAACACATTATTCTGGGGCTCCGTGGGAAATGAGAGGTTTTCCTAAAATTCCACAAAAATTGGAAAACCGTACAGGTGACCCGTTTCTAATCTACTTGATATTTCACTCCCACAGGAGGTGGCAGTTTGCAGAATGTGAAACTCAAACTAAAACATGAAGATTCTGTTTCTTTTAGGACTGAAGGATGGAGAGAAACACTTAATTTCACTGAAGTGTTTACTGTGGAAATGATGGATGTATATTTGGGAAAAATGTTGGGTATTTTTTATAATCCCTTATTACCTGAAGGTTTTCTTCCCATACAGGATTTTGGTTACACATGAGTTATGTGTAAAAAGGGGGAGTGTAAACTTTACAATGTACATTTTTCATTTAGGGACTGAAAGGAACCTTCTGCCCCAACTCGGATGTTCAATCTGACCATTGATTGACAGTTTTAGAATGGACCTGCTCCATATCTGGGGATAAGATACTGTTTGATGAATGTTGACATGTTTCTAATATTGATTGAGTTATAACAGATAACATAGATGCA
This sequence comes from Harpagifer antarcticus, assembly GCA_902827135.1. Classification (NCBI taxonomy): domain Eukaryota; kingdom Metazoa; phylum Chordata; class Actinopteri; order Perciformes; family Harpagiferidae; genus Harpagifer; species Harpagifer antarcticus. The sequence goes on from CADEHL010000525.1 coordinate 5,692,733, forward strand.
GAATCAGTGGCCAAGGGGCTACTGTGAGAGATGTAAGTCCAGAATGGAATACTGAGGAAGTTGACCGGTGAGTAATGTTTCAACAGGTATTAAAGTAACTGAGGTTTGAAATGTACAAAGAACATATTACAGTTAAAGCTAAAACATTGTAATGTAATGAGACCAAATGTAATTTAGACAACATCATGTAATTAGCCTGGTAAAGAAGTAAAAGCCATAGACTTTAATGTTTAGGTCATTATGGGGATATACATTTCATCTAAATTCATAATGGAAAGACATTTGATGACAGTTTGTTGGAATTCTGTATTCATTTTTTCAGCTTGATAATATCTAAGCACTGACAGGTAGAAGCAGTATCACCAGGAAATCATTCACTTTGCCAGTATCATGATTTTGGTTGTTTTTGAATCCATAACATTAGTGTGTTTCTTTACCAGAAACATTAGCAGTTCATATTATATTTAGATTTTAAATGGGATCTCAGGGATTTCATTAAGAATAACACAGACGCTTGTCAGAAACTCAGAGCTATTGAAATATGTTATTTGGTTCACCTAGAGATGTTGGAGTTTTGTTTTGTGGCCACACACCAAGTATTAAGATTCTGAAGCTGCACTGGCAGATAGGAGGTCTACAATTAATTTAGAAAACCTGTTCACAGACGTCTGTTATTTTTAAGAGACCCCACCAACAGGCTCCAAGCTGCTTACGCAATGGTGGGTCAAACAGCGGAGGGCCCCGGAGCCCTGAGCGTAGGCTTGAGGGATTTGTATCAGATTTCTCCACACAGGTTGGTGATGCCAAAGGGGGACACGAGACGCAGGAGGCGGACACAGCAGAGTTCGTCTGGCTGAAGGTCATCAGGACAAAGTGGCTCAACCCCAGGCTCTCCGGCCCCGACCGAGTGACCCAGCGGATCTCTCATGCCATCCGCGTGGGAGGAAAGGGGGACAGCTCGTACCACGGGAGCCAGTGTGCGGCGAGGAAACCACCTGCTAGGACTGGGGATGACATCAGGATGGACGTGATCCTCGCAGAGGAGGTCGACTCGGAAGCTGTCATCAGTGGACGGGAGGAGCAGGATCCGGAGGACATCCCTACAGCAGACGACTCGGAAGCGGCTGTCAGCGGACAAAGGGGGACTTGTTGAGGCAGCAGAGGAGTCTACTTCTCTCTGATCAGTTCCACCAGTGAAGGGAAGGCCGCATCTCCCCCTCCCTATCAGCTGCCCTTGTTGGCGTATTCCTCTGAGGGGGGGGGGGGGGGGGGGGGGGGGGGGGGGGGGGGCTGATGATTTCACCACACAAGGAGACTGCTTCCTAGTACTCAGATCGCCCCCTAATGGTTCCTTTACTGCCATGGAAGATGGTGTTCTGTTCCCAAACATTCAAGTACTTTGGGTCTCAGTTTCTGATAGATTTATACAATATTGGGGGACAGACACAGTAGAACAGAATGATAGTAGATATGTTTCAAAATGTCTTGTGTAAGTTTATCTCTTGAGAGATAAAAAGGGGGATTAATGATTATATCATCTGATATTTGGGAAGAGTGTTACAGTAGAAATGGCAGAAAGTCTTGTTGCAATTTCCAGATATTGAAAGAGGCCCTGGAGTTTCTCTGGTAATTATCAATAGTAGCAGTTAAGTGAATACTGTTCAAACAATACATGTGTTTGTGTTTTGTATTGATTTCTCTGTTGTATCCTTTCATAAATGTGAGGACTAAACTTTCTTCAAACATGCCTGGGTGCTAAACAGGTTTTATTACTCTGGGGGAGGGGAAGTTAAGCAGGCTGTGTGGATGACAGTTCTTCTGCTTAAGGTCTTCAGTATGTCATGTTTCAGGGAAGTCTACATATCTTGAATGGTATATATGTGTTTAATTACTTTGTATTAGTAATAGCAGTGTGTAAACAAAAGCTGGAAATATGAGAGTATTAATAAGTATATCTTTGTGAACAAGTCTCTGGAATGCGCAGGAAGGGTGTGTGTGTGGATGAAAGCTGCAGTAACATGAGACAGCTAGAGTCCAGGTCCTCTGCTGGCTCGCTCTGATTTGCTATGACCACAGCTCCTCCCGTGTTTTTACAAATATCTCCTGTTGAGTTCTGGGGTCCGGTCTCTTTTCCTTCTGCCGACAAGATGAGAGGATCTCCCGGCAGTTAGAACCAGAGCAGGGGGTGGGGCTCGAGCCCACCCCTTTAAAAGTGTAATGTATTCTTACCTTTTATCATTAAAACAGATTATTGTTTAACCCTCATCCTGGCTGTTTTGAGTTTTCCCTCTTTTAAAGCACACTCCTATAGGATCGGCGCAGACCAGAGATATCTGCTCCAACAACACTGACAAAGCTGATAGTTGCTTGTACCATTCTGCTCTATAACTTGTGAATTTAAATTGTGGATTATTAACCTGAAATAATACATAATACAAATTATGCAATTCATGTTCAGTGGAGAAAAAAATGCAATAATAATAATAATAAATTTAATTTGTTAGCGCTTTTACAGGTGCTCAAAGACGCTTTACAGATATAGTGAAGGGAAAAGGAAGGAACAACAAATAAATATATAGTAAACAATCACACATTAAAAGCCAGATTGAAGAGGTGAGTTTTTGTAAGTTTTTTGAAGGTGGTGAGGTCAGTGCAGTCTCTGATGGGTTGGGGGAGTGAGTTCCAGAGGGAGGGGGCAGCGACGGAGAAGGCTCTGTCCCCCCAGGTCCGGTGATTGGTGCGGGTGGGGATGGATAGGAGGTTGGCTTCTGATGAGCGGAGGCAGCGGGAAGGGGCGTGGTGGTGCAGCAGGTCTGTGAGGTAGGGGGGGCCTGATTGTTGAGGGCTTTGTGAGTAATGAGGAGGACTTTGAAGTTGATTCTTTGACGGACGGGGAGCCAGTGGAGGTTCTGGAGGACGGGAGTGATGTGGTCCCGGGAGCGGGTGTGGGTGAGGAGGCGGGCAGCAGAGTTCTGGATATGTTGGAGTTTATTGATTAGGTTGGATGGTATGCCGTAGAGGATGCTATTGCAGTAGTCGAGTCGTGAAGTGATGAATGCATGAATCAGGGTTTCAGCAGCAGAGGAGGAGAGTGATGGGCGGAGACGGGCAATGTTTTTGAGGTGGAAAAAGGCTGTCCTGGTGATGTGATTTATGTGGTGGTTGAATTTGAGCTGACTGTCGAAGATGACTCCGAGGTTGCGGATGTGAGGGGGGGGAGATAGAGTGTGGCTGTCAATGGTGAAGTTGAAATTCTGGATGTCTTTGATACGGGATGGGGGGCCAATGATGATGATGTCTGATTTGGCACTGTTCAATGTAGGCTATGCCTTTGAATAGTTGTGGCCAGCGCCTGGTTGTGGCATAATAGTATAACGTTGCAAAAACATTTAAATACATTCTACTAATAGGCTACATCATGATGTAGGCTGAAAAAATTACACTGTATACTCAGCTCTTTGACGAAAACGTATCACATGTTATTGGCCTATACAATGAAATGTAAAGATATAAAAATGTTGGCCTTGGATAACCAAAAGGCCAAAAACATCCAACATCCCAAATTAAAAACACTGAGGCTCTGATTGGGCTACATGTTTGTCAAATCTGGTAATATAGTGGTCCTACGAGCTCCGGTTACACTTCATTTTAGAATCTGCATTATTCAAGTTCCTATTTCTTCCCAAAAAAAACTCAGTGATTAAAGCAGAAATGTGCAATAGCAGGTGGTGGAGTGGCCATACAGTGCCTGTTAGGGTAATGTCCACGGCAACAGCCTAGCCCTAGAGAGTGTCTTTCATCCGGTTGAAGTGAGAGATAAAGAGAGAGAGAACATGCAGCAGAGCATCATTACAAGTCCATCTACACCCTTTATCTAATCACTAATGGCTTTGGAGAGGAGTTTCAAAACCATCAACACTGCTGTTTCCCAACGTTTCCTGCAATACCGCCCTAGCAGCCAGCCATTATGTAAACTAGAGTGGGAAATATGCTGCTTCAGTCCATTCTTGCTCCCTCTCTGTCTCCCCAATCTCATATGCCAATTCACAATGACCTTTTTTCATGGTGACGGATGCCAAAATTGGAGGTCTCTTGTGGATTGGCAGAGATCTTAACATCTGATGTGACAACCAGATTATCAGAACACATCAAGATCCTGTCATGGTTTTGAGAAAAACAATCTTAACGTGCAGGCTGTTGTACAAGACACACAATGGAAGGTTATAGGTGGGTGCTGACTGTTTTGCTTTTTCTTTGTGTTAAATGTCAATACTTCACATACCTTTCTGAAGGCCATACCAGCCATACAGCTTTTCCTGGATCTATACAGCACCACCATGCGCCCAGTGGAAGATTCCTGCTATTATGGGATCATGGGTAGCACCACGTGGAGAATGACCTTTTCAGCCATGTGTCACCTGCCCATGATGCTCCTGAAAGCCCACTCAGCATAGCGGGGTCTGAATGTGTGTTTCGCAATGCTCCACTGAAGCAACCTCAAAAAATAAGGGAAAGAGGATCACAGCAAAATATTGGACTCACGGAAGCACGCAGTAACTCACATACAAACACAAACAGTCAGAAGTACACACTTGGTTCATTTTTTTATGCAGCAGCTGGAAAGTATTTGGTTAAACAGTAGACAGTTGTACAAGGAAATAATTGGCAGCAATCTAATGACAGTTGTGGAAACCAAAACAAACAGGACAGAAGGCTGCACACAGCTCATGGATAACACACGTTCAAGGGAGGCAAAAATATCAAACCTCTGTGAGTCCGGCTCCATACGAAAAGAGCAATTGTTGCATTCATAACAGCTGCAGGCATGCATATTTAGAAACATAAATTGAAATCACATTTTCTTTTTTAGTGTTTGCCTTTCAAGTAAGATCATCAGCATAGCAGGTGTCCCCAAAAAGTGATTTCACATGTGAAGGTGACCACACTCTGACACAAAATTAAAGCAACATCATGTTAATTGGATGGACCTCAGGTCAATGCTTCTGCTTCTTGGTGTTTGACAGTATTACACTTGGGAAAATACTCGCATGAAATGCAATTGAAAGTTAATGTGCTAAAGCACCCACAACCATGTGGCTCTTTAAACGTGAAAATGAATCTTGTTCACTTGCAACAAAGTATTTTCACGTTTTCAAAATCTAAAATAATATACCTAATCATAAGAGACAGTGGCCAAATGATTTAAGTTCATTGTAAATCATTAGATTAATGCAAGGTTGCTACATGTGAAAAAATATTTACTCTAGTGGACAAAAAGTACATATTTGTGTTGTGGTTTAAAACGTTCCCGAGCTCCCTTAGCCCCATTTAAAATGTAAAAACATACAGGATTGCTATTAACAACTAAAGTTGAGACCGAGGTTTTTCTGTATACAAGGTCCAACCCCTGCAGGAAAGTTCACATTTATCAGGAGTCAAATGAAACCTAACAGGGATAATTGCCTTGTTAGGACTGCCTATGAAGTGCGCTCCCCAGTGAGCAGCCATGGGTCATGCATATATGGATGAACTGCACACTCCTACTCAGCCATACACCACCTGTGTATCGCCTGCCAACACACGTTTTTCCATAGATAGGGCAAAGAGCCGTGGGTGGTGATGGCTGACATGTGAATGGAAGGACAAAGAGGATGGAGACGGCCGCGTTTCAGTGGACTTTTCAGAGTAAGTGTCGGTGACAGATGGATGATGAGTGTTTGTAGTCAAACTTTGTTCTCCAGTCACCCAGGATTTAACTGAACGATTAATATAGATGTTTTTAACGACCTGCTCAATGTTTGTGTCTGTCGTTCCCAGGAGAGAATGAGCACCTCTGCTTCCCCCCTGCTGACTAGCTGCTGCTGCTGATGATGAGGAGGAGGGTGGCAGGGGACTTCATGTTTGTATGTGCACACATGCCAAGCAGGAGTTGTTGTTTTCGCATCCCAACGCAGGTTCCCCCTCTTAAATCACGCTACACGCAACACAAGCGGCTCCCAAGTTCTCCGAGGGAGGCCGGCGCTGTCATGGTAACAGCGTAGAGTGACCTTCAGAGGCTGCTGATGCTCCCCAGAGCCGCCTCCTATTCTGCTTGGCACGGACTTTGTGAGTCATCAACAACATTCAGATTCACATGCTCCCTCTCTGGAGGTTTGGGCTTTTTAAAATGGAAGACCAAATGGGGGGAAACAATGATGGAAGTGGCAACAGCTGAACCGCTTTTTTGTAGCTTGTGCAACCTGATTACCATAGTCAATCATAAATACATCATAAATAAAAGATGTGGCATAAATGAGGTTTTTGATAATGGAACATGCAGGATAAAAGGGTGATGTGTTCCATTCATATATTGGTATTAACAGACAGTAGAATGAGGAAGCAGAGTTATGTAACAGTACATCAATGTGTTGTGCAGGTAGAGCATCAATGTGGACTAAGACGAAGCTCCACAGGTGGTCTCGTCAAATCAAACACTGCTTACCACTCACATCCCATAACAACCAAGAAAGCAAAGTTCTGTATTAAAAAAACACACATTTCTCATAGTTGCTTTAACCTGAAGTTGTTTTTAACAATGTCAATAAATGTTCCAATTTTACACGTATGTAAGTGTCTACAACATCAATCTCAACATATTTTAACACAAATGTAAGGCTGCCCCTCGCTACGGGTTTTTTAACTTTTAGGAATAACTTTTTTTCCGCATGTCCTGCAGTGATAGCTCGAGATTTTAGAAAATTCATTCGAAAAAGTCATTATTTGTGTTTATTTGATTCAACTATTTAAATGTATTTGCTATATTTTTTACATTATATGTTTTCAATAAAAGATTTTAAACTGTAACATTTGAATGCATACTTAAAATATCAATGCACATCAGGGGACTTTAAATTAGAATACAGGACTTTGGGCAATGCTTCTGCAACTGTCAATGTTTCTCTGTACTTGTTTCCTACAAATACATGAATAATTAAATACAAAATTGAAAAAAAAAGTACAATATATGCAATAAATGAATGCTCTCCTCTGCCTATGTGTTAAATGATGAGGGTGTTCCAGCAGGAAACAACATCAGAAGCATGACAGACTTCATCTGGTTTCACACTAATGAGCTGGGAACACTGCCACCCACTGGAGGAAGTGATGCATGCTGGGAGGGGAATCTCTCCACCTTCAGGATGACTTGTTGGCTGGTTTAGTTTCTGCAACAATAAAACGTGTTGTTTATCATGGTACAATTCACTTAGTTGAACGCAGTGAAAAGATAGACCATCAATAATGTTCCCAGCAGCCACTGGGAAGCTGTGGGGGGGGGGGGGGGGGCACATGTAAAGCAGCACTTTGCCATCACTCTCATAGTAAGTCTGAGTCACCGAGTCAATACATTGGCATTTTCTGCACAGTGTGATGGTTTTATATCAATCCTGTATGTGTGTGTATGAGTGTGTGTTGTCAGTGGGTGTTTACAGGAAGAGGAGTTGTGTGTGGACTGTGGATGTGCAATGGAGGGGGGTCCGCACTCACTTGAAAGGATGTGATTGGACACACATTTTTTTCATTTTTTAAAGGATTGATTGGGATACACACAAGTCTTATCTCGTTGCCATGACAACCCCGGTGAGCCCTGAGAAAGAGATCTCCGGGAACAGATGACTTAATTCCCAAAGGAGAAACAAGCCACTCAAGTCTGTCATCCTCTGCCTGTGTTGTGTTGCGCTGTGTGTGTGTGTGTGTGTGTGTGTGTGTGTGTGTGTGTGTGTGTGTGTGTGTGTGTGTGTGTGTGTGTGTGTGTGTGTGTGTGTGTGTGTGTGTGTGTGTGTGTGTGTGTGTGTGTGTGTGTGTGTGTGTGTGTCACAACAAATTGAACAGGTCTATTGTCTGGCTGTGGTGTTATCTCTTTCTTGAAGAGTTATTTATAACAATATCAATACTTCTTATCCTAAAATAAATTAAATAAAAGTGTATTGTGTTGATTATCTGACCTAATTGGAATTTCTGCATACGCACATTTAAAGTAGACAAACATATTTTGAACATGAAAAGGCCGCTTTCACAGGAACAAAATAAATGTAGAAAGGAAATGTAAAAGCTTTCCAGGTGAACTGCCTCTCTATATCCATGGCCCTTAAGGTTTTGGTCAAATAAAGTGTCACCATAAAAGTCTCCATATTTCTGTGTTGAAAGCTAATTGGGGCCCCCAACAACTCAGTTTTGACCCCGGGGGCCACAGTGACTTAATCTGACCGTGACTTTGAACTGTGGTTATATGTGTCTTCTGTTCATTTCAAGTGCATTGAAAAGTCAACCCCCTGCGTACTCTGTCAGCTGGAGGTGCTCCGTGTTTATTCTGCAGCTTCCTCATGAATATGGAAGTCCACATCAAAAAGTGTCTCTGGATAATTATATTCACAAAGTTTTTTATACCGTAGCAGAATACATTTCTGGATGTCAGGAAGATAATTGATTCTTATGTATTCTACTCCACGTCTTTATAAAAGCCTTACCACATAAGAACTACTTTATTCAAGCCCAATGGACAAGAATCCACTGGACAAAGTCAGTCTAAAGCAGAGGTGTCCAGATTACGGCCCGGGGGCTAACTGCGGCCCGTTGTTCATTTTGAAATGGCCCTCAGCAAATTCTAAAAGTATAATGGCCCACACATGAAACGTGTGCTTGCCTTATGTTGTACTTCTAAAATATATATTATCCAGTAATCACGTGTTATTAAGCGTAGTTTTTCAAATAAATTCAGTCAATCTTAGTTACATTACATTACATTGCATTTAGCTGACGCTTTTGTCCAAAGCGACTTACAATAAGTACATACGACCAGGAAGACACAGCCCTGAAGAAAACAGAATCATATAAGTACATCAGGTATCATAGAGCCACACATTTCAAGTGCTACTCAGCTGGCTTTAGAGAAGCCAGTCCTTTGTTAGTATATAAGTGCTTTGTTAGTAATTCTATCGCTCAAAGTGGAGTCGAAAGATAAAGATTTAGTTGATAAAAAAAAGCTTATTTATATAGTAAGCTTCAAATATACCTTTCCTATTTCCCCTTACTTTAAGCAATCTGAGGCTTCTGAGTTAAGGGATAAGCTGCAACACCTTTTGTAACAAAATAAATGAAACCCTATGGAGAGCTGTGATAGAATATTCAAGTATCTAGCCTAATTGAACTTCATTTGATTGATTTAGCTAACTTATAACTTAACTTATGAGGCAATATACCTCACCTTTAGGGGCCCAGCCCTTCGTATATTTGTTCTGTATGCGGCCCTCAGTGGAAAACCCTGGTCTAAAGCTTAAAAACAGAAGATGGAATATAGATATAAAATCCAAACCAATGCACCACAGGAGCAGAATATGTACTGTCTCAAATAGATCCCTTTTTTTAGGATAATGGGTGTTAAGGGTAGATAGGAGTCATTTAGGCATAAGAGGGATGTTTATGTAATCGTGGTGATAAAATGGTGCGGATAGAAACTGTGTCTTAGAGCACCTGATAATGCAATGGCTGCCGGATAAAGTAATAGTCACTCGTCAAAATGTCTTCTAAATGGGCTGAAAATGGAATAAAGCCTTTCAAACTATTACATCCTGGCTTATAATAAAGCAATGTAGCATTATCATTTTACATTCATAGAAAAACAAGCTGTTTTATTATCCTTTCTGGTGAATAAAAACCCATTTGTCCTCCTATTCAGTATGTCGTCAGAAGAGTTAAATTATGCCATTTTGTAAATGTCACACCTTTGGAGAGCCATTAGTTGATTCCTCTCAGTTTGTGAACTCTGTTAGTATGCCATTGACTTTTACAGGGCATTTCAACAAAGGGCAGATCCACATGTGGTCCAGGTGTGGAGGGAAGTGCATGCGAGGCGTCTGAAGTCTCGTTATTGCAGTTTCAGCTCCGGCACCGTCGCTGTATGTCTTCAGGAAAACAGCACTGGCAGCGGGATTTCAAAAAGCACTTTCACAGGGGGCGAGAAGAAGGAATCACACTTACTTGAAAGTGATTGTGTTGGAAGTACAGTGTGACATTATGACTTGGGATGAGGGGTCTGAACGCAATCATTCCCCATCCTCCCAGGACACTTCAATTTGGTTTCGCCTTGAAAGTGTCACCTCAGATATCACTTAGTTTGGAGATAATGAGGTGTAAAAGGTGCTTTTTCAGATCAAAAATAGGCTGCTGTGGCAACGTGGAGCATGAGGAATAGTGCAGAGGAAATTGAACAGATATGTCCAGTCCTCTTTCTGACCCCCGCCATCCTCCGTGTGGATGAGTGCTTCCCCGCACCACTGACCCTGGAGATGGAGGAAAATCAGGAGCACAAGAGCTACTGATAATGAAATATGGCCGGGTCTCGACAAGAACAAGATAAGGCCTGCCTCTCATCTGTGCCCCGCTATCAGCCTCTCAGGATCTGATGAGGAGGAAGACCTTTCTGTTCACAGCAGGACAAACAGAAAATAACTAGATTGGACACATGCTCGTTATTGCAAGGCACCATACAGCAAAACAAAGTGTGGCTTGGATGGTACAGAAAGGAAAATGGCGGATTGGTGGAGGACACATTTAACTAACAAAGGCACACAACAAAATAAGCAAATATATTAAAGCAATGTTTTAATTTTGGTATTGCCATATTGTTTCAGATGTTGAGTGGTTTAGTTACTGTCAGCTGTTTTATGTCCAACTGTTGAGTGGGGTCTCAAAGGATAAATGGGTCAGGAAGCCATGATTCAATGTCCACAGGCTATTTACTTTCTGGAATGTCAGGAGCATGATGGTTTGACTCCACTGCGCCCATATAAGGCTTGTTTTGTGGTTGACAGGAGGAGCACATCATCAAGTGATATCAACACACGCTCATCAGGAGTACTTGGGTCACCCCAACACACAACTTAATCACAGTAAAGAAGGTATTCTAAATGTTCAATCATTGGTATACTTCATGCTAAACCTGCGACAAATATGAAGGATATCTTTATTTCCAATACTGATGCACCTCCTTATATGGAGCGATGTGTCTCCATGAGAAATATATATATTTGTTCTGGTTAATGTGGGACTTTAATTTCAGACAACTTGATTATTTGTAAAGTAAACTTATGACCTCATAGCGTCACAGAACAATTAAGTTACATTTTTCTCATTATATAAGTTCTCTTATGTAAAGCCTTAATATGCTGACGTAAATAGGAAATGGCCCTATACAGTTAAACATTAATGGTTTATTATATCGTATAAAAGATATGCCTTTCAAAGCTACACATCATTTAGTTTTGATTAATTTAAAGTGGTAAAGTTATTTAGAATGTAAAAACCCCTTAATCACCAGACAAAATACTAAAGTCATGACCTGAGTAAAGGGTTATGTTATGCGTCTAATGCTTTCTTCACACTAAAGATTACAATATGAAAAAAAGTCTCACATGGCTTTTCTTGCAACCATCCAAAACAAAAAGAGAGATCCACTCTTCAAAACACACTCACACCCAGTGGATCACTAGAATCCTGAGTGATCAGACGCTCTCTGAACTCTATAGGATGTCTTGATGTTGCCGTAAGGAGCCAACCAGAAGCCCATTGTGACTAGAGACAGATATGAATTGCCCTCCAAATGACAGACCCTATACAACTTTTCATAAAAATGCTAATAGGGATTATCGAGAGCCTGCAGCTGAAAGAGGCCATTATCTGGAGATGTAGTCGACATTAGTCCTGCCAGGTGAGGGAATGACTGCATTTCAGAAGCTAATACAGCTTCTGGTGAGCTCTCTGTCCCAGGATGGTGATTGGCACGTTGAATCATCATAAGTGTGTGTGTGTGTGTGTGTGTGTGTGTGTGTGTGTGTGTGTGTGTGTGTTAGGCAGAGGAACTGAGCCCCCCGCCACCGTCACATTGCATTAGCGACTCAGTGGCATGGTATCATCACATCAAATTAGTCTTAATGAACAGAAGCGAGTCGACTGAGAGAGATAATCAAACTTTTATTAAATGACTTAATCTTCTGTACATGCATAATGTCATGGAAAGAGATCTGTGATGACTGTCTGCGGAGGGGATTACGTCTACCCCAAAACACGTGCTATTTGTGGAAGCAGAGCCTTCTAAAACCTACAGATTATTTGCTCTAAATACAGAAAGTAAAATGCCACTACCAGCCAAGCCTGTTCCCTTGAGTAAACAAAAAGAGATGCATTTCAAATAGTATGTTCCTTCAGTTCATTTGGTTATCATACACACACACATGCACTGTCGCTCACTCCACACATCTTAGATGCCATAAAAAGAGCAGCCTATCAAATATTGCAAAGACATAACTTGTAAACCAATTACAGAGAGCTTTAAAAAAAGATTCCACATACATATACATATATATACACATATGCATATATATATATATATATATATATATATACACATATGCATATATATATATACATACACACACCGAGAAGGGTCATACCCCCAGGACAAGTATAATACTCAGATGTTAGGAATGAAATGCGTAAAGCACATGATTCATATAAAGTCTTGGTAACGTTAAAACTGGAATGATTTTTAATAAAATGTTCTTCATTTGTAGATTTACGAATTAGAATTTAGTCTAACGAGAAATGATTGGATGGAAGTAACTAGCACTCTAGATAGCACCAATTAGATAGCACCAAGCTTTAAAACATTATTTGGATAGAAATGTCAGAATACCCTGACATTGCGAGACCTTGGCTGACGGTACAGACCGTACAGTAGCAGTGATGTTGAATTTGGTCCTCAAAAGAAGCTCCTTTGTTACACTGATAAAACTGCTCTTAATTGAAATAACACTGGAGATTTCATGTTACCTGGGTGACGGCTGCGATACGGAGGATTTTTCATTAAACCGTTATATAAGTTTCAAAAGACTTTGCGTGCTTGTTTTTGAGCACATACATTCATTTTACCTTTGCTTTTATAGACCTTATCAAAAAAAAATATCCCCCCAAAATGAATCTAAATGGCCTATATACAATACATTTACATTAAATATGTATACGATGACAATCAATCCCGTGAGACTGCCTCTAGTTCACTCAGCCTTCACCAACAACGGGATAAATCCTCCTCGGGGGGGACGTACTCAGGGCTGTGAGGCTCCTCTACTTTACAGTTTCACCTCTTACACACAGAGAGACAGAATTAAACCGATTTAAGGACATGCTGCAGGGGGTCAGGAGGAAGCAGATCTTCAGGGGGGGGGTCTCTACCTCGTCAGCTGACCCACCACCTTCAGCAGAGTCTTGTTCTCCTCTTTCAGCTGCTCGTTCTCATCCTCGATGTCATCCAGGTCCTGAGGAAAAAAGGCAAAACCGGGTCAATACCTTCTGTATTATTTAAAGAGAATATTCACAACAACCACCGTGCGGTTGAGGCTCCTGCAATGAGTGTTAAGTAATCACAATTAGAATAGGTCATTTATCTGGGAAATGGGGTTTGTGACAGTTGCTCCGCTTTATTATTAAATAAAATACAAATATATATATTTATTGATATAAACATCTCAAAAGTTAGTCATAAAATAGTATACATTTAAATAGAATGAAGATAGTTAGACAACCAAAAGACATTAAGGTGTAATGTCAAAACAATTATGCAAATATGTACAGTATATAAATGTAAGACGTTTAAGTAAGGTTGTGCAATATAAGGATAACATATATAAAATGAAATAAAGATATGTGTACGAATAGAAAACGTTTAAGTATAATGTTAAATAAAATACAAAAATAGAATGAAAATATGAATATAAATATAGAAATTAAGGTAAAAATGTGCACTTTGTACTTCTATATATAGCATGTAAATTACAATATACTGTATACAGCGGTGAACTAGTTTCAATTTGAATATGAATTGCACAGTTTAAGAGGGAGTGCCTTGCGCTCCGAGTCAATAGACTGGCGTTATTGCTGCGTGGTGTGTGTCCCCCCCCCCCTTAATGGCAAGAAATGAGACATTAGCAGTTCTAATTAGTAGAAATGAGAAAGGCTCTCGGTTGAGACACTCCTTATTCTTGTTTTCTTCCATCACTGATCATGATCGTGGCTGTTGAGACAAGATCAACTGCACAGAGAGAGAGAAAGTCAAACTGAGGAGGTCAGTGTCGTCATGCTGAGGAGTGATGTGCAGACGAGTTTCAGACCTTTGTGTTTAAGGCAACCATAAGGGATATTCTTGGGATAACAATGTGACGATGTGAAAGATGCAGATTGTAGTGGTGAACCTATAGAGGGGTATTACCTGGATGTGAGGCTCTCCTTGGCTTTATGGCGTCTTACAATGAGCTTCAGTTAGTTGTTTGGTGATCTGGGTTGCAATTATACTGTTTTGGTTTATCCTCACTGCTTTGACCTCATGTCAAAACCCACTGTTTACTACCTGCTCACACTGTGTGTAGCTAGTGAGACAAAAACAGTGCTAAAAAGAGAGAATATTGGGTTTACACTCAGCAAAGGGTTTCAAACTAAGAAGACTGTTCCTCCTAATCTACTGAATGTGTTAATAGTTGTGCTAAAAGTTTGCCTTATCAATTTGTAATTATGTCGCTTTTTCGCCATATTTCCACTGCTCCAAGTGGCCAAAAATGAAACAATAATAGTGTAGGGTTGTATAATGTATAGTATACATATTCAGCGTATTACACTCAGTACATGGTTTGCCTTCAGTTTAGAGAAGCAGACCTTTTTTAGGTAGCTGAAATACATTTTTTATAAAGCAGGTCTCTGCTTTGCCTTCTACTGAAGGTACACACTGATTATGAATCAAAGTACCTAATATAACACCCACTTCAAAAAATCCGAACTAGCCCTTTAACCTTTGAAAATACCAAATGTACAACTTACTTCTTCATAAGTTTGAAGATTGAATCACACTGATGTATGTGGGATGAGAGCAGGACTTCTCTCTTCACAGTATATGAAGAGAAAGAGATTTAAGTCCAGCAGTTATCTTTTCTTTCTCTCCCAAATAAACTTCACTGAGGCTTCAATCTTCTTCTGCACAGAGACTGGATCAGCTGTTATCTCCTGCTTTCCCATCAGGCCTTGCGGGGGCCTCTCTTGGGGCCATTTCTGATGGTTATCACCACGTTTACCGTCCTTACATAAAGGCCTTCTCCTTCGGACCAGCTTCCTGTCCCTGTGATGCTATCAGCGGGATGCAATATTGCACTCAGTGTTTGCAGAGCGGTAGCAGTGTGTATCACGAGGACTGAAGAGGCGAGATAATAACCCAGCAACGTTTATTGGCCTAGTTGCTGTTCTCGGGACATTACAGATCAAAGTGTTTTATTTATGCTATGTTTTTCTTTAGAGATGCTAAAAAGTAGATTTGGTTATTTCATTTTGTTGTGTACGACCTGTAACAATATCATTTCTTAAAATGCAAGTAATGCATAAAGAAAAAATAAATATACTTCATATTGTAGGTCACAAAAAGTATTCTTAAACCAAGAATACTTAATAATTGTTACTAATAATATAATGCATAATGACTAATTCATGAAGAAATAAAACTAGTGTACAATTCTTTTAGATTTCTTTATGTTTTCCCCTTTTTCTGTCAGTCTGCTAGTGGATCGCCGGAGCTGTATTAGTTTAACATTAACATGCTTATTGTAGTCGTACATGAAAGGAGTGAGCAGAGGGTCGAGTTGTTCAGTTTTCTGTGACTCCTCACCCTCTCAGACTTTGAGTTGCGCACGCTGCTAAAGAGACGCGCTACAGTACCATGGAAACCAAACAATGGTCTAGCGGTATTAAAGTCCGAGTGGAAACAGTCGTGAGTAAATCTGATTTTGTCAGAAATCGGGAGAAATATGACCCCGGGAGGAAACCGGGAGAGGGCAATGAAATCGGGAGTCTCCCTCGAAAATCGGGAGGGTTGGCAAGTATGAGTTGGAGGCTCTACCTTACTGAATGTGAGGTTTGAATTAACTTCTTTGAATGTTGCACACTATGAAAACTGTAAGCTAGTTCTGAGTGTACCATAAAACACACTGCCTGAGAGTGAATCAAATGAAAGTAGAGCGTACCCTCACAGCACTGAAAAAATAAAAGATTGTTTTTTAAAAGTTGAAGACTGTGTTAAATACGGTGCCTTCAGCTGACACTTTGACACATCCATCTCTTTCTTTCTTTGATTTATTCACCAAAAGGATCTGTCAAAACATCCTGGGAGGTGAACTGCCTAATAAAACAAAAAGATATATATATTTCAGATTAGCTTGAGATGTACAATCTGAGATTTGTATCCACCAGGCAGCACATTCGTTTTTGGTGGAGAAATCAATAAGACATTAATGTTACATGCAACACTGGGAGGCAGTAACTATGAGGCTGAAATGTCATCAGACCTCCGGTGAGTTTTTAGAAATACAAATTGCAAATACAATGCCTCTGTGTAAAATATGTGCTGTCATCGTGTAAGTGTGTCGATCCAAACATAACTGTTTGTTTGTGTCTAATAAATAATCAGTGTAGAAAAACACAAAGCTTTTATAGAAAAGTGCACTAAAATGCCACATGATGATGTTCAACCCACACAGGCCGCCCACACATGAAACCACAAAGGAGCGCTCAAAATATCAGACACCACTCAGGGGTAGACATTAAGGGTAAAATGCCACTGGCCCTCCGGATCGGTGGCATTGTATTATCACTGGCCCCGCCATTGTAACCACTAGCCCGGAGCATTCGTCCACCAAAAAAAAAATCGACTAATAATGAAGAAAATTAACACATTTGTTGCAATAGTAGCCTAATTTATGCACTAACTACATTACTACAACATTTGAATCATCAGTTCTTCCTCATTTTCTTCAATTGTTCATATTTGGTTTATTAAAATAATGATATTGTGGTCATTGTTAGAAAATGTCTGTTATTATTATGAGTATTATTATTTGTATAATGCACTTTCTGCCTTCCTGTCATTAGGAGTTAGAAATGTAATGGCTATAGATTAGATTAGATCCTTCATTATCCTAAACTGCTGGGACATTTCGCCAATACCTTTTATATTGTCTACTCTTCACTTGCTTGTCAGCAGAGGTCGGCATTGATGTACAGAGCCGACAGAAGACCTTGTTTATATTGGCATCATATTGAGAGGTGCAGCCAGTGACGCGTCCTAAAACCAGGAAGTAAGCTGCTGGTTCCCTCGACAAAAAGCAATGGGATTTCTCCACAGGGTTTTGGAAAATATCTGTAAATAAGGTCTGTGGAAAACAAACCTGTTTGATAAATGCACGTTTTGTTCAGCCGGATAATCTCCACATGTCTACCCTACTTTTATAATTTTCGAATCATAAATCTAATCGATAGATTATAAAAGGGTTTTAGGACGCGTCACTGCACCACTAGAAGCCAACTCCATCCATCAAGCTGGCTGAAACTTTCTCTCCCCCTTCTTCTCATGCTCCCTGTCACTCTCCTTTAACTCCTCCGGTGACTTTCTTTTATTTGAAGATAGTTTTTTGCTCGGCGCTTGGCCGGTTACCGCTGGTATTAAAAACATTTTGGCGAATGGTTAGGTGGCGCGATAGTCTGTAGTGAAGGAGCGCGCTCCCGCTCACGGGAGCCTGCTCGCGCTGCGCTCCGCAGCAAACAGCTGTTTGCTTTTCACCCAACAACGATAACCGACTCACGGAACGCTATGTTGTAGCGTTAAGAAACGAAACAATTTAACTAAATTGCTTGTCAAAATACCAATACCACAGGAAAAAAAATTTTTAAAGCAATATTTTTAGTGGCCCGAGCGGGCAAGTGGAAAGTACGTTATGCTGGCCCGGGGTGTCTAAATAGTGCTTCCGGGCCAGCGGGCCATTTATAATGTCGAGCCCTGCCACTGGACTCACTCTGTTCAGCAGGTCGATTTCCTCCTTCAGCTTCCCGATGAGGTCGTCTTTGTCCTCGTGAGCCTTCAGCAGCCGCTCGTTCTCCTGGCGCTCTCTGACCAGCTCCTGGAAACACACGGGCAACATGCTTACATCAATTATAGATATGTTTTACAGAGGAAAAGGTTCAAACAATTACTTAAAACTGTATTTCAGTTGTATTGGAAACTGTTATTGTCAGTTTCAAAACACTTTCACTGAGGCATTGCTGACTGAAAGGAAAAACTGAAAAAACATGTTTTAAACGGTTTTTCGGGGATGTGGTTTAGAATAGTATAATAAAGTCCTGAGTAGAGGAGGTCTGGCATCTCTCTGCAGTACAAAGCATTAATGTAGGGGACATAAATGCAACCGCAAACTCTATTCATTCTTGTTTTTAAAAAGGAACTACTGATAAATGCAGCTTTGCAGTATAAGAACATACATCTCATGTACTCCTTAATAGTAACGCAAGCCAAATGTATATTAGCGGTTTCTCTCTGAATGCGTCATGTGACCTGGCTCTATGACCTCTATGTCCTCACAACAAGGTTGAGGTTAGATACTACTTAGCTTCAGAGAGTTGGTATGTTAGGGAGAGAATGATAACTATTTTATGTCATATTCTTATTGTATTTACTTACTTTTAAGTATATTTATATTTCTAGTAAACATTTACTCTTATATATTTGTGTGTGTTTTTAAAAAGACTCATAACACATGTCCTTGTCTGAACAACTTAAAGGTTTTTGTTAATGGTCACAGAATGTTCCATTCAGAGGGTTTTTCTCTAAAGCCTCTTACACACCAAAATGAACCAAAGAACACGTCCCAACGGAACGCTGCCTCACGTCGCCTCACGTCTCCTGCGTCTTGGCCATGTTTCGCACTGGAACACACCGCAAAGACTTCAGCCGACGGCCAAGTTGCACGTACGAACTGTACCTAGCTAACCTGAAACGCCTCCATTGGACTCCTTTGTTTACTTCTGTTGCATAGTGACATCATTGGTTTCTATTAGCTTGCGCTCAATCACAACAGAGCTGCCAGCTAACCAATCAGAGCAGACTGGGCTCTGGTTTCAGACAGAGGGTGAAAAGAGGTGCTGTAGCACAGGCATGAATGAGAAGAAAAAAAAGCCCTTTTTGAACATTAATGCATGTAAACATGTCACAGTAGAGGCATTAAATACAATTATGAAACTGAAAATGAGCAGAATAGGGCCCCTTTAATTCCTCTTACTATGTTAACATATGCTCCAAAGTAAATTCCTGTGTAATCCTATAATAAACCTGAGCTCATCTGATCTTGCCATGTGACTTTCCTTCCACTCTGGGTTGTGGTCTGATATTATTTGGCTTTGTAGAACAGGTTTCAGATCAAACATACTGTTCATGTTGGTACTTGTTTGACTTATGTAAGCAATGTCTGAGGATTTAACGTTGCAGGCTGGAGACTCAGAGATTTACCTGGCAGCAATGTCATGCGAGCCAACCTTCGACATACCCACCCCCGCCCGAGGAAACAATGCACAAAAAGTAAGTGCATGAAATGGGATTTTAGAAATGATTCCAGAGCTTTTACTCAGAGAAATACCACTGAGCCACTGAGGTCAAAGCAGTTCTTACTTTAAAAAGCTTTTTTCCGAAACCCACCCAAGTGACATTTTATTTACAGATGTTTTTGTTGCAGTGGCAGCAGTGAGGGGCTGAGTGTCAGATCAGAGTGGTGTAGGAGGAAAAGACATATCTGCACTGTAAAAGGTTATCGCTTCAACAACACTGAGGAGGATTTCTGAGCCACACTTTCCAGCCATTAAATCACAACTCAGGCAACCGATCAAAGGTCTCAAAGTGACATTTCTACTGAACAAAGTGCAGCTGTTAAAGGCTCTCAGAACTTGGGATGGACTTTCCAAAAAAAAAGGCAATGAAAAGTTGATAGGATTTGGAAGTTAAGGCATATATAACGGATGATTCCTCTGTGATTTTATATTTCCGTGGTGGTTGGGGTTGATTTATCTTTGGTTACACACAGGGAAAAAGAGGAAGGAAACCCAGTGAACATCAGCTTCTTCAGGTCTGCTTTCACTTGCTGAGATTTCTTCGGTTGGATTTCTATTTCAAGGGTGAATCTGACACCTTGACGGTAACACACTGGGCATACTGGAAGAGAATGAAACGCCACAAGAAAGCATGTTCAAAGAAGAAATGTTTTTGTTCATGTCAGGGCAGCTCTGTACTCTCCTCAGTATTGATTTTCAGACATGAAGCTGACTTTGAATAACACATTTTGAATGAAATATGTTCAAATGTTATAAATGATATCTATATAAAGAACATCTGTATTGCTTGACACTTTGAATCACAAATCAGCTTTTACACCTTAGTGCCGGGAAATAAAGTTAAGAAAATTAAGAACTTAAAAGAATATTTATATAATTTAAAAAATGATTCAACGTGGCATACAGTTTGTTCTTATTCCATCGTAATTAAACCTTATTTTTACTAAAAGCAGCAGGAAGAACTGGTGGTATGAATCACTGAAACGCATTAGCCAAAGTAATAACTAAAAGATAATCAGCAAGTGTGCAAAATGTTCCTATAAATATCAATCAAACCCTCAAGAACAACAGCACTGACCTTCTCACAGCAGGGAGGTGATCAAACCTGACAAAAGTGTGTATTCTGAATCATCCGGACCAAGATAAGATGCCAACACTTACTCACCTTTCCATCAACAAAGATGTGTTTTAAGTCTAATAGCATCTGTTGAGATCTTCATAGTATGTTGAATACTTAAAACGAAAGTTAGTTATAATCAAATATAATCAATTATATTCTTGTATAACCCACAATGAAAATGCTTCATATTTTAAGTTTTTCTATATTTACAGTATAAACAAAACACAAGTGGTTTGTTAAATTGAGAGTAAGGCCTATAATGATTTATGCAGTACACAGGGAGGGGGCAGGGGTAGACATTAAGGGTAAAAAGCCACTGGCCCTCCGGGCCGGTGGAATTGTATTGTCACTGGCCCCACCATTGTAACCACTGGCCCGGAGCATTCGTCCAAAAAAAAAAATAGTAATAGTAATGTATACATTACTACTTGTACTACAACATTTGAACAATCAGTTCTTCCTCATTTGTTCATATTTGGTTTATTAAAATAATGATATTGTGGTCATTGTTAAAAAATGTCTGCTATTATTATGAGTATTATTATTTGTATAATGCACTTTCTGCCTTCCTGTCATTAGGAGTTAGACATGTAATGGCTATAGATTAGATTAGATCCTTCATTATCCTAAACTGCTGGGACATTTCCCTATAGCCAATACCTTTATATGTTCTGCTCTTCACTTACTTGTCAGCATAGGTCGGCATTAATGTACAGAGCCGACAGAAGACCTTGTTTATATTGGCATCATATTGAGAGGTGCAGCCAGTGACGCGTCCTAAAACCAGGAAGTAAGCTGCTGGTTCCCTCCACAAGGGTTTTGGAAAATAGCTGGAAATAAGGTCTGTGGAAAACAAACCTGTTTGATAAATGCACGTTTTGTTCAGCCGGATAATCTCCACATGTCTACTAGGGGTGTTGAAAATAATCGTTTCTACGATGCATTGCGATGCGGACGTGGACGATTCGGTACCGATGCAGTGACGGAAGATAATCGGTTATAGCGTAGTAACGTTGCTTCCTGATTTTCCGGCCGCGGCTTTACTATAAAGTTTTTTTTTTCTGTCACTTTAATATCAAATCGGTCCGTGAAGCAGAGATCAGGCAACAGACGTGACAGCGGCACAGCAACACCAAACACGGAGCTGTCTGCTTTATCCACCAACACAACACCACCAGTCCAGAACCAACAGCAGAAGGACCCGCTCTGAATCACTCCGTGTCGCTGCGGCACAGGGATTTATGTTTTTCAAAAATAATCGCGTTACAATCATGTCAGGTTTTTGGTGGATTGAATTAAGTCTTGGATTGCAAAGTATGAATGTCCTCTAGCAATTTTCAGATGATATATACGTGTGTAAAGTTTGTGAAGGCAGGCGGAAAAAAGCTTCCGCGATCACCGTCTCCTCTCCGTTCCTCCAAACCCCGCCCCCTCCCTGAAAATAATGAGTGACAGGCTGATAGTGACCCGATTGAAACTTTATTATTCACTTAATCACTGAGATATAATGAAACTAATTTAATCTCATACATTCATGGGATTTATGTAACAGTAAGACAGAGAATGTAAGTGTGCACCCACATGCACTATTTTAGTTTGTATATGCTCCTGTTGTCTGCTGTGTTCAGACTCAAGTCCACACAGTATCACACACAGATATATGGAGGCTAGACCTATACAATTCATTTATTTTGGTTTATAAATTAATGTCAAGACATTTATGTTATTGATTTCTGAAGCACTTTCTAAATAATAAAAAGAGAGTTCATATGTATTTACTGCATGTATGCATTGATGAAAAATAAGCCATGTGCAGTAATATAGAAAATTGAGGATGCAACGCATTGGTATGAATCGTGATGCATCGGGATGCATCGGGATATCGAATTGAATCGAATCGTTGACAGGATAATCGTAATCGAATCGAATCGTGAGACCAGTGAAGATGCGCAGCCCTAATGTCTACCCTACTTTTATAATTTTCGAATCATAAATCTAATCGATAGATTATAAAAGGGTTTTAGGACGCGTCACGGCACCACTAGAAGCCAACTCCATCGATCAAGCTGAAACTTTCTCTCCCTCTTCTTCTCATGTCACTCTCCTTTAACTCCTCCGGTGACTTTCTTTTATTTGAAAATAGTTTTTTGCCCGGCGCTTGGCCGGTTACCGCTGGTATTAAAAACATTTTGGCGAATGGTTAGGTGGCGCGATAGTCTGTAGTGAAGGAGCGCGCTCACGGGAGCCTGCTCGCGCTGCGCTCCGCAGCAAACAGCTGTTTGCTTTTCACCCAACAACGACAAGCGACTCACGAAACGCTATGTTGTAGCGTTAATAAACGAAACAATTTAACTAAATTGCTAGTCAAAATACCAATACCACAGGAAACATTTTTTTTTAAACAATATTTTTAGTGGCCCGAGCGGGCAAGTGGAAAGTACGTTATGCTGGCCCGGGGTGTCTAAATAGTGCTCCCGGGCCAGCGGGCCAATTATAATGTCGAGCCCTGGGGGGGCTCCGGATTTAAGGAGAAATACATTGAGGCCTCAAAAAGGTGGTTATGTCATAGCCATAGAATATGGCTGGTCAAGTCCTTTTTACACAAACATGGGAAGGTGTGTCTTATGCCATAGCCAATAGAATATGTCTGGTCATGTCCAGTCCTGTACAACAGAGGCCATGCCCAGTTTCCACAAATATGGGTGTGGAGGAGGTGTCTTAGGTTTTTATATCCTGTTGTTGAGCATAAAGACACTGGCTTTTTGGAGAGAGCGAGTGAGATGGGGGGGGGTTTCCCCTGGTATGCTCTCTCTCGGTAAGCTCCGTCCCTCAGAGCTGGGTTAATAGCTCTCGGTAAGGTTCTCTCAGTCTTGGTAAATATCTCTCAAATGTCTTGGTTGAATGCTGAGTGAATTTATTTGTGAACTGAGTGGAATGATTTGATGGGTGATGTGTTTGTGAATATTAGGCCCGCCACCTGTGAGGAATCTTCCTCCGAATTCATGCGGATAGGAATGGGTTTTTCAATGTTATTCCCGCCATTTGTGTCGATAACCTCGGTTAGGTCAATTAGTAGGTCTGAGTAATTTCCCGAAATAAATTATCATTTCTCACCAACTCTTACACATCCTTTATGAAGTAAACTATCAAACGACAATAAACTGTGTCTATTCCTTTAAACACAATGTAACTGTCTTGAGTTTCTGTGTAAAATGAGTGGAACCGAGCAGTAATATGACCCCAGGGTCAGAAGACGTACCGCCTCCAGCTCCTCCATCCTCTTCTCTAAAGTCTCATCTCTGGCGTGACGGTTGTGTCGTTGTCTGCTGTTCCCCCCCGCCTCCTCCTCAGAACCCGGCCCTGAAGAGCTGTTCCAAACACACAAAAACAGAAATACAACATTAGATGCAACTCAAATGCTCAATTATTTATTATTTACTTTGAATTCTTGAATAATTCTAGTGAAAAATAACGTTCTTTGAACAGGATAAACGTCATATTAAATTACTTTATTTCCCAATTCATATCATCTTTCAGGAAAAGCCATTTTATTCAAAAAACTTGAATTAACTTCAATATAGGCTCTATAAACCTACACAAATATACTATGCTTGCTATTTCTCTTCAACAAATATTTCTCCTGATGGCAGAGAGGAGCTCTCACACCTATTAGGAATATATTTCTATTAATGCTGTCAAAATTATCGCGTTAACGGCGGTAATTAATTTTTTGAATTAATTGTGTTAAAATATTTAACGCATGTGCAGAATGGCCCGTCCCATACATCCCACGAGTGGCAGCGCCAGGGTATGGCTGGGGTAGGCTACAGCCATACCAAGAAATGGCTTAGCCCCACCATGAAAAATGATGTTAGAGTAAATTGCACAGACAGCAGTTAGTAAGATTGATTTCAGTAGCCACTTGTCTGGAAATACCGAAGACCAGAAACGGTTTTGAAAACTTTTGTCACGTAGTGATCGTCTTCTCAATAGAACATCTTTGATAATGTCTTCTGGCCAATCAAGATAATGGCGTGGTGTTGTTGCAGGAAGTCCCGACGGAGAATACTTTTGCTGTAGTGCACAATGTCACTACTCGATCCGTCCCCCTGCCCGATCGGTACTGCGCATGTGCGAGATGGTCCGCCATATTGGAGAACTCCGGACGGCAACCCAAGATGGACACTTGGCTTTTAGCAAAGCTCAAAAAGAAAAACCGAGAGAGATGAGTTATTGTTATTACAACGTGACTTCACTATTATTTAACAACTCTTTTTATTGGGTTCTTTTATTTGGGGTTAAGTACATTGTCAGAATAAGTGAGAAATGGATTTAACTTCTGTCAGACAGCCATATGCCATACATTTTTGCATACATTCACAGTAAATATTTATTCAGTATGATAGCTGTCTAACAGAAGTTAAATCCATTTCTCACTTCAACTATGAGAGACAGAATGGGGGGAAATAATCCAAGAAATCATATTGTAGGATTTTTAATGAATTAATTGGTAAATTCCTCGGTAAAATAAGTATTTGGTCACTTACAAACAAACAAGATTTCTGGCTCTCACAGACCTGTAACTTCTTTAAGAGCCTCCTCTGTCCTCCACTTGTTAACTGTATTAATGGCACCTGTTTGAACTCGTTATCAGTATAAAAGACACCTGTCCACAACCTCAAACCTCAAACTATGGCCAAGACCAAAGAGCTGTCAAAGGACACCAGAAACAAAATTGTAGACCTGCACCAGGCTGGGAAGACTGAATCTGCAATAGGTAAGCAGCTTGGTGTGAAGAAATCAACTGTGGGAGCAATTATTAGAAAATGGAAGACATACAAGACCACTGATAATCTCCCTCGATCTGGGGCTCCACGCAAGATCTCACCCCGTGGGGTCAAAATGATCACAAGAACGATGAGCAAAAATCCCAGAACCACACAGGGGGACCTAGTCAATGACCTGCAGAGAGCTGGGACCAAAGTAACAAAGGCTACCATCAGTAACACACTACGGCGCCAGGGACTCAAATCCTGCAGTGCCAGACGTGTCCCCCTGCTTAAGCCAGTACATGTCCAGGCCCGTCTGAAGTTTGCTAGAGAGCATTTAGATGATCCAGAAGAGGATTGGGAGTATGTCATATGGTCAGATGAATCCAAAATAGAACTTTTTGGTAAAAACTCAACTAGACGTGTTTGGAGGAGAAAGAATGCCGAGTTGCATCCAAAGAACACCATACCTACTGTGAAACATGGGGGTGGAAACATCATGCTTTGGGGCTGTTTTTCTGCAAAGGGACCAGGACGACTGATCCGTGTAAAGGAAAGAATGAATGGGGCCATGTATCGTGAGATTTTGAGTGACAACCTCCTTCCATCAGCAAGGGCATTGAAGATGAAATGTGGCTGGGTCTTTCAGCATGACAATGATCCCAAACACACCGCCCGGGCAACGAAGGAGTGGCTTCGTAAGAAGCATTTCAAGGTCCTGGAGTGGCCTAGCCAGTCTCCAGATCTCAACCCCATAGACAATCTTTGGAGGGAGTTGAAAGTCTGTGTTGCCTAGCGACAGCCCCAAAACATCACTGCTCTAGAGGAGATCTGCATGGAGGAATGGGCCAAAATACCAGCAACAGTGTGTGAAAACCTTGTGAAGACTTACAGAAAACGTTTGACCTCTGTCATTGCCAACAAAGGGTATAAAACAAAGTATTGAGATGAACTTTTGTTATTGACCAAATACTTATTTTCCACCATAATTTGCAAATAAATTCTTTAAAATCAGACAATGTGATTTTCTGGATTTTTTTTTTCTCATTTTGTCTCTCATAGTTGAGGTATACCTAGGATGAAAATGACAGGCCTCTCATCTTTTTAAGTGGGAGACCTTGCACAATTGGTGGCTGACTAAATACTTTTTTGCCCCACTGTACATACTGTATGTTAAATGGATATATCCGCCTTCTTTCATTTATCTTTCCATTCCCACAACAATATACATAAAGAAATGGCATATTTTGGACATAGTTCGAATGGTGATTAATCATGATTAATTAATTTTTAAACTGTGATTAATCTGATTAAAAGTTGTTGTCATTTGACAGCCCTAATTTCTATACATTCAATACTAAAAGTGTGCCCATCTAACTTCTACAGTCAACTGAATTCTATTTAAGAGTTAAGGTAACAAAATCTGCAATGTGACAAATGAACATCACCTTTCTTGGGCTATTGGGCTTGGGCTTTCTAGTGGCTATTCCCACCATTTAAAATTGTCCAATACCGTATTCACACTGTTTAAAAGGTAGGAATCAGAGCTACAATATTAAGCTTTAATATGATGACACATGGAACTGCTACCTCCGTGACCCGACCACGGATAAGCGGGAGAAGATGGATGGATGGATGATGACACATCCATCATTAAAAGAACAGGTGGGAACATTTTCTGCATGCCCTTTCAATTAGACGTGCATTATTAACAACCCTGTGCCTTTTATTCCATTATTGGAGAGAAAAGGTCGTCAAGGATTTGAAATGTTGGTGCAAAAAGGATTCTGGTTAAGAAACAATTTACATATTACAACTTCAAATAGGCTCAAGAATGGCGGTGGCCACTGGTGCGTCACTGTTCTTAAGCTTGTGGGGAAAAAACAAGAGGTTTTTGTATGCAGCTCGAGCAGAACATTAACCTTCACCTTCTCGCTACTTAGAGACAGATTCCGGGGCAGCGAGGAAAGAATATTCATGCGCAGTATATTTTCTTACTGACCTTATTTCAATAATTATTGACGTGGAAAGTTGGAATGAGTTGCTGGCTCTGCACCCACCAATACACAACTACCAACTCTCCCCGGTAGGAACACATTGTGCCAGGTTTATAAAACCTCCCTGGGAATGAAATGATTCTGTACGTCAGTGGGCTTCACTGGGTTGTCTGAAGGGGGCTGTCTGCATATTTCAAGACAAAGGACAAATATAACTCCTTTGTACAATCTGCATTCTTTTCAGGATCTGCCAACTACGATGTTCCCATTATTAGACATATTTACAAAGTACTTTGGTCTACAAATAATATTCTAGAGATATAAAAAAACCAACTTTGTTTTGAACAGATCCTGCAAAAAAGAAAAGAAAAATCACACCATGATCTATTAAATGATTTTCAATAAATATGAGAATTATGAAACTATCATTCCCTCTTAAATCATACAGCAAAAATATAAATGTCAAACAAATATTTATTGTGGACAAAAACGTACAGCGAATCAATTTGATTGTTCGATGTATTACTGTATATTGTTATAGACCTCTTCCTTTAATCATTTTATTTTGGAGCAACATTTTACATTTCCCCGCTGTTGGGCGAATATAGGATTCCTGGTTTTGAGACAAAAGCCACATGATGTAAACATACGATTAAAATCTTGACTCCCCTCTCTCAGTTTCCGTCCTCTTTGAGGTTACTGTGGCATTTCTACTACACAAACAGAAGTGGCATTTTTCAGTTTTGTGACATTTACAGGACCAACGGCTTTGTCTTGCTTATTTTTACAGAGAGCCACAAAGTGCAGGAACATCATTTATGATCAAGAGGGAGTCCTTGAAACGCTCTCCTTGGCACTCGCCTACGCCAAGATAACGTGTGTATTATTTGTCTCTCTCATGCAGTCTTCATGGTTAGTCGTTATCGGCACGAGCACACATGCCAACCGCTTTTGCATGGACAAACACGTATACATTACAAAGCGTGACGACGACTGCTTCCCCTCTCCATGAGGCTGAAAAAAAGCCACAAAAGAATGGCATGGCATGCGTGCCAACATCCTTGCATGTCATCGTGATTCAAGAAAAATCTCCCTGTTTGCACACACACACACAAACACACAGCAGGTGATGAAGCTAAGCCTAAACATCCATGGCCTCGAAACTAAATATCACACCGCGGCCCATTAGCACCATGCAGCGTGAGGTCTGGGGGAGAGAGAGGCTGAGCCAATCACGCGCCCTCGGGAGTCTCAGCGGGGGGGGGGAGAGGAGAAAGCTCAGACAGGAGAGCAAATAACAGCAGCAGCCACAGGTAGAACTATGTCTCCTACAAACTCAAGTGTCAATTTGTCCAAAAACGACATTGGAAACCTCGACACGCAGCACTGAAACAACAGATTAACAACCCGCCTCAATAGGCCAATCCTTAAAAATAAAGAAAACATCAAGCAATTCAGAGCTGTTTTGAGCTGCTAAAGTAATCACTTATATCTCTCTACGACCCTTTGCAAAAAATGATTGTAATTTATCGCTGGAGGCTTGCAAGTGCACGCCAGCCACTGCTTTTTATTTCAATGGCTGCTGAGATTTCAAGTTAAAGGGGGCCTATCATGCAAAATGCACTCTTGTACATCTTTTATACATGAATATGTGTCCCCGGTGTGTCAGGAAACTCACCAAGTGTCAGAAAATACGACCCTCTCTCTTTTCCTCTATACCCAAATCTCTAAAAAAAAAAAAAAAAGGGGCTGTAACGGATCTGATACAGACTGATCCAGATTTGAATTATTTTCTACGTCACAGAAGTGGTGCTCCGCTTAGTGGTCAATTCTCCACCTATCAGGGGAATGAGAGGTTGGGCCACGGCCGGCCATTGCTGCTCGAAAGCGCTGGAGACGCTGTAGTACATATGCCAGGCCTGTAAGTGGCGCTGTAGTCTGCCACAAAAGCAGCGAAGAAGACTTCCCTTGCATGGTTGCCATGGTTGCCCTTCTGTTTATTCTCCGCTGTGGCTCTTTTTCTCCCTCCCCGAGGCAAGCTTTTGCGCCTCCTGCTTTAAAACAAATGAATAATGACTCTATATAATCATATGTAACACCTTCATGCCGATCTAGATCGGCATGAAGAGCTCCTGATCAGCCTGTCGGTGTTCTTTTCCCCATAATGAACGCGTCGCTGCACATTATCCCGCTTATTACATGGCCACATTCTCGACAAAGTAACGACATGACTCCCAATATTAATTGAAATGCTTTTATGGATTTAGAAAATGATTTAAAAAATAGTTGTATGTATTGATTTAAATTGACATGCATCAGCTAAGAAAAATCAAATCAAGTCAAATCAAATCAAGTTTTATTTATAAAGCACATTTAAAAGCGATTTTTGGTCGAGCCAAAGTGCTGTACATGCATTAAAAACACTTATAATCACAATAAAAGACAATAATTTACAACAGATATAAAACAAACACAGGGAATAGTCAGGAGTCGTGCTCCGCTCTGACTAGAAGGCCTGAGAGAAGAAGTGAGTCTTAAGTGTGGATTTAAAAACCCCTAGGGTCTGGGCCGACCTCACGTGGAGGGGCAGAGTGTTCCAGAGCCTGGGGCCAGCTACTGCGAAGGCTCGGTGCCCTCGGGTTTTGAGCCTGGTCTTGGGCACTACCAGCAGCAGATGGTCAGCAGACCTTAAAGCTCTGGCTGGGGTGTAGCGCTGGAGGAGTTCAGCTATATAGGCCGGAGCCAGCCCATTTAGTGCTTTAAAAACAAATAAAAGGATTTTAAAATCAATTCTGTACCGAACTGGAAGCCAGTGCAGTGAGGCCAGAATTGGGGTGATGTGGTCACGCTTTTTATGGCCAGTCAGCAAACGTGCAGCTGCGTTCTGGACTAGCTGCAGGCGTTTAATTGATGCCTGGTCCATACCCATATACAGAGCGTTGCAGTAGTCCAGTCTCGAGGTCACAAAGGCGTTAATAACCCTTTCCAGGTCTTTAAAAGATAAATAGGAAAAACAAAAACGGACAAAAATAGTCCGTTGTTACTGTTTGAACTAACGTAGCGACGGCAGGAACTGCTTCAATAGCGTTTTTGAGGAGCTTTTTGATTACAGATTTGAAAACATTGCTGCTTGCTTTAAAAGTAGCACAATTCATGATGTCAAACCTTGGAAAGTATCTAGATATCCCTGCCCTAATGCCAAAGTAACTGGCAACTGAATATGTGTCGCCGTTTGATGTCTAAATAAAATAAAACATGGAGGACGGAGATCTCTTTTTCTCCCCCTCTTCTCCCCGCTGCAGCCTAGCAGCTGATCTCAAAGCATGCTCCCCTCTCCTGCAAGGGGGCGTGGTCAGCAGACAATGTCAAGTCCTAGATATTTGAATAGAATTTCATTTCAACATACAACAGTATTATATATTTCTTATTTATTAAGCAGTTTACTTCTAGATCATCTATTGACCCTTCTCTGTCTTAGCTCTGGAATTAAGCAGCTTTATGCTAAAAGTTGTTGCTTTTTAATGTGCATATCTGGGGATTCTTTTTGAATATGCCTCAAGTTATCTCCAAATTGTGTTCACAAAGGGTTAAACATTCAAGCAGAATAATACAGACATAATTGAGGTATTAGAAATTGGAAAGCCGGATAAGCTGGAGTTGAGAATAGGGGAGTTCATGTATTATACAGAAACGTTTATAAGCTAAAAACACCTAACTCTAACCAAATACCATCAAAACTAAACAAACCATAACTACTAAATGGTCCCAAAACATTTATATTATCAGTTAAAACGTTGGTTTGAAATAAGTAAGACATGATAAAAACGTACAGTTCATATCAATATATCAACAGGAGATATGGTTAAATAAATATAAAACAAATGATAGGATATATCAGAGCTGCACAAAAAGCTACATTTTATTACAAAGGGTGTTTTTGTGGAGAGTATGAACACACTGTTCAGATGAATGTCTTGAATCTAGAGACAAGATAAAGGGACTAAAGCAGGAGAGGCTCGAAGAGAGGGTCAATTGTAGTTAGACACATATCGATACAGTTGCTCTGTCAGACTTCTGGTGCTGCCCGGCCCACCTGGCGGGTTTTCTGCTGCAGAACTGTGGAGCGTCCATGTGAAGCCGGGCCAGCTGAGGAGAGCAGCCGCCATGACTACATGCCAGACTGAATGTCAGCTGCCGAACTTTGTTGTTTGGCCACAGCTTCACGAAAAAAAGCTAAATAAATTCATGCTGGACACGCCAATGTTCTCAAAAGGACTTCACCACTTGTTAAAATGTTCGTGTGTTACAGGATGCATTGTGAGGCTTCATCTAATTACTACAATTTTCTTCAAGAGTTTAGTCACTCCTATTTAATTTGTAGGGAAGTATAATGGAAGCAGATGAAAGCATATTTCATTTCGTCCACCATGTATGTGCTCTCTGCCAAAGCTTCTACAGTAAATTCAATGAAATCAAAAGAATAAAATCTGTCAAGAAGGAGTTGGTGGTGCAAGCATCAATCTTTTTGAAGTTTGAAAGCCCCTTATCAAGTGCAATCTTGGCCGAAATGAAGCACAGATTTTAGACTCCAATCCTTTCAAAGCAAATTATTTTTCTTCAAAACGCCCTACAGGATACGCAGTGAAAAAATGGTGGTTATGAGGTCCAGATGGTGTCATGTCAACCACTGTTCAAATATGTCAATAAAAGGCATCTTTCTTGAGCCATTAAACATGAAAAGAGCAACAGGGAGGCAAACGATCCACGGTGACAACATCAGGAAAAGGGCTTCGAACCCCTTCAGAGGGAATCTGCCCTCGTAATTAATGACACAAAATGTGTTTCTCATCCCGGCCTCTGTTCTGCCTCCTGACACATTACTAGTGATGCTGAGGCAGATCAACTGAGCTCTAAGTGTCCGGATAATAAAACAAGAAAAAAGACTCACCTCTTGTGGCGGCCGTTCCCAGATCTGGAGGTTTCCTGAAACAGAAAGGGAAGAATCACCTTACACAAACAATAACAGAAGAGTCTGAAAATTCAAATTTTATTACGGTAATACAATACGTTTTAATAATAAGAACGTTGTATTACACTAAGATATATTTGCTTTATCATTATGTGTGATGTATTCTATGTTTTTTGTATGCATTTTCCTTACCTGCAGCATTTTGTCTATTGCCCTTTTTTATGCTAAGTATGTTATATGTTGCATTCTCGGAGAAGAAGACTTAAGATTACCAAAACTAGCCTTTAAATCCTTTGAATAGTAGTGCTCTGCAGACTCTGATTTCATAAAAAGCAGTAGATATGAGAATGAGTTTTTAGATATCATTTGCTGTGTTCATCTGCCTTGGGTGGAGAAGGTTCAGAAAAAAGGAAAAAAAGAATTCCATCTACAGGATAAGAGAAATGTATCAGGACGGAGACCCATTTATAGAAAGCCTTAAGGTTGTGTGTGACTGTTTGTGAATCGCTGCTGCTGAGCGTCTATACAGATGAGCTTTGTTCCATTTAATAGTCCTACAGGAGCCCTATTGCCCCAAGTTGTGGAAGGCAATCTTGTCTTGCAACATGTTTATCTTCTTTTCCCATTATTGTATGATCTCAACGTTGCTTAGATCATACAGCAGTGATGCTCCCTTGAAAATGGCCTGCAGTAAAAGAGCATTTCCCTGGAAAAATGAGGTGTGTGAGAGGAATACGCAGCTCCTCTCTCCTAAGGTCTTGTGCAGTGAAGGGTCCCAGGTTTGATCGAGGGTCCTTGGCTGCGACAATCTATCAGTCAGAAGTTGGCTTTGGCGAGGGGGAAACGTCGTGCCCGCCTCTTAGCATGCACCAGCCTCTCTGTCTCTGTGACATATCATCCATTACTCCTGGATGAGATACCGAACCCTCATCTACTCCCTAGCTCAAGCCTGGATAGATTTACTAAGATGGAGGACAGTAAGGGTAGTCTGGTCACATGATAAATAACTCATCTTCTGCGCACCTGACCTGGTTCAAGCAACAGCTGGATTTAAGAGCGCTTGATGCAATTTTATAAAACTGACATTTTCGAGGATTTGGTGTAATCCAACAGCTGCAAGGGCTTGACTTGAAAAGACAGTTGTTTTGAGACTGCTCAGTATTTCCAGAATCCGTCTTATCAGGAATTTAGTAAAAGACAGAAAGATGGTGCTACCTGTCATGTGTACTTGGCCAAAACCCATTCAATGTAATACATATTATTGGACTTCAGAAAAAACACGGTTGATGTCCAGCATTTGTATACAGGGGTTATAGACAATAATGTCTATAATCCCTTAGATTATAGACAATAATGTCTATAATCCCTTAGATTAAGGACTATAAATTTAAGAAGTTGAAATCATGAATCGTCAACATTTTCTTTTTTTGATATTCTTTGAACTATTAGTTTCAGTACTACTACATCCCTATCCTAGAGTAAAGGGGATGCATCAGTCATGTAAACCCAAACTGAAAAAAAAATGGAAGTCTGTATCCTCACATAACACATTTTTTGTTGAGTTGTAATGGATAATATTGTTTTCAAGCAGTAGTTAACCTCTATGAA
Source organism: Harpagifer antarcticus (assembly GCA_902827135.1). Classification (NCBI taxonomy): domain Eukaryota; kingdom Metazoa; phylum Chordata; class Actinopteri; order Perciformes; family Harpagiferidae; genus Harpagifer; species Harpagifer antarcticus. The sequence goes on from CADEHL010000525.1 coordinate 5,726,693, forward strand.
AGCCTCCAGTCAACAGATCACAGGGAATAAATAAAAAATGCTGTCTATATGTAAATGTATGTTTCTTGATGCCACAGTCCAGTGTAACTTGAATAAAACCAACAGGATTCTTTGAAAACACAATTGACCTGAAACCCAGTCGTCTGGTTTCCCACAGGAGGCTGACTGCATAGGAAACAATTGCTTGGTTTCACATGTCCCGAGGAACTTTAATAAATCTGTTTGTGTAAGATCCGACATGAGCAAGTTTCATATTCAAAGTCTGTTTGCCTTCTGAAAAGGGTCAGTGGACTGGATTGATTATTTTCCGAGTTGAAAAGGGGTTGAAATAGTCAAAACAACAATATGAGGGGAGGTCAGAGCGGTCAGCAGGCGTTGTGAGGCGATGCCAATCCTGGAACAGTCAAAACAATTTGTGATTCTGAGAATAGACTCTGAAGCTGAAGCACAGTGATGTTATCTCCTGCTTCTTGTGGCTAGCGTGAGAATAAATCAACCTTATGGAACTGGTATGAATGAAATCCTAGAAAATAAGTTAGATTTTTAACCAGCAGAAGACAAATGAATGCCTTACAGGCTTAACTGTGCAATATCAAACGGCTCTAAATTATGGCAGACCATCATACACTGTGCAATTCAGCAATATATCTTTATTATATTATTGTTCTATATTATTTACTTGAAACACCTTTTATTAACTTGTTTTTATAAATATTTTTACTGGATCATTTTATTGTATTTTATTGTTAATGGATCAACTGTTGACATAATTCCCCTCGTATTCAGATTCCGATGATTACTTCTATGACTAAGGGATAAACTGATCACCGATATCCCTCTGTGACATGAAGCACTGAGAATAAAAGCATATTGTGTTTGCAGAAACATCCCATTACTGCTGCAGCTTTTTGGCAGTGTTTCACAGAGTGCACACCTCCTGTCTGGGATAGGTATCTGCGAGACAAGGTCAGTGTAATTCATGGGCAACTTCTTCACTGCACGCAATACAAAGCCGGTGCAACTTTATTTATCATGCTTGAGCGCCGCTGACAGCTCCCATAAGCCCCGGCTGCAGAGCTACTAAGAATACAGAGACAAATATCAACAATACAACAAGTGCTTTATCCCTGAGCTAGAGTAGATTGCTACACGATGTGCATTTCTTTGTAGTGTAAGCAACACTCCAGGCCACTTTCAATGTGTAATTCAAACAAATGTCTTTTTTTGAGCATTCACAGCTTGACGGGGTCTACGATTTGTGTGTCGACAGCTTGTTAGATTCAGAAGGAATGCCGTTTTATTCCATGAACAGATGATCTTTGGCTTTCCATCCAGCTGCCTACCAGCGAAGTACTCAAAGCATTTCTCTGAACGCGTTTCTCTGATAAAAATCACAATTTTACTGGAGGCATTCAATCAATTCAATTGAGAGGTGCTCTTCAAATAGGCATGCATGACTGGCATTTAGAAAAAAAAGACCTTATACATGAACCAGCAAACCATGCTGATGAAAGTCCCTGTCCTGGGAAAGATCACAGAGTGTTGGTTGTTACTTTGCTTACTGCTGCAATTCATTTGATGACGTCTACCTTTGTGATAATAATTATGGGCAAACATTACTGTGACGTAGGCGACGTCTATTGTTATGAAAGAGATGTGTTTGCTGTTTTCATTTAGATGCTAGTTCACTGTCTCAGCCTTTGATGCTGGCTGAAGAAACAATTGTCAAAAGGCCATACTGGAACATTAATGGAAGGCTGAAAATAAAAATAAAGTTTAATCTGAAGTCTACGAAGCAAATAGCTGCAGAAAATCATGTTAAGATCTTACCCTGTACATCTGTTGCATGTGTATTATTCAAAGGCATGTTATTTGCTTACATTAGCATTACTTGCAATGTGTGTACTAGAAGAAACAAGACATCTTAATATATTCTTTTTAAGGTTTTAAAATAGATCTGAATAAGTGGCTAAGGGACTCTGTTTTGTACAAATGTAGTTCACTTTCTCACCAACTAGCCTAAGTGTTTTTGCAGGTATCGGTCCTGTCGAAGATAAATATGATTGCGATTCAGTCGGCTTATATAACTGTAATCCTAACGATCTTGAATCAACAGTCATGAGGGTGATCAAATATTGTTTCAAGCTAAACGATGAAACTGCGTTTGCTGTCATCACCGGGGCTGCTGCTCTTGGCTGAAATGCCAAGAGATGGTGGTGAACATTTCCCTGCTGTTCAGACAACATGCTCTGCATCAGCACCAATTTTTTTTTATTGAAAGGTGCTAATTAAAAATGATAATTAGGCTTGCTAAAAAAGTGCTGGAAGGGGGTTGATAACAGTGTGTGTTTTGCATGTGATAGAGAGGTACAAAATAAATGATATTGCTCTGCAGTGGACCTGGCGCCACATTAAATGCAGATGATCCCGAGGAATGTTACATATGGTTCTGACTGCAGGATCACTGAAGCAGGTTTCATGTAATACTTGCATACCGGAGGGAGGTAAGGCCTGATAACCAGGACCACATGCGTGCAGAGGGCCTCTCGCACCGGCACATATCAGATACATTAGTCCTGTCTCACTGGGAGAAGGTGTGTGTCCTGTCCATGCACAAATACACACTCACAGATATTGACTTTATAAGCAAATAAACAGCTGCCATGGCTGGACATGAAAAGCCAGATGAGTACTTCTCTAAAAACTTATCTCTTATCAAGAATTGAGTTGAACTGCTAACAGTGACGTGTACTTTATTAAAATGTCAGACTTATAACTAACTAAAACAGATTAAAGGAATATAACCATGGAGTTAGTTTGTCAGATTTAACCTTGCAGAAAATGTCTGTGCATACTTGGGTTATAGCAGACTATATATTTTAAGGATTCAATTTAGAATTTAAACTTTAACTTGTTTACTTGAGTTTATAAAATGTCAACATAATCTCACAAAGGTTATTCAAATGGCTCATCTTTCGTTTCATTTGAAAAGTTGCACTATTATGAAAAGATTTCTGTTGATAGAATGTGCGGTGGAACACATGTCCCACAAAGAGATGGAAAATACACATCATTACAGAATCTAAAACATCTGATAAACTAATTCAGATCCTTTGTGTTTCCATTATGCTGCAAACAGAGGAGTAACAGCTTGTTTGTGTTGGGAAAGGTTCTGAGACTGTTAACAGCCCTACAGCTCTGAACACAAGTTGAACTGAGCTTCTAGAAAAAAAACGTTGTCCAGATATCTTGATACTAGCTAAGAGGCCTGACTGGACGCCGTATATCATATCAGGCCTGACATGGCAATCTCTGTCTCTCGTTGATAAATGGGGCCCGAGAGGAGAGGCACATTTTTGGGATGCTCCATCTTTAGAGATGTCAAGCTGACAGCTCTGTAGTAAATCTGCTGACCACACTGGACCTTCATTATTTCTCCCAGACTGCCTCTTTATGAGCACGCTGGCACCGGACCCCCAGCAGGTTATGAATGTCATATGAGTGACAGTGAGACATCTAAAGGCTAAACCACATCTGGTGTGCGATAGACGACATGCTGCGAGAATAGATTCGGCATTCATAAATGGACATGTTCAGTTTCAGATGTTGAGAATCTCTCACTATAAATTACGGATGTAACGATACCAAAAACTCACGGTACGATAATATCGCAATAAAAAGTCCACGGTACAATATTTATCGCGATATTGAAAAATAAAAGGAAAAGAAAATGTGAATTTCTTTTTTTTTAATTTTGTTTTCTTTATTAAATAATAAATCTGATTTGTACAGCATTTTAGTAGGATAGTAGTATTTTAAAGTGTCAACAATATAACAATCAGACCCTGCAATAGAATAAATCAAGTTTCACTTTAGTTTTTCAAGTAACTCAACTCTAACTCACTAACTCACTCACTCAGCATCATCAAGGTTATCTTTTAGGAATATGAGCCACATTTCCAGGTAGAAGCTGGGATGTTTGGGCGTTTACAATATCCCCTGCTGTGGAAAAAACTCTCTTGCTTGGTACTGATGTTGCTGGGACAGAGAGATATGCTTTGGCCATGGGTAACAGCAGTGGGTAAAACTGTGCATTGTCTCTCCACCACTTCAAAAACAATACAGTTTTTGCCAAGAAGGTGAGGCTTATTGACAGGGCGAGATATAAATATACTGTTGGTACTTGTCAATGTCTCTAGGTATGTACATGTAGCCCTGTAAATACGATGTCCTTTAGTGTTATCTGTTGTTTTATGTTCATGTTGTAACCTACTTGCTGCCATGTTGGACAGGTCTCCCTTGAAAAAGAGATCGATGATCTCAATGGGACCACCTGGTTAAATACATTTTTTTTTTTAATTAAATAAAATCGCGGTAGATTTTGTCAGTCTCACGGCCAGTGGCGGCCGGCCCATAGGGGCGCCGCCCCCCCTCTTCCCACATGTTTGATTGTCTTTAAAATAAAATAAAAAATATATTGAAAAAATATTTTTTTTTTTATGAAAAAAGGTAAATATTATATAGTTGGTATCAGTAAAATGTATAATCCAAAATAAAATCTTGTTTAAAATTGTGTTACTATGTCTAAAGTGACTGATAAATCATCTTTCCTGCCTGGCCGTAGCGTATCATTACCCTCTCTCGTCTAGGCGCTAAGAAAGGAGCCCTCAGCCAGAGCAGCAGCAGCCAACACATTGCTAACTGTTGCTATCTGTAAACTATGCCGCCGAAACGTAAATTCAGCCAATCAGAGTCGTCAGATCTGATGCTCAAAGGGCGGCAATTTCAGCGCCCGATGCAGTCTGTGTCAGGGTTTGAGTTATTGTGCGTAGTAGTTTTGGGGTTATTTTGCTGTTCTGTCCTCCCTGTCGTTAGTTTCCCTGGTGTGTCTAATTGTCTGATTGTGTTCACCTGTTGCCCTTGTATTTCTCGTCTCGTGATTACCCCTCCCTGTATTTAGTCTTGTCTCTTCCTGTGTTCAGTGTTGGTTCATTATTTGTCGTTCATGTTGGTCACAGTCCCTTTTTGTTTGGATGCTACCTCGTGCCTTGTCATGGATTCTTGTTTTTTCAGCTTTTTGTGAATAAAGCTCGCCTTTTGTTCCATTTTGAAACCTGCTTCCCTCCTCATTCTGCATTTGGGTCCTATTTTTCACCAACCCTGACAAAGGTTGGTTCATTGTCCATGAATCCATGAATAGGTACAAGGCACGAGGTAGCATCCAAACAAAAAGGGACTGTGACCAACATGAAGGGAGACATGAACGACAAATAATGAACCAACACAGGAAGAGACAAGACTAAATACAGGGAGGGGTAATCACGAGATGAGAAACAGCCGGGCAGGGGAGGAGAAACACAAGGGCAACAGGTGAACACAATCAGACACACCAGGGAAACTAACGACAGACTTATCAGGACAGAACAGCAAAATAACAGAACAGCAAAATAACCCCGAAACTAGACACACAAAAACTCAAACCCTGACAGTCTGTGAGTTGGTTATGGCTAGAAAGGATCCGTCTTGTGTAAAACTCTCGCGAGAGTTTGCGAGTCACGTGGCTGAATGTTTACGTTTGACAGGCAGCCTTTCAGTTACGATCGTTAACATCAGTGGGCCACAGCAAATGATGGTGAGAAGCTAAACTATCTATTATGTAAATTACAGGGAGTGTGATTGTAACTGTGTGTGTGACTAGCTGGATGCAAACAGGTAAACGCTGTCTTTTGTTTCCCATGCTTGCTCTTCAAACAGCCAGGGGCAGATACTATGTGCCCGTGATAAATAAACACACACACACACACATTATTGATATATTACTATTGACAGCATCCATCAAACTAGATTTGTTTGCCTTAATGGTCTGTTTTCTAATATTTCTGTGTTTCTGAACCACGTCTGTGTCTGCATATAATGTTCGTATTTAGTCTCCTGATTTTAAATGGGAATTAAATCATTTGAGTGTTCTCAAAGAACCGGTGTTCTGCAGTTTGTTTGGGCCTACTGTACTGTTGCACAGTTTACTGTAGAAACTATGTCCAGGACAAGGTATTTGGAAGTTTTGGAAGAGTCATAGCTAACCACACTGAAGATTATGGAGGGATTGATCAGTCTTCTCATATCGCTAACATCACCAGAAGTCATAATTTAAGGGGTCATTTCTCAAAATGTTCCCCGTGTGGTTTATTCACCATTACAAAAGCCCCACCTAAAATAATTTCCACCAGCCGCCAATGCTCACGACGGTATTGAGACATTTATTTACCGCGATATATCGTTACATCCCTACTATAAATACTCGGGAAGGGGAGAAGCTGCAGAAAATGGATTCCACCGAATGGCTTGTTTATTTCCTCACTAGACTACCTTATGTATGTATGTGTGACCCTGGATAACAACCTCTCCTTCACTGCAAACATCGCTGCTACAACTCGTTGCTGCAGATATACGCTATACAACATAAGGAAGATTCGTCCCCAGCTGACCCAGAAAGCCACCCAGGTTCTGGTCCAGGCTCTCGTCATCTCACGCCTAGACTACTGCAACTCCCTCCTGGCTGGTCTACCTGCATGTGCCATCCGACCTCTGCAGCTCATCCAGAATGCAGCGGCTCGTCTGGTCTTCAACCTTCCAAAATTTTCCCACACCACTCCGCTCCTCCGCTCCCTTCACTGGCTCCCGGTAACTGCTAGAATCCACTTCAAGACACTAGTACTTGCATACCATGCTGCGAATGGATCTGGCCCTTCCTACATCCAGGACATGGTTAAACTGTACACCCCAGTGCGTGCACTCCGCTCGGCATCAGCCAAACGACTCGCTGCACCCTCGCTGCGAGGTGGACCCAAGTTCCCATCAGCAAAAACACGTGGGTTTGCTATCCTGGCTCCAAGATGGTGGAATGAGCTCCCCATTGACATCAGGACGGCAGAAAGCCTGCACATCTTCCGGCGCAGACTGAAAACTCATCTCTTTAGATTCCACTTCGAGCGATAGAATTACTATCAAAGCACTTATATACTAACATAGGACTGGCTTATCTATAGCCAGCTGACAAAGCATTTATATACTAACATAGGACTGGCCTATCTATAGCCAGCTGAATAGCACTTGAAATGTGTGGCTCTATGATACCTGTTGTACTTATATGATTCTGTTTTTCTTCTGGGCTGTGTCTTCCTGGTCGTATGTACTTATTGTAAGTCGCTTTGGACAAAAGCGTCTGCTAAATGCAATGTAATGTAATGTAATGTAATGTAAAGAGTAAAATCCTCTGCTTTTTATTTTCTACATCCCAGCAGGTGCTGTCACAGTCTTCCTGTTAGTGTGGTGTTTGTGTACATTTTTCATACACAAGCCCCTCGCTTCGAGTAAACAGCCTCAGACGGTTCCAGCCTGAATCAGAAAGAGCCCTGCTGATGAAGAACAGCCGATCCATCTGGAACTCTGAGCAGCATCCATGAGAGCTGTCACTGTGTGGAGCAGCCATTTGATTTCTTCCATTCCTCTCGAATAGCATTTTTCATGTAAATCAGACGATGTTTTACCGAAATACAAACGGAGAGGAGGTTTCAGTCGTTCGTACACAGCTGGATGCTTTTCATTTCCTGCGTGTGCTCAAATCTTTATTGGAAATCCCTCCGTGTTTGAAGTTGAGTTTGAAATTGCACCCAATACACTTCTGAATATGAACTACTTTTACTAATTGATTTACTCCTCAGACACTTCCTGGACTTATTTGTAGGAAGAGCAGACTGTCTCTGCACGAGTTGACTTTTATTAAACAAGCACAGTATTGCTTGCCAAGATTAAAAGACTTATTTTGTAACAGTAACTGATTCACACTGCTAAGAACCAGACAAAAGCACACTAACCCTGACTCACAAATAATGTTGGATTGATGTGGCTTTGGACCCTGTGAAGCTGCACAAAGAATGTGAAAGACCGGATACTTGTTTCTGAATCTGTTATTTTCATTATCTATAATTCTTAATTGGTATTTTGCATGATGTATTACTCATTTGGTTTTAAAACAATTATAAAGCCCAGGGTGACTTTTTAATTATCTGTCTAGCATCCCGAAAACCAAATTATATTTTTTTATAAGGATAGAAAACAGCAAATATTTCTACTGCAGAAGCTGAAGATAGTGCTCCATTAATGACTCAAACTAATTTCTAATTACATTAAGGGCAATTCATCTCACTGCTCATATTGATACAATCAAAATCCATTTCTCTATAGAGTCACATTAACAGTAGCTGCTTTAGACACATCTCAAGCTTATGTCACACTCTGTATGTTCCAACAGCCTTAGGAATTAGACAATTACACCACCAAAACCCTAACATGGGAGTGTGAGTCTCTCCTAGTAGCTTTAAGAGGATATGTTTCTTTTGCTTTTAACCGATTTCACAGTGATGATGAAATGCAGAGACACCTTAGGGTTTTGCATCACTGCAGCTTGTCACACAAACTCTCTGAGCAACAGTGCCTCTGTTTGGCAGGAACCATGTACAATATCTAGCTTGTGTAGAGTGTGGTGGAAAATAAGAGCATGTTATGGGACCCTTCTATATTAAATCTTCACTGTATTGAGGCTGACATTTCAGCTAGATACCATTAAAGGTGAGAAAAGATGCGCAGCTCTGTCCTCCTACCTCCTGTCTTGTAATTCCTTACCATTAAGTGTCCGGTGGCGGGGTCAGCCGCCATGGCCTCGTTCTGGAAAGTGTTGGCCTGAACCAGCTCCTCCTCCTCCTTCCTGTTCTTCTCCACGGCGTCATCATCCTCCAGCTCATCCAGGCTCTGAGAGAAGATGATAGATGAGTTTTGATCAGCCTCTGGTGGCTCGAGTACAGTCCCAGAGAATATGTTTAACAGGCAACACAAGAAGTCAGCTGACAGGGAAAAAACAGAAGAAATCAGAGAACAAGTTTTGGCAGATTTCACTAATGCCGGCAACCCATGAATAAGCATGCGAAGCCCTTTGGGCCTTGCACATTTGTCAGCAATCATTCGTGAAATGGGACACCATGATATTTACTGTGTTCAAAGAAAATTGCCTTTGTAAAAGAGGCCCAAGGTTACTATAAAAACTGTCTAAATGCAGGTTATATCAGTTATTTTCTAACCAGAGTGTATTTGAAATATGGCTGTTTCATTTAATTGCATATTTAAATAGTTAGTTGTTTTTTCATCTGCACTCGCTTTGTGTCTTCATTCCCATTTTCTTGCCATGCCAATTTACAGTGTCTGTTTCCGTTTCCGTTTCTTTTTTATTATTTTGCATACAAAGATGTGTGTATTGAAGTTCCCATTAATCATTTAATAAATTCTGTCTGAATATTCTTTCCCACTTCTAGTTTTGTCATGCACATGGGATCTTGTAACATTGTAGGATTGTCTTCAACGTCTTTCTCTTGTTTTTTGTATTGAGAAATCAAATGTATTGTTTCCACTCTGCAAAGAAATCAGGTCCCTGACGACAGTTGCTTGGTCACTTCAGTACACATTGCACACTGACAGATGTGTGGTGACAGACGAGGTCATTCCCACCATCACAGCGATGTTGACCTCTGGCTCATTGCAGCCAGGGTCTCCTCTTAATCCTCTTAGGACATGATCAAGTTCACTGCCAGGAATCCCTGAGGAGCTGCAGCTCAAACACTACATGGACTCTCTGGTCAGGCAACAGGAAATCGGCCTGTTTGCGGACCTTTCACCTCTTGGGGACAGTCAGAGGGGATTTCTGACCAGAGGAATGTCCCTTGAAAAAACAATGAAATACATATACAAACATACACAGAGCAAACAACCTTTGGACAGACGAGCGGGGAGTTAGCTTTCATTATTTAGGCACAGATTGTTCACATTCCCTGGGAAAACGTCCAACTTTTCTTCCTGTAATCTTAGCTTTATCGTAAATTATGTGCACAGCCTCAGTTTACTATTTGCATTACTTTACAGTGAACTGTGCAGCAGAGTTACCGGGTTCATGTGTCGGGAGCCCTGAAGATTCATTGCGTAAACAGAGATCAGCATTAGGATGGATGGTTGGATCGTGACGAGAGACGGAGATCGGAGCCAAGCTCCCAGAGGGTTGCAATGCAAACCAGTCTTTCCTGTTTCATGCTGCAGGGCGAACAAAAGGTGCCCGCTCAAAAGACCCTTGAGTGGTAAAAATAGCCTTACAAGGTTAACAAGGAATGCAGTCATTTGCAAGGCCTTTCCTGCCAAACGGGTTATCAGCTGCCCTTGGGGAAAACACCAGGCCCTTTTCTTTTGACTCAGAGTTTAGCACTCTCCTCCTAAATTCACTCACCACCTCTCTCCATCTCTAACATGCATGTGCACAGGGGTGGACACAATAAAAGGAACCAGCACTGAATGATCACCTTTTTATGTCAGAGATACCATTACTTACATAATATGAGGTGTTCTTTCATTGCCACTCAGCATTTGAACGTGTACTCACAATATGTGGGTAAAAAATGGCAGAGGTTTTGGAGATTAAAAACTGAAATGAAATAGAGGTTTGTCTGCGTCAACACAAAGTAAATGGCACAGTGACTAACCCCTCTGCTATGGGGAAACTTGCCTGAAACGCAGAATTGGGAATCTCAAAGTGTATGTTGGATAGCCATGCAGTCTGTTTGCTAGTATTCCAAATTGCTTTGCATTTCTTCTATTCCAGAAGAAAAAAGGGAAGGGGGATCTGAGTGTAACCATATAAGGGATGTTTTTGCACCTGAATTCATAAGAATGGGTCTGTGGATTCTTATGGCAGTTTTCTTACCATGAAGCATGAAAACAAGCAGGGAAGGTGTGGAAGGATGCTTGGACTTGAAATGTTTTAGGGATTTGTTGAGATTTAATCCAAACAAAGGGAGTTGGAACAAATTGGATAACTTTGAACATAAATAGTGTCAGAGATACAAAGCATTGTTTTTTAATGACACTTCTAACAGATCATTCTTCTAAAGCTTGTAAAAGAAAGCACACTTTGTATTATCAGAACAAATAATGTTATGTAATGTATTTTGTTTCTTTATAGCAATATTTGTAGAATGTCTTTTATGGCTTTACACTCAATATGAATTACATTTGTTTTGTTTGGTGCATGCTGCCCAGATTCAACTGATTACACGAGGACACGTTTTAATGCACGCCAGAACTTTCTGATTATCAATATACAAAACACTTGCTTAATAGCATGTTAATTAATCATATCATTTATGATATACTGCCCCACCAATGAACTACAATTAAGGTTATGAATGTAAAATACAGCCTAAAGTAAATACACATAACTTGAGGAACATGGGTTCTTGTTATGAAGTCAAAGCGATTAAAAAGATGAGCGTTAGCAGCCAGCTTTCCAGAACTGTCTCTGCTTCCTGTTTACAGCAGGGCCAAGAGTCAGGAACTCACAACACTGTTTACTTTAGTGAAACAAGTCAAACGCAGATCCTGGTCTGCACCAAACTCCAGAACCAAGTCCGTCACTCTGCACAAGAAGAATTAAAGAAGATACATCTGGAGCTTCACCTCTATTGGAGTGTGTGTTGTGGTTGGAAACTCACTCCTTGGGGAGGAAAAGGATCAGTCATCTTTTATGATGCTCTTTTGCTGGCTGCAGATATCTGAATGCATCAGGTTCTTTGTCTGCAGAACAGCAGGCAGTCTGCTTTAACTCCCCTTCTCGGACAGTTGCCGTTTAAGTGACTGTCAAAGGGATGCTGTGGTTAATTGGAGTGAGCTGAGTACATTGTGTGGCAGTAGACCTGAAGCTATACACAATATAACAAAGGTTCAAAGTGATGGGCTGTCAAAGGCTCATGTCAACTTAATGTACACTTAGACATGGCAGGATTGTGCCGGGACAGAGTTGCTGATTTTCTTCATGAAAAATAAGAAAGGTTAAATAGAGTACATACAGTAATATAATAGTATATAATATACTGTGTGTACACACACACACATATATATATATATATATATATATATATATATGGGATTGTGAATACGATTCAAAACAGAAGTAAAACCTTCTCTGCAACAACACAATGGAGAAAATTATAGCAACAGTGGCATCCATGGTAACCATTAGTGCAACTATCTGTTTACAACATCTCTGTCTTGAGTTTGTCAAAAAAAAAGGAAGTTTCAGTCACTTTTTTACAATTGTATTAGATTTTAATATCATAAAAAAATCATTTAAAAAATTGACTTAAAGGTGGGGTAGGTAAGTTTGAGAAACTGGCTGGAGATACACTTTTTGTTATATTCCATGGAATGCTCTTAACATCCCGATAGCAATGAATATCTTAAGTGCTTTGACAAAAAGGCCATAAAAAAATGTCATCTGTGGAAGCCGTAGTGCTGTAAAAAGCACGACCAATCATTTTAGCAAGGAAGTGGCAGATTTGTTCCGGCTGTGTATTTCCAAATTCTAGCGCACTCAAGCTGGTTTCTCCAAAATTACCTACCCCACCTGTAAATGTGAAACAGCAATCGGTTATTCAGAAATACTTATTTTCTTTGCACCTTAGTCACTAATTGTTGAAATGCACGACTAAATGTATAGGAAATGTATAATCTCTGGTAAATATTAAAAATACCATAATTTAAAAGAAATTGGGGCATGACAATATGATTTACAGGAAAAGTATTTTTTATATTGAATTCAGGATTATTATTCATAGAAACCCAGTTAGGATCCAATGTAAACATCCCTTCTGTCTTGTCACCCTGCCAGTCCACTTAGTCCTCAGATTTATCTCCAAACAAGCAAAGGGCACCTACACCCGCGGCCCCCCCTCATGCAGCCGGCCTAATGACTTGTGTGTATTAACCACCTGTCACTGGTCACAGCACAGTGACTTCATTAAGATGATCTATTAGAGAAGAGCAGCCTGATGTCCACCATGTTCAACCTGGACTGCGAGTCAGCGAGTCACCGGCAGAGACATCAGTACGGACAGGCTGCATCAGGTATGCTCCCCCCCCCCAAGCTGCTGCTGATTAATGTCAGACTACAGACTGCCAAGGTCAGTGTCCGGGGGCGGGGGGGGGGCGTGCTAACTGAGCAGGAGTGAGACATCATGACAGCCTCAAAAAGTGTTACTGGACCGCCACTGATCTGTGGCAAAGTTATTATATTTATTTCTGACAAGAGAAATTATAAGATTTTCACTCCTGTTGACTTACAAAAAATAAGATATTATTTTGTTAAAATATCATTAAGATGTTACTGGTATAGTTTGAGCAAAAGGTTTAGAAGTAAAAGATTATTTATTCCTGGCCTTATTTGATCAAATATCTAATAAAAAAATAGTTTAGAGCTGAACATTGCTACAGTGAGGCTGCACATTGTCACTTTTCTATTCAAGATTTATCATCCTGATGATAGTCTGGTTTCACTCTTTTCTATTTCTCATGCCCTTTCATTTGATTAAGCTCCAGAATTGCAACACAGGGTCAAACAGCGTACAAGCCATTCTGAAAAGAATCAAAGCTTGTGTTGGCCACACTGCCGCGGGTTGCTTTCTTTCAAATCCATGTGTTTATCAAGTGAAGGCGTAGAGTTGAACTTGAAGTCTTTTTGACCCTCATTTTCACTCCAACTGAGACTATAATGTTGTAATCAGCACTTAGCCAGACCTCAAAATGAGTCCACTTTACACGTGGGGAGCAGTTAAAAACAAACAGGGGTGGAGCTGTGATTGCTGACCCTGAGATAGCTGCATCAGCATTCCTCTGGATGGGTCAGACGTGGCCGAGGCCTGAGGGCAGGACTCAGGCTCAGCAGGGCCGGGCCCCAGATCTCTGACCGTCTGAAAAAGCTTCAATACAAGTGTGGGAAACGGCCTTCCAAATACTTTAAGATAGCAAAACATGTTCTCCGGTCTGTGACCTCCTCAGTAGGTTGGAACGATCAGCACTTTGAAGGAGCTCATAAAGAGTGGTGTCGTGCAGGGTTGAGATGACATGCAGCTTTGAGGGGGGTTTACTCTGTATAAAGAGGACTTTACACTCCACACCGCAGACATCCACAGAAAACCACACGGCCCCCACTCAATCCTCTGCTCAGAGACATTGGCCTTGGCAAGAAGTCTAAGACTAGAGCCGACGATAAGAAGAAAACCATATATCACTGTATTTTTGACCGAATACCTTGATACCGATATTGGAATGATATTCTAGTGTAAGAGGTTATCTATATATCACAATGTTGATACTTTATAGACATTAGCAGGCCAATACGGGCTGTAACATACATATTTGGTTCAGCATATGGGAGAAAACAGCAGTCGTAAATATTTAATTTGCAACATTTGTATGGCGATTTGACATATATAACGATATCAGGGTTAAGGACTCAACTGTGAGTCATTGCCTTCAAAAAGCTTTCTTTAAGAGAGCTTTTCAACGTGTATTACAAACAGTGAAGTCTATAATAGTTCAGGGGAAGACCTTCAATAACCTTTGCCTGCTTTACACAGGCTTATTGAAGCCCACACTGTGCCTCTGACCCTCAGCAGACCATAATAGTTGTGTGACTGTGACACCTCTGCATGTACAAACTGATCGGCTTTTATAGTAATGGTAAGGCAAGGCAAGGCAAGTTCATTTATAGAGCACTTTTCAACACAAGGCAATTCAAAGTGCTTTACAACAAATGAAAGACATTAAGAAAATGGCATTTAAAATCAGTCATTAAAAAGAAAAGCTAATAAAATAAACATTAAAAGGTAGTTTACCAAGCTTTTAAAACACCACTGCACTGTAAAAGCTCCATAGCTGAATGTTATCCAATGAATCAGTATTGATGACAGCAGCATTTTTCTTGCCAGCCTCAGGTGCAAAACAATTATTATGAATTCAAAGCAGGATCCAGCTCTGGATGAAATCCTAAGTGCTTATTGAAGGAAGTGAAATCAAGAGGCAGGTGAAATTAAAAGTTGCACTTAAGCGTCACTTAATGAGTCTAACAGCAAAATGAAGGGTTTCATGACAGGAAGTGTAAAACATAGCTAATGGAAGACATTTACTGATTATGGTTAATGCCATGAAATCATTCAGGATCATGGATAATTGTGTAATCACATGGTTAGGCCTCGAATGCCTGATAAATATTTAGCTAGTGGTTGACTTTATGCATAACAGATTGGTTTTACATAACTGCGAAGAAAATGTCAAATCTGATTGGTTTTCAAATGACTTAAGATGCCATTTCATGCCTCTCGAGACGAAAACCATCACCTCTACACCTGACCTGCCATAATAAGGGATATTAAACAATGTTTTCTAATGGTACAGCACATGTGAATACATCTTAGTCATGGATCCACCTGAGGTAAAAACGTACAAAAGAAAGATGGAAATAAGGAAAGTGTATCAGTGTGGGAGTCAAACAAGTTGCTTTCAGTTCCTTAAACCTGAAGAAAGCCTGTATTCTGTTTCTTCCAGGTATCAACCGTTTTATCCCAGGAAATTGAGAGCAGGCTTAGTTCTCCAGTAGCTATTTATCTTTTTCCGTATTACTCAAGCCTTACCTCTATAAACAATGCTACATTTGATTCTGAATGCAGAAGATGCGGCTTGGAGTCAGCCATAGTGTTTTTTATGCTGCAAAGTAGTGTATATAAATCTATGGCTGACTTGAAAGCATTCGTACACTTGAAGTAACTAAGCCAAAACCTAAAAAGAACACCATATGAATCCTATATCAAGGGTATATTTAGGAAGAAAGTCAATAGCTTAAGAGGTTTAAATATATACAAGGGTTAGTGACTCTGAAATGCCCTTACTGAGGCTCATCCTCTTTATACTTGACATTAAGTAATAACTGTTTTCTTCCTCAGCAGGGACATGAGCTTTGGGCCTTTTGGAAAGATAGCTTTTACATCTGTGTGTCCCGACCACAGATCTGTAACTCA
This sequence comes from Harpagifer antarcticus, assembly GCA_902827135.1. NCBI lineage: Eukaryota > Metazoa > Chordata > Actinopteri > Perciformes > Harpagiferidae > Harpagifer > Harpagifer antarcticus. Next base: position 5,742,637 of record CADEHL010000525.1, read on the forward strand.
AGCCAGATAGAAAAGGGGAGGGGCATGCCGGGGGTGACTGCTGCTAGAGCGTTTATCCCGCCTACCTCTCCTGAGTCCTGCATCCCGGTAATGGATCCTGTTCCTGCAAACCAGCAGTAATAACTGGTCGCCTGCTGTGTGCCATACGGAGGCCGCGAGGGGGAAGTGGGTCCTATGTTTTGTCTAACCCCTAATCTCGTTTTCTCCCCAGCGCTGGAATGACCACATCTTCTTCCTTCCTGAGGAAATCACCAGTCCCAACAAGCTGCTGCACAAATGAGGTCTTCGAAACACTGACTTTTCTAGCAGCATTTGTGGCAGAACAAATCACTGATTTACCCAATTTTTACTTACAGCCCATATTCCAAATATAGGTAGGATATAAGAGAAAAAAGTGACATCATACAAAAAGGAGAATGGAGGATGAAAATAAGAGGCATCCAACATTCTGCTGTATTTTATATCACACTTCAGCCTCTTCCCTCTTTTGCTCCTTCACAGGATTTGTATCTAAACAATATTACAACGTGGTATCTTGGTGCTTTATGTATGAAGGCACCTCTCAATCTCCTGACGTCCCTTTACTGCAGGCTCTCTCATAAAGTATTCATGCAATGTTCACTTACTAGCTATTTCCCCCGAGCTATCTCAACATGTCAAGGTGAAGATCAGCATGAATATAAAAAAGAAAAGTAATTTTGACAAGCATAATATGATGTTAGGATATCTTGAATATCAAATCAAACCATGAGCCAGAGTTATGAATTGAGATCATGTATGAGCACCACCTGTAGAGCATGTCCTCTACGGTCCGACTGTGTGTTGCACTTGTTTCATAGATGGATAGGAAGGCATATTGTTCCTCAGAGATACGATCACAGAGGCATTTTATCAGCAGACTACAAAGTGAACCCTGACCTGGAGCCTCCATTTCTCCCCAAACGTCCTACTTGGAATGTCTGGTATCTCGTCACGTGAACAGCCGATCCTTGCCCATCTCACAGCACAATGGGCTATTTTTGGTATTCCAGAACATTCTTCTACTTTACCCACAAAACCTCTTTAATGTGTTGGCCCTGGTCTGCCTTGCAAGCTGGCATGGACTGAGCATGTCCATTTATCAGAGGAGAAACAAGCCGAGAGTTTGGAAAGAGAAGTATTGTGAAAGCAGACCCTCCTCACGATGGACACCTCACAAAGAGAAAGCATGTCTTTAGCCATTGTTGAGCTTTGACACTCGAGTAGCAGACATCTGTGCTGTTTTTCTGTCGATTGGGTTTTTATAATGAGAACAAGAGCTAAGAGCCAGTCAGTGCTCGCTGCCGGTTTGCCAGCCCATCGTGTGTTTTTTGGCTGCTAATGCTGGGTTTTCTTGGCCGAGGCCTCGCACTCATTCATGGCTCAAACAACTCTGGGACTATTCAGGTTTCACAGACCTATCAAAAGAACCACAGCCATGCTGGGCAGGAATACAGCCAGGTCCACAGCATCCAGGAAGCTGTGAAAGTGGCAGCAGTAACCACAGTGCAAATGGCTTTCACACATTGTCGGGTTGTTATAGAATAATACTGCCAAGCATCCTCCAAAATGTAGAAAGTTACCTTTGTTTTGATAAGCAAATAACCCACCTATCTGATACTGGGGCTCAAAGCTTGCAAGAATGCAACCCTTATCAAAAGGTTTGCACAATCCCTGTATCGGACAAACGGCTTTATATAAATAGATGTATCTATAAACAAGAGAATAACCTTGACAATAAAACCAAAACAGAAGTTTGCTTTTGGGTAACATAAACATAAGAAGAAGCACAGAACACTCAAGTGCTGTGGGGCAGAATATTTGTCTTAGATTTTAAGACAAAAAGTAGAAATGCTTTGCTGATTGGAATAATAGTGACTCTGCACAGCACAAAGACTATAACTGAGACGGCCTGCACCTGCTGAGTGAATGATTATAAAGACAGCTGTTGAGAGAACATGAAGTGGTTCGTCAGCCTCGCCCTCAGTGGTGGTGTGTGTGTGTGTGTGTGTGTGTGTGTGTGTGTGTGTGTGCAGTGCTTAACCATCCTGTTTCCCGACCAACACCTGAACAACACACCTGGCAATAAACGATTTGCGGGTGGGTCATATCTCCGGGCAAACTCAGATGCTGCCATTATGGAGTTTCACAGGAGAAAGATCAAAAAGCAGCGTGGAAAACACAGGTGTGGCTGAATGGGCGGTACGCATTTGCAGTCTGCTCATGTCAAAGAATGTTGTTGATGCAAAATCTGATTTTAGATTGTCTTGTTCTATATTCATGTTGTTGATTTTTCAGTCTAGTTCATTGCTCTGTTTTATAATGTTATTGTCCCTTCAAAAATGGTTTGATCCCATTTTCTTTGTGAAGATTCATTTGTTCAAGCAGTTCGATATTAGATTTACAGACCTGTTTCAAATAACAAGCAGCACATAATTGAACTATTTGTATGCAGTTATTCTCCAATAAGAAGGCCTTGGGTCTGTTATATCACCTGGAAATCTATTCACCTCTGCAACCTGCTCAAAGGCTTCATGTGAATCTAATGCCACTTTCGGGGGCATTGCCAAACAGAATCAACCCAGAATTAACCTGTTAAACTGAACCAATTAGGCAGTTTAATGGACAATTAGATCCGCCGACCAAGGATTAGTGCCTGTGACTTTCTACTTTTGCTTTTATAACCATTGCACAAATAATTTCCAAGTTTGTTTGTGCTTTTGTTACGTCCAAGTATCAAAGCATACTTTTAGCTACAGAAAACATCTGGCACCAATTTAAAACAAATTGCTGGTAAAAACATTCCTATGGAAGGTAGGGCTGCTCAATTAATCGTATTTTAAATCGCAATTACGATTATGGCTTGCAACGATTACGAAAACAACGTAATCGAAATAAAACGATTATTTTTTAATTATTATTATTACTTTTTTTTTTGGTTTGGTTTTTCAGTTGAGTTTAGGGCTGTCCCGAATACCATTTCTCGGGCTCCGGATATTCGGTAGTAATCAGCAGCGAATATTCGAATATTCGGTGCGGAGATTTTTTTTCATAACACGGTCCGAGACACCTGACAACACACTGTTAAGCAGAAGCGCAGAAAGAGCATACTATTACGATTTATATTTATTTATTGTCTCAGTACTCGCATACATTAAAACTAAATGTGTCCTCTGCATTTAACCCAGCCGCAGTGCAGCGCCGGGGATATAGGCGTAAACAGTAAACGGTATTTAAATAAATGAAGAACGAAAAATAAATGAACGAACTGTATGCCAATAATTGCCTTAGCCCCAGATGTTCCCACATCGCTCCTATTATTTTCACCATTCGGATAAAATTGAAAAACTAATATAAAAAAACAATTCGGTTGCTTGCTTGCAACTATTTTCCAAGGATAGTAAGAGCACGATTTTATCATGTGTAACGTTACTGTTTAAACGGCGGATAACGCAGCTTCATCATGGCAACTTGACAACAGCTAAGCTAAGCTAGGCTACTACTTACAGCATCCGGTGACTTTTCAGAGTTGTTGTGCCACCGGCCAGTTTCTTGTCGCATATTTGGCACACTGCCTTCTTCTTACCGTCGTCCAATTTAAAATGGTCCCACACAGCTGGAGTCTTCGGCATTTTGTGTTCAGGTGTGTGAAGCGAGGTGAAGCAAGGAGAAGCGTGCCGTTTGCGTTCGTGACTGTGAGTGAACGCGATGTCAGGAGCACAGGCTGAGATTGTATATATTTCCGCATTTTAACAGTGCAATTCAAAAGTATAAATATAGTATAAGAATATGGAAATTCGCCTTTATTGATAGCATACATTTAGGGGAAAAACATTTTTTTGGGAAAAAAAATAAAAAAACGAATATCCGAATAATGAAATTGAAACCCGAATAGTTGGCCAACGAACGAATATTCGAATAGTCGAATATTCGGGTACAGCCCTAGTTGAGTTATACTTAAAGTTCAGGGTAATCAACTGTTAAAAACATACTGTTCACATTTTCTTTCTCCAATACATTGATGTTTTCAAAGTAAATGGATAATCGTTTTTAATAATCGTGATATCAATTATTGACCCAAATAATCGAGATCATGATTTTTCGCTTCCTGATGATTTGCTCATGAGATTGCTGGGTCTGGCATTTTGGAGAGGAATTTCTAAGCTCAAATCCCAGCCTAATTAAGGAAACAGTATCTTGTAGAAGCAACATAAATACCTCTGGCATGTAGCATACCCTGCAGCTTTAGAGCTGGTCACAATTCAATTATTTTAGACGTCTCGGTTGGCGAGGGCTGTTTGAGTGAAATTAAATGCAGCAATGGGATTAGGCTGCTTTATAGAAAAGAAAGTGTCTTCTTTGTCTTGTGAGCAATAAGAGAATACATCTAAAATAGTTTCCATTATAGTCACAGTATACACCGTTTTATAGCTGTAGTAACTTTAACAGGGGAATGCCACAAGTATACAGTAAGGTGCTGTTTGTAGACATAAAGAGACACCCTGTAAAACTAGTCTATTAATGTATCATTACAGACGAACTGGAAACATCTGTAACAACTGTGAGGTCCTCCTACACCACAACAACTGAATCCATCGGTTCTAGTTTACATTGTACCCTCTGTTATTTGCTTATAGATCTTTTATTGTGGGAGGAAATACACAGTTTAGCACGATCAATCCCAGGACATGACATTTCCTTGGATGAGTTGAGATAGTTGTTGCTATAATTGTTGATAGGATATATCTGTCTATATGGAATCCAAAATGTACTCCAGCCCATGCCAAACTCAAAATTTGCTAGATATTAAATCACTTAAAAGATTGATGCCACATTTTAAGTGCCTCTTAATATCAGACCTTCAGTTCCCATATGTGCCTCATATTGCATGACAACCTGCATGGCTGAACCCATATGTGGAATTCCCATTGAACCCGGTTATAGCCCGTAGGAATTGCTCTTCCAAACAAACAGCAGACTGAATACCATCTACCTACCGCACAGCGCAGCAGGCGAGGGGCCTCTGGGACTACTGTAGCTGTGATTGACACACCTTAGAAAGAAAAACAATGAGTGGAAAACACAGGGAATAGTTCTATTTAAAGCCAACATCTTCTGCCAGCATGCAATACCATTTCCCTTTTTCATTTCTATTCATGAAGCCTCCTGTTGAGAAAAGGGCCATTTCAGGTGTATGCAATTGAAGCTGGATGATGGATACATCAAACTTTACAATCAAAATAAAAGAAGGGAATGACAGCCTCAGAGTTCCTTCTTTTAATGATTGGTATGAATAATAAAATAAGATGTTAATTATTTTCGTTTTACACATGTTGAGCCTGAAAGCCAGGCAATAACGTCACTTCAACAACACATTCCCAAACCATTTGGTACCATTTAAGACCATAAGTATGCATTTCTTACCCTGTCGTCACTTTGTTAACCAAGACAATTACAGAGAGTCCATAAGGGCTTGACTAATTTACTCTGGTTGTAAAAGTGATGTGTCAACATGAGCTAGAGGCAGGAGGCATGTGGACTTCAGGAACATTTAATGATAGCTTGACTAAATTCAAAAGATGTGATGCTATAAAAAATACGTACATTTTTTCAACAACAAAACAATATAATCGGGATGTAAAAAGCGAAATAAATGAAAATGAAGCATAACATGGAGGTGTTTAACAGGAGCATAATCCACTTTAAAAGTCAATGTTGTCCAAAGTGGCCAATTGTTTATATTTATATATAAGTAGCTGTAGTTTTGCCTCTGTTTAACTCAAAATGTAGGTTTCTTCTAAAACAATCTAGCTCAACTGGGTCCATTTCTTAATAAGTTCCCTCCTTAAGTAAACCAGGCTTATGGTTTTAATAAAAAAGAAACTGATAATTTGAGTTTATCACTAAATGGAGGCCCAGCCCCAAAAAGGCAACGTGGGCAATACCTCCGCTTCTCCGTCCCACGGGCCCACCTCCTACGGGAAACAGCGATGGGGTCGGGTGCGCTGCCAGAAGGGTGGCAGTGAAAGCGGAGGGTCTCGACGGACCAGACCCGGGTGACAGAAGCTGGCTTTGGGGGGGGAAGGAGCCGGAGCTTGTGCGGGAGGTGGAGCGTTACCAGTTGGATCTTGTTGAGCTCGCCTCTCTTGGACTCTATTCTTCTCCGGAGTTGCTCAAGGTGTGAGGCGCCGGGCGGGTGTGGGGATACTAACAAGTCCCTGGTTGGGTGCTTCGTTGTTGGAGTTTACCCCAGTGGACAAGAGGGTCGCCTCGCTACGCCTGCGGGTTATGGGGGGGAAACTCTGACTGTTGTGTGTGCTTATGCACCCAACAGCAGTTCAGAGTATACGGCCTTCTTGGAGACCCTGGAAAGAGTCCTGTATGGGGCTCCTGAAGGGGACTCTTTAGTCTTGCTGGGAGACTTCAACGCACATGTGGGCAATGATGGAGACACTTGGAGGGGCGTGATTGGGAGGAACGGCCCCCCTGATCTGAACCGGAGTGGTGGTTTGTTACTGGACTTCTGTGCTAGTCATGGATTGACCATAACAAACACCATGTTCAAACATAAGGATGCTCATAAGTGTACGTGGTACCAGAGCACCCTAGGCAGAAGGTCCATGATTGATTTCGTTATCGTATCATCGGACCTGAGGCCGTATGTTTTGGACACTCGGGTAAAGAGAGGGGCGGAGTTGTCAACTGATCACTATCTGATGGTGAGTTGGGTCGAGTGGCGGGGGAAGCCTCTGGATAGACCTGGTAAGCCCAAACGTGTAGTTCGGGTGAACTGGGAACGTCTGGAGGAGGCCCAAGTTCAGGAGGCCTTCAACTCACACCTCCGGCGGAGCTTTTCAGGCATTCCTGTGGAGGTTGGGGACATTGAACCAGAGTGGTCGGTGTTCAAAGCCTCTATTGCCGAAGCCGCGGCGGGGAGCTGTGGTCTCAAGGTCCTAGGTGCCTCAAGGGGCGGTAACCCTCGAACCTCCTGGTGGACACCGGTGGTCAGGGAAGCCGTCCGACTGAAGAAGGAGGCCTTCAGGGTTTTGTTATCCCGGGGGACTCCCGAGGCAGTTGCAAAGTACCGACAGGCCCGAAGGGCAGCAGCCTCATCCGTGGCCGAGGCAAAGCAGCGGGTGTGGGAGAAGTTCGGAGAAGACATGGAGAAGGACTTTCGGGCGGCACCAAAGTTGTTCTGGAAAACTGTCCGACACCTCAGGAGGGGGAAGCAGGGAACCATCCAAGCTGTGTAAAGTAAGGATGGGACGTTGTTGACCTCAACTGATGGAGTGTTAGGGCGTTGGAAGGAACACTTTGAGGAACTCCTGAACCCGACAACTCCGCCCTCTATGTTAGAGGCAGAGCTGGAGTATGACGGGGGATCAACACCAATCTCCCGGGGGGAGGTCACTGAGGTTGTTAAACAACGAGATCCGCCCAGAAATGCTGAAGGCTCTGGGTGTTGAGGGACTGTCATGGTTGACACGTCTCATCAACATTGCGTGGAAGTCGGAAACAGTACCGAAGGAGTGGCAGACCGGGGTGGTGGTTCCCCTTTTTAAAAAGGGGGATCAGAGGGTGTGTGCCAATTACAGAGGCATCACACTACTCAGCCTCCCTGGGAAAGTTTACTCTAAGGTACTCGAAAGGAGTGTCGAACCTCAGATTGAGGAGGAACAATGCGGATTCCGTCCTGGTCGTGGAACGACGGATCGGCTTTTTACTCTCGCAAGGATCCTGGGAGCTTATCCGGTCTACATGTGTTTTTGTGGACTTGGAGAAGGCGTATGACCGGGTTCCCAGGGAGTTACTGTGGGAGGTGCTGCGGGAGTATGGGGTGAGGGGGTCTCTACTCAGGGCCATCCAATCTCTGTACTCCCAAAGCGAGAGCTGTGTCCGGGTCCTCGGCAGTAAGTCGGACCCATTTCCGGTGAGGGTTGGCCTCCGCCAGGGCTGCGCTTTGTCACCAATCCTGTTTGTAATATACATGGATTGGATTTCGAGGTGTAGTCATGGGGGAGGGGGTCTGCAGTTCGGTGGACTAAGGATTGCACCACTGCTTTTTGCAGATGATGTGGTTCTGATGGCTTCATCGGTCTGCGACCTTCAGCACTCACTGGATCGGTTCGCAACCGAGTGTGAAGCGGCTGGGATGAGGATCAGCACCTCCAAATCTGAGGCCATGGTTCTCAGCAGGAAACCGATGGACTGTCCACTCCAAGTAGGGAATGAGTCCTTACCCCAAGTGAAGGAGTTCAAGTATCTCGGGGTCTTGTTCTCGAGTGAGGGAACAATGGAGCGTGAGATGGGCCGGAGAATCGGAGCAGCGGGAGCGGTACTGCAGTCGCTTTACCTCACCGTTGTGACGAAAAGGGAGCTGAGCCAGAAGGCAAAGCTCTCCGTCTACCGGGCCATTTTCGTTCCTACCCTCACCTATGGCCATGAAGGATGGGTCATGACCGAAAGAACGAGATCGCGGATACAAGCGGCCGAGATGGGTTTTCTCCGCAGGGTGGCTGGTGTCTCCCTTAGGGATAAGGTGAGAAGTTTGGTCATCCGGGAGGGGACTGAGCCGCTCCTCCTTCGCATCAAAAGGAGCCAGTTGAGGTGGTTCGGGCACCTAGTTAGGATGCCACCTGGGCGCCTCCCTAGGGAGGTGTTCCAGGCACGTCCAGCTGGGAAGAGACCAAGGGGTAGACCTAGGACCAGGTGGAGGGATTATATCTCTTCGCTGGCCTGGGACCGCCTTGGGATCCCCCAGTCAGAGCTGGTTGATGTCGCCAGGGAAAAGGAAGTTTGGGGCTCTCTGCTGGAACTGCTACCCCCGCGACCCAACCACGGATAAGCGGAAGAAGATGGATGGATGGACTAAATGGAGTTTCAGAATAGAGAATAATAATGTGCAGGACATAAGCTAGATAAAGGACATGAAAAATAAGGGCAGCAGTTTTTTGTTTTGAATTGAGCCAAAGCAGTGATGGTGCGTGCGAGTGTGAGCCTGTACTTCTGGTGGAAAGGATAATCAGTCAGCACTGAGCGGCGAGCCAGGTTCCAATATCAGAGGAATGTCAATGGACTGCTAGTTTATCCCCAGAGCTACGGCAGTGGGACGCTCATCAAATTTCTGTGGGTTTGCTTTGGCATGTTACACCACACTCTCCAGAGTCTGCTCTTCTCGCCAGCAGAGATGAGTAGCAGACACTTAGGAAAATAAACCTTTCTTTCCCCTCTGTACAGCGGCCGAACATGAAAATGACATCTGGTGGAACGTTAAATCTTGTGTGGCCACTGACCACTCGAGCCAAACTGGACTTTCCCATTGCAGATGTTCTAGTTAGTAGAGTGAAATATAAAGTACTTTGTCAAAGCCAAGAGAGCTACTATAGTGTTGACTTTCCACTAAAAGCAATGCATGGTGGGAGATTAATACGACAAGACAGGCTGCTGGTCCTTGAACAGAACCAGTGTTCAATAAGTGAGGAGATATTATCTAAGGCCTCACAATAAACAGACTTAGACAGCAGAGTCATTTCACTGGCAGGTACAGTCTTATCTTACTTCTGCAGACACATATCAAAACACGAGAGATGCAGCAGAGATGAGTGAATTATTTTTCTTGTGCACTGGTGGGCTCTCTGCATGCCGTACAAACAAAGGATGTTTTGCAGAGATTGGTATTTAACCAAGTCGAGATATAAGCACAAAAGACACATGTTCAATCATCTTCTAGCTTTCGATGCTCGTTGTTGGTTAGGGATGATAAAAGGCAGATAAAGTTGCCCTGCGGCGGCGCATATGGTGTGAACTCCATCAAAATCAGTCTCAATTTCAATATACAGCATAACAATATATCATTTCAGATACTGATTATGCAGTTTTCAAGAATGCATTACGGCTCTCTGTGGTACAGAGTTTGTCTTATCCGATACAAATTCTTCTTTTACGTTTGCATTTTATTTAGCTAATATTGTCATTCCGTTTCTAAATACTGTTATTTCACTCTTCTATTCTGTACACTTTGTATCTTTTACAAAGAAAATTGTTGTATGTCTGTCCATCGTCCTGTGTCCCCCCCCCCCCCTTTTATCCGTTGCTTTAAGTATATATTATGGTTTTGTGGAAGGAAAAATGCAAAATGTGACTGACTTCAAAAAGGTGACATTGGAAAGCTTTTGCCAATAAAACGGGAAAAGTTCTCACCATTGCCGAAACTATTGTTTGACTTTGGCATGCATAGTGACGTCCTTGAGTAAATTCAAATAGTGTTGACTCAACCTGCTCAGAATTCCTATGAATTCATAAACTGGGACACGGCAAACTGTGTGTGGTGTGTGTGTACCCTATGATTATGTTATGTAATTTCCACTTGAGGTAACAATGGTCTGCCTCTTAGTGCTGCATGCCTGCGGCCCTTCTCTCCCTCTCCTCACAGATTACATCCTTCCCGGCATTAATGGGGTCAAAACGGGCCCTTATCTGTTTAGGGCAGGGGTCTGTTTTTTTCAAGCAGGCTGACTTTGCAAAAGCCCTCCTTCCTCGACCCTGAAGGGCAATAACTCACTGAGGAAAACTTCAAGCTACCATCTGCTCTCCTCAAGGCAAACAGTCTGGTGCAATCTACACTGCAATTTCCAACCATGAAACTCAGCTAAATGGATTTCACTGTGGACAAAATCGAATGTCGACTGTCGAAACCAAAACATCTTGAGTCTTGGCTCAGGTCACCTACATATCCTAACATGCTTGGTAAGAAACAAAAGGGAAGCAGCACGTTTTGGAAAGAAACTTGCTGCAGTTACACACATTTCAAACTGGTTAAGCAGGTTCTATAGAAAATGACGTGATAGTATCTTCACATTAGGCAAAGCTCCTAAACACAGTCATCAGAGGACATTTCCAGAATCACATTGACGTCAACTTTAGTCATTAATATTCCCTTTTGAAGGCTTCATAAAGGCTTTGTTGTCACATATCTTAACTTTAACATTGAACAAATGTATCCAGTGATTAGTGTTTGTAACAGTTTTGTTAGTGGGATTAACTTTAAGTCAAACACAGCAGAGATTGTTTGGATTTGGGCTAACCAATGGTTTTACTATTCTCCATCAAATTAAGTTGTCTTTGGAGCCTTCCTTGGAAAAATTACCTGGGTTATATTTGGTTTTGTTTCAGCAGTATGCTTTTATGTGTCCTGCTCTCCACACTGTTGATATGATTGTGTTCTGTATTACATATAAATACTCTGTTGACAGCTTCATGTATTTATAGATGCTGTAAATCCCCGATGCTATCAAATTAAATTAGCACAAAGCACCAATCAGCAGTAAATACAAAGTGAACCCTCAGTTACCTGACACTGTCTCAGCTGTAATCTAATACATGTTGGTACCAGACTGTTGAGGAGGACAGTTAACACTAATGACTCTTAAGTCTTGTCTGATAAATATGAACCAAGAGAGGAGCAAACCAAGAGAAAGACAAAGAAGAAGTGGTACTTTGAAGACAACAATAATTGGTTGTTTGTACATGAATCATTGAGTTGTTGGCCTGCATAAAATAGCTGTTATGGAAGCACTTAATTAACTAATTATGAGTCTTGGCAAAAGAGAGTTACGGTTTACATTGTGTACATGAGCAATCCTCTCAATCTGAGTTGCAGATACTAATTTCAGGCACAGAATAAATCCACTAAGTAATAAAACATCCATAACATATTCACATACATAAAGCAGGGTTTTTAATAGTGGAGAAACTTCCTACACTAGAGAAATGTATTACATGTTGCTGCGGATTTAGGGAGGAGGCCCTACATCACACAGCAGGGGTCAGGTATTTAATGAATGAGGTCATTGTTTCAATGGTCATTAAACTACATTGATAATGAGATTAAAGGATTCAGCTCAGCAGGCAAATGATTGATAGATTCAAAGTAACTAACAAGAGCAGCATGTCACTGTCAGAATAAAAGAAACATTTCTGAGTTTTTACAAGTTGGAAAGGAAGAGACAAACAGCCCAATCAGTCACAATCAGGTCCTGATCTGCGAGAAAATAACTCAGTTTCCTAACCAGAAACATTGTCCAATTATCTTGTATTATCACACAATGCTGATTTTAACCCACCTTCAATAGCAGTGTAAATGTTGAATAAATCCGTGGGTTTAATTCCCCTATTGTCAGTCGCTTTACTGTCACAATGTCAATCTGGAAATGACAGAAGTATCAACTGCCTTCAATTTTGGCAGTAGGGCAGCACTTCAGTTTGCAGACGGAAGATTCATGTAATAGTGAACTTTTTCTGTGCAACAAAACTCTCAGATACTTAAACAACGTGTTGGAAAATAAAATAAACTATTATTGCATTTGTGAAGGGACTTAATATGTCAAATTAATCAGTGGATGGCTCGCTTCTTCATGAACCAAATATGCAAATCAAAACAAATACAATGAACTTACTGCAAAATAACAATAAGCCAATTTGATGTCTATGCCTTCAACAAAACATTCAGAAAGTTCCCAGTGCCTCAAAGCTTTGCTGTCTGTGTTTCCGCTGTCAATCATTCATTTGCAAATGGAAAAAAATCAGAGAAATACACATAACATAAGCCTAATGAAGAATGTGCTTGGCCTGCCTTCAGGCCAAACCATCAAACCATGTGCAGTCTAAGATATATTTTTGTAAGAATGCAACTGGTTACAACATTATATCAATTCACCGGAGCAGAAGTATAGTTATACTGCAGGAAAGTAGAGCACATCATGTTCTAGGAAGCAATACGAGGAAATCTCTCTGCTATGCAAAGCATGCAGCTCCTGTGCAGAAGATGTGTGCAGTTTCTAACTGTTTATTGTCTTATTAAATACTTTTAGGGATACACCAAGGACTTACAAAACAACCAGCTTCTGTTTGCATTAGGGCTGTGCATCTTCACTGGTCTCACGATTCGATTACGATTATCCTGTCAACGATTCGATATCCCGATGCATAACAATGCGCTGCATCCTCAATTTTCTATATTACTGAACATGGCTTCTTTTACATCAATGAATACATGCAGTAAGATAAATATGAATTCCCTTTTTATTATTTAGAAAGTGTGTCAGAAATCAATAACATAAATGTCTTGACATTAAATTATAAACCAAAGTAAACCAATTGTATAGGTCTAGCCTCCCTATATCTGTGTGTGAAGTTGTTCCATCCTCAAAAACTAAAAACTAATACTTCTGCAGTCTAGCTGCAGCTTCTAGCAACGGTCTTCTGTTAAAAAAGGACACTGAATATCCTGAATGTGGCATCACACACATGACTTGAGTCTGAACACAGCAGACAACAGGAGTATTTACAACAGCATATCAAAACTAAAATAGTGCATGTGGGTGCACACTTACATTCTCTGTCTTACTGTTACATTAATCCCATGATTGTAGGAGATGAAATTAGCTTCATCATATCTCAATCAGTGATTAAGTGAATAATAAAGTTTCTATCAGCCTGTCACTCATTCTTTTCAGGAGGGGGGGCGGGGTTTGGAGGAACAGAGAGGAGACGGTGATTGCGGAAGCTTTCCTCCTGCCTTTACAAACTTTACACAAGTATTTATCAACTGAAAATAGCAAGAGGACATTCATACTCTGCAATCCAAGACTTGATTAAATCCACCAAAAACCGGACATGTGATGTGTGTCTCTGAGCCGCAGCGACACGGCCTGATTCAGAGCGAGTCATTCTGCTGTTGGTTCTGGACTGGTGCTTGTGTTGGCGGACTGGTGCTCCGTGTTGGGAGTCGCTGTACCGCTGTCACTTCTGTTCCCTGATCTTTGCGTCACCGACCGATTTGATATTCGTGTGACAGAAAAAAAACCCGCTTTTGTTCAGGCGCGGCCAGAGGATCAGGAAGCAACGTTACTACGCTATAATCGATTATGTTCTGTCCCTGCATCGATGCAGAATCGTCCACGTCCGCATCACGATGCATCGTAGAAACGACACACCCCAACGACAACACTGACACCCCTAGTTTGCATACTGCAGGAGAAACAACGAGTCATAACTAATGCTGAATAAAGCTGATTTCTGCAGATGTTTTACAACATTTGGGACAGGTGAGGAGTTCTAGAAACTGAGAGAGAGCAGAGCGAAGTGAATGTGAGCTTTCATTCTCTTTGGTACAGCTCGGCCTGGATTACTGAATGTGTCACAACATTCCCATCACAGCAAGAGAAGAAAGCACCATACGATCGGGAAGAACGGGGCGATCCTTTCTTCCTGGAAGACCCAGACAAAGAACATGTCCCACTCCTGTATCCACCTTCTCCCACAACTCGTACAAAAAGAACTAAATGGTTGAAACCTTGCAAGTTTTTTTGTTGTGCTTTCCAAGTGGAGACAAAAGGCAATGTGGCTGGCAAGGGCAGGGCAGCACAGTAGCGTGATTAGTGCATTCCTGACCACTCCACCCACCCGGTGCACCAGCACACAGTCAGTGGAGCAGCTCAGAGAAACAATAACATTTCCTTCTCCATTCCCTTCTAGTTAAAAGGGCTGATTCAAGGCATTGCTTCATCCCAGTATTTACATACAAACAAGGGAAAGGATGGGGATATATTATCACTGCCTGCCCTCCATCTGCGTCCATGCAGTTCTCTTTGCTTATTCGCCAGTTTTTACCTTTTTATTTGAAAATCAAAAAGCGGTGGTCATGTCACATCCTGCGTCGTTGTTGTATTTACTGTTCAATTGTAGCAGGCAGATTTCAAACATGCTCATCCCGCTGCTCCCTTTTCTTAAGCCTATCCCACAGAGAGGATCACCCCAGAAATGTGCAATCAACTCTGCGGGGCTTTCAGCAGCAGCCTGAAGCTCCAAGGTGAGAAAGCAGAGAGGCAGAAAGTCAGTGTTCGTTATTCATGAGAACGCTGGCTCTCCTCGTGAGACTCTGGGAGAATTATAATGGACAAATTAACTGCTTTTTCTCGGCCGCTAGACAGAAATGGCTGCCGTCAATCCAGTCTTCCGCGCCCCTGTGGCTGTGTCTTATCTTGCTCAGCAGAGTAAAGAGAAGAAGAAAGAAGAGGACAGTAGTTGTGAGAAGAGGAGGGCGATGGGGAGAAAGAGAGAAAGCAAGAGCTTGAGTGGGAGAATTAGTTCAGTATTTCGATAATGGATATCTTTGGAAGAAGCCCACACGCTCACCGGGGCATGGAGGGGGGGCATGTAGGGGGGGCATGTAGGGAGAAAGAGAAGACAAAGCATACAAAGCAGAAGAATGTGCATTCAGGCATTCCCTCAGTCTAAACTCAAGCCCATTGAGCCCAATGTTTGTTATGCAAAAACAATTTTGAGAGAAACATATTCCCCTGTATCTCTACTGAACGCCTAGTTATGATGAAGAGTTACTGCAATGCTAACCTGTAAAGAACTTTCTTAAGTTTGAAAATGTAAAAGGCGATGCCTCCTGAGAGACAATATTCAGTTATAACGCCTGCAACATAAAGTATAAGTACAGGCGGCTGATAACACCCTCTTAATTATTCAGGACTAAAGCTCTTTATCTGGTCTTTGAAGCGTCACAAGTGCAGTTTTAAGCTTCAAGTGAGAGAGACAGTGAGAGACGCAGAGCTTTGCATGCAAATGAGGAAGTTGGCTGGAAAATACGGCCAGGTTAATTGAAAGCACCTCGCTCACACACAGCTCTCAGCAGGTCTCCAACAGACACTTGTGAAAATAAGTCAAGTCACACAACATGCCTGATTCCTGCTCAAAATAATAATCCAGACTTTAAATCCCACAGCATGTGACTTGTCTAAGAAATCCAAAATGATCCAACTGATTAAAAATTGGCAGAGGTATGTCATTGCGGCTCATGTGAAAGGATTCAGTTGCATGACAGCTCATGCATAACTGTAACATTATGGAAGTGATCCCGGGGGCAAATCGATTTCCCACCATGTGTGATCGTGATTTGTATGGCAGGTGTTCAGATGATGCACAATAAGCATGCCTCTTGCTGCATAACCTCCCTCTTAGCTACATCCTCCTCTCCACCGTGCAGAAAGACAACCTGAATACTCCCCTTAAAGAACTCCTATGGAGGGAGGACAAACTTCAAAGTGGAGGGTGGACACTTTCCCACCAACGACAGGCCTCCCATTAACTCTGAGTGAGTGGGAGGAGGGTGGAGTAGCGATAAAGATGGCTGAGGAGCTGAGTGATGTGACAACGCAAAGGAGTCATTACCTCGCCTGGTGTTTCAGAGGAAGTCAACAGCCACTGAAACACTCAGAAGTATTCTCTTTTCTCCCGGAGAAATGGTGAGTATAGGAAGTCCTGAGCACATGAGGATAATCCTGACAGGTGGCATGTGATTGGCTGCTTCTTCTTCAGGCTGTACCACCATAATAATCACACTAATGTTCCACATGTCCCTGAGGAGCCGCACCTCTAGGCACCGACACCTGCCTAATGTTTAGGCTTCCTGTTTAAACAATGATCCTTTTCAACTTCAAAAGAAATACAACCGATATAATAAAACATGAGAAAATCTAGGTATTTGTTTAATTCATTATTTGGACTGTTATTCTCTCCAGTGTATTCTCTTTTGATCAATGACAGTCCTCTCTTTGCTGTGTTCAGATATGAGCCTTAACTGCTCTTACGTTCATTTAATGACATGTATGTCAAACTTACAATAAAAGCCAAATAAATCGGTGAATCGGAGTGTACTGATGAAGGTCTATTTTGATACTTACTTTACGTACTGGCCTTTTTAATGATTTGTATATCATGCCATATTGAGCAGTTTAAAAGGATGCATTCTGTTAGCGTATTGGAAACCGTTGAAGCATGTTTTGCATTCCAGCAGGAGAGAGGCTGGACTATTGTGTACAGAAGCCATTGTGTTGCCGGCAGACACCGAACCAGACCGTGAGTCATGCTAAGCACAGTCTGAACTCGCCCACCAGCAACACACAGCATGGGCTGGGAAAGGTTACAGCCTGTTTGAATAATCTCTAAATCATGAGTATACTCTTACAGTTCCATTTGACAGCAGACAAGCATGAGATATGACACAAGTACATGAGCTAGGAAATGAAAAAGCGGTTACCAGCAGAGAAGCATGCAGTATGTACATAGTGCTTCAAGTACCTTGCTACTGTGAGAAAACAAGCGCTGCAAATAAGGAAATTCAATTTCACTTGTCACTGCGGGTACATCACATGGCTGCTCTCCTGTAAGCTGCAGAAATGGATTCCTCAGATTTTGAGGTTGGATATATTTTTATAGTGCGACTACACTCTCTCCTGGTGGAGGCACAAGACAGGATTGAGAAAGTTATCTACATAAAAGTAACAATCTACTTCCACAATGGATAATCAAATATAAAAGTAACAGGGAACTGAAAATGTTGACGTTCAATAGCTAAAGATGACACAGCATTCTCATGATTGATCATAATGTGATGTACAAGAAGCACAATTTGTTATTTAGGGCTCAATTGAATGTATAAAACAGTCAACTGGAAGAATGCAGTTTTACATATGAAAATAATTTGATACAGAAATACTTTCCGGAGGTTAAAAATCAAGACTCAATTCCAACAAACAATTTATTCTGTATCTTTAGAGGCCAAAGCTTTCCTTTGAATCTTACTTCTCATGCAGCCGTTGCTGCCAGGCACTACCATGACGATCAAACCGAATTATTTGGTTTCTGAAAGGGAACCATATCCAAGTTAATACCTCAAACTAACCATGTGGAGTTGGTTGGCAGCACGCCATGGCATCATGGGAGTAACACTAGTGTTAGCATACAGCCTTATTACAGGAAAAAGGGAGTTTATAGAGAACTGTGCTCTATTCTGTGGCCATCAATAGGTCATTTCCTATTTGCTTGAGGCACAATAATCACCTAATGAAGAGATAGAATAGACCCAATCTGCAGTGGCTCAAATGGCTTTGTGATGACTGAGACAGGTCTATTAGGATGTAAACATCATACCTTGTCCAACTTGAACATCACATATTAAAGAACTGTCATGCATGTTATTAAAATCATGCAATCATGAAGTTGTTGCGCTACAAAAACAAACTGTTAGTCCAATGACTGTTTGCACTTGATTGTGCGACCTTTCAGGCTGACGCGAGGAAGGTAAATCCAGCCCAGTGGACAGATACAGCTGTGGACAGATACAGCTGGTGATGCCAGGCCATTCATCCTACCCTGGACAGCTTCACATCTGACTACTGGACCAATGGTGAAAAACAAGGAAGGAGGAAAACTGAAGCAGGGGAGAAAGAGAAAAGGGGGCACACAGGCCACACACACAACTATACCTCTTGTTTACTTATGAGCTCGAAGCCTGCAATCTGCGAAGGAATGACTATGGGTGCATGCAGCATCGTAGTCTGATTTAATAATGAGCTGTTTGAGGAGATAGCCGAGGAAAGCAGGGTTTTTATTAGAATTGGAGAAGGAGAGAACAAAGGAAAAAGGGAAAACAAACCATATGCATCCGCAGGCCAAATACCAGAAGAAGGATAAAGGAGCAGACAGAAATACAAACCAGGAAGGAGCACACAATCAACCAGGGCAGCTTGTGACGAAAAAATCTAATCTGTCACGCTGAACCGAGACCTTTCATTGGCTATGAATCTTTTAGAAGGCCTTCAACAACACAGGCAAAGGCTAATACCCACAGAGGAGAGGGGCTACAAGACACCACACTGATAAATAGAACTGCACTTTTTGTCTTTCTCGGAACATGAACGCATTACTAAAATGCCTCAACTTGTCTAAAAACTTAACTTAAAGTGTTGTTGCAGGACAGCAACAAGTCAAAAACAATAATACAACATGTTGCTATTTAGTGAGGGGAGAAAGCAGAAAGAAAATGGCATGGATGGAAATATTCAGAGAATAAATACAAACTGCATATAATCCAAGAGTGTTTCCCCTGGGGTATGACATCTTGCTGGGATCTTTGCGTATAGACAGTTTACAGTACAAAGCTTTGAAGATGAAAAATGAAAAGGGCTGAGTCAACAGACCCTTGAGTAAACAAACATTGAGGAAATGACATGCTCTGTCTGCCACTCACTGACAGTCTAAATACAAGACGCTCCAATACATTACAGATCTGAAGTGCTCATGTTTGTGTCAAAGAGCCAAAGCAGATAGAGGATACTTAGTTAAGCAGTTCAAATGCAGCACCTTAAAAGGGTAATGGATCTGGCCCTTCCTACATCTAGGACATGGTTAAACTGTACACCCCAGCGCGTGCACTACGCTCTGCATCAGCCAAACGACTCGCTACACCCTCGCTGCGAGGGGGACCCAAGTTCCCATCAGCAAAAACACGTGGGTTTGCTATCCTAGCTCCAAAATGGTGGAATGAGCTCCCCATTGACATCAGGACAGCAGAAAGCCTGCACATCTTCCGGCGCAGACTGAAAACTCATCTCTTTCGACTCCACTTCGAGCAATAGAATTACTAACAAGGCACTTATATACGAATAAAGGACTGGCTTATCTAAAGCCAGTTGAGTAGCACTTGAAATGTTTGGCTCTATGAAACCTGATGTACTTATATGATTCTGTTTTCTTCAAGGTTGTGTCTTCCTGGTCGAATGTACTTATTGTAAGTCGCTTTGGATAAAAGCGTCAGCTAAATGTAATGTAATGTAATGTAAAGGCTGTTAGTGCTGTTGTTTTTCCAACACTTTAAATCATCATTATCAGCTTTGTGAGAGCAGAGAAGCCTGCTGATTGGGCCAATGTGTGAAGGTCAGAGTTCACAGTTAACGCAAATCAAAGTGTCTAGTTCCTGCTCTGCGCGTTGACCTTCCTTTCTGATGTGATCTGTGTGAGGGCAGAATACACGTTGTATAAAAGGAGAGCTACATCACTGTAGAAAAACTTTTTTTGTTTTACTTTGGCAAAAGAATGTCAGATAAGCAAGATGAATTAATAACAGCTTTTGCAACCCTTGGTGCATGCCTCGTTTGAAAATGGGTTTCCGTCAACATGAAGGACATTCTGGAGCAATAACCTGATTATCAACGTGAGGTTAACACCCACATATCAGGGAAGTCATTGCATCAAAACAACCTCTGCAGCAATAGTAAAGAAAAACAATGAGTCAGACTAGACTTGCTCAAAAACATCGCAAACCTCTGATGATCTATTATGTTGTTGTCATCTGAGGAAGGAAGGAAGGCTAGAAGTGATGCATCTTGTCTGTAGTTTCAGACTGTTTGCGGTGCTTTAATAGATCCAACAGTGTAGTATCTTAAAGTGTAGCAAATGTACCCCCATTATAGCTTTGACAAGTTTACATAAACTCAAATAAAGTGAATGCTAGCTTTAAGTAAAAAGTTCCTAATACTAGTCTAAGACACACATTTTGTGAAACACAAGATCGGTTTGTCTTTTTAAAACCGAAATGGTTGTCCAAGACAATTCATTGCGCTGCTGTACAGTATGGAAGCAATGAAAGACTCATGACTGTCCTGACGCTGTGTTTGCACTGTGCTGTATCCGTGTTCACTAAGAGGGTGTGCCAATGGCAAGACTGACAACTTGGCACTGATCATTATTTATGTGTCTGTTGCTAGAGCACCATGTTGACTATCCTCATATCTCAATGTAACATAAAGTCTCATGGTGTCAACTGTGGCTATACGTCACGCATAACCTGCAAATAAACTCACACCCAGATGTTCACTTATCCACTGTTCCAGGCATCATTAACGCTAAGTACTGTATTAGTGATTGCAGGTACTTATAAAGCGTCATTTTGCATGTTCTGAGGCCTTGAACTCTCATGAGCGGATATTTTGAGTTATGGGAACTCTATTTGCATTCCAATTTCAGAGGGACATTTTATAATTAGATTAGATATTTTTTAAACGTTTTTTGAGCAAAGTTTGTTTACAGATACTGAACATTGTACTGGTATTTTGTAATTGTAGCACAGGCAATCTTATTTTACATTTGTATTATGCTGTGGAAAATAAAATGTTTTTTTTAAATGTCTTTAGTGGTTGTCTTGTTTCTTAGTTTATTTGCGGTGTTGAGTACAGCCGGCTACCACTTGCCCTTGTAAAGGGTTAATAAATGCTGTGCTAAGATGGCATTACAGAAGGAAACAGAGCCTCAAAACAAAAGGATAAAAGCAATTTGTCAGTAAAAGATCTGGAATGAGAAACAAGGCATGTGGAGGTGGTACAGTACAAGATCACTTCCTCCAGTTGTGTGTGTCACGTGGCACACTGTCTCCATTAACACATCACACAGCATGCACAAACACAAAGAAAGTAGAGAGGCTTGATAATAGGAAGGAGCTTCTCCAGACCGAAGCAGCTTCCAAGTTTCTTTGTTGGGAATAAAGGCTTAAAGATCAAGGCTTCGTGCGTTTGGCAATTTAGAGCCACATATTCCATTTCAAGAGTTCAACTGCATTCCTGGGCTGTTATTCAGAGCTGTGTTTCCAATACAGTGCTCTTTTGAAGTGAAACTTTCTGTGGCCTATGTGCAACTTTGTAAACAGCCACGAGGGGAACATCTATCTAATATTCAGGCTGTCTAAACGAAGGGGAATTAAATGAATGTGCTGCTGTTGGAAATAGTCTCACTTTGGCGTAAATTGCCGCATGAATCTTCATACGTCTTGTTCTAATAAATGCTATTTGTTTTCATTCAAGGGGAACAAAAGTGCCAAGAGCACCATTTGGGTTCAGTATCGAAATATCTTTGTTGCAGTCCGTGGGAATTAAGTTTGTTTCCGTCAGAGTCTCTTGCTTTCCCTTTTTACCCGAGAGGAGGACCGTGATGTTTTTTACCCTCCTCAGAAGCAGGTTTGGCAACACGTGTGAAAGCATGCTTATCATCTGGAGAAAGCTGAGTGAGATCCGTGGTGACATAACACAGAGTGCGTGAAACCTGTTAGACTGCAGACAAATCAGGCTGTTGGTGTGCATTCACTCACACAAATATAACTGAGGCTTATTGTCCCTGAAGCAATAAAACGGCAGCGTGAGCAGAGAACTGTGGCAGCAGCACATTTTAGCCAGCACTGCTTTGAATTATTGATTATAGCTGATGTTTGAAATGAGTCGAAAGTGATAACTGAGACATAATTGATCAGATGTTGACCAAAGCTACAGGAAGATGCATTTGATAACTTCTAGCATTTGAAAACATGTAAATGACTGGATTAAAATGTTCTAACTTGAGCTTTTCAGTTCCTAGTTTTATCAGTTTCAACCTAAAGGTGGCCATTTTTCATTTGGACATTTTGAAATGAGCTTTTATTTCCCAAGATGATGCTGTGTCAGTTACTTTAAAAACCTCCTTATAATGATGTGCATATATAACATTAGCCCAGGTAGACTCAGTTTTCTCTCTGATGTGATTTATAAGAGGAAGATTAGGTTGTTTCTTATTTCAAAAGTAAGTTAGTACATGTAAAGAAAAAAAGTCAGATGTCTTCCTCCAGAGCAGAGCATCGACGACAGTGTTGAAAAGTGAGGAACAGGCTTACTGAATGTGCAGGAGGTTTTAAACTGAGTGGGAAAGTGGAGCCTGGGTTCTCCAAGTAATTCCACTTTAATGAATAGAAACAGACTGGCTGCCAAACGCCTTATCATGCAGTGCGGCCTGATTAGGACTGACTCACGAATTCCCCACAGTGGTCAGCGAGCACACAGGAATGTCCAACAAATGGGTTACAATTGACACAAAATCACAACATACACTCACCAACACCTCTAATCCACGCCTCTCTTGCTTAACACCCCCTGCAGTGTGTGTTTGTGTGTGTCTGCGTGCTTTTCAACTAACGAGACACTGGCAGCCGAATGGGAATGATCCCCAACAAACGTACAACAGAGGGAGACTTATTTCCAAAAGGCCGAATGAAAACAACTAATCTCTGCATGCCTCCGAAAAACAAAGACATTTCAAATCCCAAACAGTAAGAATCCAAACGGCATTGCATACCAAAATATATTGTGTCAATGTTCTCAGCGTGAATGCTGTATATAAAAATACAAGAACTTGAATAATCTTAGATGCTCTGAAAGATGAGCAAATTAACTCTTCGAAAAGGTGTCACATTTCGGAGTGAAGATGATCAAAATCAAACTTTATCGGCAAATGAATGGCCTGAATCCAGGGTGAGACGAGGACGAGGAGATTCACTCTGACATTGTTTTGCGTCTACAGAAACAACAGTCAAAGTGGATTTGGTTAAATATTTACAGCACATTGGGTTTAACTATTTATTCAGGACTGTCTTTTTAATCATCTGTCAAATTCCACTGGCTCTGTCATTTGTGCTCCATTTAGGGGCTTCTTTTAGAATTTCAAGTTGACACCAATACAATGATAGTGAAATGATGCCTAGCTTGTATATCCTGCATATGTCCACAGTGGGCAGTTAAAGATTAACCACAAAGACAGCAATAGTGTCAAATACTAGCCGAGCGAGTTTGTCGTACGCAGAGCCCCGAAGCTTTTTGGTTGGGAAACCGTTTCAGTGGTCATCCATGCTGAAGTTGAAAATATGACCCTTAGTTGACCAGAGTTTGGGACACTTGAGATCTAAAAGCTAAAAACTGCTGAGCTGTACTGAGTGAGGAGAGTGAGGCTGCCCTGCAGTCGATAGAGAGGCTCTCACTCTCACTTCTTCTTCACGAGATTAGAGCGAGCACCGTCAGCGTTCAGAGGCAGTTCAGGCTTTGCATGACTGTGCATTCCTGAGCATGCCGTGCAGGGTTACATTTCTCTTAAGTAATAATCTACACTCTGTTCCGCATAGTTCTTAAACAGCCGTAACTGAAGAGCAGTGACCTGGATAGAACAGGACTATGTACTTTGTGTGCAAACAGAAAATATCAAACACAGTTTTGCTGCAATAGAGAAGTTCGGACTTTGAATATTTGTGTCATCTGAGCGAGTATAAGGATATATATTAAGGAAAACAAACCGTTTTTTCTACATTTGGTCATTAAACAATGGAAGACAAACCTATCAAATGTATTCAAAGGACAATTAGCTTTACAAGAATACTCTTTAACTACAAAACTCGTTAAATTGGGATTTCTGAGACAGTACTACTCTTGATATGTTGTGCTACAGACAGATCTTGATCACTTCCAACAAAGTATTGATGTTTGATGCCACAAGTCAAAACTAACTAGACATACCAATAAATCCTTCTGACAGCTTCTTTGGCTCTAATCCTGTAATCAGATGCCATCTGACAGCAGAATGGACACTCATCTAGTCAGGGGTCCCTTTAATTGGAACTGAAGTTTACGTAACGTTCTTACAATGTGAACAAAACCACGTGCCGCGGCCCATTAAAATGGTGCTGCGTGTTTTATGAGGTGCTGAGAGACCCCCAGGTATCTGCATGGAAAGAGACCGAGGCAGCAGAGACTTCATGGCAGAAGCAGACAACGCTTCCTTTTCTTTCCCTTTCCTTTGGAATTCCCTTAAATTCCACAGAACAGCTCAACTGGGACTTTTATTTCCATTAGTCACCCCTTTGAAAATGTCCCAGTGACGGTGGGCCTCGTAAACAATCCAGAGTTCAATACAGTAAGTCAAACAAACAAAATGGTCTTCTCGGGAACCGGGGCTACTGGCTTTGGACATGTCACTTTAAAGAACACGTGTTTCAATTAGACAATGTAGCATTCTTGTTGTTTAACTAACAAGAGAAGGGAAGGAAACACAACACCCTGCCTAAATAGCTCCATGCTTACCTAAGTCCATGATAAAATCCCTGTGGTATTTACTGTGATGATGTGACCTTGTTTGGAGAGGGTTTAACATCAAGCAAAACACACTCCACCACATGCACATTAACATTCTTGGATTTTGTTAGACAGCTGTGCAATTCAGAGCCGATTCTGTCTAATAAACAAGCCGCTGTGAGGGAGTGAATCAAGTCACAAAGAGAATGATTTGGATTGTTACCAAGGTGTCTCAAGTTATATCATAAGTTCCACTGACAGTTAGTTGCTTAAATCTTTAAATATACAACGTTTAACCATCTTTAGAAAGCTTTAAAAACGAAAATAGATGCCTGTACTTTCAGATATAAAGTAATGTGGCAAAAGAGTAAATATGAGGGTTTAAACATTACTGTGGGGAGCTTGAAAAGCAGCAGTGGTAGTGAAGACCTCCCATGACAATGAGTTTCATTTCTCATCAATCTAGCTGCTCTTTTTGGAGAGGCAACACAAACAAACACATTAGCGCTCATTTCATTAAACCAGTGTCAAACCATGCATTGTCTGCAATTGTGTTAAAACAGCATCCAAGTTGTCTCTGCTCTCAGCGTGCCCCTTCCTTCAACATACAGTACAACTCCACCCCCCGCTGAAGTGGAGCAGAAACACATTTGGAAACAAACAAGGCATGGGGGATTTACATAATAATATCAGTGCAGGCCGTTTTTAAGAGAGAAGAGGAAAGAATTGATGCCGAAACTCAACGATGCAAAGAGCCCAATTATAGGACATGAGATGCATTACCCTGAACACACATTCACACAACATGCAAAGCGCTGGAAAAGGGCAACATGTTTGTACAATGACTTCATTTATTTCTCCTTTGGAAATAAATGAATCAAATTTTTTTTTTTAAATGCCAGAATGCTTTATAGGGAATCTAAATATTTAGAAAAAGAGCTTGCTTTACACTTGCATTAAGTAAAACTGTCAAAAGGGGACAAAAAATAACATATTTTCCCTTTAATTACTCCCTTAATAATCTTTACGGTGCTTTCTGACAATACCACATTATATCTACTTGTTTTTAATGGCTGCACCTTATCATAAAGTGAAAGCTTCCACCCCACAAATGTGTAAAATTCAGCAGATTATATTTGGCTTATTTGGAAACTTTCGGCTTTCCACTACCTAAGATAAAGTACAGAGGGTTGAGCGGAGCTTGGCAGCAAAGCATAGGCGATGTTTTAGAGGTTAATATATGTTTATGTAAAACATAACATGAACATGTGAACAAAGAATCAGGTTGGACAAGGACCCCTCTTGTCCGCATGTCTTTCCATCACCAGAGTGTTAACTGCCTGAGCGCACGGCACAGTATTGCATGTTGAACCTGTTGACCTCTCGGGGGGTGACGCTGCAGACAAAAAGCTGTTGCGGCACATCCAGCCGTCTACATGAAAACAAAGTTCACACTTCCTGACTCCGACGTCCCACCACAAACTCATAACTCAGCGAGGTCGTACAAATCGTGTGCCCTACTGGAAACATGCTTACATCACAACCCAACATTTCAAAGATGCTCAATCTCTCTAAAATCACTCGTTTCCACATTCCTCTGTTGCATAAGCATTTTGTGAGCAGGTCGAAGGTCAGCATAAACAACAATGGCCTCCAGTTTGAGGCTGAGAGCAGGGTGAGAGAAAGGAAACACCTTGATGCCTGACGCTCTGCAGAAGTGTCTTTTCTCTAGTAAAGCAGGGAGCTGTTATCAGGCCATTATACCCTCAACAGGCAGAAGATTGGGTTCCCCTGATGCTCTGAAACCCCGCTCAAAAGCTTTTATTCTGCACAGAACGAGCGGGGATATAATCCCATGCATCTCTTTTCACACCTGTCCGCTCACATTCAAATCACAAAGAGGGCTTGTGTGAGGAGAGTCCCTATTTGCATAGTTTGGTCCTCTGTATGCAACCGAAGGAGAGAGGAAGCATCTGACAAAAGGAATACATCTCTGCTGTGATGCCAGTTGTTGCTTCTATGTTTCTTTCTGATTTCCAAAGCTGGCAGATTCTCAGTTTAAGAAAATCTGAGAGATAAAGCTTCCATTAATAAAGTGGACGTATAAAACTTGAGCTGTTATTTAGTCAGGGGCTTCACCTATAGGTTTAAATACGGAAGTGTTGCATGTAACTGTTGCAAAAGTCTGCCGATTATTTGAATGGTTTATCATTTGATCTTTAAGATTTCACAAAGTTCTGGAAGATCTCCAGTGTTCTCAAACTGCTTCTTTTGTCTGAACAAAAGTCCAAAATCCAACCAATGTATTATCTTTGACTTTCACATTCATTTTATAAATCATACACTGCTTTAGAGACTACTATAAAACTGATAAGAGAGCTGCACACATGGCTGTCTAGGTTTAGAAACTGTTCAGAATTCAAACTAGCATAATCGGGTTTATCAATATTAGGTTAAGGGCTTATCCAGGGTTCTGAAATGTTTCTGATGCACTTCGAGATAATGGAGGAACGCCCCAAAAGCCTTATCATAGCCGTTACACTACTGCACATGTAACAGAGCCGCAAATATTAGTCAACTTAAAACATTTAAACACATCACCTTGGACTTTGAGAAACTGGGATGGCCTTTTTTTTTTCTCTGAGATCTAATAAACCGACTCATCAAGAAAATAGACGGATAAATTGCTAATGATAATAATCGTTAGTTGTCGAGCTAACATATAAACATACTGAGTGTATCTCACATAATGAGCTGTCTCATGAGATGGGGACATTTCAACAAACGGTCCTAAAAGCAAAGCATTAAGTTGTGGATCAGATACGTTCAGTTCTTTCTCTCTGCCTCTCTCACACAATCCAGCTCCGAACTTCATCAGATTTCTTCCAACCTCCCCAGTAATCGTGTGTTCGGCCACTTTACTGCATAATCAGCTGCCGATGGGCTCGATCTAACAAAACTGGCACGGCCCTGAGTACTGAAGCCCAGCATTACAGCCTGGCTGCTGACCAGTTTTCAAACGGCCCTGTAGAGCGTCGAATAACAGGATGTAGAGCGCCAAGTGAAAAAAGGGTGATACTCGTAGTTGAGTTGCCTCGAGGGCACCTAGTTCTGGGTGGCTATCAAATAAAAGAGAAGGGGATGCGGGAAGCAGCGTGGTAATAGAGTGCCACTGCCATCGCCTTAATGAAAAAACATTTATTCCAACAATGCTGGTATAATTTGAGTGTGCAGAGTCACAGTGCTCGCCAAGAGTGCTTGTTGGCAGGCTCCGTATCAGAACCACAGGAATCAGGCAACACTGTGACATGATTTCAATTCAATAACAATGAAAGCCCCAACACCGCCTTCCCATACACACAAACACACACCTCCATCACCATTCGACAACCCCGGCCTCCCTTGGTTTCGCCTCCCTCTCCCCTTAATGAGTGCTGCTTACATTTTTCCTGCTACAGAGGCTCGATTAGACCAGACACATGTAAGGGAGGAATTTGAAGAATTTGTGGGAAAACAAATGCTTTACTTGGGTTTTAATTATTTACATCTACAACACACACGCAGGTTCCAAGGAAAAATGTGTTTTAAGTGAGACGTTTTTTTCAAACAGGACCCAAGATATTTGTAAGAATTGCTGCCAAGAAACGTTAAAGTTATAGAAGGAGTAACAACAAATAACCCTTTAGAGTACACATAATTAAATCTAACAAAGCAAACCTAAGGAAATTACATTTTACTCATAATCTTTCACATTGATCCCATAATTCCTTTTGGACAATATTATATTTAGTATAAAGCAGTTGGCCTTCTTTCTACTTTCCTTTACATAAGAACACACTGGCCGTGGTGTTATAGCCATGATTGACAGGTAAATGGACCATACTTATCTTTTGTTTGACTGACAGGGGAAATATTATTAGCTCAAGTTAGCTTATCACAATTGTACAGTATCTACGTACATGTCACCTGATAAGTAATAAGAAATCGCAGGACTAACGTGACAAGTGCGTACAGGTAAATGAAGGATACATTAAAAAAGACGCATTAATCATTGGGGACAGGCTATCTCAAATTAAGCTTGTCCACACCACATCACACACTTCTTCTTCTTTTAATATTAGTCATAGTTTAGTCTTGTTTATCTTGAATTTACTGTTTATTTGTGGAGAGCAGAAACTTAACCAACATCAATTTCAATATATAGACTAAAATACTGACAAAGTCATCTAAAAAAAAAAAAACGATCGACAGGTTCATAGATGATATATGATGATACAATTCATAGATGAACTTTTTAACTGCAAAATCTTCCACTCAGCACACACTTTTATTATCAAGTAAATGTAAGGGTTTTTATCCAAAACGCTTGTGTATGTCATGTTAAAAACTATTAGCAGCTGATAAATGATTATTACATTCTTTTAATATTGATATTGGCTCAGCAAATCTCAGTAATGCTCTACTACTCTCAATGCAACTTTTAAGGTGTTCTGACTTTAGATGTAGTTAAGATGGCAAACAATTGTCACCTGGTCTTTGTAATCATTTGAAAGCCACCCCTATCACCACATTGGTCTCCATATTATCCCACTTTGTCTAGATCTGACCCAACATCCAATAGAGTAAAAGTAAGCCATAAACCTGCCAAAATTAATCTGTTTTGTATCCATTAACTTCAGGTGGAGAAAATGGGATTTCCCTGCAGGAGATTCACATTAATATCACATACAACAATAGCAGGACTCACCTCAGTTGATGGTATGCTGACAACACCTGTTGATCTCCTCTTTTCCCTCAGCTTCCTCTTCTCGATCTGTCCTTTCCCCTTCCTAGCACTGGGGCCAGAGCTATTCTTCTCTTTCACTTTACTGGGCGATGGGCTTCCCTTGTCACTGTCAATGCAAGCCATGGGGCTGGAGTCCGGGGAAGCGCACTGATCCTTCTCCGTCTGAGGCGGGGCCTTCTTCAGGTTGCTCCCCGGCGGGGTGGGTGAAGCAGGGTGGGCAGCGGGTTGGGCAGCAGGTTGGGCAGCAGGTTGGGCAGCGGGTTGGGCAGCAGGTTGGGCAGCGGGGTGGTGCGTTTCCTCCTCGGGTCTCTTTAAAGCCGTGCCGGAGGAGGACCGAGCCACCGTGTAGGAGGAGGGGAGGCAGTTCCCAGCAGAGGCGCTTCTCTCCGGGTTTCTGTTATTGGTGAGCTCGGTGTGGCGGTTACTGTTTGGGTTATTGCCAACCAGAGGAGCACCAGTCGCTGCGGCTATGTCCCCCAGCATTTTGGCTCTCATTTTCTCCCGTTTTGCCTTCCACTCCTCCAAAAAGTCAGTCGTGGCGCTTGACTTAAATCCACCCGTTGCCATTATCCCTTTATCGAAAAGTTGGTGAGAATGAACCTAAAGTTTATATGGAGTTTCGGGTCTAATGCCACAGCATTCCTCAAGTGATTAGCCGGGGTGCTGTTGACAGGTAAAGAGAACAAAGTCACGACAATTAAAACTTTGTATTTCAGCTCTTTTTCCAGATAAGTTTGTTTTCTACCTCGTTACTTTTAACCACTAATGTCAGGTTAACAGGTAGTTGCTGTTAGCTTGAATGCGTAGAAGTTGCACCTAACTGTGTCTCTCTGATGATATTTCCCCCCGTAAAAGTTCACCAAAGTGTGCAAAAGTTGACAAGAAAGAGCAGAAGTGAAACGTCAGGTAGAAACTCACCTGTGGGAAGTTGTGTCAGACGCTAAACTGCTCTCTGTGGTCCGACCAGGTGTGCTCTCGGTCCTCTTGGATGAATGGCGTTGTCTCGAGCGCCGAGCTGGCTCGCTCTGCCCTCCGTCGCTCCGGGTGATACCGAAAATACCCGAGCACTTCCGACTGAAGCCGAAGCAACAGCCGAGCTCAGCACGTAAATACAGTCACGGTAATGGGCTTTTTCATGTGTCTATACATACTCTACTATTTATATATACAGTCTATGGTCTATACGTTATTAGTGGTAATTGTATGTTATGTTAATGTTATGATAGGTCTGTACTGTTCCCATAAAGACAGTGATTTTATTTATCAGCATACTTTATCATACTTTTGAACTTTTCATTATAGTATGTCTGCAATTTCATGGTATATAGTGCATATTAAGTTAAGTAAACTATAACAAGTCGTTAATTTACCTTGTTCTATTATTGGTGTTTTGCTGAAGTAATTTTCACAGTTTTGGAAGAGTGCACATTCAAATAAAATATATTAATATTAATAATATCATTTTCCATCTCAGTTTAACTAAAAAAACATTCATACAGCTGAGCTTCCTCCCCTCCTGAAGCTCTCCTGCGTAATGACCCCAGCTTAGTGGGAACATAATTAATCTAATTTACTGCAAGTCAGCGCCGCTCACTGATGCAAAGTTCCATTGTAATAACTCTACATTCTGCATTCCAGTGATATTCAGTCTCTGAACATTTGTGCCATTACCTCACTGTACGAGCAGGTTTCTCCACACGCTGTGATTTAACCTTCCTACAGGTGCTTACTGTCAGAAAACTCATTTCATGCAAGGATCAAAGCACTATAGGTTAACTGCAGTAAAGTGTATCAGCCCTATAGTGTTTCTCATATACAAATAACACACATATATATGTCGTTTTTCTAGCAGGAAAATTCATACTTTGTAATTGGTGCAAACAAGAAAAACATCACTAACACAATGGAATATTCGGACTACATTCTTTTATCGTATTTTTTAAGAAATGGAATGGTTACAGAGCATACAAAACTAAATTAAATACAGCCAAAACTACAATACATAAAATAATCAACCAGCCATGGAAAAAAACTATAACTAAGAATAGTACTTCCATTGGAAAAAAATTATTAAATTAGCCGTGCTATTTCAAAATATGATTGAAACAGGAAGTGGCATCATGGACTGGTAAATAATATTGATTCAGAAACACTGTGTATGTGTGTAAAATGTAATTTTCTATGATTAATGTGAATGTTTATGAATTTAAAGGCATCATTACAGCCCCATCACCCCGACCCCTCTTATTTTAAATGTATTTCTCCCTTATTTTTGAGTGTTTTTGTATTTGTTTGTTTTTAATAAATTATTATTATGTATTCGTACTGTTTACGAGTACTATTGTATCAAGCACAGACTTGCAACACAATAAATGGAAACAATTATTGAATAAAAACAAACCCGATATTATTTATGTGAAAGAGGCTTTCTTGCCTGCTATTTGCTGCACATACCAAACAATGTGACACCCATCCACATCCCCACATTAGTGAGTGGGAGAGCAGGCATCCAGCCATTATCCAACCCTGTTGCAGATAATGAGAACATTTGGGTGGAGCAAAGGGAGTAAGGCGCCTTTCCTAAAAATAAACCCTGATCTATTGACTAGGTCACTCTGCTACATATTCAGCATATTTCTGTCTGGTCTTGAGGAAGGCAAAGATTGTGAGAAGGCACACTGGTTTAGATAAGGGTTTCCTTCCATGCCAACACAAAAAATCCCATCCCAGAGATACATTCCTAAAGTAAGTGTTTAGACTTAATGTTTTTAATCCTAAACGCTCTTCAATGAATAGCCAAATCATGCGTTTTGTAACACATATCACGTTTGAGGTGAAAATGTATTGCCTGCTCAACTGTTAATGAGCAATGCCAAGTAATCTGAAATTCATATTTAACATAACAGTGTAATGGCTGGGCACTCTTGCGTTCACACTTTTTCATTTATCTGACAGTAATGTTTCAGTCAAAAGCCATTATGGGTAATTTTGTAGCGAGGAGTCTACGCTGGGAGCTCACGCCCACGTGAAAATGTTTATCCAACAGTTTAAGTATTCAAGAAATGTTTCTCCAGAGCCTCCCCGACGTTATGTCTGCAGTTACCACACACTGTAGTCAGGTTAGGAATATTATGAATCCTTCAACACAGAGAGAGAGACTGAGGAGTCATGTTTTAGTTAGTAAACCAGGAACCGCTTTATAATTAGTGTCATTGTAAACTCCCACAACACAAGGTAACGTCCCATGGCTGTTTGCTTTGTTAAACCAGCATTTCATAAAAGAAGTAGAAAAGCATTGGGAGCTGGAAACAGTTTCAAAACAGCCCATTCATTATAATAATGGATTGGAAGTTTATGATGGACATTTGGAGTCACAATATTGACAGAAAAAATGAATTACTCATCAAAATTGTCATAATTTTCATTTTGTAAGACTCCTCAATGTTCAACTTTGGACTCTTTTTTTATAAAATGTACGGTATTTTAGTCATCAACAGTAATCACACTGTTTTAATTGGTATATCATTTAGCACTATACAGTCATTTGTCCTCTCCTTGTGTGACCTCTTATACCCATGATGCATCACAGTGCAGCTGCTGACACAACAAAGAGAGAGCGCTGTCTCGTCTTCGCTAAACCCATCCTCACAGATCCACCGCTGCTTTGATTCCCACCGAGAGTTCGTCTTAGTTTCAGTGACAGACTCGAGCTGTCACTTCATCAGGACGCCACGATTTGTCATTGTTTGTCAGCGAGGGAGAAACCCCGCTGCTGTTTCTGCTCGAATCTGAGGGGTATTTGCTTATCCTGCGTGTCTAAGTCTCATGATCTGTGGTGTGTTTAAAATTTACATTTTGGGGAAGGAGGTTTGTTTGGCCTGCTGCACTTTACAGTATAAGAGAGGCAGATTAGGCCGTGGTGGAAATAAAAAGAGCAGGAGAAGACGAGAGTGAGTGTCTGTCTGTGTGTGAGACAGCAGCGATCTAATTCCTTCTTTATGGATGATTTCCAGCTCAGAAAAGCACAGCGCGTCATCTCATGGTGGAGCTGCTGTCAGGGAAGAGACATTATACTCCTGCTGTGACACTACAAGTAATTCCCCTGTAGTTTAATTCAAATGCACGTGCAAAGAGTTTCCTTTGAGTCTGCCAAACAACAAGAAATGGCTGCATGTATTCAAACCATTTGTTCCTATAATAATGGGGTTCATTATAAGGCCTGTGTCAAAAAGTTGTTTCTTGACCCGATGAAGACATTCTGTTCAGGGATTGTTAATGAAGCATGTTACATTTAAAACGAACCAGATTTCCTAACCACGTGCTGAGGCAACGGAAAAACAGAACAGTCTTTTTTTGTGTGCATGTCTCTGAGCAATTACAGCAGATAGCAGCGTTTATTTTGAAAACTTAATCTGAAAGTGGGAGCTCTTCATCACAGGAGCAGGACACACCCGGTGAAACAAGCAGAAATAAGAGCTTAAACTTCCATTATCGCTGTCATATAAATCACTTGATGAGGAACCTGACTTATTCTGTCAGCTAATGCTCACTTAGTTGAGTAAGAATACCAAGCATCTGAAGGGATTTAAACTCAGGGAGAACAGACTCAGCATTGTACCTCCAGACACATTACCCTAATCCTGGCTCCTCTTCATATTTAAGATTGTACTGATAACTTTCTAAGCATTATTGTGATTAACAACACACTATAGCAGAACTAGTGGCGGCATATGAGGCGGTTTGCAGTCTGAGACCTTCAGATGCGCTTTTTCTTGCTGATCTTGAGTTTGAATCTGAAGGTGACCGTGGATTTGTCATCAGTCCCGAATTTTGCAACAACCTGCCAGAGAAAATGAGTCGTAGAATTGGTGTCCTTGCTTTCATCTAAATCCATGTTGACTTGCTTTTATCGGTTATCCTTTTTTAGTGACATTTAAAGAAAAAGTATCTCTTTTACGTTATCATAGTCTTTTCCGTTATTTTCTGCCTTTACATTTTTTTTTTACTTGCCTCGTTGGCTTTCTTTTTTATATTGCCTTCTGTGTATCCCTCTCCCTCAGTTTTAAGGCGCTGTATAAATAATGTTACGAGTTTTACTTTTGATGTATGGTGCTTTTTTAAAATCATTTCCCCAGTATGTATTGCTTTTCTTAATGAAATGTAATTTATTAAATTGTGCAAAAGTAAAAAAAGGCCATACATTTAACACATTTCTAAACACCTTAACTCCTGAGTGACCATTTGTTTGTTTTAATTTGCTTTAAAACATTTTAGTTTTCTGTTCATGCCCTCAGTTTTGAGTTATTGTAATGCACATTTATGTTTATGTGCCTTGCCTAATAAGCAGCTGATGAAGCCAATTTATATGAATGTGAGTGTTTCAGTATAACATCCTTACCTTACATATTCAGACATGCAAGAAAGCCTTCCACTGCAACTGTGAAAGATTGTGAAATGATGTTCGGTGCAGATTGACTGTCTGTAAAGATGTGCCCCATCTACTGGTGTGATGGTGTAACAACAGGGAATTGGTTCTTTGCTCCCTTTCGATATTTAAGTTGTCCAAAAACAAAAGATCTACAACATTATATTAAGCCCCATTGTATTGTGATGGAAATAGATATAAAGGTTGATTGTTTTTAACCAATAAAGCTTCAGCCTTAGATCCACACATCTGTTTTATCCTGTTCAAGAAAGGAAGAAATAAGTTAGTAAAAACATTATAAAGACAGACACTACAAAACTAAATTAAACAGATATGATTTTAAAATCCTGAATACATCTAATACAATTGTCTCACAGATGACATCATAAAAATGAAACAAACGGCACATCAACCCAACAACCCAATCAAAATCAATGAGACGAGATATTCCCAACATTCGAGGAGAACTCCCCACAAAAATTGTGAAAATGGGTGAACTCAGCCATTTAATTAAGGCAAAAATAAATCAGTATATAAACATTTCAGTAAATAAATAATGACACGTGGGAACTTTACAATGTACAAGTTTATTTTGTAATGAACTCTTCAGTGGTTGGTAGTCACAGCACAGCTTGCATGTATTAAGCCACACACCTATTTTACAAGATGACGGGAAAAAAAATAAGAAAAAAACAAAACAAAAAGTCTAAACCAGAGCAGATGGTCATCAGCCCGTCTGCATTGACTTTGTTTTTAAAACTTCTTTTACTAAAATATCCTTAAAAAAGGCCACTGAAATGCATAACATGTTTCAGATGCATGGAATATTTGATGGTGGCGTTGCTTAAACCTGACGTAAAGACTCCTCACATGGCATTGACAGTGCATGTAGACATTTGTAAAACTGGGTTAGCGATACCTATAGATATTCTTTTTTTTTTAGTGACAACACCTTGGCTATAATACTACAGCTTTAAAAAAAAAAAAAAAAAAAAAAAAAAAGAAACAAAATGAACAGCACTCTTCCAAGATACTGAATACAATGAAAGTGAAATGTAGTGAAGCGATTATTTGTTTTTAAATCTCACAATTCATGTGAACACTTATTTTAAACTGGAAAAAAAAGAAGGAAATCACTGAACACTGCCAGCCGAGGCTTTACTGAACTGTATCCAATGTCTTTAGACTATCAAATAATTAAAAACACACCTCTTTGTCCTCTGGAATTTGTATACTTTTAATAGTAACAGACGGGAACCATAAATGCATGCCATGTGCTGCTCTCAAACAAATACAGGTATATACAGCATCACTCAGTACCTGCTAAAAACAAAGTGAGAATACAGAGTATAAACTGACTACACTACAAACTTAAAACAAACAAAAAAAAAAGAGGAGGAGGAAGAAGGTGAGCGATGGAAGCGGTGGAAGAGTGAAAATCCTACTTGTGATGGACTCATTAAAAAAAAAAAAAGAAGAAGAAGAAGAAATGCATATTGCACATACAGTGAAAGCTTAAATTCCACCAGGTCCGCCTCGTTTCGCTAGAGCGAGATTTCAACATTTTTCCCTCTTGGAGGAAGACACGCAGAGGTAACAAAAAAGGGTGTGCATTGGTGATGTGTGTGTAGGGGGTAAAAATGTAAAAATGAGGGGCCACAAGGAGCTGATATGAGGCTTGGAAGTGGCACTTTGAGGGGGTTAAAAAGGAAGGGGGGAGAAACTGCACAGCACACAACACTAACACAGGGAGAGGAAACACAAAATAAAGATAATTACATCAGAGAGAGAGAGAGTGTGGCACAAATAAAATCAGGTGTTGGATAATATCTGTGGTTCAGCGAGAGAGAGAGATAGAAGAGATCGCTGCAAGTGTTTTTTTATTTTTCTCTTTATGTACAACTAAGGCTTATTGGTTAAATAGCTTTCAGGCTTCCCCACCCACAATGCTTTTACATGCTGATCACACAACTCCGTTTGCTCTGTAAACTCAGTGGTTCTATGGGGAATAGTGATGGATGGATGGATGGATGCTGCTGCGGTGGTAGTAGTGGTGGTGGAGGAGGAGGAGCAAAATGGAGATAAAGAGCTGCGAGGAGATAAAACGGAAAAAAAGGAGTCTTGTCTCTGATGTCTGTTGCAATTAATATCTAAATGTGCAATTCCATTAGTCACTGCCATGGGGGACTGGGGGGGGGGTGCAGAGGACTGGGGCAGGGGGGGGGGG
This sequence comes from Harpagifer antarcticus, assembly GCA_902827135.1. Taxonomy (NCBI): domain Eukaryota; kingdom Metazoa; phylum Chordata; class Actinopteri; order Perciformes; family Harpagiferidae; genus Harpagifer; species Harpagifer antarcticus. Next base: position 5,779,857 of record CADEHL010000525.1, read on the forward strand.
GGGGTCTGTTCTACTTGGAAAGCTTGCTAATGACTCGAATGAGCGCTCCGTTCTCGTCCTTTAGTCTCTGGTTGTCTGCTTTCAAGTCTGGGAGCGTCTGAAAGGGAATAAGAAGGAAACAGGGAAGGGAGGAGGAGACACAGAGAGAGAAGGCTTAGACGAGTCTCCACACATTCAGCTGTTGTTAAACCAGTTTCACAAACGGTTAATGGCAGCCTGTGTACAAAGCAAATCTTTGGAGTCACACAGCATCAATCATGTTTTATTTTCTCCTTCAATACAAAAAGTTGACCTCCTCCTTGTTCCGAGTCAAGATGGAGAGAAGTAAAAAAAAAAAAGCGGGCACACCACAGGCCAGAGATCCTGAGAAAGCCATGCAGGATCTGAACGGCACATACACAGCAAACAAAAGAGCTTTTTTTATTTTGATCTAGCGTACAGAACATGTGACATCTTTGTGTGTTATCTTAAACTGCCGGGTGTCAGGAGGAACTCTTTTTTTTTTTTTACAAATAGGTAAATTACACATTAGAAAATAAAGGGTTTGGTCCAGTATTGTTCGAAAGTGCTCACATGAACAAACAGACTGGATAAGGCAAAAGGTAAATAATTATATTCCTCTCACGACACCTCCCTGATTCCACAGCATCTACAGTAATGCTTCACTTGTCATGACAGACTGACAGCACTCTCCTTGGATGTGTATAGTGATGCATTTTTGTACAGACTCTATATGAACACTTCTGACTTTGAATTTAGGTTTGCTGATTTTGGAGAAAGTAGAGAAAGAAAGGTTAATATCTCAAAAATGTAATTGCTCTTTTAAATTCACCTGTATAAGCTGCAGTACATATTACTTCAACCAGGCTGTTATAAATATGTATATGTAACTGGTGTTGTGGTGGAAATCAATTACATCAGTGACACTCCAACAAAAGATTCAGTCCCCTTTAAACGCATTCATTGATTACAGGAGACGATCAACTGTAGGTTTAAATTATTCAGTGATCATCTGAAGTATATCCTTGACTCGATACATAATACTGATCGGGCACAATGCGGCTAACATTTGTTCATGTCATCTGTCAAATTCAAACGTGGGAGGGAGAAAGAAAAACGTTTCATTCCCTGAAGATTTGGGACAAAAAGTGGATGCATAAAAAAGGAAGCCACTTCATGCAGAGAAGCCAGGTCAAGCCAAACTGAACCAGAGCCCCCTCTAATGGAAGCATCAACACCAGAAACTACACAGAGGACACTTTCCTTCACAGTACTTGGTGCGTTTGTTTATAATAAAACTTGAAGTACATTTAGAAACCGGTCGGCTTTAACTCTGGGGTAGGCAACTTCTTTAAATGAGCTAAAACACCTTGGAGCATGTTTTAAATAAAGTAGAGACGAACTACTAGACTCCTCCCTCTCATCTTTAATAAAACAGCCTGTGAAGGGGGATTCAGGCCAATCACAGGTCAATTCAGAGAGAAGGATTCCGATTGGTTGGAAGACTATTTAGAGTATAAAAATAGATTCAATGCAACGTTTTAGAGAAATGGAGGGAACAAGTCGCTAAAAGTTTAACTCTTCTGCTAAATGTAAACAAAGGGGCGGAGCTATGGTTAGCTCACGGCTACGGTTAGCAACATGCTAAACTATTAGCAACTTTCTCTCATTTTCTGGAATGCTATGCAAATATTATAGCTAGCAAGAACCCTACATCATAGTACGACTATACAGAAGTTTGCTAAAAAACCAGAATAGAAATTCTCAGAGAGAAAACTGCATCAGGATCAGAATAAAAATAGGGATGATGATAAAATTAAAAGAATGAATGATGCATTTTTCATAGAACTGCCTACCCCAGCTTTAAATTGTACTTAAATAAGCTTTTTCTCTAGTTAGTTTGACATATTCAAGTTGTTTTTAATATGACGAAATGTGTGAAAATCACCTTCCAGCTGTGTACTGTAAAAAGGAGAGTGTCCTGTTGTAAAAACTCCAAACCAAAAAAAGAAAAAGGCACCCTCCCCAATCTGAAAACCAAAAGCTCTGGGGAGGCAGAGGGGGCTGGAAAGGGGAGTTTTACAAAACCAGTGATGTTTGGGCGGCTGGACACCTGCCTGTCTATGTGAGCGGGCAGAGCACGGATGGAGCATGAGAAGAATGGGGTTGGGAGGGGGAGGTGAGGAGGAGGAAGAAGAAGGAGGAAGAGGAGGAGATGGTGGTGGACAAACGGACGTGGCTTAGAGGTCGACGGTGGGCAGCTGGCTGCAGGCGGACTGCGAGAGCTTTGCCAAGACGCGGGACAGGGCCCGGTTCTCAGCCTGCAGCCGCTCCTTCACCTGCCGCAGGGCCTGAACCTGCTTTACCTGGGGGAGGTTCTGCAGGGGAGGGGGGGGGGGGGGGACAACAACCACAACACAGGAAGACAGAGAAAAAGAGAGGAGGAGGAGGACAGGAGAAAAGAGGGACAGATTGGCAGAAAAAGGAAGTTTCAATAAACAAATGAGGGGTTAGGGAAAGGTTTAATGAAAGACAGGACAGTATAAATGAATAGAGAAGAAGAGGGGCCGAGAGGAAGGAGAGAGGGGAAACAGAAAAGGAAGATTGTTAGAAAATGGGGACAGATTTTTGGAAACCGAAGGAATGATTAAGAGCTTTCCGCCTCAGCATGATGCTTGTAGGTCAAATTGATAAGATCAGCGAGCTGCCTATAAGTAAACACACTTTGTAATCACAGCGACACGACCCATTCTGGTAAACACCTGCTTACTAGAATTTAATACATTATCCCCCCCCCCCCCCCCCCCCCCGATGTCAACATGGATTACAACAGCTGACCATATCACGATTGTCCTGCTTCACCCTTGTGACTCAAAAATAATAGGAGTCAAGGTGGAATTATAAAAAAGGAAGAAATAAACCTTACACCATTGCCAAAATCTATGCCATAAAAATCTATTAAATTTAAATTAAAAATGGCAAAAATGTGATCCACAAGGGGCTCCTTAGGAAAAGATATAATGTGCATACAGAGTATCTTAAGGAAAATACAATTCTGTATTCAACCAGATAACAAATTATTACTTCTATTATAATACTCCAGATGGGAATTGCTGAGATACGGGAAGGCGGCTGATCTGCTCACATGCCCGGATGATAGATTCCTTGTTAGAGTTCAAGTAAAGACAAAACCATGAAAATAAATCAAGTCTGTAATAATTGCATATGATCTTTTACGCATCATGGCATTTGAGTTGACTCACCACTCCTAATAGACTCCTATCTTCTAAAACCCCCACTGTACATGAACAGAACATATAATGTGTGTGTGTTTATACCTTAAGTTCCTCCTCCATCTCAGATATCTTCCTTTCTAGAGCTCTTCTTTCCTGCAGGCGGAGGAAAGGCAGGTTAACTCAGGACTTTGAACAGAGATAGCAGAAAGCACACTCTACACAGTGCATACAGAAAGGTGTGGAGGATGGTGAGGGTGGGCGACAGCACACACTGGAACACACACATGTCTTGTGAGGAATCTGCAAGCAACAGCCAGTTCACTTACATATTCAGTGATGTAGAAATAATTCATATGTAAGGAAATGTATGAGTCAAGGGATGGGGACGTAGATGTTTAGAGGTTGTTAAGGATGATAAGTAAATGACTCGTGAACATGGACAGCATGTCCTTTTTTCAACAAAAGAGGACACTCTTCTATAAGAGACATTACATTACATTTAGCTGACGCTTTTATCCAAAGCGACTTACAATAAGAGACAAATGGATGATGGGTTTTGAAAGTAATGGATGGATTTTTACAAATGTAGGGTTTCATTGCGACACATCTGCAACTGAAGATGTCAATAATTGAGTGGAAAATGATGAAAACACACACATGCTTTGACTGTCATTTCACACGCATGCACAAGTTGTTTCAACAGTCATTCGACCGTCTCCAGTCGTCCTGCATACATTGAGATAAACACACTTCAACACGCACGCAAAAATAACAAAATAAGCAATCTTGAGAAGAGGTGACCACACGCTGCCTCTTAGGTTTTAAAACGGGTGAGAGAAGGGAGGGGTGTTCTGGGTGGAGAGGAGGGAGGAAGTCCCTTTGCCCCCCCCCTCGACTACATGTGTGACACGCAGACAGCAGCAGAGAGTAGATGATACAAAGAGTCAGGTTAAGATCATACCACCACCCAGATGAAATTGGGGCCTGCTTGTAACCTTCAGATAAAAACCCATTGGTGGAGTTACCATCATGTTTAAAGCAGGGATTTAACAGACCTGAGTTCTGTGTTTATTAGAGATGAACTTGAGAGACAGAAGTTAATCATGTTTTCAGTCATGGTGTAAGAAGGACATTTGTTTGTGAGTTGCGTTATTGAACTGTCATTACCCTTTTCTCCATCTCAAGCTGTGATCGGTCGGCATAGCGTTCCTGCCTCTGCAATGAGGGACAAAACATCAGTCATCAGGAATTGTGTTATTATTACGATAGATCTGAATTGGTGTGAGGTCAGTGTACCTGTGTGGCCTTCTCTAGTTGTAGCTTCAAGTCTGCCAGCTCCAGGTCTGTGTCACGTAACTGGGCCTTCAACTTCTCGTTCTCAGCTAAGATCTGCTCGTAGAGCTGCAGGGAGGAAATACACAGACAGTCAGCAGGTGTAATAGGCAAGTCATTTGTAAATACCTAGTATTGTGTAAATTCCACATTTTAAGAGTAGCAAATCCAAACTTCTCTCAGTCCCCTTAAAGGGACCGTCCAGCTCAAAAGCAGGAACTCGTTTTTTTTACATTACTCTTGCTATTTATTGGATTGTTTTTATTGCTAAATGTCTTTATGAGGCCGACATCTTTACTGTCATTATCTCCGACACTTACACCAACACAATTTGATATCATTAAAGATAAGAGGACAAATATTAATTGTCCCTTTAAAATGTTGTATCACTTTTTAGACTGAGCTATCAATTATTAAAGGGTGATTGTAAAATAATACTTAATGGTATTATATGTTAATCAGGCCTACGGATTGTGAGCAATGATAATCAATTACATTAAAAAAACACATTTTGTAGCAGCCAGTAACTTTTCTTTTTAATGAATCTTCTGTGTTCCAGAGTCCTGAGTCTAACAGCATCATTTGCCAGTCTTCAGCATTAAACCAGGAACCCAACTGATCTCTAGCAGCAGTTTGTACAGCGTTTTAAATACACTACACACCTTCTTATAGTCAGTGGTGTCGTCTCTGTCCAGTCGGCTAGAGTATGTCCTCCGACTCTCTCCATAGCCGCGGCTATAAAGAGTGTCGTTGCGATCTAAGGTTGAAGTGCTGCTCTCGTTCCTGCGACAGAAATGTTATTAAATTAGAATTGTTATAACACGGACAGCATATAAAAGATAATAATACAAAAGATAAAATAATAATATAAAGAGGGGAAACCATACCTGGACAATCTGTCACTCTGTAGGAAAACAAAAATGAAAGATATGTTCATGTGGATACAGAAGAAAAATAAACACTTAAGGAAACCGAACGCAGACATTGCCTTCTTATACATACAGCAAAACTAAGTAGAAGAATAAAATGGGATATGTTTTTCATTTGAAACTTAATGTCATACTTTCAGACTCTGCAGCCCTTCTCTCTGAGCTTTCAATCTGCGTCCGACACACACACACACACTCCTGCACCAAGCACATATCTGACTTATGTCTTAGCAGCTGTCATGCCAGCTAAGTGCCCGATGCGTCTCCGGGCCCGCTGTGCAGAGCCTCAGCAGCGGCCCTCCGAGCGGGGCCGGGCGTCAGATAGGGCGGGTCGGGGCTTCCAGCTATTCTAAAATGACAGTGAGCTTCCTGAGGCGGACAGAGGGCGGTGACACAACAACGCTACCATCTGAGTCAAGAAGCCCTGGAGCTTTAAAGTGTGCCAGTGTGGCTCCATTTACTGCAAGACTAGGAAATGAATTACAAAAATGATCCTGAATTGCATCATCAGAGATTTAAAAGTTGAGTCTTGGTGATGTCGTCTAAAAATGCAATACTATGCAATGTAAACTGTTGAGAGTGTCAGGCAGGAAAGAAAGACTCAAACGCTTTTCCTGTTCGCTTTCCAATCTCCATGAAGAGATAATTGTTTCCTATTCAGTGCTCTGCTGCTGCTCCACCCTCTCTACTATCTGGCTGAAAGTGATGGTTGAAGGCTGCGACTACTGTCTGCTATTAAAAGACACTCCCATTTAAACAGGATGTTCAGCAGCCAGCAATATTTCCACAACACTGCCCTTTCTGCCCCATGCTGCATGGATAGTATAAACACAATTAAATGAATCTAAGAGCTTATATATGCTTTTTATTTTATTTAAGGGACTGGAAGACCGGTTAATCCCTTTTTTATCCGTTAACTTAGCTCATCACTGGGTCAAATTGACATTAACAGTGAGTTCATGTATAAAAAAAAAAAGCACAAAATAGCATACATTTTGCGTTGAACCGTTTTAAATATCATCTCCAAATCTGAAAGACTCTCCACCATCTTGTTACGTGTGTGTGCTTTGACCCAAGAGACCCAGACTTCCTCTCCTTTGCATGTCTGCATGTTTTTAAAACCCACTGATCCATGTCTGATACCACTTTTGGTGTTCAAGGTCACCCAGTCAATCACCTGAAGATGTAAAGAAAATTCAAAGGCATCAGAGGGTGAGACTGAAAGATAAGTGGCAGGGGAGGAAATCATCCCTGCACAGGGCAGAGCGCTGAATATCAAAGACTGCCGGACTCGCTTGGCCTTGACTTCACGAGATGAGACAAGAGGAAGGACGAGAATAGAGAGGAAATGCAGAAGGGCAAGAATCAAACGGAGGTCTGGCCACACAAGAAAAGCCAAAGGGTAAGTTTGCTTTTGGCTGCCAGTTGAGTCTTTTTTTCCTACTTCCTGCCGTGTGGTGTGTGTGGTGTGTGTGTGTGTGTGTGTGTGTGTGTGTGTGTGTGTGTGTGTGTGTGTGTGTGTGTGTGTGTGTGTGTGTGTGTGTGTGTGTGTGTGTGTGTGTGTGTGTGTGTGTGTGTGTGTGTGTGTGTGTGTGTGTGTGTGTGTGAGATGAGTTACCTGTGGCTCTCCCTTGATGCTGCCGTCCTCCGAGTCTGACTGCTGGTCAGGGTCGTCACCCTTTAATACAAAATAAGGATAAAAGGGTTAACGTCCAAATGATGAAAGAGAACATTTGAGGGTTGCGAGCGGCTGCCCCTTATGAAGAATGCTACGAATACTTAAATACAAATTGAAACTCCTGTCATTGAGTGTCTCACCTCTTGGGTCCAGAAGGAGACCCCGGTGGAGCGTCTCTTCTCGCGGGGCCGCCTGCGATCCCGTATGGAGCGAGGCTGAGACTTGTCCTCTCCCTCCTTCTCCTCCTCCCTTTTGTCCATTTCTGTCCAATCAAGTAGAAGGACAACAGGTTAACTACACACACGTGATATTTCTCCCATAATATTAAAATGACAACTGATATCTGTTCCTGCCATAAATCCTCTGCTTCTGTATTTTACAAGAGCAAAATGTGACTATTTTTATCAACAGTAAGCAAATACCCATACAGTAATTTCAACAAGGATTAAACGTGATAATGTTAAATAAGGCATGATTTCACTTCACAAAAGCACATTCAGGACAACAACTCGACTTGGCTCGAGTTCAGAGGGAAAAAAAGAGAAACGGTTGTGGTCCTGGGAGAACAAAGAGGTCAGTGTTTCCGTCAGTTGAACAGATTAAAATGGCTTTCTGTTTTCCCAGGGATGCTTCATGGATTTATTTGTTAAGAGAAGAGTGACTTCTTTTGAGACACAACCCAATCCCTTTCTGTCTGGATGTACTTGGTCAGCATGTGGCAGTTTGCCCATGTGAATGTGAACCTGTGGAGACTGACACCAGCCAAGTCCACATGCTGCGCCTTTATCGCTTTATATTGGTGAGGATAGCACTGAATAAATATTTGTTTCAGGATAGTTAAGATAATCAAAGATGGCTTTTAGCAGTGTTAGAACACATCTTCCAAAACCAGTTTTTTTACCATTTCATCTGTAGACATTTTAAATCTAATCCATAGTACAAAACATGCTTTAATTGGCGGTATCCTCTTTAAATGGCTCTTTTTTTATTTAATAATAAATGATTTGAATATTTTAATCTTTTTTTAATTATTATTTGATTGTATTTTTATTTATTTTTTGTGTGGATATTTTACATTTTTGGAAATCATGTGATTTGTGATTATATGTTTTAACCTGAATTGAATTAAAAATCATATTTTGTGTTTGTCTAATGTTATGTGCCATTGTTAAAGCACTTTAATCTGCATTCTGTGTGTATATACAACAGTGGCGAGCCATGACTTGTATACCTAGGCCCTCTGACCCCCAACCCTTCCCTCGGAGAAAAAAAAAAAGAGTTATTACGTCACAGCGTATACTTCAGCGGACTATCAAAACAACGGCCCGGGGTGCAAAACGCATCAATGAAAGCGACCCTCTACCACACAAAACAACACCTGTAAATAACCCAATTTGTGTTCTTTGAAATTGAAAAGGATATTGCATTGTGTTTGTTACTTTCGTTGCAATTGTATGTCTTAAGTGTAATTTGGCATGCTTTTATTTTGAAGGCAAGTTTACGCTGTTGACAGGAAGTTGTTGTTGCTATGGAAACAAGAAAAGCGTCACAGCGGGCGGAACTTGTCATAAAGTCCGCGATAATAAAACCCACCCATTTAGAGGGAAGATATGATTGGTCAATTGTACTGTCATTTGACATTACTCTCTCGTTCAGTTACTGTAGCTGGCCCTCTGTGAATTTACAGCAGGACCACCAATCAGCTCCTCTCTTCACAGTAACTCGCAGAGACAGCTAAAGGAGCTTCTTTTATTTAACCCTGAACAAAAAAAATATTTCTCTTTTCTTTTTTAATGTTTTTAAATATTATTTTGTAGAATATCTTAGGCCCTCAGAGAGGGCTCGCCACTGATATATAACTATCGTTAATAAAGGAATTTAATAGGCCATATAGCGGATTTCGAGGTGTATTCTGATGGGAATGGTACGGACCTTTTTCCGTGTCTCTGGAGGAGCGGCTGTAGGAGGAGGTGATCCCCGTCAGACTGTTGGGCCTGTTGAGGGAGCTGGAGCTGTAGGACAAGCCGGTGCTAGAGTACGGGGTGGATGCAGTGCTGACCGAGGAAATGGCGGAGGTAGAGGAGGAAGACGAAGGCCGGTAGCGCTGGTAGGGAGAAAGGCGAACGGTTAGAGGGACATTGTAGTCAAATATTCAGGGTGTGGAAGTTATTACATGCAGGGCAGAGATGTACCTCTTCGAGGCTGCGGTACTTCGACCGGTAATCGTCTTCCTTAGTTTCCATCTCCTTTTTCTCTTCCTGCTTCTCCTTGTCCTGCTTCTCTTTCTCCTCCTTCTCCTCCTCTCGGGTCTTTGGGGGACGACTCCTGCCGATGGTTTTCTCAGCCTCTTGCAGGTCAGTCAGAGTTACACCCTGGAACGAGATCGCAATACAACATCGGTCAATCAAACTTCATTTACATAGCACTTTTCATACACAGAAGGAAAAATAAAGTGCTGCCGAAACCAAACATAATACAAACAGAAATCAATTAAGACAGGAATTAATTAAACCTAATAGATAACATTTAATTCAAAGCCAAATTAAGAACAGTTCTTGAGTTAGATCATAAAAGTATGAACACGGTTTCCCAATGATCTTTGAATTCTTTGAATCTGAATTGGCTTGGCTTAGACCTTTATAAACATAATTGTATTATTCAAACCAAGCTCCTAGCAGCTATGCAGTGAAAAGTCTAGCTGGTGATTTACAATGTTTAATTTGTTCTCCTATAAATGTCAGCTATTTGTACAGGCCTGGATGTTAAATGGTCTATGTACACAAAACATGGCATTTCAACCAGTGTGACAACATTCATTTAAACACACATGGCCAGGAACAACTAGAAGTCACCATGACGTAGGAGACTTATTGGTACCAAAAAGTGTGCCTTTTTGGTGGGATGGAGGAAAAGAAAGAGCTCAACACTTTGAAATGAACTAACCTGGGTGGACCTCCTCGACTGTCGAGCCTGTCTGGAGCGAGCTTTCCTCTGAGACTCCGACTCCTCGTCTCGCACTGGCGTCAGGTATGACCTGAGACACACACAAACGCACACAGGGTTAATTCATCTGGCAATAAAAGCATAAATACTTCAATCCAGAATCAGATCAGTGTTGAGATGGGGAAAGTGCAATCAAATATTTTTCTGTTTAAATGTATTTTATTAATATATCTGGTAAATGTGTTTAAGGTAGCTTGTGATCAGCAAGATGGCCGCTTTCATTTATGAACTAGCCGGGAAATGAAGAAAACAACTATTATCTTAAACAATAATTACGGCTAAGTTAATATATTAAAATCATAAGGCACTACGAGTGGCCAAAGCTGACGGAATGTAGGCTTCCACTTGCCAAAAGTAAGAGTGCAGATTTATGAAGAACATTTGTGCCCTAAAACAACTCTTAATCCTTCTTAAAGTTACTGTGGTTGAATAGGATTCAGTTATGTTTGCATTCAACCTTTTGCTGTAACACTACCCGGCTCAAAAGGCTCCGAGTTATAAAACTGTAAATGAATCTAGCCCTTTGTGTCAGTGTTCCTCACTACTACTGAATTATGAACTCATTCAGCGCATTTGGAGCCTCGGCCTTGAGGAGAATGTGCAGCTTCTGCCCTCCTCCCTTTAAAAGGAAAAGTCACTGCAGCAATCCAGTCTCTGAAACAGTCCCGCCTCACTCCAACTATGACAGGTGGCTTATTTCAGCGTTTGCTACAGGAAGACGTGCACTTGACCCCACTCATACACACACACACGTGCAAATACATGCTCCCTCTGTCACACTGTGGAGGAGGAGAGAGACTTTCTCTGTCTGTCTGTGTGTGTGTACAGAGTTCAAGATCACACACACACCCTGTTCTCAAACAAAGGAAGCGCATCCGGATAACTATTTGACTGATGGAACGGTATTAATGCTAGTGCCAAAATATGTTAGAGCTGCCTTTAGTAAATGTATAAAGACATATCAGAAGGTGAGACAATAGTTTGGATATACATGAGTTTTGTAGACTTTTTAATGCGTTACCTGCGTCTTTCAGAGCCAGTGACAATGCCAGTGGTGGTGGATGTGGTGGTGGTGGAGGACGAGGTGGTCGTGGAGCCAGTGTTTATAGTAGGGATGACGGCGGCAGACTCCTTCTCCTTCTCCCTGTCTGCACTCTCCTCTGACCAGTACCTGTTCACACAGAACAAGAAACTTAAACTGAGGGATCCAGTTTCAATGGCTTTGTTATAAAACATAAATGTGTGGTTGTAAATGAGGCCACATGTCTGTTGGCAGCCACTGTGGAGGTCAGGTACTGCAGCATAAAATACTTTGAAGGTGAATGAAGGTGGTCCAGACTTGTACAAGTTGTTTTCTCACCTGTGTCCATGACATTAGAACAGGTGAAAATAAGTGTTTTGCTAGGACAATCTTTCATTAAGTCCCTTTTTGTAATCTCTGAAGAGGTGGGGAAAACGGTTTGCTGATGTTTTAAGTCACTCTTCTTTTTTTCCCTAAATAGGACTGTATTTATAAAACATCTATATTTTCTACGGCATACTCATATTTGTTCATTCATAGTATATAAAATTGTCAATAACGCTCCGTAATATATTAATTCTGTAATTCTGTCTTATTTATACCTGATCTATGGTGTATTAATGTTCTATGCTGTTTGTAGTGTGTATACAGAAAAAAATGGAATAAACTTTGTCCGAGGAAGAAAAACTGAGTTATAACACTAGTGGAATATCTACAAGCTGTTGATTACCTGCTGGTGAGACTGGTGGAGCCAGTGCGGGTGGAGGAGGAGCCCAGGCTGGAGAGCAGTCCGCGATGGCCTGTGGGCGAGGTAACAGAGGTGGTGGTGGTGGTGGTGGTGGTTGAAGAGGGCGAGGTGGTGGTCGAGGAACCCAAGTCCTCGTTCCTTCTGCCAAAGGAGCCGCTGGAGGACAAAACGTCAGACATGGACACATCAGGGTCACCAGTGAGCCAGAGCAGAATACAAATACTGATATGTTAACAACCACAGCATCCAGCTAAGTTATTGTAGAGATAATTAGTTGATTATTAGATGTAAGCACTCTTTTTCTGTTATTTGCTTCACACTTCTCAGACATATTGCATTTCTAATAGCAGAGGTTTGACAGTCAGTCTGAATGCTGTATTTCGTATCTAACCCTCTGCGGATACTAATGGCTGCACGGCATGTATTATTTAAATGGTCAAAATGTCAGACGCTTTATATATTATTTGAGAAACCCTCTAGACTAGAGGAAGCTTTAGAGATAAAACTTTTTTTCACACATTTTGTGAAAAGAAGCAGTCTTTTGGAGTCTACTTGATTTTATTTTTACAAAGCCAATAGCTGTGCCAAGAATGGTCAAGTAATCTGTTCATAAATGACCAGTGACATGATTTAAATTATATATATTTTTTGAGTATCAAGTAATGAGACCTTTCTTGAAGAGTTTCACTCTGACCTTGCAATTTTCAACATCATTTTTAAGAAACATTTTTACTTTTAGCCAAAGCGGCCTGATAAGTTTTGTATTTGGATATCCGCTTGTAAAAAAAAAGAAGCTCAGAAGGCACTTCCTAAGCCCCAATTTTTAAGAAATGATGTGGGCGGCTGAGTAAAAAAATAAAACATTAAAATTACCTGTGCTCCCAAAAAGCACATTTAAAATACTACTCTTTTAGAAAATGTTTTATCTGAACATAATTTCCTTGATAGTACTGGGTTGTCGTACTATTCCTCCATATCACCAACATTGAAGGTTTGCAGACTTTTCATATGGACATTAAATGCAACACAGTACTCATGGTAGGCAGTGAGCAGAGCACGGACAGTCAGAGAGGATAGGAGGGTGTAGAGACGGCGGTGCCCTGGTGGGAGGGGGGGGGGGCGGGTATACCTGCGGTAAATGCTGTAAGACTGGTAGTGGGAGGAGGGTGGCTGCCAGGGTTTAGTGTTACAGGTGTTAGGGTCCAAGCTGGAGGTGGACGAAGACTTGGCTGGCACGTCCCGCGTGCTGCCGCTCCGCCCTAGTGCTAGCGTGTGGGACGTGCTGCGTGTTGGCAGGCGGGTGGGAGCGAGAGAGGCACGTTAGCGGTGGAGGCGCACACACAAACAGATATAGTACAGGACACATACATATTTAAGAGGTATTAAGCTTATACACACACTATTTGTGCATTCATATCATATGGGGATAGATGTCGAATCATAGCAACTGTCAGGAGTGTTTGGAGAATTCATGAATGAAGATTTTTGTAGATGTGTGATGATTGCAATCACCTTGAACAGTCAAGTTCTAAGGTAAAAACTAGGAATATTTAGAGATTTTAAGATAGATCATGGATCCAGGATTTCCCCATATGACATGCATGCAGCTTGAGTCCATGTCTAGGTTTTTAACAACTAAGAATTTGATTTATCTGGTAGTCAGACAGGTATATAGGCTTGTTAAAATGTCATACTGAGTAATGCTATGAAGACTCAGTGGGACAGCGGCCTGACAGGACAGGTACAGTCATGCAACACACTCAGTGGCAGTGGCAGTGATAGAGAAAAGGTGCTTTCTCAGCAGCTGCTGCTGTGCATGGAAGCATGTACGTACATATCTCTGATGACATAATCTGAGCCAAATGTACAGTAGGTGACTGATAAACAACTATCAATGCTGCCTACACAGTGGTATTAGTTCCAAGGCTATGCAAGTCCACCTCATAATGGATAAACACATGACATCAGATGGAGCAGAGCTCTGATGAGGAGGGGGGATGGGACTTGTGTCGCAGTAGAGGCTGACCTGCGCTGGTAGGTGGGGGTTCGGTTGGTTGAGGCGCTTCCTTCGGAGTTCTTCAGGTCATCATCCCAGCGTCGCCGGGTGTATGAGCCACTACGTATCAGAGCAGTAGAGTCCCTGGGGATTACACTTCAATAGTACCTCAATCTTCCTCAAACAGATCTGATGTAGATACATGTCTACCCTGTATGAAATCTACCCTTCTTTGTCTTACTAAACATAACATCCTAATGAAAGCCAGTTTCTAAGGCCAACACAGCATGCATAGCATTGAGGCATGTTGCCTGCAACACACAGCAGTGGGCAGCAGGAGCCGCTCAAACCAATGCATGTTAGCACAGAGCCAGGCCCAAAGGTCTCACCTGTTCTCTTTCTCGTCGATGTCCGAAGTACTGGCCAGTCTCCTGGGGATGGTGTGGGCAACGTAAGCAAGCCGAGTTCCTTTATCTTTTTCCTGCAGACAAAAAAGGACCAACATTAGTGAAACTGTCAAACAAGGGATACAAGTCTTCAGTGAGCTCTCATAAAAAAAAAAAGGTACAGCATTTTCATATTTCTACATTCTATACTAGAGTTGACCTTCTCTTTGTCTTTGTTGTCCAGAGAGGAGGACAGGCGGGGGCTGGAGGCAGAACGCATCACCCCGCTCGTGTCCTTCTCCCTCTGAGCCTCCTTGGTGGCTGTGATCTCTGCCAGCGCCCCGTAGCTGCCCGTCTTCCTCAAACCCAGCCGCCACGACGCAGGAGACTCGTCCTTCCTGTCGTCCTCCACCACCTTAGATGTGACCTTTCCGGCAAGGGGAGGGTTCTGAGAGGGAGAGGAATGGGGCAGGGGGTTAAGTATGCAAAGCTAAAATCTCTATACATTTAAATAGTTAGGAGATTTTGAGTCATATTGGTGAGTAACACATCAGGTCAAAAACCATTTGGATTAATCTCCAGGGGCTGAGGACGGGCATGCCAGTTAAGAGATCATAACCACGACCAATACTAAGAGTTATTTCTGAGTAAACCGATCAAACGTGTTGATTTTTTAGGCTCCGGTTGATGGACTTCAGGTTTGGCCACATGATACACTATCCAAAGATGCATACATGGTCATGAGCAACCAAACAAAACACAGACGCCACACAGACACACGGTGAAGGACGACCAGGAGAGTGCATTTGTTGATTAAAAGTGAACACGACACCATGGAGGGTTTATGAGTGGACGCCAGCGTTAGAGGGTTCATTCTGCATCACCTGGATCAGGCCAGGGTGGTTAGAAGGGGCGGGGGGAGGTGTAAAATACTTTAATTTAGTGCACAGGTGCATGTAGGATGAGAGAACAACTCCGGTGCACACCAATGCCTCACCATCAGTTTTTTGGGCAACAGAGATATGCCAGTTTTGCGCAAGCCTTGACGCCACAATGCAGGACAGCCTGGCTCCGCCACAGGCATGAAGGGAGTAACACAATCAAACTAAAGCCAACCAACAAGAGCCCAGGATGAGAAAGACGCGGAGGGAGGGGGGGGGGCAGGGAGGAGGTTGAGACAGAAAAAAGCCAGAATAAGACAGAAGCAGCAGCAAAAGAAACACACTACATGGCAAGGACAGATTTGTAAGGCCTAGTCACACCACACAATGCTTACTGCCAAACCAGGGGGGGGGGCTACCGGTATAGTTTTCAGCTGGAATAAGTGACAGGTCCAACAAACATTTGGTAGTGTCGAAACTGGACGTGGTTAATGTTTTGCTCACTCTTGTTAGACAGAAGACATTGTGATGTGTGAGCACTAGGCTTCAAAGGAGGACTGGAACAAGGAGATCATCGAAAGAACAGAAGCAGGAGAAAATAAACATTTAGGACGTTTTGGAGAGGTGGCCTACTTGTGGGGTGGGGTGGGGGGGAAAACTGTGAAGGTACCCTGCCATTTAGGCTGCATTCAGGAGTGTGGAATGATAATAACTTAAGGAATGGGCGTCAGGGCTTTTGTGTATCCCATACATGAGAGGTTTAGGAAGATACAAAAGAATGAGAGGAGGATGAAGGTAGATTTTAAAGGATGGGCATTATATTATTTCACTGGGAATAATTTGCCCAAGACAATATAATAATCTCATAAATTATTTTATTACTTATTATTTTACGTCACTTTTAATTAGTATCAATACTGTTCCAATCTTTAAATACAACCATATATATTTATCGCATCCGTTTTATATCTGTGAATGTAAATTAATATAATTTGACAAGTATTTCAAATAATATAAATGAGTATTTACAACAATATATGGAATACAATATCCTTTGGCTAAATTCAAGATATTTGAAGCACATGTCCACTTTGGCAACGTTAGTTAAGTGCTTGGCCTCATCCTGCCAGCAGAGGGCAGCAGACTCAAAAGTGGGAAATCAGCACTCCCATGCAAGCCTTAGTTGTATTCCTAAAAACTAAACCACTCTTAGCCTCCTGGTTTCCCGTCTTATGATGAACTGTTACCATCCAGAATAATGGCCATTAATCATCCCCACTGCTCAGCCTGTTGCAGTGTTTGCCCCCAACGCCACAAACAATCACTTTTAAATGTCACTCTCAGGGCCTCTGTGACATTTGTTAGCAGTGTGTGCTCATTGTACTGCGACATGAAGAGCAAATCACAAGCAGGGACAACTATTGCTGTGATGGCCCCGAGTGTGAACTGCAAACTCATTTATGTAAACCCCCAGTATCTCCAGTCAGCTGTGAAATGGAGTTTGCGTTCAAGTGGGAGAAAAACTAGATGGTGAATTACACTGATTTGTGTATCGAGTGAGGCACCACTGTGTCTCAGTAGAACACGGTTGATGTGATACTGCTCTTGGTGTTTTGATGGGAGCGCCATGATCACATCAGCTGCTAGTTTACTCCAGGGCTTTTTAAAATCAATTTCCTTCTTTTAAAGCCAGCACTGTGGCAGCTGTCGGCGCAGGGGAGGATGATAAATGCTCGTCCACCAGGTCGCACCATGTTCACCGGTGAGGGGGGGGTTGTCACCTGGTTGGTTGGGCTGGTTGGAGGCGACACGGTGATGTCGGCAGGGGCGGGCGTCGTGCTGTTGCTCACCGATGCTGCAGGCTTGCTCTTGTCTGGAGGGGGGAGAGAGAAATGAGCGAGAGTCAAACAACAATTAATCAAAACAAGTATGGAACCTGTTATTGGTGACACGCATCGAAAGACAGAGCTGAATGAATGAAATACAAATGTAACCAACAACCAGTCAATTCTAAGTCTGGAGAACTGATTGAAGTCTAAAATAAGTCAAACTGCTAAGTACATAGGGCTGCAACAACCTACTAATTTGATAATCGATTAATCTATCGATTACTCGACTATTATGCCTTGCCCAATTTCTCAAACTCTCTTATTTAGCCATCGACTTTTAGATTTAGCTTGAGGTTGTTTTAGGCATGTGGAAACTAACAATGGAGAATAAAGATTTTAATCGATTAAGTCGATTAGTTGTTGCACCCCTATAAGTACATTCACTCAAGTATTGCATTTATGTTCAATTTTGATCAAATTGAATAATGTTTTTTTTTACGTCAATGTACTTTACCACTGACATTTATAGAAACATCGCAATGCTGGAATCTATCATTTATTTGTATCTTTAGTTAAAAAGACAAGAGTTTACATTTGCATTAAAAACACAAGAGTTATACAATATAATAGCATACTAGCCAACAGACTATAGCAACCCAACAAAGTCCTTTAATTAACTAGCCAATTGAGAGATAACTAATTGGCATCCATAAACATTACAATTATTTTCAAATGTATTTGAATATTTTGAGTTAATTAGTTGTGTTTTTTTTTTTAAATCGTTTCTGTCTTGGCTGCTTTTACGTTTAATACTTTCCTACATTTTGCTGACTGCACTTATTTACTTTTACCCAAGTACTTGTAACAGAATACTTTTACAGTATGACATTAGTACTGGATCCGAATACTACCCTCAAACACAGTACCTGCTTCAGTCTCCGACTCTGAATCTTCGTCGTCCTCTTCCTCACTGGAGCAGCTCGATTCGTCCTTCTTCCCCTCCTCTACTTCATCCACCTTCTCCGGCTCTAAGGTCTCAATGCGTAGGGCGCTCTTTTCTGGCTCAAGAAGCAGCGTCTCTTTGCTGCAACACATAGAGTTAACACCGTCAGTACAGAACGACAGCATCAGTGTGGGACATTATTCAGTAACAGGGAGAAAACAAGACGTAGATAGAGAATGTAGTATTTAGTTATGCCTTGTATTTAGTTATATTTATGTAATCCTCACACTAAGTAAGTCAGTAGTTTCAATGTATCACCATAAATCTTGAAACACATACCTCTTGATTGGTTTCAGTGATTGGTTGTTATCCCCTGTGGTTGGCATTTCAATCAGAGGAGATTTCTTAACGTCTTTTTTGTCACCGATCAGCTGGAATATAAAAATAAAAAAAGGATATACAACAGGAGATAAGACAGGAAAGCAGACAATATTAGACACCAAAACCATCTTGTAAAAAATAACATGTATATTTGATTAGATTACAATAATGACTTACCAGATTCTGTTTCTTTTGTAGTTCTTCTAAGTGTCCCACAACATCTTCGTCTGCTACATCGAAAGCAGTCTGACCCTGAGGGAAATCAATAAAATGTATCTAAAATCTGGATTGCACATCTCTTCATGACAGGACTCATGACTGTTCCATTTGCTCACCATTTTATTAATGAGGTCCATGTCACAGAGACTCTCCACCAGTATCCGACATGCCTCCTCTTTGCCCCAGTGTGCTGATGCATGGAGAGGAGTCCAGCCATCAAAGTCCTTAATATTTACATCATACCCTGTTTGGATTAAAAGCCTGCACGATGAAGGAGTGGAGAGGAGAGACAAAAACAAGTTTATTAGAATTCGAAAATCTGGTTCTCTGCAAACTAATATTTAAAAAAAGGTGCTGATAAAGTCCAGGCTTTTAAAAGTACGTCAGCATTGTAACCCTGGGTCAGATTTATGAGATACCAAAACACATAATCTGATAATCTTAAATCCTCCCTAAACTGGAAAAGAATGAGGTTGGCAAAATGTGTTATGATGGGGGAAACATTTAGATCGCCGTCTTGTGTATATTGGAGTCATCGGAGATCTTAAGAGCTTTCTATGGCAGTATGAAGTGTGCTGGCTGGGTTCCCAGACCAGATGGACAGGTGGCTGCAGTTCCTTTCCTCGAGCAGCGGAGCTTATTAACAACCCACTGAGACAAATCACTGACAAGATGCATAGACCAAGATATGTCTGGCATTAACGAAGGAAACACACGACACAAGGCCTTAACATAGATAGCATTTATATAATGTGACTTACAGTTAGGGCTTTGTGTAACAGAAGAGTTGGTCGTTATATTTTTCTTCTACCTGTGTAATCAAAAGCTTACTTTAAAACCTCGACGTATCCTTTCGCAGCAGCAACGTGGAGCGCCGTTCCTCCGGACTTGGTGTGCCGGCTGTCTTGGATCTGGCCGCTGTTGAGCCACTGCCGGGCGTCCCTCAGCATGATCCGCTCCTCCTCTTTCCGGGCTGCTTCGATATCCACCCCTGATATGTGTGTGTGTGTGTGTGTGTGTGTGTGTGTGTGTGTGTGTGTGTGTGTGAGAATGAGAGAGAGAGAGGGTCAACAAGGCATTCGAGGATTACCTGCTACTCATGAACAAGCTGTGACTCCTAGATCAGACAATGGAGGACCGTGAACATGCCACACTCAAGGTATTGGTCAAGGAAAATGTTCGTTTTTACATCTAGATTAAAATGGGAGTGTTTTGGATACATTATTTTAGATTTTCAATAATGATCACAGTTGAGAGATAACCTAAATAGTTCAATGCAAAGCCATGAGTTAAATATTTGCTTGGTTTTCAAGAGCTAGTTATTCATCTTTTTTGAGGATCTACCTAGCAGACTGATAGGAAAGACACCACCATGTTATTGTTTATGGAAGTCTGTTAAAAGACATGCAGTCTTTGGCTACAATATACAACAATTATTTCTTAAATGCATAGAAAGGAGGAAAGATTCATTCATAGAATCAAGCAAATACCCTAGCAGAACAAAAGTTTAATATATTAAGTCATGTGTCAGTTTGACCTAAACAATGCAGCATTTAAAGATAAAACGCAATTAGCTAGTCTTTAACTTACATACAGTTGTTTTCCCATTAATTGTTATCCTACTATATTATAACTACTCCCTTGTAGTTACACTTATCGATTTTTGGGATCTCAGATAGAGAGCCTTGTAGTTGATTCTCAGCTAAATGAAAATAGCTAATTTTCCATGGCAACAAGGTTTACCTTTCCCATGTATTTTCAACGACTGAAACGTTTATGAACTGCTCTCCAGGTTTTCCAGGACACATGGGAACCATGATGCCGCAATTATGACAAAGTCTTTTACACAAGATTCAACCCGTGTTGTTATCCATGTCATGTAATGTTATCCATTTCATTTAAGGCTCTACAGAGGAAACGCAGACATGACATTATTCTGGCATCCTTTCTAAACACTAGAGGGTGTTGTAAAGCACTTTAGCAAACAGTTAAGTGCCAATATTCTGTCAATTTGTGGAAGAAATAGTGGCTGCAAAACGCAGGCCTCAGCCGTTTAAGTTGCTTATAAGCCATAAGCTGCGTGCAGTACAGCAGTGAAAACAGGCCGGTATTGTCCTGTTGACACCTGGCTGGAACACGAGACGCTCTGAAATGTACTGCTGCGTGAGTGTTAACTGTGTTGAACTACATAAACAGTGATCCAAGAAGTGCTCTGGGGTCGGAGCCAGAACTTCAGCTGATTGTATAGGTTTTTTATTCTACTCCCGAGGATACATCATCGCTCATTTCCTGACACTCAAGAAAGCTTAAAGATTGCCTCAAGCTCTTAAACCAGGGGTCGGCAACCTTTTTCATATGAAGTGCCATTTTCAAAAAAAATTGTTATCAGCGTGCCAACGATCGAGAATTATCAAGTGGGGGGGGGGGGGGGGGGGGGGGGGGGGGGGGGGGTGAGGAGCTTGACGCTTGTCAACTATCAGCAGGAGGGCGGGGGAGCCTCTCTGCGGGGAAGCAGTGTGTGGACCTGTCAGTGCAACTTACATGATGTCGAATTTAACAAACACATTTAAATAATTGGTTTAAACAGCATAATAATAAGGACGATTGTCCGTTCTGTGATTCTCCAGAACACACATGTAATGATATTAAGGTCACGCAGAGTGAGATGAGATGCTGTCCCTTTAAGAGAGAGAGAGAGAGGTGTGGCTTATGCATACGTGTTTGTGGATGGTAGAGCGACAGTGAGAGAACGTGTGTATGTTTCTGGAAGTGAAACGAGGAAGCAGAAAAACAGAGGTCTGCCCTCCTCGACTACGGTCTGGGAGCCGACAGGAAAGTTCAACACACAGATGGCCAGTCCGCTCCTTTGTAGCATATTATTTCAATGAGAGATGATCAGATCGCCACTGGGCTTTCAACTAAATACACAGCCACGCAGAAACTGCGGCATTTGTACAGCTCCTTATGGGAACTGCAGTTAGTGAAGTGCTTTCCTCTGTGATGAAACGATCAGCACCACGGAGGAAAGCGGCAGAAAGTCACCTGGAGTTAAAGAGAGCGGGGCTGCGTTGTGTGCATGGCTTCCTTCTGCGGGTAACGGGGAGACGCGCTCTGGCGGCGGCCTCGTTCAGGATCCCAAAATACAATTTAAATATTTTTGCACACTTATTCCACTTATTCCTAGCGTGCCACTGGTTACGGTGCCGCGTGCCAATGCTGGCACGCGTGCCAGGGGTTGCCGACCCCTGTCTTAAACCAATGAAAGAGGACATCTGTGTCTGCGAGTTCTGCTTAAGAAAAGGCCAGGAAGAGGAAAGGTCTTACTCTACTCAGGGGTTTGGCCATTGCTAGCTGGAGATGAGCATAAGAAGGTCTGTTAAGCATGAAGAGGGAACTTGAGCCATAACAACGACACCTGCTAGAAGCTTTTTGCCCTTTCAATCTTTTGACAATTGGCCTCAAAATCAGTGACAATCCACTTTACAGCACACTGGCTTAAACTGAACAAAGCACTGGGATTATTTGGTTGTTTAAACTGGTGGACATGTTTCTCATTAGTGGGCTGAAGTCTAAGAAAGTGAAAACGAATGGGAAGAAGATGACTCAGTGTCTGAGTTTATGTTTGACTGGTTTCCAAGTTTCATTCTTCACATTTCAAACCAAGCTTGAACCATTGCCTCAACATCGGTGGCTGATCAGAGTAGCTGTAATTTAGTAATCCACGTCATAAAATGGTCACATTCCTTTATTTAAGAAAAAAAAAAAAAAGGGGTATATAAATCTGAATCATAAATCAAACTTTTTCAAAACTGCAGCTTAGGGCAGTGGTTTCAAAATGCAAGATTTTAAATGTTGGATTAAGAGCATACATTGCCAGGAATATAAAGTGTAATTCTTAAATTACCGGCATTAAAGGTGGGACACCACAGAGACGGTATAATTCAAACTGAGTTGGGATGTATTTTCTTACAAATAGGAGGAAGTACAGGGCATAAATGCCATGTGGTGAAATGAACCTTAAACCTCCTTATGGCAGTTCAGTTAATGAAGGCAATGGGAGACGTCCAGGTAGAGATCCGCCCCGTGATCTCTTGGGAAGTAGCCTACACTGAGTCTATAAAAAGCCGGGGGCCTAATGGTCTCTAAGTAGGACTACAGAACAAGAGCCGAGAGTAGGAGTTGGCAGCGGTTCAAAGATGAGATTTACAAGAGAACAGCACATCTTCTACACGAGAAGATAGGGAGAAAATTCAATAGACCTAAAAAGGACCTTCCTCCTCCTTCACCTCAATATAACTACAGTATTTCTGGAGAAATATATGTACAGAAATCTAGCCTGAAGCATTACAAGGATTCTCAGAGGTATTGTTTTTTTGAAAAAAAGGGCAAAACAACAATTTTTGAGATAAGGTAAATAATGTCAGAGTCACACAAGTCAACCCTGTGTCCTCTCACTACAAGCCATAGTGTGATGTGGAAACGTATGAGATTTAGGGCTGCACGATATATCGTGTTGTGACGATAATCGCGTTATGCGCAATATTCACATCGCAGGACGTGCACATTTTAAAACAAATTTTTTTTTTTTAGGACTTGTGATATTAAAAGGTAGGGTAGGTAAGTTTGAGAAACCGGCTCCAGATCGCTAGAATTTGAAAATACACGACCGGAGAAAATCTGCCACTTCCTTACAGAGCCCCTCCTCCAACACACACGAACGCGCACATGACCAATGAGGGCACGAGATAAGTTTGTGCACAGATGGAAAGCTGACAGGTAGGTAGGCCATCTAGTTACTTTAGCCGGGCCGGCTAAAATGATTGGTCGTGCTTTTTACAGTACTACGGCTTCCACAGATGACATTTTTTTTATGGATTTGTTGTCAAAGCACTTCAGATACTCATTGCCATCAGGATGTTAAGAGCATTCCATGGAATATAACAACAAGTGTATCTCGAGCCGGTTTCTCAAACTTACCTACCCCACCTTTAAGTAGGCAAATTAACTCAAACACATCATGTTACAATTATTGTTGCTGCTTGCTACAAAAGGAAAACTTGCGCGGCTCTCATGTCAGGGGTACTTGAGTGAGTGACATGCAGGCTCTGCATGCACAGCAAACCACCAATCACAATCAAATCTCCAAAGCAAACTTAAAAAAGGTAAAAACACTGAATAAAGTAGTTTCATGTGTTTCTCCAGGGCAGTTTGGCGCTGCTAACCGAGCTAGCTCAGCTTGTTGCTCTGATAACTTAAGATCCAGACGTCCGTGACTAAAATCCTTCATCCGGTTAAATATAGTTACAAAAATACCAATTGTATAGCATTAAAGTTCAAGAAAGGATG
Source organism: Harpagifer antarcticus (assembly GCA_902827135.1). Taxonomy (NCBI): domain Eukaryota; kingdom Metazoa; phylum Chordata; class Actinopteri; order Perciformes; family Harpagiferidae; genus Harpagifer; species Harpagifer antarcticus. The sequence continues at coordinate 5,803,785 of CADEHL010000525.1, forward strand.
GTTTGCGGGAAAAAACGGTCTTTTCTTCAATTCCTGTATGTTTTCATGTCATTTTTTTCCGATATCGTGCAGCCCTAATGAGATTGTCCACCTTCAGCCCATTACAAGGACATGCAGCAGCTCTCATTAAGCAGCTAAAGGGGAGGAGGGGGGGGGGGGGGCTGGGTGGCTGTCCAGTCAATTGACCCAATCAGGGTCAAGGAGAGGATCTAGAGGTTGTCCCAGCCAAGGAGAAACCATGGCCACTTACTAAGAAGTTTAACCCCATGATTTGTATGTCTTTGAGAGGAGAAAATCACATTACAATCATACAGGAGCGTTACACAACAGCCAGTTGCATAATGCTGCCTGCTACCTCCAACACAGAGGCCTGAGCTGCGGTTTGTCTGCAGCTGCCCTGAGGCCAGGATTATTGCAAATTCACTCTTCACTGAAGTTGTGTCTTCGAAAGCAGTGTTACGTAAGCCTGCATTGAAGAATAAATAAAGCTCAAACTTGAATACATAATGAAAAGGTATTCAGTATTTTGGCTTTGAAGAGTGTATGAACAATGAAGTATGGTTTTGGGTCTGTCAGTGATCTTATAGGAGGCAGCGCAGCACATCACTCAGGGATCTCAAATGAAGGCTGACAACTGCCGCTAGCCAAGATACTTGAGGTTCGCTTGATTGCATGTCTCACCGCCGTTATACAACACAGACCAGGAGCGTAATATGCAAACAGCACCGTGGGTGTAATTATCACTGTATGCCGTGTGCTTTTAAACACTCCACTTAAAGAACTCTGAGGAGACTGACAGTTACAGGGAGAATGTTTATTTAAGGGTTGCTACAGATACTAGAAAGTAAACATTAGAGCACAATACACTTGAAATAGTATGATTGCAGAGGAGGCATTATGGTGTAGATTACATATGGAATGTGCTTATACACATTTCTAATGGGGCTCTCATGATAGGAAACCTGTGCACAGTTGCGTTTCACACCTTCCATCAATAACCATGTATATAAATGTAGTAAGGTTGCTCAGATCAATATTTCTGGGACGATTGCAACAATTGCTGGTGTGTGTGTGTGTGTGTGTGTGTGTCTGTCTGTCTCTTGGAGAATTGAGTTTTGAAAACATGTCAAATGTAGGATTCAGGAGTCATCTGATAGGCTCTCCTGATGCCCCTTTTTGAAGATCAGTGATCAAACTATTGAGAACAAAAATCTTCAAAAAACGACTGCTAGCAGATCAGAGCACTCGTAAAATGTAGCATACAATATGGTAATGTAAGCGATCTTTATAAAAAAGTCAAATAGTGAGCTGAGGTGCACCCCTGTGGCCAGTTGACACGTGTGTGCGTGGCCCTTAACCATAAGGGAGGGCCTTCATTATCTTAAGAATGCCCCATCCCAGAATAGAAAAACTTGACTTATCAGTTTTGCGTCATCACATGAGTGCTCACAACACAGCTGGATCACTATTCTATATTATGTAAGAATTATTCAGGCGAGCAAGTGCAAAACAGCAGGTGACTGACACTCGATGAAAACTCTGTGGACAACATTCTCGTACATAACAAAACAATAACTGTTCTCAACCGGCATACAGGCGGGTACATTTATTTTAACAGCTTGCATAACCAACAACACAAAATAAAATATTGTTTATAGTTTAAATTAAAATGTGGAAGACACTGAGTATTGGACTTCAGGTGAAAATATCCAAACCCAAGTAGTTATATAAGATACGGTTTAATACCAAGGTTTTCACTCACTTTTTTTGATACTTTGAGTTGGGAGAGAAAGGAGACCCATCAGTCAAACATAGACCAGACAGCAGAGTTGAAGATGTCTTAAATACTGTACCTTGTTTGTTGATCTCATTCTTAAGGAGCTCCTCCATCGCCTCCTCTTCTGCGATGTCCAGCGGAGTCTCACCCTCACTGTTCACAACTCCTACACTGGCACCCTGGGCGATGAGATACCTGCAAAAACCACACACACATTTGACATAGGACCCTGCATGATATGTATATAGACATCCTTAGAACACTTTCCAATCTGGTTGATTTTTCTACTGAAAAGTTTAAGGTCAAACTGTAGCCTCTGTCTGGGTGAAAAGGAAGTAGGTAGAGTCAACTGTCACTTCCTCTAATTGATAAGGAAACGGTTGAAGGATAGGAGCTGTTTAATGTTACTTTTGGTTCAGTGCCAACATTAGTTGACCACACATCACAGTCTGCATCTCTGCCTGTCACAAATTCCCAACAACATTGACATTTTTTTCTGTGGGGGATGAAAGAAAAGTGTGTAGCACAGACTATATGACAAGGGTAAATAAATAACCAAAGCACATCTTCAAATATGTGTTTGCAAATGGCTCACGTATTGGTATTTAAGTTGCAGAGGGTCTTCCTAAGGCTGTGCAAACAGAGTGAGCGTGCCACACCTAAACAATAAATAAAAAGATGAGAATGAATAAGGAGTGGCACAAATCCCGATAGGTGTGTGGCTGTTTGTTAAAAAAACTACCATCTAGTAAGTCATAACTGCTACGACATGCAATGGAAGCATTCATTCCCATTTTAGTGCTGAATTTTAAGACTCAGGATCAACTAGGTGGTCTCCTAACAAATTACGAGGTGTTAAGTGGAGTCAAGCGAAAAGTGTACCCCAATTACATGAACGGGCAATTTGTGGAAATGTTATTGGTGATGTAGTTTAAACAAGTCTTTGTCTGCATCATTTTTTTAAAGACCTGGAGTTGAACCCTAAAACCCGTAACGGAAGCAGACAATCAAAATAAGCACCAAACACAGTATTCAATGGCAAGTCAACAAGTATTTTTTTCCAAAACTTGGCGTCTTCCATGCGTGTTGGCCTTTGGTACACACCCACATGGCACTTTTAGGTCACTGAAAACTCACCTTTTGCATGTCTTTGTGGTGTGTGAGTGTGAGAACCTGCTCTTTGGCCTTTCCAGCAATATCATTATCACTTTTTAAGTTGCAAAAACAGTTTGAAAGAATTTAAAGATATGTGTGGACTAGGGCTGTACCCGAATATTCGACTATTCGAATATTCGTTCGTTGGCCAACTATTCGGGTTTCAATTTCATTATTCGGATATTCGTTTTTTTATTTTTTTTCCAAAAAAATTTTTTTCCCCTAAAAGTATGCTATCAATAAAGGCGAATTTCCATATTCTTATACTATATTTATACTTTTGAATTGCACTGTTAAAATGCGGAAATATATACAATCTCAGCCTGTGCTCCTGACATCGCGTTCACTCACAGTCACGAACGCAAACGGCACGCTTCTCCTTGCTTCACCTCGCTTCACACACCTGAACACAAAATGCCGAAGACTCCAGCTGTGTGGGACCATTTTAAATTGGACGACGGTAAGAAGAAGGCAGTGTGCCAAATATGCGACAAGAAACTGGCCGGTGGCACAACAACTCTGAAAAGTCACAATAATAGGAGCGATGTGGGAACATCTGGGGCTAAGGCAATTATTGGCATACAGTTCGTTCATTTATTTTTCGTTCTTCATTTATTTAAATACCGTTTACTGTTTACGCCTATAGGCTGGGTTAAATGCAGAGGACACATTTAGTTTTAATGTATGCGAGTACTGAGACAATAAATAAATATAAATCGTAATAGTATGCTCCAGGGGTCGGCAACCTTTTTGATATGAAGTGCCATTCAATTATTATTTTATCAGCGTGCCGACGCTCGTGAACTGTCAACAGGAGGGCGGGGGGAGGCTCGCTGCGGGGAAGCAGTGTGTAGACCTGTCAGCGCAACTTACATTATAGGGATGCTCCGATCGGATCGAGTGGGCGGGGCCTATGGGGATCTTCCATTTAAAGTTATGTTTAAAACTCAGTTAATGGGGCTCATTCACTGGAGCTTCCACAAACAACAACCAACATAATTATTACATTCAAATTAAGTACATTATTCAAGTTTACATTAACTTTGGATAATAGCACGGGAGAAATGAGCGGAAGCGCTCTCTTTTCCTCTCTCCCCCTCTCTCTCTCTCTCCTGACAGCCCGTCGGTATCTCATGCAGCTCACTGATCCAGTAATGAATGACCCGACAGTGAAGAATAAATATATTTATAACTAGTTTAGCTTGTTCCAGAGGTAGATAACATAGCTAAGTGTGTTAGGTCTAACTCTTGTGTGTTGCTCCGCTCACCGGTCCGTCACAGCGGGTGGAGCTGCAGGATTTCTGCTTCACACACGTTGCATACCGCTATTTTATTGTCATATTCGGACACTTTAAAATACTGCCAGACCGGTGAAGCCATTTTGGAGAGCTTGTGTTGCCGTGCACAGAGAAAAGTGTCATGTATTTTACGTCATGCGATCGGCTCTCGCGATCGGCATTTTTAGAGAGCACCGGCCGATCGATCGGAGCATCACTAACTTACATGATGCCGAATTTAACACATTTAAATAATTGGTTATAACAGCATAATAATAATAATAATAATAAGGACGATCGTCCATTCTGTGATTCTCCAGAGCACACGTGGCCAGTCCCTTTGTAGCATATTATTTTGATGAGAGATGAGCAGATCGCCACTGGGCTTTCAACTAAAGACACAGCCACGCAAAAACTGCAGCATGTGTACAGCTCCTTATGGGAACTGCAATGTGTGAAGTGCTTTCCTCTGTGGTGAAACGATCAGCACCACGGAGGCAAGCGGCAGAAAGTCACCTGGAGTTAAAGATCGGGGCTGCGCTGCGTGCATGGCTTCCTTCTGCAGGTAACGGGAGAAGAGCTCTGGCGGCGGTCTCGTTCAGGATCCGAATATACAATTAAAATATTTTCCACACTTATTCCTAGTGTGCCACTGGTTACGGTGCCGCGTGCCAGTGGTGGCACGCGTGCCAGGGGTTGCTGACCCCTGGTATGCTCTTTCTGCGCTTCTGCTTAACAGTGTGTTGTCAGGTGTCTCGGAGCGTGTTATGAAAAAAAATCTCCGCACCGAATATTCGAATATTCGCTGCTGATTACCACCGAATATCCGGAGCCCGAGAAATGGTATTCGGGACAGCCCTAGTGTGGACCATGCCTTACTGATTTAACGCTTTATATGTGTGTCCTCCCCCCAGCAGAGATTTAATGCCTTTTCCCCCATTCAACATCTTGACTTCAGCTGCTTCCAATTAAGCTGTGGTGAGACTCGGGTCCTTCTCATTAGGCCGACACCACTTGAGACAGGCTCAGAGCTTACGACTTCCCCCCCCTAAATGGCAACCAACTGACGCAGTTACACTACAAACTTTTATATCTTCTTAATTGGACTTTCAATTCTGCCTATTTTGGAACAGCAGTACTTCATGGTTTGTGGTGTGGAGTCTGACTGTGGGCTCCTTAACCTGTGGTGACACTGGGAGCTTAGAGAGAGTCCTGCTGGGATTAAAATGTGTCTACTGAGAGGGCACCACCCACACAAGCAGCAGAGTTTCCCTCTATGACATGATATCTCCATTAGTCACCCGTTTCAGGCCAAACACTTGACCTTTAGTTCATTATGGGACAACAAAAAACGTCTTGTTTTCTGTAAAACTAGCCCAGTGCCTATGCAGAGTTCATGAGGTCTACTGGACACAGAGATTCAGAGAATTTCACTCGAAAGAATCTCTAAATGGTTGTGTATATTCCTACATTCAGTCTCTTTGGGAGACACCAATAGGAAGGCTAAATCTTCATGTTCCTGTAATGTAACACAGAAGTAAAGCAGGTCACAGCACACTCCCTATGTGCTGAACAATGAGTACAACTGAGCTCTTCAGCCTGTTTAAATATACTCCGATAACATCTCTGTGTTCTGTGCCCTGAGCGCAGAGTTCTTACCTGAAAAGGACTAGGGGCAAGAGAATACTACAGTGAAACTCTAGAGCTTGATTCCAGATATAGCTGCCTGATCTCTCCATATTTGATTACATCACTAACTATATCTGAGCTATCAGATGGGCCGCTGCTGCAGTCAAAATGTGACAAGAACTGTGTGCTACGGAGAACAATTGCTTATGTTGGTTGATTCTGCTATGCTAGCTCAAATGATCCTGACTGATACAAATGCTGAATATGCGCACACATTTAATTGAGGTAAAAACAAGATTATATTAAAGGGTTTGACATTGCAAGACTAGGCCATTCTTAGTAGACAACCAATCTTGCCAGAGACAGGACAGAGGTCACTAATGGGGGTCTTAGAGAGGTGACAGGAGAGTGTAGACCTCAGCTGGAGCCTAGCAGTGTCGGCCATTGTGTCACTTTGTGCACTGCAATCCAAATAAATTGTATAGTAGCAGCTGGACCTCTGAAAGCAACAATGAAGAGTGCTACAGTTACAAAAAAATAATAGGATGTAAGGGTTAGCTAACTGAAACCAAACATGATGAACCAGATACTACTGCTGCTGCTGCTTAGAAACGGAATAAACTGGCCTCTTGATACTCACTCTGCTATGTCCAGGTATCCACAGGAGGCTGCAGCGTGGAGGGGGATCCAGCCCTCATTGTCGGGCTGGTTGATGGCAGCTCCGTTCTCCACCAGGAAAGTAACCATGTCAACATTGTCATCTATGCATGCCTGAGAAAGAAAAGAAAAAAAAGAAAAAGGTGAGTAAGGGATTGCCCTTTTTGTGTGTGTGTGCAAATACATGAGCTTATGTCAGTAGGATGGTTACAATCAGCTTGCATTGAAAAAGCACTGAGAACTGTTGGGCTATTTCTGCAGACGGAGCTTGAAATACCACATATCGTAGTACTGCTGATGGGTGGAGGCATTGTGCCTATTTACTGCTGCTTCATGCAAAAAGTAAACTTTTAAAAAATGTTCAAAGACTGCGTTTGCTTATCACTCATTGAACTGCACATTAAAACACATTTCTTTCGTGTGATAATATCTATGTTTAAGCAAAAGTAAAACATTCTTTGCCAGCAAATGTTGCCCCCCAAATGAGCTCCTCTCCATTATTCCTTTATTAGAATATGTGTCTTTTTTTTGTTCTAGGGACAGCCTTCAGAATGTACACCAGTCTTTTGGATAAAGACATGAGGGCATGGAAGAGGACATTTGGAGCACCTCAAGGAAAATCTGAATACAAGTAAAACCGACAGAAATAGCAGCTGTTAAGTGTGGTGGGGGGGGGATCTCATTTTGGATTCGGTGACATATAAAGAGGGAGATGCTGTGATTCTACCTACATAATGAAACAAAACAGCCTAGGTTTGAAAGGCAAACAATGATTTAAAAAGTTCTAATCCGCACCAAGCAAGTTTTGTACAGTCATTGTTTGTATAACACTTCCTGCTGTTAAATACCATCAAACTATGTGCAATACATATATTATTATATACATATATGCAGGGTTTCCCACACAAACTATACTTGGGCGGGCCGCACAGTTATATTTCGCCGGGGGGTTTCCCGATGGCCTGTCCTGTTAAGTGGCCGTCTGGCCTGAGGATTTTTTGATTTCTCTTTAATGTATTGTGAACGCACGTCACAAAAGGCACGTTACCTCAAATCCCCCCCCACCCCAAGTATATTTCAGATCTGTGGGAAACACTGATATGCCATTAATAACTGTGTGATATATACCTGGCTGCTAAATCCTAAGAACTGTAACAGGATTTGTATTTTGAAAAGTTTTGTTTACTTTTTTTTTTTTTATATCATAACTTAGTACTTTTTTTTAACATATGTAACATTAAGCTGTCTGTGGCTCTTTCCTGCTGTAACGATGCAAATGTCCCCTCTGTGGGACTAATAAAGGTATTCTGATTGTTATACCTATAGGTTTCTGCATAATGAATGGAGGGAACCCAGACATGTTCTCGCAATATCTCCACTGTTCAGGTTTCACCATGAATCTTTGTTGCAGGTCATCGCCAGTCCCACATTTCCTGTCCCTTTTCTCTGGTTCCCGTCCGGTATAATGGAGACAATTCCCCTAAAACATATGCTGCCAAGGACTTGCCCTAGTGTCAAATGTCTCCAGTAAAAACCCTTTTTATTGTTGGGAAATACTGCCAACCACTCAACTACTCCTGTTATCCAGAAACACATGATTATATATTTTGAAGAATACATTTATCTTGTTGGATGGACATTTGCATACATATTTTTATGGAAATGAAAAGACAGTGTCTTTCATTGACTGGCAGCTGTTGAAATAAATAAACACTTGAAATCCAAGACCAATTACCACTAAGCAATATCCAAACCAAACTTTGCCAGCCCAATCCCCTCACCCCCCATCACTGAACACTGTGCCTGGACTGTCTCGCTCCTCTCCTGGGGTTACTATGACAACACAAGCGTTGACAAGGGAAACAGATACACATGAACACACAGCGGCCTCACGTTCGGGGCACACGACTATCTGGCTGGAATCCTTGTCCAAATTTGGGCCGTTTACAACGCCGTATATGGCCAGAGCTGAAGAGTGCCTGCTAAAGGCCTCACTGAGCTTATCTGACAGAGTGTGAGTGTGTGTGTGTGTGTGTGAGCTAAGGCACAGAGTTCCTCCAGGTGCAGATTGACTTGTTAACAGATTGGTTTCATCAGACTTTGTTACAGGGCGGACAACAATGCCAGATATTAAAATTTGACAGTACTGCAACTCTCACTACAAGTGAAAGGTCATGTCAAGTGGCGTGCTAGTTGGTCATCACCATCATATGCAAATAATGTGGTTACACTGTGCCAACACATGGCAGCTTGTGGTTCCCATCCAAGAACACATTTTGGTAATGTCAGTAAAGGCAGACCTGTAGGTCAAATTAAGTATCAGGACACCCAAGACTACTAATAAGGATATGTCTTGCCACTCTTAGCACATTTAACTTTTTCATTACGAGGATACATTTAATAAGGTAGTTGTTTTTAAATCTTTGTTCACATTTATGTTTTGTCCTTCAGAAAATTCATTCAAAAAGCCTTTTATTTCCTAGAGGGATTTGAAACAAAAAAATGAAGTGGCACCGTTGGGTGTTGAATTGGCAAAAAAGACAGTATGTGACCAGAAGCTATCCTTCTGGCTGTTTAGCAAGGGGAGTCAGTGACTACCTTTTTAGTATAGACTTTCTTAGAAGTCTTTTGTTTCTCCTCAGACAGGCGAAAGAACACATGATATGCAAATCCTAAATTATTTAAATCGGAAATGTTTTCAATTTGCATCACTTTTAAAAATGGTGTGCTAGTCTGCGCTCTGCTTTTTGTTTCGTTGGGATAATAAATACACAATACTGACTGGTTATTTATTTTTGTGTAAATGCAGGAGGGCCATTCCTTACCGTGTTTTAAAATACATTTTTGTTACGGAAGACATTGGGTGATTCATGCAACACAAAGCATTAAATCACTCCGTCTTGAATTAGTGTAGCAGGTACCGCTCACATGTAAAGCACAGCGGAAATGGGAATGAAACAAAGGATTGTTACGGCTTTCTGCCTCATCTGAGAACTGTCCTCTTTGCCCTTACCTAAATCCTCCCGCTCAGTCATTCCCCACACACTTATTATCTCTTCAAAGTCTTCTCCTTCTCCAAGAATGGAAACAAGCCCCTTAAGGCGAACTCAGTGCTGCCGGTGACCTCCCCCTTCAGTGCGTCACCAGCCTGGCTCCACTGGCCCCTCCCAGCAACTACTACAGCCCAACAAAGGTAATCCCTTAATGGCTGTAATTGTGTGTGGCTAACAGGTGCCAAGAGTATGCACAGTGTAGTAGCCAGAGGGACGAGAAAAAGAAGAAAGTATCATGGCGTTTACAGTGTTTTATTCCTCTAAAATGGTGGTGGCCTCCAAATATTCTGCCGACGGGGGGGGGATAACACACTTGCATTTAAATCCATGTTAATCTACAAAGAAAATGGTATGTATATCTGACAGCACGCAGAGGGAGTGTGTCAGGCGTCTCAGAGGAGGGGATTTGACCCTTAATTTAAGTTATATTAAGAAACATTGGGGCTTAATCCTGTCGCTCACACTCCAATCAGCCCCAGAATGACGTATAGGAGCTGTGTGGTGCTCGTAGTCAAACATTCAGACATGTAATGACTCACTCTCGAGCAGACACGTTGACATTTAAACCTGTTTAGCCTGTGTGTGTGAGAGGGGAGAAGAGAAGATGCCTTGTAAATCATAAATGGAATAAGATGGACGGTACTGCACGGAATAAAAAACAAAGGCAACAAAATAAAACAAACCTACGTTAAATCACACAAGCCCATACAGAATATTCTACATTAGACCTGCGATTAGTCGATGATGCAAAGCATTTTTTATAATTGAAAACCAATTTTCATGCTTAAATGAGACAAAATACCCTTTTCAGCCCCTTGAATAGATACTTCCTGCTTTTTTTCCTGGTTAAAAAAGACATTTAAAAAAAGACATTACCTTGGACTTTTAAAACTTGGATGGCCATATTTAGCTATTTTATACACCTGAAGATGTCCCCTATACTTTTATTCCTTCTTGGAGAAACAATATCACACGTATAGTAGACCTACAAAAAAGCTGAATTTAATTGAGACAGGATACTGCTTTGCTAAACTCCATTTCTCCACTGCATGTTAGACATGTATGCTGTCAGTTTTCCATAGAGGACGAGAGCGTCAGCCTTGACTCTCTGATAAAGATGACCTCTCTAATGGAAACAGAGGCTTCTGGGAAGTTGACATAGCAGCAAGTAGTAACCTAATCAATGGACACAGGACGCTCCACTTAATTGATTGAGTTTAATGTACATTATGTGGACCAGCTTCTGAAAAAAACAACAGTTTATCCATTAGGCTTTGTGGGATTTGGTCTGCAATGAAGCAACAATGCAGTATGAAACGTTGAAAACTCAGTGGTCATAAGAAGTGAAAGGTCAAATTCAATAAAAAAGAAAATCCATAATCCACATAAAGTAGGTATCATTACACCGTTTTCCCTGAGAGAGCGCTGCTGGCAATATCCCACTGGAGACTAAAATTAAGTGAATCACGTCACATTAAACAGTGATGTAAGGCTGAAACATAATGACAGGCTTTCTAGGTTTACAGTAGGAAAGCACCGTGTAGCAGGATCTACTGCAATGCTTCAACGGAACGCATTTGACCCTTGAGGTAGTGACAGACCACTTAGCATCTTATTTCACAACACAGGACTGCTCCTACCATGTTCTTTTCCAACTCTTCAAAACATTGGCTCTGAATTACAAAATGTGTCTTCTTTGTTTATAAGCTTGTATATGCTGACAGGAGCACATACACTTTTTTTTTTTTTAAAAGCTAGACGTTACTGGATGGTCAGCCTATATGTGTCAAGGGAAAACCTGCCTCAATTGAAAAAGCAGGGAAGAAAAAGTAGTCCCTAGCCATCCGGAGTTAATAGACGCTCTCACACCGGAGTACTTTTCCCAGGAAAAGTTCTGATAGTTCCTGGGATTTTGCATTCACACCAAAAAGATCTGGAATTAGAACCTTTTTGCGAACCTTTTCGCCCCTTTTTAGTCCCTGCTAGAGAGCAGGGACTTTCCTGCGGAGAAAAAGGTTCCAATTTCTGAAAGATAAACAAGGAAGAACAATGTACATTATGTCCCATTTCAAACACCCATCAATTAACTGCACCAGCGTGGGGATGATTATAGACACTATCAAGAGATTAACTTAATAAACCTCCCCAAGCCAGCGGGGATAAATATGGAGAAGATTAGGCCAGAAACAATACAGTGTCCATCGTATGCACCAGTCTAATCCTAAAATAATATGGAGGAATTTGAGCCCTACTCCCTACCAGTGCCGCAAAAGAAGATGGGCTAAGCCATTCTCGGAGCGGACCCAAAAATGCACCCATGACGAGCACCCAAGAAAGGAGGCTGGTCTGTTGCCATGACAACAAAGCCAAAAAGGGAACATGGGTTCTGGCCTCGTCAGGCTTTTGTAAGAAATATAAATAAATAGAGAAAGGACTTCATTTTAAAGCACCCAGGGGTTGCTCCGATGGCCCCTAAAGGCGGCACGAAAATCAAACCGCTGTGAGAAAACATACAAAAAAACTAAAGTTGAAATGAGTATCTTTTTTCTTGTTAATCTCTTGCAGGCATGACTTTTAAACGTTATTGGAGAGATTCTCATGACCTTTTCTGGCAAAAGAAGAGGTGTCTTGTTATGTGATTATGTGGGTGCCACTGTCATCGATTTGAATCATTCAAAACAAACTGCACTTAAAGAAATACAGGAGCCAGCGGGTGATAGTAAGCCACCCAAAACTGTAACTAATGTGTTCTAAATTCACAGTAAAGTAACTTCCACTTATTGCAGTAAAAAAGGTTGCCGTCTTTTTTACATAGCCTCATTTACATCTTTCATTGGAGAACATCTAAAGCTGCATTGATTAGTAGAAGTGGCTGAACCAATACGCAAACACAACCAACATGCATTAGTTCTGCACCTCATGCTTGACTTCAGAAGTCAGACAGCCCAGACACAACACTTTAAAAAAGGCAGTCTATTCATGCTCTAGCAAAGGCCTATAGCTACTGTGTGTATAAAAGGGTAGGTTTATTATCTTCGGGGCCATCAGGCAGAGAGCACCGGGCTTCATTTAGCAGCACTCCACATCAAGGAGACACTTGAAGACCCCTCCCCTCCTTGACTTCCTTTAGTAGCACACTGAGACAGCCAACTCGAGCACCCTGCAGAAAGCTGCTGTCAGGCTCCTGCACATTTACTGCTGAGTGGCATGGAACCCAGTGGCACAGGCAGTTAGCTTATCCCATAGTGTTGTTAGCATTTATTCTACAATAAATGACAGTGTTAACGGTGCATGGCCATCATTAACACCCAACAGTGTGTTCATGTGGCAAGGAATCAAACAATCAAAAAGTTTATTTCAGACAGTAGGTCTGTGAAGAAGGGGCCATCATAGCCATTACATAGAAAAACATGCAGACAAACACAATTAAAGCAGCACAAAAAAACAAGTCATTGTCACCTATTCTCAAAAAGCCCAAATAGACTATTGTCTAATGGACGCATTTCCAAAATAGTTCATATGAAGCTTTTGGAAGGTTTCACCGGTGAATCAGTTGCTTCTATTTTTATTCAGTCAAACATTTATACATGGCATCTAGGCCACTATGATGTAGTCTTTGATGTACGTAGCATTATACAGTTTTGGGAAACACAATAATATACCCATGTGTTAAACAAATGCACGTTACTGCTTTGTGCTGTACTGCAGGATAAATCAGTGTACATAGACATAAGGCATCAAGAAACCTTAGCACATTATAGTATAGGTTCGGGCTTTATTTGCCAATGGAATTTCTTTTGTAGTGCTAAATCATTGAATACTGTCATACTCAACTCTTCAGTGACATGTCTTTCCAGAAACAATGTCCAGATTCCTCAGGATAATCCATAGACATCGACCTGTCAGCCCTATTTAGAAGGAAAAATGTATTTTCTTTTGAATAAATAGCTCCAACCAAGACTCCCCAAAGAGATGTCTGTGGATTAAGCTACTTTCGCTAAATGTAAAAGTACAACAGCAACAAACAAGAGATTATCAAAGAGAAGGGGAACAGCTGCTTAAAGCCCCAAACCGCAAAAGGCTCGAATAACTCTCCCTTCAAATGTAATCAGGACTTGACTGGGATCAAAGCAACTAAACAACCACAGCAAACTCAGTGCCTTTTTAAAAACACAGGCACATGGAGAAGGGTGATATCACCAGCACTCTCTCTAGGAAAACATGACAAACTCATACAAAGCAGAACTTTACTAATGTGTGCCATCCCCTTGCTATCACCTGGTGCTTTCAATAAGCCCTCTCCAGTTGTATTCTCTGGGGATGTGGGGGGAGTGAAACTGCTGTGTTGAGATGGATGAGGGCTGAAATCCTCTAGTATCCGTCAGGAAAGCCAAAACATTATCTAGGCATTGTGGTGTAATGTTTCTCAAACATTGCATGTACAAAATGGAGGGGGAAAAAAGAAGCTGTGGGCTTTCAGAATGTGCGCTTACAACAAAGCTAATTTTGTCTTTCCTCTAAATGGAAAGAGCCGTTTTCTCCCATTGAAAGCACCCATGTTTACAAAACAATAGCGTCTTCTAGAGCTCAAAACTGGCATCTCTCTCTTCACTTGTACTTTACTCGTTTCCCCCTTCTTGTACAACTCTATCTGCAACCACCTGAACCAGTAAGCAGTGAGGCCCTGGACTAGCATACCAGTGGAGAAATTCCCAGATAAGTAATACTACCAGCCTTGGGGCTTCAGGCATCAGCGCTTTGGCCCCTCCTATGGGCTACGTCATCAGCTCAGAGGCGCGCAGCCACTTCCACAAAAGGAATTCCTTCTTACCGCCTGCATGTAAGTATGAGTACGTTATTTGTCTGCGTTTGCATGTGTGTGTGCGCGATAGACTGATCAGCCCAGACAATGAGAGATGTGGTAAAAAAGAGAATAATCATAGTGGAAATACATTCATTAATAAAAAAGCAATTCAATAAGGAATAGTCCATGTATAATTGTGTGAGATTTTAGTGTGCATTTTCATTCTATAAAACAAAAAAAAGGTGTACCTCCGTGTGTGTTTACGCCTGAGACAAAGAGCTCGCAGCTCCTGTGCTATTGGCAGGGTTCATGAGGCCAGAGGGTAAGAGGGGGAGGGTTAGAGCGCTGCGGGGAGACCAGCTGGGTCCCTCCACTAGATGAGGCCTGTTGGGAGCTGTAACCAGACTACACACATGCACACAGCCTTCACTGCCCTAACTGCTGCCGCTGCTACTGAGGACGACCATATATGGCCCTGGGATTCCCATGGAAAAAACAGACTAGGATTGAGGAAGGGGGGGGGGGGGGATGCCGGCAAGATCGTAACTGTATGTTTCACTTGGGCCTTTGCTCGATGCCAAAACAATAGCCCCACTTGAGAGCCAAATGAGTTTCCATGTGAGGGGTCCAAAGGCGAGAAGGGGCACCGGGGAGGGAAGAGAGGTCAGATAGCCACGGAGAGATGGGAGAATACAACCTCCGTTGATATTTCCATATAATAGAACCCTTATGTGGAAGCTACTATACTGAGGACAGTAGAAAGCTCAGTCAGCACTCACTGACAGTCGATCTACCAAAGAGGCATGGAGTTTGGTCCACAGTGCACCCCCCTCCTCTTACCCCAGTGTACTGGCACCCATCACTCATGCCAACAAGCTCTGAGCCAAAGAGGTTAAATGGATAGTATTGTGGGTGCAAGGGTCTGCCCTGCAGGCATTCGATTCATTTACAGCCATTACCATCACAAATATGGATCACAAAAGTTCAATGCATCACAACAAATGCTGAACCGCTAGTATGCAGTCACAAAGGAGAGACTATTCAGTTTTGATTGGACTAAAATAGAATGATTATAATGTAATGTCTACTTTAACATCTGCCTCATGTAATAGGGCTGCCACTTCTTAGTTGACAAATTGGTTGTTTTGTTCTTAGCCAACTAAGATTTCTATGCCTTTTTTCATTTCCAAGAAGTGTATTGACACATCTTCAATAAACTGATATAAAAGTGGTGTTTTTTCCCTGACCTTTCCTGCAGAAACTCAGTTATACAGATCTGTCAATTATATGATCTCATCTATACAAATGATATGAACGTTAGCCACAGTGCTAATATGTAAGAAACAGAACAAACCTGTACATATTTGGAAATGTATCTTGTCAATAAGGTTATTTGTCTTGCTTTCATCTGTTGTGCAGCTATATAACACACTTCAGTCCAGAGGAAGACTCAACTAGGAGGGAAATTGTATTCATAAATTATATTCAAATAAAAGACGCTAATATACTGTTACAAACAGACATTAGGCTGCTCCATAAGTAACTGGCCGACACTTCATCAAAAACAAAACATTAGGATGCATATTTGTTTGCCTGTTTTCATGTCAAGCATCAGGCAAGACCGTGCAGATAGCTTCATCTTACATGTGTGTTCATGTGTCTATGTTAGGGTAATGTCAGATATGAAGGCAGAGGGAGTGGAAGAAGCATGCTCACTAGTGGAGCCTCAAAGAGGAAATGAGAAAAATAAACAGCCACTTCCTGTTCCTCTCTGGCTGAAATCTCCAACACCCTGACCACTCCTACTATCACTACCTCAGTAAGGAGAGACGAGCTTCCCGAGCTCTGGGCCTGAAAACGCACAGCACAAGAGCAACAACCTGAACAACACACAATGGATGGATATATATTAGGCAAGTATACTTTTGTGACGGTTAAACACATAATTGATTAAAGGTGGGGTATGTCATTTATTTCAGAAACATGTTGTTATATTCCATGGAATGCTCTTAACATCCCGATAGCAATGAATAAATTAAATGCTTTGACAATAAATACATAAAAAAAAGTAATCTGTGGAAGCCGTACTGTACAAAGCACGACCAATCATTTTAGCCGGCCCCGGCTAAAGTAACTGGATGGCCTACCTGCCTGTCAGCCTTTCATCTGTGCACAAACTTATCTCGTGCCCTCATTGGTCATGTGCGCGTTGTGTGTGTTGGAGGAGGGCTCTGTAAGGAAGTGGCAGATTTCTTCCGGCTGTGTATTTTCAAATTCTAGCGCACTCGAGCTGGTTTCTCCAAAATTACCTACCCCACCTTTAATGATCAATGTCAGCGTTTTTAAATCTAACAGAGTGGCCGAGAGATGACAAATGATGTTGCACAAACGTTGTCAGTTAGTAAACACTGATAGGAGACAGTATGTATGATGTATCACTAAATAAGAGTCCTGCACAGTGGAGCAAAATTCAAGCATGTACATTTAACATGTTCATTCATTGTTATTCATCTGAAATGGTGGTGATTGTTTTTGTATAAATGTTTTATGTTGAATGCCAAGTATTTTCCTTTGTCTTACTACATCTGTGACCCATGCTGGAAACAAAGGTTTTCCAACAGGTTTTCCTTTTTCCCTGTATCAGATAATCCAAGTATAAATTCAATCAATTATGAAACAACCAGGGGCCTAGACCTTGAGGATTGTACATGGACCGTGTTTTAGCACAAATGGTTGTGGTTCATTAATTATTCATTTGCATATTAACATCTCAGCTTGATTGGAATCAGTGACCTGACATATATGCTCTATAAAACATGGTGATAAAATATTGTTTGAGGGCACTGTAAATACATTAATTTCACTGCATCTTATTTTCCAATTGGTTTTGTAACATTTGTATAGCCTCTTAGGTTCATATATCTTGTATCAGAGTATATTGTTAAGAGTTCTCATTGAATATTATATTCTGTCAACAAAATCTAGTATGGCACCAACAAGAAACGTGAGTTTAGTAAAAGACACATTTTTAGCTAGCCAGTAAAATCTTAATTTTTTCGAGGGACATTTGGCAGCAAGGTTTAAAACAATGGGATTATTCAAACATAAAAACAGACATACTAATAGAAAAAAGCACACGCTAAACAAAGAGGCTATACTTATGTAAGGCTGTTTCAACATGGAGCCAATGTACTCAGACTGTCATGGTCCAGGCCCTTTTACTGACACTGCTATTTATCTGCAGGAAGAGTATCACTCGCATGCGCTTATTCACAAGAACACTAATGGGTAGCATCATGGAAAGCAGCAGGTGCATCAATCTTATGTCCACTCCTGGCTCAGCGCTAACAAAATCAATGCCAATCAGGTATAAAGAGAGAGCCTTACACTTGGAGATGCAGCATGTAAAAGCTTGTCAGCTGAATTCGCTTCTGAAAGCCAATGTTGCATCAGTGGAAATATTAGGTTTACTGGTGAATATACATGCCAGGTGGAGAAGCAACAATGAGCTAATGCCATCCCTACTAAAAACATTGTGTATTAACAATAACAACAACATGTAGACGGTGTATAATGGGCAAATCTCCATGTTCACCTCTATACCCTTATTTCGTCAGCTGAATATGCAGCCATTTGAGAATAATGCAAAGAATGTAACCTCACCCTTCCACAGACACACATGGATGCGCTCTGTGACTTAATTGACTTGCTGCTCTGTAAGACAATGAGGAATTCTGTGACCAGGTGTGTTCAGTTCAAAAACACAGCTCATAAAAAACACTCAGCGTGAGACATGTGACTGCCGCCAAGCAAACAACAGCAGTACGGTTTCAAGAAGACCTGGCGGAAGTAGAAGACAGACACTATGTGCCACGGGGTGGGAGGGAAAACAAGCTGAAGTCATCCACAAACAATTATCACGGCAGCTCAATACTATGCACGGCCTGAAAAAGGGGGGTAGACAGCAAAGCAAGGTTGGGCATTTATCTGTTAAGCCACATAGCAGGTTCATTTTACCCGTTCAAAAACAAAAGTCTCACAGGCAATTATGCTTGCATTTTAATTCTCAACAACATGACCTTGCCACGATAAAATCTAAAATATTATGTTTGGGTATAAATAGTGGCCATTAACAAAACACATTCAACAGAAAGGGAAACAAGAAAATATTTGTGAATGAATGAGTCAATTCCATCTGGCTAAAAAGGTAAGTGGGAATTGGATAATAAAAAAAATAAAAACTACCCAACAATGTGCTTTTGGGCAAGGTCAAGTTTAAATCCAGTAGATTTGCCATCAAGTCAGAACAGATCATATACGTGGCAGCAGGTTTCTCTTCAGAGATTCTCCATACGACCCCAGGTGAACCAGTTCCAACCTGCAGCAACGCTCGTCGGACATACTTCAGAGAACCCTTACCGCTCCAGATCCTCTGGTGGGGATG
Organism: Harpagifer antarcticus; assembly: GCA_902827135.1. Lineage (NCBI taxonomy): Eukaryota > Metazoa > Chordata > Actinopteri > Perciformes > Harpagiferidae > Harpagifer > Harpagifer antarcticus. Next base: position 5,822,581 of record CADEHL010000525.1, read on the forward strand.
CCTTTGGCATTTTATCCCTGCTATGCGTGATCACAGCAGTGTCATATAGAGTTGACTAGAAGACGTATGCAGACCAGAATCAACTGAGAGATGCATTCATTTTAGAGGTAATCTACAGTAGCGTCCTTCCTGTGAACGGCAGCTTCAGGTTTAGTTTCTGAGCAAACATCACCTCCTCGAGACACAATACTCATGTATCCATGCAACATGTCACAAGTCAGTGGCTGTATATGGTTGCTTACATCTTTGTGTTCGTTTTGGGGTTACGAGTCCTAATACATTGGACCCAAATATGAACATTAGATTTATATTATAAAATACTACAAATCAACTACACTGCAAGACATTAGATATCCTTTCAACCTTTTGTCTACACTGTGGCATACTATTTTCAAAGTCACATGTTCTCATTGTAGATTGTAAAAGAAAACACCAAGGTGTCACACTCAGCAGAGAGCACAGGCATGTTGCAAAGCATTGGCACACACCCAAGAACTTCCTGCTGCTGATTATGGCTTGGTGAAGCTGAATGAAACTGGTGCGGGCCAGGCTCAACTGCATATTATACCAGGTAATATATACATGTTCTCGGGCTCCAATTCTAAAATGTAACATCTGTCATGCAGCTACCGAGATACAATAGTGCTACAGTGAATTCACTGCAGACCGAATTCATTTGTACTTATGTCAGATTAACTGTTATGTAAGAGGACATCAGGCTCATGGTCCTATTCGTGAATCTACAGACAAATGCCTCCAAACACCCAAAGCAGCTCACAGGACACGACACCCACGGGTGCTTGCTGCGTTAAGTTCAACACACATTTAGCACTTCAGTACTGGTCACAAAACACTGATTGTTGTTCAAATGTAAATGGCTGATACTGGCAGAAAATCGAATATAACATTCCTTAATCAAACTTCCCTCTCCATCTACGGTTTCTTACACTGCCTTAATCCAGACATGTTTTCATAATGTTGCTCCTACCATCCGTCTGATCTCAGTTTGATAGGTTACAACTTACTTCTGCAGACCTGTTTTGGTTCATGTGTTCACAAATGCTTGATGAAATAATGTTTCCACTACTGAACCTAGAAAGCTGTGACGCTGTTTTTGGGAGTGGACTATTCATTAAAATATGTAAGTGCACCAAGTATCTGAATACAAATTCTTCGATGTCAGTTTGCCTTGAAAACAACCAAATGACATGAGTCAGTGTAGAATTTAAATATGAAACAAATGTCATTAATGATGCACAATCATAACTCCTGTCTAAACAATAATTACAGCATGACGTGACAATTACTAATAATTTGCATGGAGGACTGGCAGTTAACTAAACAAAGAACGATCAAATCTAGACGGTCTAGATTCCTCAGCATGAATTATTAAGTTGCATTTTAATGTATTCTGCAATAGGTTAGAAATGCATGAGTGACTAGCTGCTACTGTAAGATGGCCTTAAACCATAACAAAGAACCCCAGAAACCTTGTGCAGCCTTTTGCAAGAAAGAGATGTGAAAGCAGACGTCTTCTAAAGCAGACTGATATCTATGCTCGTACTGTCTTCAGGAATTTGGGCAGCGAGATCTTGTTAAGCCTAGAGTAATTTACATTTTATTAAGCCATTATTTTAAATGCAGTTTACCTTTTCAAGTTGACTTTAAAAAGGTAATCTACCTGCAATTACTCTTCAGCTAGTTAGAGCATAGAAGCAGCAGCTGAGGTACTGGTTTTCTTTGCATAAATCCAACAAAGAAACAGGCATGCTGGATCCACAGTCTTCTCTGAATCTTGAAAGCATCCTGGTTGCAAGACACAACAACGTCATGACACTTGAACAACATATCGACTGAAAGACTGCAATTCAGTATATTAATACTTTATGTAAATGTCCAAATATCAGCAGGATTCCCATTCAAATCTTCATGCAAAAGAGCATTTCTTCATCATCTGGGTTCATGTTGGGCCACATGCTATACACCCTTATAAACCCCACAAGATGATAAGGCCTTGTGTGTATTACATCTCACCCTCAACAAATGTAATCTTAGATAATCTTTAAAGTCATCGAATCTGGGAGTTATTCAGCAGGCAGCTAAGATTTGTTTTGTGGATTAAGCCTTTTTTGATAAATCACTAACCTGTTGTATGGGCTAGCAAAACAGGTGAGAGAAACAGGTAAGATAGTGTGTGCAACGTGATGCTTTGGTCTCAGCTAAGGGGCCTCAACACATGAGATAGAGGGATTTTCTCCCTCAGGCAGAAAGACAGGAGGTTTGGGGACTGTAAGAGGGTGCCATTATGCCCTCAACAGGTAAAAGGTCAACGCACTTGCTTTTGCTCCTCTCACTGGCCAACTGCGATCCTCAGGCACAGCTGAGAATCTCAGGGTTGGGGCTGTAACACAGCAATTATGTAATGTGCTAACATGACTGATGCTGGTCTGTAAAAAAAAAAAGAAACACAGCCACCTCACCATCTTCCACCACATGCTCTAGAATTATTCCATTGCTAAATTCATGAAACTGATTCTCATTTCAAACTGCTGAGCGCTGCCAAAGACTCTTTCGCTGCTCAGTGTTATGCAACTCCCACTCTGTACATGCAAATCCACCAACACAAGTGACTAGCAACCTTCGCAGAGTCGTCGTTATGGAGACAGTGCGAGATAATGTTCATAGACTTCAGGGCCTTAATGAGGGTGTGTAATGTCAACAGAGCAAAGGCATTGTATACCCTACTCTGACTTGTTAAGCGGGTGAGTCTTGTCACCTTGGTCGTGGGGGATCAGCAAGGCCATGCATGCAAAGACAAAAAGTTCAGGTGAGGGTCATTGTAGAGATGTTCTTGTGTGAAGCGACAAGCCCTGGTTACTCCGGACTAATTGCCTTGATGGAGTTCAGTGGGCAACAGTCAGCTGGGCCTTGGCATTGTATGGGGAGGGCAAGCCAGAGAGAGAAGGACTCGAGGGAGGGGTTGAGGTGACAGCTGAGGAATGTCTGCTCTGCTCTCTCTTTGCCTGGTTTCCAGCGACTGTCATGTGAGGAATGCATTGGCTAGCACGACAGGACTAGGAATGCTACTCTCTGAGACGAGTTTAGCCTACGAGATCTGGAATCCCTTGTCTACTGAACCCGTTATTCACTTGTATACTCTTTACCATCCAGTGCATGCAGTCTGTATTTGGGAGAACCAATCTGTCTCAGTCAATCACAACAAAAGGGACATTTGATTTGGAAATGACCAAAGCTATATAGGCGCACTCTTAACTCGATCAAAGAGTGGTGAAGTCACAGATTATTATTGGTGAATTCTCCAAACGTCATCCCTACTAACAGCGTCCATATGTGCAAGGGGGCATGTAATGACAATCATGAATCACATCGTAGAGACAACAACAGACGGGAAAATGTTTACGGGTCTTCTGAAACAAGTCATTTTTCCAGTGACAGAAGGACATGACTCGCATAAAGGAACAACCTCTGGCCTTATTGTGAGCTTATGCCAGGCAGGACTACAAAGCAGAGCTACAGACTCTGAGTCATACCCAAACTTAGTATCATCTCTTGAAACCCAGTTAGGAGAATTGGTGGCGCTGGTTATTTATAACCTGCACCGGTCACTAGCACTGGGAGTGATATCGCTGCACCCAGAGTGGGGTGAGTCCTCATGCAACAACATGACACACTTCACAACAAAGCAGGAGTCAGTCGTACAACCAAATCAGGCAGTTCACTTTAAATGATCCAATTAAAAACGTGTATGAATGTTATGATCTGTATTTTAAAAACAAAAGCACAACAAAGTTATCATAAAAGACATCCCATGCATGCCTCTGACTGTCCATCTCCTCTGACTGTCCTTCTTCTCTTACCTTGAATTTTTGGAAACTATCACTACCTTGACCTTGCTGACATTGGGATGGACTTTAACAGATACCCCTCATCTTCTACAATTGTTTTATTAGATCCCAAATCCCAGGTTTACAAGCTGGCCTACAACAAAAACACACAAGGCAGCTACTTGTCTCCAGAGATGGTTAGGTCTGGAGGGCGGCACTGCAAATTATTTCCTCACTCTAGCTCATCCCTGGACATCAGCCCAAAAAAGGTAGCGTTTCCACCCAATGAGTTTGCATGGGGGGGGCCATGCTTATTCAAAGTGTCATTATAGCTGACTGAGCACAAATGATGGTTGATTTAACAACAACATTAAAAGCAAATGAGAAAATAAGATAAACTCACTAACTAAAGATAAGCTTATGTAACCATCTCAGAGATCTGGCTTTTAAACTTTTATTAGGTGTAACAAAGTCTAGCAAGTGGCGCTTAGCATTACACTGGACATTTAGAAATGAGTCATAAGGTGACATCACTAGAATCTATAAAAAAGCATTTAACATGAATTGTAAATAATAACCTTTAATTAATTAAGATCATTCAAGCACTTGCTATGCAAATAAATAGGGGGGAGGAACTTTCTTACTGTGGAATGTGTAGTACATGTGGAATACATGTAAACTTGCAATAACTAGAACTTAGATTTGTTCATATAAAAGCAGATGTAGCCTGTGCCCCCAGATACAAGTTAAAAGATCCCTTTCAAATGTTTATGTATATAAATGCTGAGTGTTGATATACTATACTTATATATTTAATGTATAACAACTGTCACTAAATGTAATAACAGTACAGTATAGTTTCCTGGATATACCAATTATTTAACAGTAAATGGTAGAGAGAATAGCTCACATCTAGAGAAAAGCATATAAAGAATCAAGTAGTAGACATACAGGATTCCTAACTAAACTGACTTGCCTAATGACTTCAAATACAATATGTCAAGCTACTCTGTGTATGTACAGTAGTACACATCACTGAATGCAACTTGGCCACAGGACTCTTCTTTATGAAACGTTTACTGCACCTTCTATAAACCATAATATCCTATCCATGGACAGGCATTTTAAAACTAGGTGTATCTGACTCACACACGGTGTAACTGACTTACGAAAGCCCAGACAGGCTGCCATTTTCATTAGTCGGCTTTGAAAGTAGAGTCTAGTAAACGCAGCTACCGTAGGCAGCAGGGCAAATAGTAGCTTAGCTGCTGACATTCCAGCCAAATAGCAACGTATTTGGCACTCATATGTCTCGTAACACCAAAAACTATAATGTCACAGAATGTTAAACTTGGAGACAAAACGATAATCGCTGACGTCGCTTCTCAAACCACTAACGAATGAATTAACCTGGCTAAATCTCCAAAACAGCTATCGACAGCTAGCTTGCCCTGCTAATGAAGCGTTAGCATACATTCCGCTTGGCTCATACTCTTCAAAATAATGAACAACTTAATGACATTTGAAGTCATATACCATACCAGGTGTCCACAGTGTTTATATAACGTAAAGTCGCATACAATAAAGGCTGTGAAGGATAAAATAAGACTGTAATCGAATGACGTTGTAAGATCCAACGCTAGTTAGCTTATGCTTCCTCCAGAGATTAGCCGCAGTGGTGGAGGGTTTATCAACAAAACCACTTTTACTGCGAGCCAGGTAATAGCCATCGTTTGGAATTCATTCTTGTTTGGACCAGTGTCTCAATCAATGACAACATTTGCGTTGAACTCATAGCATGACAGGATCGTAGCACCAGAAATTAGTTTAGCCAACAATATAAATGAACCATACAATTTACAACATAAATAACACAACGTTGCAATCTGAAGTGCAGCAGTACAGCAATTAGACTGCCCCCACCGACTGGGGATATAATAGCTCCGGCAAGTTTACTGGGGCAAAAGTAGTTCTAAAAGCGAAGAGGTTTAACTTTGTTGCTTACTGTCGATTGCACTCTGAAAACTGCATACACAGTTAGTACTGTTATGACTTTAGAAATCCCACAACCAAAACTCACAGAGTAGCCCTGTGTCATCTATAACGTTGCTCTGCGTCGAAAAGGACGGCTGTGCTAGGTAGGTAAACAACGGGATGAGAATGGCTTCCATTTGACAGGTGTTCCAGAGCAAGCAGTTGCTAGCAGCAAAACGATATGTATGTCTTTATAGTATCGGCAGGGCCAGTGAATGACGTTGACACATACAGCAGGCTACCACTAACCTGGTGGAGGGCGGTGAGACGTCTACATTGGCGTAGTTGATGTCAGCGCCCCGGTCAAGCATTCGGAGCACCTCCTCGGTATCGCCGCTTGAGCAGGCAGCCAGAAAACACGGCGCCATCATCGAACTTCACCTTCGTCTTCTTCTTTTTCAGAACAGGAGGCTCCTGGTCCGTTTCCGAGCCCAGCCAGCGCTTTAACTGCTCATTCCTCTCTGCTTGGCGTCCGCCATCTTCATCCCCTCCTGTCTCGGGCTTCTTATCTTTCTCCGAGAGAGGATATACTTTATTAGTGCCACTATCCCACAGCGCACTGGGCGTGGGAAGGGAGGGCTGGGGAGGAGGGGAAACCGAGAGAGAGAGAGGAGGGCGTCTGGATTGTTTCCCTAATCTCGCGAGATCTGGAGCTCGGAGCTGCAGTATAACGTCATCATCAACAGATTATGAAGGAGAGGAGCAGCAGGGTAATCCTTAGGACCGTACGGTGTACACCAAGAAGACAAGGGACTTGAAATATATTACATAATATTCAGCTAGCTTGCTGTGAGAGGAGGCACTTACATACAGTTGCAAATATTTGTACCATCTCCTATCTGGTCCTTTGTATAGGCTATTGTTGATATTACTGGGGGTACATAATAAAAGTTCACCCTCAATTCAACCATAACATGTTTACTACACCTGTGATGTAACTAAAGCAACGCATATCAGCAGGCTTCTCCTAATAATAACATCTGCTATCATATACAATATATCAATAGCTGCCCACAAGGTCCAATTTCATTTTCTACTTTCCGAGTTGCTCAGTTGTCATGGAGATGGTTCACTTTTATCAGGAGATGTTTGACTGTGTGGAGATTATCTTTCTGAAACTCAATATATGAAGGCCTTCTTAATTCTTCCATCAAGCCTGTCAAATGTATTATATACCCGCTCTTATACAGTATTTAATGCAAACAATGTTATAAAGAAAGCTCTAATTTTCATAGTAAAAACCAAACATTATAATACAACTGTTGAGAAACTAAAGACTGTATCTCCACATCACAAATTGTGATATTGCTTTTGTGTCACATTTTTTCTATTGTTTCTGTCACAATCCTTTAGATCACATTATCATTTCTAGTGATTCAAAGGAATGTGCATCCCTTCTGCCTATAATATGCTTTTTAATTAGTTATGTCGGGGTTTTTTCAAATAGACATGCCTTGCTGTATCTTCTTTCTTTCCATTTCAGAGATCTACTTTTGCATGTAGAAAAAGTATTTATTTTCATGTGCAAAATCTGATATCAAAAAGGGTACATTAACACATATCACACCCAGACAGGACACATAAAAACACATTTACGTAAAGAAACAATAATAGCAACAATAAAACAGATATAGGAAATTAAATTGCTATATTGCAACTTTGTCATATTATGTTTAATATACGCCTAATAAAAACACATTACTCTCTGTGGGAGAGCCTTCTTACCACAAAGTACCTGTAATGATTTGATGGGTAACATTTGAATTGCGGGGAATTTCTAGTGGACTTGAGCACCGGGGTGGTCCAACTCAACCTGGAGTAAAAACAAGGTGGCCAGGCATAAAGTGTTTTTTATTTTGGCCACGCCACGTGTTATTGTTGGCAGACACCCATATGTACTCAGCAGGGGGTGTGGTATTGCCTCCTCTTACGCAAGTGGTTTGAGCCATGCAGCCCCCTTTCTTTCTTCAAAGTGTCATTACAGATGATAATAATGTTATTTCCGTGTTTAAAGACATCTCAAAGAGTGTAAATGATGCAGCTTGATTACCACCCACCTACTGAACGTGAAGTTATCATTCTTTAACAAGCTGTTTAAGCCAAATCGTCATCAAAAATATTTATAGCTGTGATGAACCGATGACTGAAGTCACTCAATCCCCATTTTCTTATTTCAGAACCATTCCACATGTTGCTGACCCTGAATGAGGATATATTTGAATAATTTATAGCCAGTAACTGGGACTCTGAGCCAGCACACAGAGAGAGGACGACCAGCTCCACTGATACTGACTCTAATGTAACAGAAATGGGAAATGACTGTTGTTCTCTGAGTCAGGGGGATGGTGGAACACCAACAGCATCAGTGTCAGGAAGAAGTTGGCCAGAGGCTTGAGCGAGCTGATAACTAGAGGGTTTGATGGAAATTGATGTGTAAACTGCTGTTTGCCCAGGAGGGCCGACCTTAAAGTGACTGACAGCACAAGGAGAGCCATGTGGGCCCCATCCAGCTCTGAACGCCTGTGTACTTTGTGTAGGAATTTGTGTGTCTGTGATACTTTAGAGCTGCAGACTTTATTATTACTTGCAGAACAAACAGCAGTGCTTATCTTTTTGCCTGAGTGGTTGCAAAAGGTTGTTTCGATATATTATTTAATTCAAATGTTTAAATATCAACACATCATTTCAATTATTAATGTCATACACCCGTGGAAAAATAAATATTGCAACAGTTATCTTATCATTATTTTGGCCTCTGAATATGTGTGCCCTATTCATATGTTGGCACATCCTGCATTAACCTGTTATTGTACATAAGTAGCTTTTAAATAGCAGGTTTCAAGAATGGAGGCTACAAACATCAGATTAAATATCCATCTAAATAAATAAGATTCAGAGCACATTTTAAATAAACTCTCCAAAGCGTTGTACCTAAAATAATCTCATCCATAATGTTTTGTCAGAAATATACACAAATTAATTATTACGATTAAAATGAAACAATGATAGGTCCTACCAAAAATGCTTGTAAATATAAGGTATTGTGTGCAGCTCAGGGCCTAAAAAAACAGTTTGAATCAATTTAGAAATCAAACTATAAGAGTTTAAAATGGATTTGAATATTTCCTACAGGTGTTTTCAACAAATCAAATCTACAGTGTGTTTAACATAGTTATGTAAGAGAGGCATGAAAACTCTTCAATGTATATCCGCATACTCCACTTAACGCTGTAACGCATATCTTGGATTTACAGTCATGCATCCTGTTTATGCATCCTGGGGCCACCCCTCAGCGGCTGTGTTTACCTCCTACAGAGATATACAGAACATTATGGCTTGTTTGAGTGGAGATTGGATTAGAGAGTGAATTAACTAACCTTACATTGAATTATCAGGACACTGTCAGTAAAATTACTCTGCCACATTTCCTGCAGATTAAATCAATCAGTGCAAATAAATGTGGTTATGCCAGAGAATGCATGAGTTTTTTTAATGTTTGTTGTAGCTGATTGGATGTAGGAAATACATTAAACAACACAGGAAAATCACAATTTATCAGCCTCACCTCTGAAAGTACATGTGTCATGAGACTACTTCACAAACTCCTGTTTTTCATTCCCCTTCACTATGATCTGCGATGACTCTTTGCTGTTGTTTCTGATCCTTGAGAGGATAAACGAGTGACTCAAGTGTATCAGTGAAACAGATACACTTCGGCACACTCTCTGTGTTTGTCTTCAGCCACTGAGACATACATGAGCGAGCTGATTAAAACCCACAGACAGATATAAAAGTAATGTCATTGTAGTCAGTTCTCAGTGGCTCACCATCAGATCCCTGGGCACCTATGACCGATCCCTCTTAGAGGAAGCTTGTGTTTACAGCTTTAATTGAGTGTTTCCGAAGGGACTGTTCTGTGGTGCGCTTTGGGAAACCAGATGAGGTGTCCAAGTCAAGTGTTCTGGAAAGACAGCTGGAAAGAGGTGATGTGATATTTTGGAAGTGCCTATATCTGACCTACAGTAGAAGTCTGTTTAGTCTTATAAAATGTTGATTGAGTCAAATAATTATTGACATAATTAAAGCAGTCATTTGACATTTTGGGAAATATGCATACTTGCTTTCTTACCAAGAGTTAGATAAGAAAATAGTTACAATTTACATAGATGTCTGTTAAAATACAGGCTTGGGGAGTAACGGATTACATGTAACAGGATTACGTAATCAGGATACAAAAAAGGGTCACTGTATTCCCTTACAGTTACAATTTAAAAAAAAGATTTAATCAGATTACATTTTTAAATAAAATGGGGATTACAAGCAGGATTACAATGGTCCAATACATTAAAATAAAATAAAATGTATATAGGAGATTATTTTTTTGATTTAGGCTACTTTTAAATGTATTTATTTTTTCTTAATTTTAATGTTTTTTCAATTGCAGTTGGTGAACACCTGATTTATTAAACAAAAACACTGTGTTTAATTACGGTATTAAACTAATTCAGCATTTGTTAACTACACTATTTGTCAGATTAGTACATTTTCTTTAATCCTGATGACAAACCAACTGCACCAAACTTGGCCGAGGAAATTAAGTTTACCGAATGTATACCATAAATAACAATATATTGAATATCAAAACAATTGGTGTCTGTTTAGGTTTTGTTGTTAAAAGCCCTTTCAGAAGCCATTATACAAAACTATATTCATTGTCATATAGCTGCTGTATCTAGTCATATCCAGCAGCAAGTCAATGCAGGTGACTCAGACAAGCAGCACTCACAGAGGGGACTGTTGAAGTGTGGACAAGTCAGTCCCATCTGAGAGAAAACAGAAGCTCTGCTCCCATGCTCCCATGTCGCCCAATGCCTGTTGTTGGCGCCTGCGACACCGACACACTCATCTCTTTCCCCAATTTACGGGTCCAGACAACAGCGCTATCGAACAGATAGAAATAGTCATGCTTTGATGTTATCTGAGGATGTCTAAAAAGTGATGCTGAGAATTGCCCTGAGAGTGCTGGCTTAGCCCTTCAGACACTTTCAATTAGTCACTGGTGGACTCAAAAGCTTGTCCTGGCCTGCAGTATCAGGTGAGAGTTAGCAAGTCTACAGACAGTGCAAAGCCAGATGGAATATAAAAATATTCTTCTAAGAACAGTTTATCCATGGAGCCCCAAGGTGACATCTTGTGCTGCACTGGGCTCAACCCTGAATGTCATTATTGAGGAACAGGCCTCCATTTAACTGCATGTTTACTAGTTCTTCGCCTCCCCATCCTAAATCGCTCAGGGCTTCCACTGTCAAAGTATTCCACATTATTCCAAAAAGTATAGAGTGGAATAAGGAAGCAGACTCCTTCCCAGGACAATCCGGCAACAAAAGTGGAAGGAGTACTCTGGTGAAATTAATGCATTCAAAATGTTAGTAAAAATGACTCCAAATCCAAAAATATATTTTGGCTTCACTAGGCTTCTAAGACACACCTCTTTTATTGGATTTTAATGTTTGTTCTGTTTTCTATTAGATTTGTATTGAACGTCAGCTGTTTTTTAATCTAGAGTCTAGATTTTTCCCAAAACTTTGATGTCATGTGAACTCCATAAATGCAGGATTGTGCACTACACTGGACAAGTAGTACACACCTATTTTTACAGAATCTTAGTCTACCTTTTATTTATTTATTTTTAATTTGAAATTCAGATAGCTTTTTGTGAAAAGTCACATTCATATCAATAGCTTCCATGCCATGTGACCCAGTGACTCCAAATCAATGCAGCATAGTAGAGGGGATGAGTATAGGACACACTCCTTTTTATTGTATTTTAGACCAACTTCTGTGTTATATGAAACATTTTATGAAACAATTAGCAGGTTTTTTTTAATAGAAAACTATTGGATTATATCCTCAATATTATGGGACCCATGGTGACATGAATTTAAGTCAAAACAGCATTGTATAACTACACTGGACAAGTTTGATAAGACCCTTTTTTGGAATTCAGTGCTTCTTCTATTCTATATGAATATCTGTATAAAAATTCAGCAGACTTTTTAAAGTCTGATTTATTTCAACAGCTTCCCTGTCATGTGACCCAGTGGCTCCAAATAATGCAGCAATACTACACTGGAAAAATGAAACGCATCTCGTTTTATTGGATGTTGCTTCTATTTCATATTAATATTTTCATGACAGACAGTGCAACATGAGGTTATGTCTTTGTAAAGACGCCCTCCAGCAGAAACTGGGGTACAGGGTATGGCAGGGTTGGGGAGTGTTCATGAGGTGATCTCCTCCCAGACGACAGCTGAGCTCTAACCCTGGACAGAAATAGGGCCGCCGCTTTCACTTAGCAGGGGCTGTACAGCTGGAGCATCCCTTCATGCTGCTTTCAATCTCAGGCCATTATGCTGGCATGATAACAATGGATGTTTAAATTGTGCTAACCCAATTCGAATGGACAGTGTTATGTGCAAATAAACAGTGGAATTATATATAGTATATGATGCAGACATATTTCATTTCGGGATGGCATTTCTTTAAGGCCGAATGAAAAGTGACAGCCTAATAAGACAAGGCTATTTGAGTGACCTTGTTTCCTAGAGAAAAGAGGCTAATAATAGGCCAAAATCTGGAGCTGCGATGATGCCTGTAATAGGCTAGTGCTAAAAGCTACAATGAATCATTCCGGTCAAACAAGCCATGGAAATAAATATCATCAAATTTTGCTGTCAAAACATATATATCATGTTCCAGCTGGATGAAGATGATCTTGTTTTATCTGTTTAAACTGATGAACAAGATTGTGGAGAAGCTTGTAAAGAAACAGATAACAAGATTACAAATGACTGTACAGGAACTATTAGTCGGATAGCTTCAAAATGTTTGTATCATAAAACGTTTCTCCCATTTCCATATGTACATTACAAAAGAGGTTTTCTGTAATGGCGGTAGATCAAAGTGTCCTTTTAAAGTGAGCTGAAGAATATTTAATTGAATCCACTCAAATGTGTTGGGTATCTGCCATGGAAAGAGCCTTTTTAGTTTATAGACATAGTAGGCCTACTAAAGGCTTTAAAACATGTGAACCTAACCTTTAAACCTGCATTAATTGATTTGGTTTGCGTCCCCTAACAGCCTTTCGATTCTATTATTATTATTATTATTATTTACCTTATTATTACCTGACTGATATAAATATACCTGATATATTTATGATGTTTTAGCAAACATTTGCTTATGTTCATATCCAACAGATACAGCATTAGCATTCATTTGGAGTCGTGTAGGTGTTTACCTGATGAAATCAACATTACGCTCCATACATTGTCTCGTCTTCACCAACTCCTGAGGGAAATACTGACACTTTAGCTACTAAATGGTACACTTTGTACACAAGCTAGTTGCTAACCTGGTCTCACTGCCATTTGTTGCTAGGCAGGTAACGTGCATTAGGGTCATCAGAAAACAGGTGCCTGCGGGTAGAAATGTATACAAGAACAATGGTCTCCTGCATCACAGTGTTGTGTTTTTTTTACCAATCCACCTCCTTGTGGAGTTTGTGTTGCTTTATATATCAACTGACTTTTTAAGAGGCAGCCATGTGCGTCCTGGATCACAATTACATAGGTTGTATTCAAATTATAGTGCACTACTTTTGGTTGACATTAGTGAGTACAGCGTTAGAGAACAGCCTGGTTGGTTGTATTAAGAGTTCTAGTTAATAGGTACTAATGCAGTTATATATCACACAGGCTCCGCCCTCTGGATTCTATGGGTACTACTCTCTACCATGCTATGCGAGCATTCACCTACTGAGTTGCATAAACGTAGCCGGCCAATCGGGGCAAGCCTACCTGAATGCGCGCGCAGGCCCACAGTATATAAGGCGGCTACGCCTCCTGACTGCGATCCTTTTTCTCTTCAGCGAGCGAGCAACAACTGCCAGAGAAAGTAAAACGTTTGAAAGAAGAAGAAAGAGTTATCTTCATGGAGTCGCCACTTCTAGAGACCCGGGCCTGTCCTCCGGGCCCTGGCTTAATAGCGGGCACCGACCCCCACCACCTCTGCTTCGAGTGTTTGGGGGACCAGGATATGGCCGAGGCGGTGCCATTCACGTTCGCTATTCCAGCGGGGCGGATGGCTCCGTTTGCCGGGGAGGAGGATGACGAGGACTTCTCGTTGTCGGGCACTTCAGGGTCCGGCGTCCATGGAAGTCCAATTTCTGAAAGATAAACAAGGAAGAACAATGTACATTATGTCCCATTTCAAACACCCATCAATTAACTGCACCAGCGTGGGGATGATTATAGACACTATCAAGAGATTAACTTAATAAACCTCCCCAAGCCAGCGGGGATAAATATGGAGAAGATTAGGCCAGAAACAATACAGTGTCCATCGTATGCACCAGTCTAATCCTAAAATAATATGGAGGAATTTGAGCCCTACTCCCTACCAGTGCCGCAAAAGAAGATGGGCTAAGCCATTCTCGGAGCGGACCCAAAAATGCACCCATGACGAGCACCCAAGAAAGGAGGCTGGTCTGTTGCCATGACAACAAAGCCAAAAAGGGAACATGGGTTCTGGCCTCGTCAGGCTTTTGTAAGAAATATAAATAAATAGAGAAAGGACTTCATTTTAAAGCACCCAGGGGTTGCTCCGATGGCCCCTAAAGGCGGCACGAAAATCAAACCGCTGTGAGAAAACATACAAAAAAACTAACGTTGACATGAGTATCTTTTTTCTTGTTAATCTCTTGCAGGCATGACTTTTAAACGTTATTGGAGAGATTCTCATGACCTTTTGGCAAAAGAAGAGGTGTCTTGTTATGTGATCATGTGGGTGCCACTGTCATCGATTTGAATCATTCAAAACAAACTGCACTTAAAGAAATACAGGAGCCAGCGGGTGATAGTAAGCCACCCAAAACTGTAACTAATGTGTTCTAAATTCACAGTAAAGTAACTTCCACTTATTGCAGTAAAAAAGGCTTGTCTTTTTTACATAGCCTCATTTACATCTTTCATTGGAGAACATCTAAAGCTGCATTGATTAGTAGAAGTGGCTGAACCAATACACAAACACAAACATGCATTAGTTCTGCACCTCATGCTTCACTTCAGAAGTCAGACAGCCCAGACACAACACTTTAAAAAAGGCAGTCTATTCATGCTCTAGCAAAGGCCTATAGCTACTGTGTGTATAAAAGGGTAGGTTTATTATCTTCGGGGCCATCAGGCAGAGAGCACCGAGCTTCATTTAGCAGCACTCCACATCAAGGAGACACTTGAAGACCCCTCCCCTCCTTGACTTCCTTTAGTAGCACACTGAGACAGCCAACTCGAGCACCCTGCAGAAAGCTGCTGTCAGGCTCCTGCACATTTACTGCTGAGTGGCATGGAACCCAGTGGCACAGGCAGTTAGCTTATCCCATAGTGTTGTTAGCATTTATTCTACAATAAATGACAGTGTTAACGGTGCATGGCCATCATTAACACCCAACAGTGTGTTCATGTGGCAAGGAATCAAACAATCAAAAAGTTTATTTCAGACAGTAGGTCTGTGAAGAAGGGGCCATCATAGCCATTACATAGAAAAACATGCAGACAAATACAATTAAAGCAGCAGAAAAACAAAAGTCAGTGTCACCTATTCTCAAAAAGCCCAAATAGACTATTGTCTAATGGACGCATTTCCAAAATAGTTCATATGAAGCTTTTGGAAGGTTTCACCGGTGAATCAGTTGCTTCTATTTTTATTCAGTCAAACATTTATACATGGCATCTAGGCCACTATGATGTAGTCTTTGATGTACGTAGCATTATACAGTTTTGGGAAACACAATAATATACCCATGTGTTAAACAAATGCACGTTACTGCTTTGTGCTGTACTGCAGGATAAATCAGTGTACATAGACATAAGGCATCAAGAAACCTTAGCACATTATAGTATAGGTTCGGGCTTTATTTGCCAATGGAATTTCTTTTGTAGTGCTAAATCATTGAATACTGTCATACTCAACTCTTCAGTGACATGTCTTTCCAGAAACAATGTCCAGATTCCTCAGGATAATCCATAGACATCGACCTGTCAGCCCTATTTAGAAGGAAAAATGTATTTTCTTTTGAATAAATAGCTCCAACCAAGACTCCCCAAAGAGATGTCTGTGGATTAAGCTACTTTCGCTAAATGTAAAAGTACAACAGCAACAAACAAGAGATTATCAAAGAGAAGGGGAACAGCTGCTTAAAGCCCCAAACCGCAAAAGGCTCGAATAACTCTCCCTTCAAATGTAATCAGGACTTGACTGGGATCAAAGCAACTAAACAACCACAGCAAACTCAGTGCCTTTTTAAAAACACAGCACATGGAGAAGGGTGATATCACCAGCACTCTCTCTAGGAAAACATGACAAACTCATACAAAGCAGAACTTTACTAATGTGTGCCATCCCTTGCTATCACCTGGTGCTTTCAATAAGCCCTCTCCAGTTGTATTCTCTGGGGGATGTGGGGGGAGTGAAACTGCTGTGTTGAGATGGATGAGGGCTGAAATCCTCTAGTATCCGTCAGGAAAGCCAAAACATTATCTAGGCATTGTGGTGTAATGTTTCTCAAACATTGCATGTACAAAATGGAGGGGGAAAAAAGAAGCTTGTGGGCTTTCAGAATGTGCGCTTACAACAAAGCTAATTTTGTCTTTCCTCTAAATGGAAAGAGCCGTTTTCTCCCATTGAAAGCACCCATGTTTACAAAACAATAGCGTCTTCTAGAGCTCAAAACTGGCATCTCTCTCTTCACTTGTACTTTACTCGTTTCCCCCTTCTTGTACAACTCTATCTGCAACCACCTGAACCAGTAAGCAGTGAGGCCCTGGACTAGCATACCAGTGGAGAAATTCCCAGATAAGTACTACCAGCCTTGGGGCTTCAGGCATCAGCGCTTTGGCCCCTCCTATGGGCTACGTCATCAGCTCAGAGGCGCGCAGCCACTTCCACAAAAGGAATTCCTTCTTACCGCCTGCATGTAAGTATGAGTACGTTATTTGTCTGCGTTTGCATGTGTGTGTGTGCGCGATAGACTGATCAGCCCAGACAATGAGAGATGTGGTAAAAAAGAGAATAATCATAGTGGAAATACATTCATTAATAAAAAAGCAATTCAATAAGGAATAGTCCATGTATAATTGTGTGAGATTTTAGTGTGAATTTTCATTCTATAAAACAAAAAAAGGTGTACCTGTTACTCCGTGTGTTTACGCCTGAGACAAAGAGCTCGCAGCTCCTGTGCTATTGGCAGGGTTCATGAGGCCAGAGGGTAAGAGGGGGAGGGTTAGAGCGCTGCGGGGAGACCAGCTGGGTCCCTCCACTAGATGAGGCCTGTTGGGAGCTGTAACCAGACTACACACATGCACACAGCCTTCACTGCCCTAACTGCTGCCGCTGCTACTGAGGACGACCATATATGGCCCTGGGATTCCCATGGAAAAAACAGACTAGGATTGAGGAAGGGGGGGGGGGGGGGGGATGCCGGCAAGATCGTAACTGTATGTTTCACTTGGGCCTTTGCTCGATGCCAAAACAATAGCCCCACTTGAGAGCCAAATGAGTTTCCATGTGAGGGGTCCAAAGGCGAGAAGGGGCACCGGGGAGGGAAGAGAGGTCAGATAGCCACGGAGAGATGGGAGAATACAACCTCCGTTGATATTTCCATATAATAGAACCCTTATGTGGAAGCTACTATACTGAGGACAGTAGAAAGCTCAGTCAGCACTCACTGACAGTCGATCTACCAAAGAGGCATGGAGTTTGGTCCACAGTGCACCCCCCTCCTCTTACCCCAGTGTACTGGCACCCATCACTCATGCCAACAAGCTCTGAGCCAAAGAGGTTAAATGGATAGTATGTGGGTGCAAGGGTCTGCCCTGCAGGCATTCGATTCATTTACAGCCATTACCAGCACAAATATGGATCACAAAAGTTCAATGCATCACAACAAATGCTGAACCGCTAGTATGCAGTCACAAAGGAGAGACTCATTTCAGTTTTGATTGGACTAAAATAGAATGATTATAATGTAATGTCTACTTTAACATCTGCCTCATGTAATAGGGCTGCCACTTCTTAGTTGACAAATTGGTTGTTTTGTTCTTAGCCAACTAAGATTTCTATGCTTTTTCATTTTCCAAGAAGTGTATTGACACATCTTCAATAAACTGATATAAAAGTGGTGTTTTTCCCTGACCTTTCCTGCAGAAACTCAGTTATACAGATCTGTCAATTATATGATCTCATCTATACAAAATGATATGAACGTTAGCCACAGTGCTAATATGTAAAGAAACAGAACAAACCTGTACATATTTTGGAAATGTATCTTGTCAATAAGGTTATTTGTCTTGCTTTCATCTGTTGTGCAGCTATATAACACACTTCAGTCCAGAGGAAGACTCAACTAGGAGGGAAATTGTATTCATAAATTATATTCAAATAAAAGACGCTAATATACTGTTACAAAACAGACATTAGGCTGCTCCATAAGTAACTGGCCGACACTTCATCAAAAACAAAACATTAGGATGCATATTTGTTTGCATGTTTCATGTCAAGCATCAGGCAAGACCGTTGCAGAATAGCTTCATCTTACATGTGTGTTCATGTGTCTATGTTTAGGGTTAATGTCAGATATGAAGGCAGAGGGAGTGGAAGAAGCATGCTCACTAGTGGAGCCTCAAAGAGGAAATGAGAAAAATAAACAGCCACTTCCTGTTCCTCTCTGGCCTGAAATCTCCAACACCCTGACCACTCCTACTATCACTACCTCAGTAAGGAGAGACGAGCTTCCCGAGCTCTGGGCCTGAAAACGCACAGCACAAGAGCAACAACCTGAACAACACACAATGGATGGATATATATTAGGCAAGTATACTTTTGTGACGGTTAAACACATAATTGATTAAAGGTGGGGTATGTCATTTATTTCAGAAACATGTTGTTATATTCCATGGAATGCTCTTAACATCCCGATAGCAATGAATAAATTAAATGCTTTGACAATAAATACATAAAAAAAGTAATCTGTGGAAGCCGTACTGTACAAAGCACGACCAATCATTTTAGCCGGCCCGGCTAAAGTAACTGGATGGCCTACCTGCCTGTCAGCCTTTCATCTGTGCACAAACTTATCTCGTGCCCTCATTGGTCATGTGCGCGTTTGTGTGTGTTGGAGGAGGGGCTCTGTAAGGAAGTGGCAGATTTCTTCCGGCTGTGTATTTTCAAATTCTAGCGCACTCGAGCTGGTTTCTCCAAAATTACCTACCCCACCTTTAATGATCAATGTCAGCGTTTTTAAATCTAACAGAGTGGCCGAGAGATGACAAATGATGTTGCACAAACGTTGTCAGTTAGTAAACACTGATAGGAGACAGTATGTATGATGTATCACTAAATAAGAGTCCTGCACAGTGGAGCAAAATTCAAGCATGTACATTTAACATGTTCATTCATTGTTATTCATCTGAAATGGTGGTGATTGTTTTTGTATAAATGTTTTATGTTGAATGCCAAGTATTTTCCTTTGTCTTACTACATCTGTGACCCATGCTGGAAACAAAGGTTTTCCAACAGGTTTTCCTTTTTCCCTGTATCAGATAATCCAAGTATAAATTCAATCAATTATGAAACAACCAGGGGCCTAGACCTTGAGGATTGTACATTGACCGTGTTTTAGCACAAATGGTTGTGGTTCATTAATTATTCATTTGCATATTAACATCTCAGCTTGATTGGAATCAGTGACCTGACATATATGCTCTATAAAACATGGTGATAAAATATTGTTTGAGGGCACTGTAAATACATTAATTTCACTGCATCTTATTTTCCAATTGGTTTTGTAACATTTGTATAGCCTCTCTTAGTTCATATATCTTGTATCAAGAGTATATTGTTAAGAGTTCTCATGAATATTATATTCTGTCAACAAAATCTAGTATGGCACCAACAAGAAACGTTGAGTTTAGTAAAAGACACATTTTTAGCTAGCCAGTAAAATCTTAATTTTTTTCGAGGGACATTTGGCAGCAAGGTTTAAAACAATGTGGATTATTCAAACATAAAAAACAGACATACTAATAGAAAAAGCACACGCTAACAAAGAGGCTATACTTATGTAAGGCTGTTTCAATCATGAGCCAATGTACTCAGACTGTCATGGTCCAGGCCCTTTTACTGACACTGCTATTTATCTGCAGGAAGAGTATCACTCGCATGCGCTTATTCACAAGAACACTAATGGGGTAGCATCATGGAAAGCAGCAGGTGCATTCAATCTTATGTCCACTCCTGGCTCAGCGCTAACAAAATCAATGCCAATCAGGTATAAGAGAGAGCCTTACACTTGGAGATGCAGCAATGTAAAGCTTGTCAGCTGAATTCGCTTCTGAAAGCCAATGTTGCATCAGTGAAATATTAGGTTTACTGGTGATATACATGCCAGGTGGAAGCAACAATGAGCTAATGCCATCCCTACTAAAAACATTGTGTATTAACAATAACACAACATGTAGACGGTGTATAATGGGCAAATCTCCATGTTCACCTCTATACCCTTATTTCGTCAGCTGAATATGCAGCCATTTTGAGAATAATGCAAAGAATGTAACCTCACCCTTCCACAGACAACACATGGATGCGCTCTGTGACTTAATTGTACTTGCTGCTCTGTAAGACAATGAGGAATTCTGTGACCAGGTGTTTTCAGTTCAAAAACACAGCTCATAAAAAACACTCAGCGTGAGACATGTGACTGCCGCCAAGCAAACAACAGCAGTACCGTTTCAAGAAGACCTGGCGGAAGTAGAAGACAGACACTATGTGCCACGGGGTGGGAGGGAAAAACAAGCTGAAGTCATCCCACAAAACATTTCACGGCAGCTCAATACTATGCACGGCTGAAAAAAGTGGGGGTAGACAGCAAAGCAAGTGTTGGGCATTTATCTGTTAAGCCACATAGCAGGTTCATTTACCCGTTCCAAAACAAAAAGTCTCACAGGCAATTATGCTTGCATTTTAATTCTCAACAACATGAACCTTGCCACGATAAAATCTAAATATTATGTTTGGGTATAAATAGTGGCCATTAACAAAAACACATTCAACAGAAAGGGAAAAAAGAAAATATTTTGTGAATGAATGTAGTCAATTCCATCTGGCTAAAAGGTAAGTGGGATATTGATAATAAAAAAAATAAAAACTACCCAACAATGTGCTTTTGGGCAAGGTCAAGTTTAAATCCATAGATTTGCCATCAAGTCCAGAACAGATCATATACGTGGCAGCAGGTTTTCTCTTCGAGGAATTCTCCATACGGACCCCAGGTGAAACCAGTTCCAAACCTGCAGCACAACGCTCGGTCTGACATACTTCAGAGAACCCTTACCGCTCCAGATCCTCTGGTGGGGATGCCTTTGGCATTTTATCCCTGCTATGCGTGATCACAGCAGTGTCATATAGAGTTGACTAGAAGACGTATGCAGACCAGAATCAACTGAGATATGCATTCATTTTAGAGGTAATCTACAGTAGCGTCTTCCTGTGAACGGCAGCTTCAGGTTTAGTTTCTGAGCAAACATCACCTCACTCGAGACACAATACTCATGTATCCATGCAACATGTCACAATTCAGTGGCTGTATATGGTTGCTTTACACTCTTTGTGTTCGTTTTTGGGTTACGAGTCTAATACATTGGACCCAAATATGAACATTAGATTTATATTATAAAATACTACAAATCAACTACACTGCAAGACATTAGATTATCCTTTCAACCCGTTTTGTCTACACTGTGGCAACTATTTTCAAAAGTCACATGTTCTCATTGTGATTGTAAAAGAAAACACCAAGGTGTCACACTCAGCAGATGACCAGGCATGTTTGCAAAGCATTGGCACACACCCACAAGAACTTCCTGCTGCTGGATTATGGGCTTGGTGAAAGCTGAATGAAACTGTGCGGGCCAGCTCAACCTGCTAATTATACTCAGGTAATATATACATGTTCTCGGGCTCCAATTCTAAATGTAACATCTGTCATGCAGCATACCGAAGATACAATAGTGCTACAGTGATTCACTGCAGACCGGAATTCATTTGTACTTATGTAAGATTATACTTTTATGTAAGAGGACATCATGCTCATGTCCTATTCGTGAATCTACAGACAAATGCACTCCAAACACCCAAAGCAGCTCACAGGGACACGACACCCACGGGTGCTTGCTGCGTTAAGTTCAACACACATTTTAGCACTTCAGTACTGGTCACAAAACACTGATTGTTGTTCAAATGTAAAATGGCTGATACTGGCAGAAAATCGAATATAACATTCCTTAATCAAACTTCCCTCTCCATCTTACGGTTTCTTCACTTGCTTTAATCCAGACATGTTTTCATAATGTTGCTCCTACCATCCGTCTGATCTCATTTGATAGGTTACAACTTACTTCTGCAAGACCTGTTTTGGTTCATGTGGTTCACAAATGCTTGATGAAATAATGTTTCCACTACTGAACCTAGAAAGCTGTGACGCTGTTTTGGGAGTGGACTATTCATTAAAATATGTAAGTGCACAAAGTATCTGAATCACAATTCTTCTATTCCAGTTTGCATTGAAAAACAACCAAATGACATGAGTCAGTGTAGAATTTAAATATGAAACAAATGTCATTAATGATGCACAATCATAACTCCTGTCTAAACAATAATTACAGGCATGACGTGACAATTACTAATAATTTGCATGGAGGACTGGCAGTTAACTAAACAAAGAACGATCAAATCTAGACGGTCTAGATTCCTCAGCATGAATTATTAAGTTGCATTTTAATGTATTCTGCAATAGGTTAGAAATGCATGAGTGACTAGCTGCTACTGTAAGATGGCCTTAAACCATAACAAAGAACCCAGAAACCTTGTGCAGCCTTTTGCAAGAAAAGAGATGTGAAAGCAGACGTCTTCTAAAGCAGACTGATATCTAATGCTCGTACTGTCTTCAGGAATTTGGGCAGCGAGATCTTGTTACAGCCTAGAGTAATTTACATTTTATTAAGCCATTATTTTAAATGCAGTTTACCTTTTCAAGTTGACTTTAAAAAGGTAATCTACCTGCAATTACTCTTCAGCTAGTTAGAGCATAGAAGCAGCAGCTGAGGTACTGGTTTTCTTTGCATAAATCCAACAAAAGAAACAGGCATGCTGGATCCACACAGTCTTCTCTGAATCTTGAAAGCATCCTGGTTGCAAGTAACCTGTACACAACAACGTCATGACACTTGAACAACATATCGACTGAAAGACTGCAATTCAGTATATTAATACTTTATGTAAATGTCCAAATATCAGCAGGATTCCCATTCAAATCTTCATGCAAAAGAGCATTTCTTCATCATCTGGGTTCATGTTGGGCCACATGCTATACACCCTTATAAACCCCACAAGATGATAAGAGCCTTGTGTGTATTACATCTCACCCTCAACAAATGTAATCTTAGATAATCTTTAAAGTCATCGAATCTGGGAGTTATTCAGCAGGCAGCTGTAAGATTTGTTTTTGTGGATTAAGCCTTTTTTGATAAATCACTAACCTGTTGTATGGGCTAGCAAAACAGGTGAGAGAAACAGGTAAGATCGGTGGTGCAACGTGATGCTTTGCTTGTCTCAGCTAAGGGGCCTCAACACATGAGATAGAGGGATTTTCTCCCTCAGGCAGAAAGACAGGAGGTTTGGGGACTGTAAGAGGGTGCCATTATGCCCTCAACAGGGTAAAAGGTCAAACGCACTTGCTTTTGCTCCTCTCACTGGCCAACTGCGATCCTCAGGCACAGCTGAGAATCTCAGGGTTGGGGCTGTAACACAGCAATTATGTAATGTGCTAACATGACTGATGCTGGTCTGTAAAAAAAAAAAGAAACACAGCCACCTCACCATCTTCCACCACATGCTCTAGAATTATTCCATTGCTAAATTCATGAAACTGATTCTCATTTCAAACTGCTGAGCGCTGCCAAAGACTCTTTCGCTGCTCAGTGTTATGCAACTCCCACTCTGTACATGCAAATCCACCAACACAAGTGACTAGCAACCTTCGCAGAGTCGTCGTTATGGAGACAGTGCGAGATAATGTTCATAGACTTCAGGGCCTTAATGAGGGTGTGTAATGTCAACAGAGCAAAGGCATTGTAATACCCTACTCTGACTTGTTAAGCTGGGCTGAGTCTTGTCACCTTGGTCGTGGGGGATCAGCTAAGGCCATGCATGCTAAAGACAAAAAGTTCAGGTGAGGGTCATTGTAGAGATGTTCTTGTGTGAAGCGACAAGCCCTGGTTACCTCCGGACTAATTGCCTTGATGGAGTTCAGTGGGCAACAGTCAGCTGGGCCTTGGCATTGTATGGGGAGAGGCAAGCCAGAGAGAGAAGGACTCGAGGGGAGGGGTTGAGGTGACAGCTGAGGAATGTCTGCTCTGCTCTCTCTTTGCCATGGTTTCCAGCGACTGTCATGTGAGGAATGCATTGGCTAGCACGACAGGACTAGGAATGCTACTCTCTGAGACGAGTTTAGCCTACGAGATCTGGAATCTCCACTTGTCTACTGAACCCGTTATTCACTTGTATACTCTTTACCATCCAGTGCATGCAGTCTGTATTTGGGAGAACCAATCTGTCTCAGTCAATCACATCACAAAAGGGACATTTGATTTGGAAATGACCAAAAGCTATATAAGGCGCACTCTTAACTCGATCAAAGAGTGGTGAAGTCACAGATTATTATTGGTGAATTCTCCAAACGTCATCCCTAACAGCGTCCATATGTGCAAGGGGGCATGTAATGACAATCATGAATCACATCGTAGAGACAACAACAGACGGGAAAATGTTTACGGGTCCTTCTGAAACAAGTCATTTTTCCAGTGACAGAAGGACCATGACTCGCATAAAGGAACAACCTCTGGCCTTATTGTGAGCTTATGCCAGGGCAGGACTACAAAGCAGAGCTACAGACTCTGAGTCATACCCAAACTTAGTATCATCTCTTGAAACCCAGTTAGGAGAATTGGTGGCGCTGGTTATTTATAACCCTGCACCGGTCACTAGCACTGGGAGTGATATCGCTGCACCCAGAGTGGGGTGAGTCCTCATGCAACAACATGACACACTTCACAACAAAGCAGGAGGTCAGTCGTACAACCAAATCAGGCAGTTCACTTTAAATGATCCAATTAAAAACGTGTTATGAATGTTATGATCTGTATTTTAAAAACAAAAGCACAACAAAGTTATCATAAAAGACATCCCATGCATGCCTCTGACTGTCCATCTCCTCTGACTGTCCTTCTTCTCTTCACCTTGAATTTTTGGAAACTATCACTACCTTGACCTTGCTGACATTCTGGGATAAGGACTTTAAACAGATACCCCTCATCTTCTACAATTGTTTTTATTAGATCCCAAATCCCAGGTTTACAAGCTGGCCTACAACAAAAACACACAAGGCAGCTACTTGTCTCCAGAGATGGTTAGGTCTGGAGAGCGGCACTGCAAATTATTTCCTCACTCTAGCTCATCCCTGGACATCAGCCCAAAAAAAGGTAGCGTTTCCACCCAATGAGTTTGCATGGGGGGGGCCATGCTTATTCAAAGTGTCATTATAGCTGACTGAGCACAAATGATGGTTGATTTAACAACAACATTAAAAAGCAAACTGAGAAAAATACAGATAAACTCACTAACTAAAGATAAAGCTTATGATTAACCATCTCAGAGATCTGGCTTTTAAACTTTTATTAGGTGTAACAAAGTCTAGCAAGGTGGCGCTCTTAGCATTACACTGGACATTTAGAAATGAGTCATAAGGTGACATCACTAGAAATCTATAAAAAAGCATTTAACATGAATTGTAAATAATAACCTTTAATTAATTATAAGATCATTCAAGCACTTGCTATGCAAATAAATAGGGGGAGGAACTTTCTTAACTGTGGAAATGTGGTACATGTGGAATACATGTAAACTTGCAATAACTAGAACTTAGATTTGTTCATAATAAAAGCAGCTATGTAGCCTGTGCCCCCAGATACAAGTTAAAAGATCCCTTTCAAATGTTTATGTATATAAATGCTGATAGTGTTGATATACTATACTTATATATTTAATGTATAACAACTGTCACTAAATGTAATAACAGTACAGTAATAGTTTCCTGGATAATACCAATTATTTAACAGTAAATGGTAGAGAGAATAGCTCACATCTAGAGAAAAGCATATAAAGAATCAAGTAGTAGACAATACAGGAATTCCTAACTAAACTGACTTGTTCATAATGACTTCAAATACAATTATGTCAAGCTACTCTGTTGTATGTACAGTAGTACACATCACTGAATGCAACTTGGCCACATCAGGACTCTTCTTTATGAAACGTTTACTGCACCTTCTATAAACCATAATAATCCTATCCATGGACAGGCATTTTAAAACTAGGTGTATCTGACTCACACACGGTGTAACTGACTTACGAAAGCCCAGACAGGCTGCCATTTTCATTAGTCGGCTTTGAAAGTAGAGTCTAGTAAACGCAGCTACCGTAGGCAGCGGGCAAATAGTTAGCTTAGCTGCTGACATTCCAGCCAAATAGCAACGTATTTGGCACTCATATGTTCTCGTAACACCAAAAACTATAATGTCACAGAATGTTAAACTTGGAGACAAAACGATAATCGCTGACGTCGCTTCTCAAACCAGCTAACGAATGAATTAACCTGGGCTAAATCTCCAAAACAGCTATCGACAGCTAGCTTGCCCTGCTAATGAAGCGTTAGCATACATTCCGCTTGGCTCATACTCTTCTAAAATAATGAACAACTTAATGACATTTGAAGTCATATACCATACCCTGTTGTCCACAGTGTTTATATAACGTAAATGTCGCATACAATAAAGGCTGTGAAAGGATAAAATAAGACTGTAATCGAATGACGTTGTAAGCATCCAACGCTAGTTAGCTTATGCTTCCTCCAGAGATTAGCCGCAGTCGTGGTGGAGGGTTTATCAACAAAACCACTTTTACTGCTAGCCAGGTAATAGCCATCGTTCTGGAATTCATTCTTGTTTGGACCAGTGTCTCAATCAATGACAACATTTGCGTTGAACTCATAGCATGACAGGATCGTAGCACCAGAAATTAGTTTTAGCCAACAATATAAATGAACCATACAATTTACAACATAAATAACACAACGTTGCAATCTGAAGTGCAGCAGTACAGCAATTAGACTGCCCCCACCGACTGGGGATATAATAGCTCCGGCAAGTTTACTGGGGCAAAAGTAGTTCTAAAAGCGAAGCGTTTAACTTTGTTGCTTACTGTCGATTGCACTCTGAAAACTGCATACACAGTTAGTACTGTTATGACTTTAGAAATCCCACAACCAAACTCACAGAGTAGCCCCTGTGGTCATCTATAACGTTGCTCTGCGTCGAAAAGGACGGCTGTGCTAGGTAGGTAAACAACGGGATGAGAATGGCTTCCATTTGACAGGTGTTCCAGAGCAAGCAGTTGCTAGCAGCAAAACGATATGTATGTCTTTATAGTATCGGCAGGGCCAGTGAATGACGTTGACACATACAGCAGGCTACCACTAACCTGGTGGAGGGCGGTGAGACCGTCTACATTGGCGTAGTTGATGTCAGCGCCCCGGTCAAGCATTCGGAGCACCTCCTCGGTATCGCCGCTTGAGCAGGCAGCCAGAAACACGGCGCCATCATCGAACTTCACCTTCGTCTTCTTCTTTTTCAGAACAGGAGGCTCCTGGTCCGTTTCCGAGCCCAGCCAGCGCTTTAACTGCTCATTCCTCTTCTGCTTGGCGTCCGCCATCTTCATCCCCCTCCTGTCTCGGGCTTCTTATCTTTCTCCGAGAGAGGATATACTTTATAGTGCCACTATCCCACAGCGCACTGGGGCGTGGGAAGGGAGGGCTGGGGAGGAGGGGGAAACCGAGAGAGAGAGAGAGGGCGTCTGGATTGTTTCCCATAATCTCGCGAGATCTGGAGCTCAGGAGCTGCAGTATAACGTCATCATCAACAGATTATGAAGGGAGAGTGAGCAGCAGGGTAATCCCTTATGGACCGTACGGTGTACACCAAAGAAGACAAGGGTACTTGAAAATATATATTACATAATATTCAGCTAGCTTGCTATTGTAGAGAGGGAGGCACTGTTACATACAGTTGCAAATATTTGTACCATCTCCTATCTGGTCCTTTTTATAGGCTATTGTTGATATTACTGGGGGTACATAATAAAAGTTCACCCTCAATTCAACCATAACATGTTTACTACACCTGTGATGTAACTAAAGCAACGCATATCAGCAGGCTTCTCCTAATAATAACATCTGCTATCATATACAATATATCAATAGCTGCCCACTAGGTCCAATTTCATTTTCTACTTTCCGAGTTGCTCAGTTGTCATGGAGATGGTTCACTTTTATCAGGAGATGTTTGACTGTGTGGAGATTATCTTTCTGAAACTCAATATATGAAGGCCTTCTTAATTCTTCCATCAAGCCTGTCAAATGTATTATATACCCGCTCTTATACAGTATTTAATGCAAACAATGTTATAAAGAAAGCTCTAATTTTCATAGTAAAAACCAAACATTATAATACAACTGTTGAGAAACTAAAGACTGTATCTCCACATCACAAATTGTGATATTGCTTTTGTGTCACATTTTTTCTATTGTTTCTGTCACAATCCTTTAGATCACATTATCATTTCTAGTGATTCAAAGGAATGTGCATCCCTTCTGCCTATAATATGCTTTTTTAATTAGTTATGTCGGGGTTTTTTCAAATAGACATGCCTTGCTGTATCTTCTTTCTTTCCATTTCAGAGATCTACTTTTGCATGTAGAAAAAGTATTTATTTTCATGTGCAAAATCTGATATCAAAAAGGATACATTAACACACATATCACACCCAGACAGGACACATAAAAACACATTTACGTAAAGAAACAATAATAGCAACAATAAAACAGATATAGGAAATGAAATTGCTATATTGCAACTTTGTCATATTATGTTTAATATACGCCTAATAAAAACACATTACTCTCTGTGGGAGAGCCTTCTTACCACAAAGTACCTGTAATGATTTGATGGGTAACATTTGAATTGCGGGGAATTTCTAGTGGACTTGAGCACCGGGGTGGTCCAACTCAACCTGGAGTAAAAACAAGGTGGCCAGGCATAAAGTGTTTTTTATTTTGGCCACGCCACGTGTTATTGTTGGCAGACACCCATATGTACTCAGCAGGGGGTGTGGTATTGCCTCCTCTTACGCAAGTGGTTGAGCCATGCAGCCCCCTTTCTTTCTTCAAAGTGTCATTACAGATGATAATAATGTTATTTCCGTGTTTAAAGACATCTCAAAGAGTGTAAATGATGCAGCTTGATTACCACCCACCTACTGAACGTGAAGTTATCATTCTTTAACAAGCTGTTTAAGCCAAATCGTCATCAAAAATATTTATAGCTGTGATGAACCGATGACTGAAGTCACTCAATCCCCATTTTCTTATTTCAGAACCATTCCACATGTTGCTGACCCTGAATGAGGATATATTTGAATAATTTATAGCCAGTAACTGGGACTCTGAGCCAGCACACAGAGAGAGGACGACCAGCTCCACTGATACTGACTCTAATGTAACAGAAATGGGAAATGACTGTTGTTCTCTGAGTCAGGGGGATGGTGGAACACCAACAGCGTCAGTGTCAGGAAGAAGTTGGCCAGAGGCTTGAGCGAGCTGATAACTAGAGGGTTTGATGGAAATTGATGTGTAAGCTGCTGTTTGCCCAGGAGGGCCGACCTTAAAGTGACTGACAGCACAAGGAGAGCCATGTGGGCCCCATCCAGCTCTGAACGCCTGTGTACTTTGTGTAGGAATTTGTGTGTCTGTGATACTTTAGAGCTGCAGACTTTATTATTACTTGCAGAACAAACAGCAGTGCTTATCTTTTTGCCTGAGTGGTTGCAAAAGGTTGTTTCGATATATTATTTAATTCAAATGTTTAAATATCAACACATCATTTCAATTATTAATGTCATACACCCGTGGAAAAATAAATATTGCAACAGTTATCTTATCATTATTTTGGCCTCTGAATATGTGTGCCCTATTCATATGTTGGCACATCCTGCATTAACCTGTTATTGTACATAAGTAGCTTTTAAATAGCAGGTTTCAAGAATGGAGGCTACAAACATCAGATTAAATATCCATCTAAATAAATAAGATTCAGAGCACATTTTAAATAAACTCTCCAAAGCGTTGTAGCCTAAAATAATATCTCATCCATAATGTTTTGTCAGAAATATACACAAATTAATTATTACGATTAAAATGAAACAATGATACGGTCCTACCAAAAATGCTTGTAAATATAAGGTATTGTGTGCAGCTCAGGGCCTAAAAAAACAGTTTGAATCAATTTAGAAATCAAACTATAAGAGTTTAAAATGGATTTGAATATTTCCTACAGGTGTTTTCAACAAATCAAATCTACAGTGTGTTTAACATAGTTATGTAAGAGAGGCATGAAAACTCTTCAATGTATATCCGCATACTCCACTTAACGCTGTAACGCATATCTTGGATTTACAGTCATGCATCCTGTTTATGCATCCTGGGGCCACCCCTCAGCGGCTGTGTTTACCTCCTACAGAGATATACAGAACATTATGGCTTGTTTGAGTGGAGATTGGATTAGAGAGTGAATTAACTAACCTTACATTGAATTATCAGGACACTGTCAGTAAAATTACTCTGCCACATTTCCTGCAGATTAAATCAATCAGTGCAAATAAATGTGGTTATGCCAGAGAATGCATGAGTTTTTTTAATGTTTGTTGTAGCTGATTGGATGTAGGAAATACATTAAACAACACAGGAAATCACAATTTATCAGCCTCACCTCTGAAAGTACATGTGTCATGAGACTACTTCACAAACTCCTGTTTTTCATTCCCCTTCACTATGATCTGCGATGACTCTTTGCTGTTGTTTCTGATCCTTGAGAGGATAAACGAGTGACTCAAGTGTATCAGTGAAACAGATACACTTCGGCACACTCTCTGTGTTTGTCTTCAGCCACTGAGACATACATGAGCGAGCTGATTAAAACCCACAGACAGATATAAAAGTAATGTCATTGTAGTCAGTTCTCAGTGGCTCACCATCAGATCCCTGGGCACCTATGACCGATCCCTCTTAGAGGAAGCTTGTGTTTACAGCTTTAATTGAGTGTTTCCGAAGGGACTGTTCTGTGGTGCGCTTTGGGAAACCAGATGAGGTGTCCAAGTCAAGTGTTCTGGAAAGACAGCTGGAAAGAGGTGATGTGATATTTTGGAAGTGCCTATATCTGACCTACAGTAGAAGTCTGTTTAGTCTTATAAAATGTTGATTGAGTCAAATAATTATTGACATAATTAAAGCAGTCATTTGACATTTTGGGAAATATGCATACTTGCTTTCTTACCAAGAGTTAGATAAGAAAATAGTTACAATTTACATAGATGTCTGTTAAAATACAGGCTTGGGGAGTAACGGATTACATGTAACAGGATTACGTAATCAGGATACAAAAAAGGGTCACTGTATTCCCTTACAGTTACAATTTAAAAAAAAGATTTAATCAGATTACATTTTTAAATAAAATGGGGATTACAAGCAGGATTACAATGGTCCAATACATTAAAATAAAATAAAATGTATATAGGAGATTATTATTTTTGATTTAGGCTACTTTTAAATGTATTTATTTTTTCTTAATTTTAATGTTTTTTCAATTGCAGTTGGTGAACACCTGATTTATTAAACAAAAACACTGTGTTTAATTATGGTATTAAACTAATTCAGCATTTGTTAACTACACTATTTGTCAGATTAGTACATTTTCTTTAATCCTGATGACAAACCAACTGCACCAAACTTGGCCGAGGAAATTAAGTTTACCGAATGTATACCATAAATAACAATATATTGAATATCAAAACAATTGGTGTCTGTTTAAGCTTTTGGTGTTAAAAGCCCTTTCAGAAGCCATTATACAAAACTATATTCATTGTCATATAGCTGCTGTATCTAGTCATATCCAGCAGCAAGTCAATGCAGGTGACTCAGACAAGCAGCACTCACAGAGGGGTGACTGTTGAAGTGTGGACAAGTCAGTCCCATCTGAGAGAAAACAGAAGCTCTGCTCCCATGCTCCCATGTCGCCCAATGCCTGTTGTTGGCGCCTGCGACACCGACACACTCATCTCTTTCCCCAATTTACGGGTCCAGACAACAGCGCTATCGAACAGATAGAAATAGTCATGCTTTGATGTTATCTGAGGATGTCTAAAAAGTGATGCTGAGAATTGCCCTGAGAGTGCTGGCTTAGCCCTTCAGACACTTTCAATTAGTCACTGGTGGACTCAAAAGCTTGTCCTGGCCTGCAGTATCAGGTGAGAGTTAGCAAGTCTACAGACAGTGCAAAGCCAGATGGAATATAAAAATATTCTTCTAAGAACAGTTTATCCATGGAGCCCCAAGGTGACATCTCGTGCTGCACTGGGCTCAACCCTGAATGTCATTATTGAGGAACAGGCCTCCATTTAACTGCATGTTTACTAGTTCTTCGCCTCCCCATCCTAAATCGCTCAGGGCTTCCACTGTCAAAGTATTCCACATTATTCCAAAAAGTATAGAGTGGAATAAGGAAGCAGACTCCTTCCCAGGACAATCCGGCAACAAAAGTGGAAGGAGTACTCTGGTGAAATTAATGCATTCAAAATGTTAGTAAAAATGACTCCAAATCCAAAAATATATTTTGGCTTCACTAGGCTTCTAAGACACACCTCTTTTTATTGGATTTTAATGTTTGTTCTGTTTTCTATTAGATTTGTATTGAACGTCAGCTGTTTTTTAATCTAGAGTCTAGATTTTTCCCAAAACTTTGATGTCATGTGAACTCCATAAATGCAGGATTGTGCACTACACTGGACAAGTAGTACACACCTATTTTTACAGAATCTTAGTCTACCTTTTATTTATTTATTTTTAATTTGAAATTCAGATAGCTTTTTGTGAAAAGTCACAATTCATATCAATAGCTTCCATGCCATGTGACCCAGTGACTCCAAATCAATGCAGCATAGTAAAGGGGATGAGTATAGGACACACTCCTTTTTATTGTATTTTAGACCAACTTCTGTGTTATATGAAACATTTTATGAAACAATTAGCAGGTTTTTTTAATAGAAAACTATTGGATTATATCCTCAATATTATGGGACCCATGGTGACATGAATTTAAGTCAAAACAGCATTGTATAACTACACTGGACAAGTTTGATAAGACCCTTTTTTGGAATTCAGTGCTTCTTCTATTCTATATGAATATCTGTATAAAAATTCAGCAGACTTTTTAAAGTCTGATTTATTTCAACAGCTTCCCTGTCATGTGACCCAGTGGCTCCAAATAAATGCAGCAATACTACACTGGAAAAATGAAACGCATCTCGTTTTATTGGATGTTGCTTCTATTTCATATTAATATTTTCATGACAGACAGTGCAACATGAGGTTATGTCTTTGTAAAGACGCCCTCCAGCAGAAACTGGGGTACAGGGTATGGCAGGGTTGGGGAGTGTTCATGAGGTGATCTCCTCCCAGACGACAGCTGAGCTCTAACCCTGGACAGAAATAGGGCCGCCGCTTTCACTTAGCAGGGGCTGTACAGCTGGAGCATCCCTTCATGCTGCTTTCAATCTCAGGCCATTATGCTGGCATGATAACAATGGATGTTTAAATTGTGCTAACCCAATTCGAATGGACAGTGTTATGTGCAAATAAACAGTGGAATTATATATAGTATATGATGCAGACATATTTCATTTCGGGATGGCATTTCTTTAAGGCCGAATGAAAAGTGACAGCCTAATAAGACAAGGCTATTTGAGTGACCTTGTTTCCTAGAGAAAAGAGGCTAATAATAGGCCAAAATCTGGAGCTGCGATGATGCCTGTAATAGGCTAGTGCTAAAAGCTACAATGAATCATTCCGGTCAAACAAGCCATGGAAATAAATATCATCAAATTTTGCTGTCAAAACATATATATCATGTTCCAGCTGGATGAAGATGATCTTGTTTTATCTGTTTAAAACTGATGAACAAGATTGTGGAGAAGCTTGTAAAGAAACAGATAACAAGATTACAAATGACTGTACAGGAACTATTAGTCGGATAGCTTCAAAATGTTTGTATCATAAAACGTTTCTCCCATTTCCATATGTACATTACAAAAGAGGTTTTCTGTAATGGCGGTAGATCAAAGTGTCCTTTTAAAGTGAGCTGAAGAATATTTAATTGAATCCACTCAAATGTGTTGGGTATCTGCCATGGAAAGAGCCTTTTTAGTTTATAGACATAGTAGGCCTACTAAAGGCTTTAAAACATGTGAACCTAACCTTTAAACCTGCATTAATTGATTTGGTTTGCGTCCCCTAACAGCCTTTCGATTCTATTATTATTATTATTATTATTATTATTACCTTATTATTATTACCTGACTGATATAAATATACCTGATATATTTATGATGTTTTAGCAAACATTTGCTTATGTTCATATCCAACAGATACAGCATTAGCATTCATTTGGAGTCGTGTAGGTGTTTACCTGATGAAATCAACATTACGCTCCATACATTGTCTCGTCTTCACCAACTCCTGAGGGAAATAGCTGACACTTTAGCTACTAAATGGTACACTTTGTACACAAGCTAGTTGCTAACCTGGTCTCACTGCCATTTGTTGCTAGGCAGGTAACGTGCATTAGGGTCATCAGAAAACAGGTGCCTGCGGGTAGAAATGTATACAAGAACAATGGTCTCCTGCATCACAGTGTTGTGTTTTTTTTACCAATCCACCTCCTTGTGGAGTTTGTGTTGCTTTATATATCAACTGACTTTTAAGAGGCAGCCATGTGCGTCCTGGATCACAATTACATAGGTTGTATTCAAATTATAGTGCACTACTTTTGGTTGACATTAGTGAGTACAGCGTTAGAGAACAGCCTGGTTGGTTGTATTAAGAGTTCTAGTTAATAGGTACTAATGCAGTTATATATCACACAGGCTCCGCCCTCTGGATTCTATGGGTACTACTCTCTACCATGCTATGCGAGCATTCACCTACTGAGTTGCATAAACGTAGCCGGCCAATCGGGGCAAGCCTACCTGAATGCGCGCGCAGGCCCACAGTATATAAGGCGGCTACGCCTCCTGACTGCGATCCTTTTTCTCTTCAGCGAGCGAGCAACAACTGCCAGAGAAAGTAAAACGTTTGAAAGAAGAAGAAAGAGTTATCTTCATGGAGTCGCCACTTCTAGAGACCCGGGCCTGTCCTCCGGGCCCTGGCTTAATAGCGGGCACCGACCCCCACCACCTCTGCTTCGAGTGTTTGGGGGACCAGGATATGGCCGAGGCGGTGCCATTCACGTTCGCTATTCCAGCGGGGCGGATGGCTCCGTTTGCCGGGGAGGAGGATGACGAGGACTTCTCGTTGTCGGGCACTTCAGGGTCCGGCGTTCATGGAAGTCCACCGCCCAGGTCTGTACTTCCCCCTAGGTGATGACCATGGCGG
Source organism: Harpagifer antarcticus (assembly GCA_902827135.1). Taxonomy (NCBI): domain Eukaryota; kingdom Metazoa; phylum Chordata; class Actinopteri; order Perciformes; family Harpagiferidae; genus Harpagifer; species Harpagifer antarcticus. The sequence continues at coordinate 5,858,221 of CADEHL010000525.1, forward strand.
CGGAGCGTGGCAGCCCATCTGCGTCTCAATCATTGCTCTTCCGCAAGAGGCCCCCACCTCACTGGATCAGAGCGATTATTTAGCCGCAGCATCGGCCGAATTAATAGTTTGGTCTACGGTGTGGCCGCCGCAGCTTGCCGTGTGATGTCCCTGGGGGATCATGCCGCATGGCACTTTCCAAAAGGACCTTGATTATCTCCTGGGCGCCCCCGTGTATGCGAAAGGGCTCTTTGGATCGATTTCCTTGGTCACGTGGATGAGGAGTAGTCCTCAGAGGACAGAACACTGTCCCACACTCGCCACCACGCTGTAAACTCCAGTAAAGGAAGCAGCAGGTGGGCGCGCGCACGTTAGTGGAATAAACCACAGAAAGTGCAGTCAAAGCATTGTGCGGGTTCGAGAGACGCTATTGCGGGCGTGCTGTTGTCAGAAAACACACTTTGCCTGGTATAATAGCTCCGATTAATGCGTTTCACCGTTGAATGTGAAACACAGCGTTAATACGAAGGCGCGCGGCCACCTGAGAGTGGCCGCGGTGCGTTCAAGGACCTCTGCAGAAGAACGGTGGGTTACGTATTGTAACTCTAGTTCTAGAGTGATGTGTGTGTGAAAAATGCATTCAGTAAAAACGATTGCATTTATCCCAGAGTAAGAATCATCTCTCTCCACAATTTCACATTTCCCCATAATGTCTTGTTGAAATCGGCAAGATCTGCTTCATCCGATTATGAAACAATTCCCCACTCGCCGCCCCAGTTGTAACTCCAGTAAAGGAGGCAGCCAGTGGGCGCGCATGTGAGTATAATTAACCGCAAGAAGTGCTGTCAAAGCGCTATGCGGGTGCAGGGACATTATCGCATGTTGTTGTAAGAAAACACACCTCGTCTAGTGTAATAGCTCCGATTGATGCATTTCACCATCTGTGTGAAGACGGCATTATGAGCGTGCCGCGGTGCACAGCTCAGCTGTGTACTGACAGAATGGATGGACAGGAACCTGAAACTGGGGTACTCTCTCCAGTTTTGCAGCGTCCCTCCTCCATTCAGGCAAATCTATAATCCAGGAGGAGATAGGTTTCCTTTTAACAGTGTGCATTCTCAGGACAGAGAAAAGGGGCTTTACTCCATGCACTTCCTGGTTCCCAAGAAGACAAGAGAATTCAGACCCATTCTGGATGTTCGCTGCCTGAATCAACACATTGCCTGCGAAAAGTTCCATATGTAAACCAATTACTGGAACTACGGCAGCCGGACGACTGGTTCACAACCATCGACCTGAAGGACGCTTACTTTCATGTCGAAAATTGCTCCAAAGCACAGAATGTATTTGTGTTTTGCTTTCTAGGGGGTAGCCTACGAGTACAGACTACCGTTTGGCTACTCCCTATCCCCACGCACGTTCAGCAAATGTGTGACCACAGCGCTTCAGCCGCTTCGCGACAATGGCATGTGGGATTTTTAATACGACCTCATAGTCATGGCCAGGTCCAGGGAAGAGGAAAACACAGCCCAACTTATCCAAGTGGATTGCGGTCAATTGGAAGAAGATCAGTCCCATACCTCACCAGCAGGTGGGGTATCTGGGGATCATGCTCGATGCAGGCAGACTACGTTCCACCCTGTCAGAGAGCAGACAGGCATCCCTGCTTCAGGCAGTTTGCAGACTGTGAGAGGGGGCAACGGTGACAGCTTTGACCATCATGCAGACTCTGGGTCTCATGGTGGCTGCTCACCTCGTGGTACCGCTGGGGTTACTTACTCACCTGCAAAAGTGGTTTGCCGGAAGTCGTTTAGATCCCAAGAGGCACAAACGACGTCTGGTGACCATCTCCCCCCCCCCCCCCTCAGTGGAGGGCAACCTCCGATACTGTGCACCCGTGACAGGATGGGGGGGACCTGCCTAGAGAGAGCTATATGTGGTGGCTGGCCTCTGACGGAAACTCGGCAGTGGCACATCAACCTTCTAGAGCTACGGGAAGTAGTACTGCTCCTACAGCACTGCAAACCCTTACTACAGGGCAAACATGTGCTGGTGAGGAGCGACAACCGCACCCCAGTGGCTTACATCAACAGGCAGGACGGAGTCAGCTCGGCCGCCTGCCATGGCCAAGGTAGCTGCTCTATGCCTTTCCACCGCAGGTGCAATAGGGGCGTTACCCACTCTGGGCCAACCTCTCCAGGCTTGGCTCCTGAGAGAGACAGGCTGAGATGGGAGGGACTGTCATGGAAGACAGCGTTGCTACTTGCCTTGTCTTCGGCCAAGAGAGTGTCCGAGCTGACCGCTCTGTCGGTGCACCCAAGTTGTCTTTTGATCCGGGGTCACCGTAGCAGGGCGACACTCAGATCAAACCCCTCCTTTGCTCCCAAGAGCCGAAGCAGTTCGTTCAGGTCAAGGGCTATTCAGTTAGGTGGCTTTTATCTTCCACCCCATATTGGGGCCAGGGTCACGGTCTCCACGGTCACAACCGGATGAGAGGAAGTTGGGGTGCGGTGGCTGTTAACCAAAAGCCGGTCAGGGGCAGTGTGATGGGTCGATGTTGTTGGACGACAGGGCATTTATACATCGGGGCTCCACCCACTGTACCCATAGAGTCCAGTTGAGGGCGGAGCCTGTGTGATATATAACGGGGGGTTACATATTGTACAGGCGGAGCCCTCTACCTGGGGGTCCTGTCTTTCTTATGTCGCTCGCTGAAGAAGGTGTATATGGCAATCAGGAGGCGTAGCCGCCTTATATACTGTAGGCCTGCGCGTGCATTCAGGTAGTCTCGCCCCGATTGGCCGGCTATGTTTATGCAACTCAGTAGGTGAATACTCACATAGCATGGTAGGGAGTAGTACCCATAGAGTCCAGTAGAGGGCTCTGCCTGTGCTTATATAACTAGGGTTACAATACGTAACCCCCCGTTTCATAAGTTCCACAAAATGATTCCCATGAATACTGAAAAGGATACTCCCCTTCTTAAATTAGCACATTTTAGCTCTTAGATCAATTTAAAGCTTTGGTTCTCCTGTTTTAGAGTTCTTGATTTAGCCGTTGAAACCCTCTGCCCTCATTATTTCCATTCACCTTGATGAAAAGAAGCATGAACGGAAAAACAGCCGCATTCAGACTTTAAAGCCTCTACCCTATCAGGTTTAAATACCACTTACACATTGTGAACTGAACTCAAACCTGTGGATGATCAGGCGGTGCAGGCCCAGGGGACGCATTCTCCGAGGTCAAAGGTCACAGGCCATCTCATTCGTCATGGGCAGAACTTCAAGGCTCTTCATATGTGGATAGGTTCACGTTTCAATTAACAGGTGTCAAATATCTTATTTTCCTAACCGTGCTCATCTCCCACGACCCTAGTAAACCTTAGATATACTGCAAGTTATATTGAATACAGTGTTTCAAATGACTGGCATCAATCATATTCAGTTTGTTTCAGCCAGAGAATAAAACCTCCATCCAGAGATATCTTATGTGGATCGCATTTCTGGAGGGAATTCTATCACTCATAGAAGGTCATTTGGCAATAATTGACTTTAAACAAAACAAATCCAGTCAATTTCAGACCTAAAAAACTTCAAACAGTATTACAATCCATCTTTAACTCTCCTTATACCACACAGAAATGGTGTTCAGTTAAGCTCCATCCACACACTTCACAAAGGAAGCCCTCAAGCAGCAGCTTAAAAATAGATAAGTGTTACTTGTGCTACTCTCCCACTTGCAGTGAAGCCACCCACATATGATTATTACCATCTGAAAGTATTAACAGCACTAGCTTTTGCAGCAAACTGGATGGATGGCTGTAACATCGCAGAAAAGAGAGAAGACCAATCCATCATACTGTTAGGTTAAGGTCCTTACACACCGAGCCGATTTTCGTCGTCGCTAGATGTCGGGCCGTCGATGAGCGTTGTGTCGCCCTACTCAGATGGGTGTGCACCAGTGGCGGATTTAGGATTGTAGGAGATCTGGGGGTTAGCCCAGGAGTTGTTGGGGGGGGGGGGTAAAGTGCTATTTTTATACAAGTGGGGGGTGGACCGAACATCCTTTAGGGGGGTCGTCGCCTCCTCTACGGGGGTCCGGGGGCATGCTCCCATGGGAAGAATTTTTTTTAAATATTGAAGTTAAAAGAATCAATCTGGTGCACTTTGAGAGCAACATTAACCCTACCTTAATAATACCTTAAAGGGGACATACCATGCTATATTTGAACAATATATTGTAGGGCCATACCTATATAAAGTATATAAATATTTTTTTTTTCAAAATACCAAACAGATCCTGCATTTTAGCCATGCCTCATTTCGCTCTATTTGCTCTTTCCAGCCCTGTTTTTGCAGGGGGCTGATTCTGTGAGCTGCAGCTGACCACACCCCCCTGCAGGAGAGGGGAGCGTGCTTTGAGATCAGCTGCTGGGCCGGCGGAAAAAAAACTAACTGAAACTCTGCCGCACGGTCCCCTCGTTCCTTGGAAGAGGCGGAGAGGTAGGTGTTTGTCATCTGCTGGTGGACTACCGGAGAGAATTACAGCGAGGGAGGGATTGCATTGAATTACAGCAGCAGGAGCAAACGCTTGCCTCGGAGAGGGAGAAAGAGAGCCACAGTGGAGAATAAACAGAAGGGCAACCATGGCAACCATGTGCGGGAAGTCTTCTTCGCTGCTTTTGTGGCAGACTACAGCGCCACTTACAGGCCTGGCATATGTACTACAGCGTCTCCAGCGCTTTCAAGCGGCAATGGCCGGCCGTGGCCCAACCCCATATTCCCCTGATAGGTGGAGAATTGACCAATAAGCGGAGCACCACTTCTGTGACGTAGAAAATAATTCAAATCTGGATCAGTCTGTATCAGATCCGTTGCAGCCCCGATTTTAGAGATTTGGGTATGGAAGAAAAGAGAGAGGGTTGTTTTTTCTGACACTTGGTGAGTTCCCTGGAACACCGGAGACACATATTCATGTATAAAAGACGTACAAAAGTGCATTTTGCATGATAGGTCCCCTTTAAAGCGCACAAAAGGCACTGGAGAACACTTATTCATTAACACCCTTTAATGAAGCAAACTAATGCCTTAACTCACTCGAATACAGTCGTTTACTTATTTCGGTGAAACGAATGTGCGTAGAGTTTTAAAGGATGCGGATAGTCTCACCTTGATTCTGGCGCATTGCTTATTTATAGATCTATTCTCATCCACCATCTTTGTTTGTGATGTAAAGAATGTAAGAGTCACGTTTCTGACTGTTGCCTGTCAGTTCCGTTACCTGTCAGTTCCGTTGCTATGGTTCCGTTGTTATGTGTACTAAAACGAGAGCCGGTATAATTCCATGCGTGAAAACAAAATAAAAATTGGAATACGTTATTTTTTTTTGTGTCTTAAAAGTAGAGGTATGAAGGGTTAACCTTACATCTTAGAATATTTTTTAGTCATGTTCTGTATACATACTAACATATAAGGGTATACTTAGTGTGGTTTATCTTTTTGTCGCTGCTTTTAATTTAAACTGAGCCGTTGTGTTCATCAGTAAAGTGGAACTTCTGTGTGAACTATTCATATCTTAAACTGCACTGTAACTTTTTATTCATGTGTTTTTATTCATGTATTTTTTCTTTTAATGTTTCTTTTATTATCTTTTACTGTTTTTAAATGCCTTTGTCTGAATGTCTTTCATTTTTGTAAAGCACCTTGAATTGCCTTGTGTTGAAAGGTGCTATATAAATAAACTTGCCTTGCCTTGCCTTGCCTTGCCTTGGTTACTCCATGTTTACTAGCTATAAGATTAACGTTACAGTACATCACTCTTTCTCACTTCTTACTCAGTCAGCCAGAGTGCAGATATCACCATTAGATTCACAAACCTGAAACATCATCCATTTCTTCACTGCTGGTGATGACATTGTTGTCAGCTGCTGCTGCTGCTGCTGCTGCTGCTGCTGCTGCAGCTTGTGGCGCCTGCTTCGATGAAAATAACTTTCTAATATCCATAACTTTATAGACTATTAGCTTAAAACTCGTCAGGCACTAGGAAGGATCACTTCTTCTTCAGGGCTGGGAAGGCTACGCAGTACGCAAGCTAATGTCCCGCAGCGGCTGCCTCTCTGGTGGACTCCGGTACTGCACATTACTCCCGAGACATTTAAAAAAAAAAGAAAAAATGTTTTTAAGTGAAACATCCGGGGCTTTTCAGAAAACATCCGGGGCTTGAGCCCAAGTAGCCACCCCCTAGCACCGCCACTGGTGTGCACTACACCGTCGTGTCTTTTCGGCCGTGCCGACACCTTCCGCCACCGATTCGACATGTTGAATTGGTAGGCTGCCGGCCAAAGGCCGTCGGCCAAAGAAATCACACAAAGAAATCACTCTTAGCGAATCAGTGCATGAGAAGCGAAACGGAAGTGAGGGACCCAAACAAACTATTAATTTAAATCCAGCTCTCGACACAGGTTTGGGAAAGCCCCATGAGCTTCTCGTTGTAGAGTGAAAATGGAACGCACACGCTATTTGTTGTTTGTTTATATCACGCAGTCTGTTCTTCTTCTCTCTGTGTGTCATGCAGTCTGTCTTCCGGTTGTTGCCTCTTTTGAATGACGAATACACACTACCGATGCCTGCTGGTAAGGAGAGTGCGCAGTTCGTACGTGCAACTTGGCCGTTGGCTGAAGTCTTTGCGGTGTGTTCCAGTGCGAAACATGGCCAAGACGCAGGAGACGTGAGGCGACGTTCCGTCAGGATGTGTTCTTTGGTGTCAGTTGTAATTCTTTATATACCTCGAATCAAGACTCTTACAATGGTTTAGCTGCCAGTGCTGAAAAATGTAGTTCTCTGTTTCAGAGAAGGGAGCCTGTTTAGTGGACTGCTATCTGTAATGCATTTTAAATTTAGAGTATAAATTGGGTCACGGCAGTTTTAGTGGCAATTTCCACAATGCTGCTTTCTCTTCTGGGGGATGTAAATTAAGTGCATCGTGAACTCCGGACAAGGTTGGATGCCTGTCCTGAACAACATGACTGATTGTGGTGTTTAGGGAAACTGTCATATTGCAGTGACCTACTGTAGGGTTTGATCCAGGCCTGTTATCTGCTGGGCATGGGCCTCACAGCAAGGTGTGTCTGTGTCGCAGCTGACAAGGTGACGACGGACGCTGTTCATCACATGAGGAGCCTGTCAACAGTCTGCTCCTACCTGAGCCGCAGAGGAGGATGATAGAGGGGGTGGGGGTGATTGGAGATGGGAGGAGAAGCAGAGGGGGTGTTGGTGTTTGCAAAATCTACTTTACTGCCTCAAAACACCTCGAGGAAGACTTCCCCTTTCCCATGTCTGAGCCTCATGCACAGACACAACAGAGCAAAAATCACCTGTCACATGTGTTCAACATACGCTAGCACAATCCGGTTTTGTCTGGTGTACTGGAAACAGACCAAAATGTTCAGAGTTCAGGCCTGTTGGTGCCCTAAAGTAGTTTGACATTTTGGGAAATATGCGTATTCACTTTCCTGACGAGAGTTAGGTTTGACAACAACCTCATGAACTTTAAATATTCCATGTAGCCGGAGCCAGCAGCTGATTAGCCTAGCCTAGCATAAAGACTGGAAACAGGGGGGAATGGTGTGGCTCGGTTGCAAAAGGTAACAAAATCTATATTAATGCCCTTAAATTCACATGGTATATCTTGTTTTTTTGAATCCGTACAAAAACCAATGTGTACAATGTCACTTTTTGGATTTTGGGCGCCTAATACACTCGCATATAAAAAGGGAAACTATACTTCCTCTTCTGTTGGACAACCATGGGACCATATTTTGGGATAGATTATATATAATATTTTTTTAATTGTGCCAATAATTACAAATACATTTATCACTTTAAACATAAATAGGAAGGAAAAAATAGCAAGTATAGAAGAATGAAGTTCAAAGTGAAACTCTGATTTAAAAGTGTTGATCATACTTTAAGAATACCATAAAAATGTAGATATACTTCAGGCAAAACAAGTCCCAGGCCCAAAATAAAACCAATTTGCCAGATGAACACATGCACACAAACAAACACAACATGAAAAGCAGGCAGGAAGTATAATCCAAGATAAACAATCTGATTTATTTTTAAAAAGCCTGCTTGACATCATCATAACAACCTCCAGTGGCGGGCCTGCGCTAAAAATAGCAAAGATGTCAAAGCCCTGGTACATATATGTCCATGAAGTGTGCGGAGAACATTCCGCAGATAACAGCAGATGGCTCATAGATTGGAGCCTCGTGAAGAGAGGGTGAAGAGCTCGCCCACACAGGCCCGATGCTCTCTGCAGGCGCTGGAAGCTCACCTGGTATAAGCCCACGCACAAGCTCCAGAATGATGGGGTGTGGGGTTAAAGGGGGCATCTGTTTTGGCCTTGCGCGCATTGTGTACATGAAGTGGTTGTTGACCCCTGTCGCAGAGGCTGGGATGGAAAAAGTTGTCAGGCTTGAAACAAAGAGAGAGATTCTGATTGGTCAGAGTAACTGGATGTAGCAGGTCTTGTAGCAAAATAGTATCTAAATACAAAATGTTTCACTCTTAGACAAACACAACTTTCAAAAGACTACTTCTGCAACTCTGGTTGCTGTCGTGATATTGCATTTCCTCCTCATTTCTGCTTTTGTCGTGCAAATAAGGAACTTTGCTGCAGTTCCCCAATTTTAACACTCAAAAAGAAATTCAAAAAGAGCTAGTGAGGCATAATGCAATATGGCTGATTTGTTTACTTTTAATTTTGGGGAAATTAAATGTGTATTCTATTTGTTTCAAGATTTATGTAATATGTGTTCAAAAATAAACCAAAAGTTAACAACTATTGTGTATGTATGATTTCATAGAAATCCAATTATACAACTTGATTTTTCAAATGGTTGTCAACTTAAAAACGTGTGTTTCCAATTGGCAATAAAGCACATACCACTCAAACATTTCTGCAAGAAATGTGTAAAAAATTATGTTTGTGAATAATCAACGAAAAAGTGTTTTTTTGCCACAAAAGATTTGGTCATTGGTAATTGGAAAAAAATCATTTTGATTGTGCAGGAACATAACTTGAACATCATCCCATTATACTGTTACTTATAAATATCGTTTTGTTTGTTTTTAGAGTGCACAGACTAATTCCCAATCTGGGAAACCCTATCTTTCAAAACAAGCCTTTCCAGCTTCTGATGGATGGAATCCTTATTCGAGCTCATGAAGTCATCAGTGTCGTGTGTTTCTCTGATGTGCATGAGGAGTTTGGTCAAAGCCTGGCTCAGCTCCTGCTGCTGGCTTCTCCGCTGCTGTGTGAGGTGGGGGGGGGGGGGACATAAGGGGGGAAAGGAGAGAGTCCACGACATCATCTCTCCAGGCCTTTTAAGGAGCTCTCCAGTGGAGGGCTGAGAGCGCTGGCCCACTTTCCCATCAGAGCTTCCCAGCCCTGTCTCCTCTCCCCCTTGGAGCCTTGAACACAGAGTGACTGAGAACAGAGTTATAGACACAGCAGGGAACACAATATAATATACTCAACAAACTGCACATATACTAATAGACTGAATATCTGAATCGAAGATAAACTACACAAAGTCAACGTTTAAAGATCATTTGTCATGTGGACCACAAGTCGTAAGATGTGCTTATCATGTTGTCAGGGTCACACTTCATCTTCTTTTAGACATTTTAATGTGTGCAGGCACAAGCAAATACAGAGAGAGAGAAATAAGGGGATGCTAGTTGCTGGCAGCAACATATTCATCATTGTATTCCCAGATGTTGTCAAGGGCTCAGTGTTCCACAGCCCATCAGATAGAAACTCTAGAGAGGGGGAAAAGAGGAGAAGTATAATCGAGGAATAAAGAAGGCCTTGCTGTAATGGCAACCCACTCTGGCTTTATCACTGTTGATGTCAGCCAGACCCCACACGGCCCCGTTCTCACCCCGCTTACACTGCCTCATAAGACACACACACACACACACACACACACACACACACACACACACACACACACACACACACACACACACACACACACACACACACACACACACTCACACAGAATGGGTGAGATGGAGGAAATAAGTAGGGGGAGGACGAGAGCGAGATGGAACAAGAGAAGAAGGAGGGTGATGAAGCAGATTGTGTGGGCGATCTGAGTGTGTGTGTGTCTGTGTGTGTGTGTGTGTGTTTGAGTGAGTGAGTGAGTGAGATTGATCGAGGGGAAGTACCAGTGCATGTGTGACAGCGCAGACAAATGGCGAATGAAAGGCTGTTATGTTGGCAAGTTTGGCCCTGTTCCACTGCCAGATCAGCTTCATGAATTCACTGTTTCAAGTGCAGCTCTGAGGCCTGCTAAGAATCGCTCAAAAACATAAAGAGGCTTTTGGAGGGAACTGGTTGGAACGATTCTGTTTTCTTAAACTAAATCAGATGATATATTACAACCAATTTAGTCCAAACAGAGCCACACAAGTTGAAAAACAGTATTTTTTTTTTACATTAAATAAAACATAACAACAGTTCATTCTTAATCTCATACGATGCTCTAGTCTAAAGGAAAACAGACATTTTCCTCACAACATTTCAAAAAGCCTGTCAATTTGTTTGTTTTTTCAGATAAAAGGGACAACATTTTGGCCATTGATTTCATGTAAAAAAACGGACACATATATCTATATCTGTGATTGTCATTGACGGCTGACTAGGTAGTTTAAAAAGTTTGCATTTACATCATCATTGACACATTAACCAATAAACGTTGCATCATCATAACAACATAGAACTAACTAAATATACTGCAAATCAGATTCTTGCAAACATTGTTAACTTTGCCTCTCTGCCACTTCAAAGGAAAGAAAAGACAAAGGTCTATTCAAATACAGCTATTCTATCTGAGCAGCGCATTGCATGGGAGTAGAGATAAATGTCCGCTGAGCTGCTGATCTGGCTCTCTTCTACATTATCCTGTGGCCCCAGCTCCAAGGCCTGATGGAAGTTGACAGAGCATGGGACAGCTGCGAGGCTGCTATGTGGTAAATGGAGGCTGAAATAGCCAAATTAATGGAAGGGGCTCAAGTCCAAACCCGGGTTCAATACCGGGCTACATTTTAGTGCTATGAGCTGTCACCCAGTCAGACAGACATCAATATTTACTGCTGCCATGGCACAGCAATAGACAGTAGGCAGCCATTTTGGTACCTCTCACTTCCAGGGGAAACCCCCAGTTTTGTGCCACATTGGTCCCCCACCTGGGGACTGTGTTTCTTCGAAAGAGGCTTGAAAGTGACAGACGTGTGTAGAGGGATGACTCCACAGGGAGTATGTCAATTTTGGACTGTTACTGAGTCCATTAACTCTCTAGTACTGAAGAATGCGTATGTACCATTTTAAGGAACTTTTACTTGCGTATTCATATTTTATTCCACTTTATTCTTTTACTCACAATTCAGAGGCACTTTTCCCTCCACTAAATGCAGTTGCAGCTGAAGTTACCTTGAAGACTTACCTTGAAGAAACCAATCATTTATTATGAAATATTATAGATTGAACTAAACTCACAAGCTTCCTGGCAGTATTTAGGCCTAAAGGGAATTAACATAATTCAATAAATAAAAAAAGATCATTCTGAAAAGGGCTGTCTCATGTAAGTACATTCTGATGTTAATACTTTTTATACTTTTACTTTTAAATGTTGTTCAACCACTGCCAATTCATTATGAATGTATCTTCAAAACCTGAGATACACTTTTTGAAATCTCCAAAATAAATTGAGTTTAGATTGATATTCTGTATGTTGTTTTGAAAATCTTTCAATATTATGTGATAGTTGAAGACACAATCCTTAGTAGTCTATATGCATAGTAGTCTGTATATATGCATCATAAAATGGAATCTCTAGATCTCAATGTCTCACAGTGACATTTTGGGATGGAGAGAGCTATTAACGGATCCTCGCACAAGGATATAAAAGGTAAGACCTGTTGCCTTGAATCATATTTCTCTTGACTTGCAGATTCTCCTCAGGGAAGACACTTTTCTGCCTCACTAGCCTAAAACAGTTTCTGCCGTTTCCATGGCACCCACGCTTCTGTATACCTCACAAAACCTTGGGTGCCTCTCTCGGCCTCTCCGCCCACAGGGTTTAGCCGATCTTCTCTTTCTGCTCAGGGAAACTTCAATTACCCGCAACACTTTTTCAACCACCGCAAGGCCTATTATGGTCAAATAAGACTCTATGGCCGACCAGGAACAGCATCTCCTCCCCTGTAAATCTGAGAGTGTTGTCTCATGCTCACGGTGCTGTGACAAGACAAGGTCAAGGGGTCGCGCCTCCAGGTGATGTGTTTCCATAAGGCCGTGGAGAGGAAATGCACATATATGGTGTGGTCTTTATTTATTGCCAGCTCTTTGATTGGGTGACTGCAGACTCTCTTCCTTCTGTAAGCTCTGCACCTCTTCTCAAGCACCGAAGCTCGCCGTCTGCCTAACAAATGTGGGATTTAAGCGTCTCAGATCTTTTAAGAACATTATGATTTTATCTACCGTGTGTCAACAGAATAAGTTATTATGTTAGTCCTCTGCAGAAGTTCGACTGTCCAGAGCTGTAATCTGAGAGCGTTTAGCTTCAGATGTTTGAGAGGACTGCACATTGTTACACAGACTTGACAGGTAGCAACACAAAAGGATTGTATGCTTTAGTGGGCTGCTGAACAGAGCAGGAAATCAGGGACGGTTTTGCGTCCTTAAAATGTTTCCTATGCACATGATGATGGGGGTCAAGGTGGACCCAAAACACAAACACAGGTCTATCTGAAGCTTATCATCCAGCTTCTCTGCCTGACTCTGTGGTACATATTGGCACTGACAGTCTATCGCTCGCATTTATCTGTTGGCTAATAAACTCATCAGACAGCTCACATATAAACTGAAAGGGGAGGGCAAGGACAAGAAAGAGTGTTGTGCGAATTATTTAGATTTGGCTCTGGAATAAGCTCTTTATATAATGACTCTTCAAAGGAGCATTCTCCATTTGTTAGTATAGGAAAAAGGTCCAAACACCTACCGTTTGTCATCATTCACTTTAACATAGACCCTTTCCGATTCTCCTGCTAATGGCATTGTGAATTTAGAGGTTGCTTTAAAGCACCACGATTGCAGAAAAATACTGCAAAACAGTAATAACAGTGAAAAAAAAGGAAGGGAGCCTGAAACCAGCTATAATAAAAACACCAACAAACAAAGGACACAAATAATATATGCACAAAACCCGAAAGCCAACAGTATTCAAAGATAGGAGGTCAGAAACAGGAATCCAAATGAGTGTGAAGATAACTAGCCGTTTGCTAACATAAAACTTGATTAAGTGACAATATATCAATGTTGTGTCTACAGCTTGTGTCACTGCCCCCAAGTGGCCTGAATAGATGTCAGAGTAGAAGGTAAAAGCTTTGTTTTAAAAAGATTCATAGGTGTGTACTGCTAAAAAAAATAATTCACCATGATCATCTTAAACTTTTAAATCCGTGCTCTCACACAACCATAGCTCCATGCACACTGCTGGGGTTTGCATTTGGGAGTCCAGGCCTTGAGGGGAGTACACATTCCCTCTGACAATAAAAGAAGCCAGGTGCCTTTTCACCCGTGGCTGACACTATAAACACCAGTCTCTCTGTCGTAAATGTCAGACATAGGTAGGCACTGCACACATGAGTCAAGCCACTGTATACAGATTCCCAAGATGCTATCTATCTTCAGTCCTTCTCTGACCCAGAAATGGGCCTGCTGCTTCCCTCCTTTAAGGGTAAGACTGTGCCTTGAAGCTGACACTTTTCTCTCGTCTTCAGGATGTGTGTGCTTGAGATCTATCAAGTGTTTCTTTCAAGGCTGTGGAGAAGGCGCCTAGTGCACATTTTCACCCCCTTAAAGTCAATCACCACAAATACTCGCTTATTTTGTCAACTTCACATCCATGGTGAATCTTGTCTGAAAGGGGACAGTTTGACGCCAGTTTCCTCCTAGAACGATCAAAGACTGTCTCTTGTGTACAACTAGAGTTTGTTATTTAACTTCCAGAAACCTCCTCACTTCCTTTTTCCCATGTCCTTATATTCCCATATACCAGCCCTAAACTCTTCATCCCAAAGCTGCGCTGAACCATGTGACCTCTGTGGTTTGATTCACAATGATGCTAAAAATAAGGTTTGATGCATAGACTGTATATATAAAGGTTTGATGAAACGAAGCAGGGAGTTTGGTTCACATTTTCATACTGTTATCTAGTGGAAATAACATTCTGCACTGATTTTTTTTCCACACAGCATCTAGGTTGATACAACCTTGCCCCCAGCTGAGATGGCAATGTCACACTAAAAATAATCTGGCTCATTTCACCAACACTAGAGGGTGGTGTTGTGCAAGAATAAATAAATATAAATAATATAAATATGATGAGGTCACTCACTTTAAGGTAACTTGGACGACAGAACACTAATGATTGATTCTGATTCTAATTAAAAAAGAAAATCCACAGATTTTAAGATTCAATGTATATCTTTATTACTTGCTACATATAGCTGTGATTTTGCTCCTCTAAATCATGTTAAATAAACACATTATTATATTATCATGCTTATCAACATGGTTTATGGCGTGGGTGCTGCTTATTCCAATTTCTGGCAGCATTCATGTAAGAGACTAAGATATTTATACTTTTCTTTGTATCATGATCCTTTCCTGTTAGTTGGCAGCAGAACAGTGCTGCGGTTTCTTCTGGTTTCTGTTGTTTAGACAACTTATCCTTATTTGAACATGTCATTTATCTTTCCATGTAAGCATTATTCACTTCACTATTTCCCACTGTTTTTCAGATTCCTACCATTTATGTTTTGTTACACAATTTATATGGTAGAAAGCATTAAAGTTCAAAGTGATATATTTATTATTTTTCTATTATGGCTTTATGAGGTCAGGTTTTATGAATAGTTTTGACGTCTGTTTACTCTTTTGACGTCACAATAAAAGAGGCTCCCCTGTAAAGTCACAACTCGAAGATCAAACAATTGAGATATGCAAAAATAATGGTTTATAAACAGTATTTATTAAAATATTTTAAGATGCATATTGAAGTCTATTGATACGCTCATTTTCTTCTTACATCTGCTTGTGTGGCCTTTTATACAATCCTTTATTTTAACTCCTAATATGCTTGACATCTTGTGTTCTTTTTAGCAACTGGTGAACTTAAATTGTCTCTAAAACAGAAATGGTGCCAGAGCAGTGAAATTACAGAGAAATTCAGACTTGTTTTAAGGGCATAATAATTCAGTTTATTCTTCATATACACACTTAACTTCATCCAAAACCTTGAATTGTACATGATTGAATCAAGTACAGAAGGTCTCATGTTGGCAGATGGAAAATAAATACACTGTAACAATGTATTAACAGTTTAATATTTATTGAAATAATGTTATATTTGATATTAAAAGATTCAAAGTCTGCAATAAAAAAATAATAATGTATGTTCTTGAACAGCTAGGTTTACTCCCATATCCACTAACAATGTGACCTCAATACCTTTTTGAGGACACAATTTATATGGTAGAAAATTGCCTTTTGAGCCATTTTAGGAGTAAATGTACTCCACAGACCACTGACCATGGATGTGCCACTGACACCTTCAAGAAAGGCCTAAAAACCTTTTTGGGATTGCTGTTAGCAATGAAAGGTGCTTTACAAATCAAATGTATTATTATTATTATTATTATTAAATGCTGCACTCAGAAAGCTACCTGAATGATCAGTCACTTTACAAAAAGCATGTTCATTTCTTATCATTTATATTAATAATGTATACAATGAGAATAGTTTCAATAACTACAGAGTTTGTGAAAATAAAATAAAATGGAGGTAGAGCAAGAGTAACTGTCGCAAAACCTACCATAAATCAAGTCTGAAGTGTCGTGCAGCAGCCCCTGATGTTCGGCTCGGAAAACCCCATCGGTCTCTCCGTACGGCACTCAAGCTGAAGACGGTACGTTCTTCACTCCGATCCGCTAAAATAGTATAAATTACACATATGATCTGTGTTTTAATGTAACTGTTTGTCCCTGTGTGTTTCAGAAACATGCCACCCAAAGGTCCTTTGCAATCTGTCCAGGTCTTTGGACGTAAAGTAAGTAAAATATAGAATTATTGAACATGTGGTGTTGTGGCTACTCTGTCTTGCTAGCACGCATTAGCTAATGTGGCCGTGTGTCGTAGTTTTACACCGGTGTAAACGAGCTGTTTAACCGCTATGAATGACCACTATAGCTTAAGACGTCCCGAAACTGAAGTTTGAAGCCTCTTGCGTTGTTAAATGATACTAAATCACGTGTAAAAGTGTCACTCGGCTAGCCGGCGTTCTGTATTGCTGTGCATCCGATCTTGTGTAGCTAGCTAGGTAGCCTAGATGCTATCAATTGCTGGGCTTCTGATACTTTATACAAAATGACAACGTTAATGTCTCTTCGTCCAAACCAACGCACCTAATTGAGAAGATACCCCAAATTCCAGAAATGGCCCGATGATTTACGAGCTAACAACCTCTTTGAATAAGCACAGGACGCAAGGACTGATGTTGGTTTCACCCAATTAGTGCGCAAATATTAAATAACATAATTTTACAGTAGTTTTTGATGGTACCTGATCGTGATGATGTTTCTGCCTTTAGAAAACAGCCACCGCAGTTGCTCACTGCAAGAGGGGGAATGGCCTCATTAAAGTGAACGGCAGACCCCTGGATATGGTGGAGCCAGCCACTCTCCAGTACAAGGTGAGTCCCAGTGAGAAAGGGGTTATTATCAGGTCCACAGGTGGCTGATGGAGATAAGAACCCCTAACATCTCCAATCAAATGGGTCAGGGACATTGGCATGGTCCCCATGGGAAACCGTTGTAACATGTACTTAACACTGCATTTGAAGATGATGATAAATGTGTTGCCCTTTTTTTTTTACCTTAGCTGACCTTTTCAATTCCCTTATCTTAAGCGAATTGTATTGCCATATTACACACAATTAATTATCTTAAGGGAATTGTATTGCATGGAATCAAGCCTGATATGCAGCAATTCCCTTCAAAGCTAGTGGGATTTAGATTGCAATATAGTAGTCAGCATTCTTTGAAACACCTGCCAATGTCACCACAACATTTTCTCTTTCTTTCTCGAAAATATGTAGTTTGACATCATTATGCTCTCATTCTAGCTTCTTGAGCCAGTGCTGCTGCTCGGCAAGGAGCGTTTTGCTGGAGTTGACATCAGAGTCAGAGTGAAGGGTGGTGGACACGTTGCACAGATCTATGGTAAGCAGAATATTGTCTTCACAGGGGAAAACGCTTCATACCCATCCATCAGCAGTTATCGGCCTACAGATATTTTCTCCACCTTATGTTCATGAATTGTTCTTTTTGTCTTGCAGCAATCCGTCAGGCTATCTCCAAATCTCTGGTTGCCTACTATCAGAAGTGTGAGTATTACATCTTAATGGTAGTGTGCAGCACAAACATCACTCTAGCTTTTGAGCAAGTGCTTTCCATACATATTCAACCAAATTAACTAAAGATACACATGAAGTGTCTTTCATACTGGGATCTATTTTAGTAGCAAATATTGCATTTTAGGACAAATTATCATATTTGTTAAGGATTAAGGTGAATTGGTTACTTCATACCGAAGTATTCCCCTGTGAGGTGTTATGAGCTGCTCACTGATGATAACATTTAAGGTGGACAATAACTGAGACTACAGACCTGAGGACATCTTGGATAGTGGATCAATTGTCAAATGACATGACAGTCTACAACCTGGCAACACCTGTCACAGAAATCAACAGATATTTCCAACGCTTAAGCATCACAAATCAAACACTATTTGGTATTATAATGCTTGATTCTGCTGTTTGATATATTGTTGTTCAGATTTTGTTTTTGCTTAAAAATGGTCCTGTGATACTTATTGGCCTGTGGTAAATGCCATATGTGCCGAGGATTCTTGTTAAACAAGATCATGGTTTTGCTTTATAATTTCATAATATTTAAGCGAGTACTAATTAAACATCAGTTAAATTACAGTGTTAACTGTATTATAGTAACCGTTTTCTGTAAGCATGTAGGAAGGTTTATAAATGGAACTTTAAGAATAATGAGCGTTTGTCCATCCGCAGATGTCGATGAGGCCTCCAAGAAAGAGATCAAGGACATCCTGATCCAGTACGACAGGACCCTGCTGGTTGCTGATCCTCGTCGCTGTGAGTCCAAGAAGTTCGGTGGACCTGGAGCTCGTGCCCGCTACCAGAAGTCTTACCGTTAATCCCCCTGTACATTTTCTAATAAATTGGAGGAACAAAGACATGAATATGCATTGTTTTTTCATAACACTGTACACATAGCCTGTTTAAAACCTCTCTTATAGTTCTTCAATAAGTGAGATAATTTGGTCGTTGAGTTAAAATCTCAACAAATGTATCTGGATTGGTATTATATATCCTTGATGTTACTATGCCTGGGGATTGAATTTGATCTGGTGAGGACAAGAAAAAGAGGATCTACAGGAGACCGTTTATTTTGGTTCATTTAAATTTGATCATTCAGTTCACATCAACACGTTAAATGTTGCTCCTGATAGTCTAACAAAAAAAGTCACAACAGGAAAAATACCTAAATACTAGATTTAATCCTATATACAAATAATCATACCTGTACTTTACTGACTAGATTTGAAGGGAAACACTTAATTTGAACAAATCTAACATTTTCAGCTCCATTTCCTAATAAAACAAGATTTTTTTAAACATTGTATTTTCTAAAGAAGTGGTATATTTGATCGTTAAAACGGGCATGAACCCAATTTAAATCTTTTGACATGAAATAAAAAGAAAAGCGCAGGTGTTAACCATAACATTACTAGGGCTCAGTTGCTATCAAGTGCAGGGATGCAAACTTGTCACCTTTCGGCGAAATTCGCCGTTTTGAATCCAAAATAGGTCGTTTGTGTGATTCATGTAGATCTGCAATACAAATATTTGTGGGCTATGGGGGGGGGTTCTGGGACCCGTTATGTGCCATCATGACACGCATGGTGTTCTTTTTTTATGTATTATAATGAAGCTCGAGTCTTCCTGCCTGTCTGCTCTGCTCATCGATGTATAAGAAGGGTCTGCTGCTCCGGTATGAGGGTCTAGCTTCAGCAGCTACATTACCTACGGGTGCGTTTGTTAAATAACTGTGGTCCGGAGTCACTGTGGCTCAGACTGGACCGCTGGTGAACAGCTGTTAGAACGGGCCGTTCAGGTGTTCAGAGCAGAGCGTGATGTGCACTGAAAAGTTTTTCTGTCGCAATATTATAGTTGAGCTAGCTAACTAGCATACATTGTCACTATCTGCTAACGTTAGCTTTAGCCTTCGTTTTCTAATAGGTTTTTTCATAGGCTATAAACGGAGGTGGTATAAGTATAGATCTTGTACTTGAATACAAGTAGAATTACTCGGATCTTGTACTTGAGTAAAAGTAGAAGTACTCAGGTCTTGTACTTGAGTAAAAGTAGAAGTACCAGAATGTAGGAACAATTCTGCAATCAAAAATGTTCCTCAAATAAAAGTACAAAAGTATTATCAAAATATAGTGAAAGTAGCGACAGTAAAAGTAGTCGTTGTGCAGTTTGGTCCATTTCAGAATAATATATGATATGTTTTATGATGATTGATCATCAAAGTGTTCTCAAAGCTGGTAAAGGTGCAGCTAGTTTGAATGACTTTGTATACTGCAGGGTAGCTTGTGAATTGTGAAAATACTCCAGGTGGAACTAAAGTCTGATTTAACACTTGATTAGATTTCACATCATTCATCCAGATCTGTAAAGGTATTAAATACATGTAGTGGAGTACAAGTACACTTTTTTACCACTGAACTGTAGAGGAGAAGAAGAACAAAAGTAGCAAAACATTGAAATACTTAAATAAAGTACAAGTATCTCAAAATTGTACCCAAGTAGTACTTGAGTTTATGAACTTAGTTATTTTACACCAGTGGTTATAAAGATAGAAAGACTAAGCCTTGCACAGAGGCATGAAAATACATTTTCAAAATGCTCAACAGTGCTGCCAAAATTATAAACTGACTGCTACACAATTAAAATAAATGCTTTTATATATTTCTATTAGATGTGACTCTTTGGCGTTTCTGTTATTATTGACCCTGCTGCTTTAGTTGTTCTGACTGCTAAAATCCTCTGGTATAGCTCATTTTAAAGCCGATATTCCGTGGGGTCGCGGGGCTCGGGTCCTTGTCACCTTTTTCATACCTGATGAGTTTGCATCCCTGCAAGTGTCCAGTTTGCAATGACAGTTAGTAGGCTTGCACAATACCAGGATTTCCTTTGGTCGTATTTCGACTTGTACTAAAATCACATGTGTATCTGATGACATTAATACTGTGACTCTTGATGAACTGAGGCATCATTAAGGTCATTATTTTCTCCTGTGCTTTTCCTACTATCACTGGTGACCATGTCTGTTGTGAAACATGCATTCAGCCATCGTTAATTATATTATTTTATTACACCTGTGTTTAATCTAGTTTGATATGTCAAAAGCCCTAAGATACAATTAAATGGAGTCAAGTAATTTCACAAGTAGGTAAGTTCATCTACCCAAGATGGAACAAAAAGGCTTTTTAAATTATCGGTATACATTCTTATATTTCTAAAAGCAGTCACTTTTCTAACAATGCAAATATCAGCAATTCTTTCTATGTATCTTCCTGACTAACATATGTAACCAGCAGAGGGAGCCAGAGGACTGATGGATGTAAAAGACTCCCTTCAGCAGTAGCAGCCATTAGGAAACTGGCTTGCTGCCATTTCAGAAGTCTCATACTGTAGGTTACAGATACAGACACACAGTATACGATGAATGCAACACATTACCATTCCACACTGTATCCCCTTTTGCCAAATTGCCTGTAAACATGCCATATTAATTATTTACTTGATATAATCTAACAATGATACCCAAGCTGATTTAGTAAATATTGAAAAACACTATTATTCCAGGCCTGTGTGATTGTAACCAGGCAGCATGTTGCACTGCTGATCTGATGGATGGTTTTTCACTCAGACATTTTCAGGTGTGTGAAAGTGTGTAATGAAACCCGCTGTGCCCAATTCTTATTTTCATTACTCTAGGCTTTATTATATTTTTGTTCAGCATTTTCCACCCCGATAAGAACACTCTTTCACCTATCATCTTAACACAAAACCAGCTATTTTCTCATCACATTTGGCATCAAATTGCAGCACTCTGAGCTCAGTTTCTTCTCATTGCTTGTTACGGCTCTCTGTTTTTTTTGTGCCAGTGTTGCTACACAAACACACACTCCACTCCAGCACAACAACAGGAGTGTAATGAGGTGAGCTGAGGCCCAGATGTTGTTGGCCTCTCTGTGGGCAGCCTGCAGCAGCCGTTCCCGCTCGCTGAGCTCCCGGGGGGGGAACAGGCCTGTGTACAGCCCTCCAATAATCAACACAGCAGGGAGGCACACTCCCCACTGCTACTGTTGTTTACTTCTGTTTATTTTCTGCCCCTGCCTGCCGCCTCACCTTTAAAGGTCATAACGCTGCTCCGGTGTCATTCTGTGCCTGTGGAAATGCTGTTTTCTGCAGCAAAGAATGAACACAGACAACAGAGATGAAACCATTTTGGATAATGCAGCCAGCTGAGGGTAACAGAGGAAGAGAGGCTGTTGATAATGGATGTTGGTGCTGCTCTGTGTGATGGGATAATAGCTCTCCTTCTCTTTTGTCATATTAAAATAATTATTTGTATGTCATGGCTGGAGTAAAATAGGACAACCTTCATAAAAGGAAAGCTGCCCTAACTAAAATAACACAGTAATACCTTATTTTACCTTTTAAAGCTGCACAAGAATTATACATTTAATAAGCCAATGTTTAGAAAAGGTTTAAAACTTTGTAACAAATGGCTTTAATAAAGCTTAACACATAATTTAATGATGTTAAGATACAAGCCACAATTGAGAAACACTTTTGGGGTTGCCAGGTTGTGAAACATTGTGTTTATCCTCTCCCAGCCTTACACTTTACACCACAATGGGGACTTGTCCAACGGGATAAGACCTTTTAGAAAGGGCTGCAGTCCATTTATTAACTTTGTATCCGCATTTGTAACTGCATTTTTGATCGCTAATTAGTAAGACGCATTAAAATAAACTGCTTTAGGAGATCATTCTCAAACTTGAAACCTATACATTGCTGTTAACAATTTATAACTTTACCTATTAATAATTTATCAACCATTATCAAAGTCTCATGAGACAGTGTTTGTAGAATATTTTCTCTTATCCATGGATGGCTGCAGGAAATGGAATAAAACAATTGACATTTTGGTGCAGTGGGTGGGCAAAAGCAAATTGTAGTACCACATGTAACGCATAAAAGGATGTGTGCAAGATGTTGGCAGCTGTAATTGTGTGTTCTCTTTCCCCTCTCAACAAGCTGCTGCTTTGATTAAGTTACACAGCTTGTCTTGTAAAGTCAAAAAGGGGTTGTTTGATCCAGTATACAAAGGTGTAGGAGTTTATTTTGCACAGCAAGTCTTGTAATTATTTTACCATTTAAATCGTGTCATTGAGTGTGCAAGGGGTTTATTCCTTTATGGCTGCACACACGCACGCACGCACGCACACACACACACACACGCACACACACGCACTTCAGGGGACATTACATTGACTTACATGCATTTCCTGGAGACTTATCCTAACCTTAACCATAACCAACACATGCCTAACCCTTACCCTTACCCTTACCCTAATCTTAAACCTAACCAAGTCTTCACCCTAAAATTAATGATTCTTCTCATGGGGACCTCCAATTTGTCCCCATAAGGGAGGTGAGTCCCCACACGTGACTGTGTAAACAGATTTAGGTCCCCACAAGGATAGTAATGCTAGGCCACACTCTCTCACACACACACTCTCTCACACACACACACACACACACACACCACACACACACACACACACACACACACACACACACACACACACACACACACACACACCACACACACACACACACACACACACACACACACACACACACACATTACATTACATTGCATTTAGCTGACGCTTTTGTCCAAAGCGACTTACAATAAGTACATACGACCAGGAAGACACAGCCCAGAAGAAAACAGAATCATATAAGTACATCAGGTATCATAGAGCCACACATTTCAAGTGCTACTCAGCTGGCTATAGATAGGCCAGTCCTATGTTAGTATATAAGTGCTTTGTTAGTAATTCTATCGCTCGAAGTGGAGTCGAAAGAGATGAGTTTTCAGTCTGCGCCGGAAGATGTGCAGGCTTTCTGCCGTCCTGATGTCAATGGGGAGCTCATTCCACCATCTTGGAGCCAGGATAGCAAACCCACGTGTTTTTGCTGAGGGGAACTTGGGTCCCCCTCGCAGCGAGGGTGCAGCGAGTCGTTTGGCTGATGCCGAGCGGAGTGCACGCGCTGGGGTGTACAGTTTAACCATGTCCTGGATGTAGGAAGGGCCAGATCCATTCGCAGCATGGTATGCAAGTACTAGTGTCTTGAAGTGGATTCTAGCAGTTACCGAGAGCCAGTGGAGGGAGCGGAGGAGCAGAGTGGTGTGGGAAAATTTTGGAAGGTTGAAGACCAGACGAGCCGCTGCATTCTGGATGAGCTGCAGAGGTCGGATGGCACATGCAGGTAGACCAGCCAGGAGGGAGTTGCAAAAACACACACACACACACACACCACACACACACACACACACACACACACACACACACACACACACACACACACACACACACCACACACAACACACACACACACACACACACACACACACACACACACACACACACACCACACACACACACACACACACACACACTCTGCACCCAGCACCTGCCTTTCCTCTGTTAACACCTCTGCCTCTCTAGGTCTCCAAATCACACAAACACTGAGGTGTGAGGCCAGGATGCATTTTGTCATCACTTGCACTTCATCCCCACCTCTCCTCACGACGCCTCCATGAACACACTCTGCAATTAACACAAATAAGCAAATGAATACACCCACATGCACACAGAAATGAGGCTCAAGCATGACCTACAGGATATTCTCTCTTTCAGCCACTTCTCTGCAGAGACAGGAATAAGAAAGAGGGAGGGATGATCACTAACATATATTGACCCCTGCTCCATGCCTTCTGCAGCAGTTGACTCCTCGTCGAGCCTCATTGCCCTCGATGAGTAAACAACAATTGGCTGAGGGTGCCAGCGGCTGAACATCAGGGGACAGTAGCAGGCAGCAACACATGTTGGTCACAGTGGAGAGGAAATGCAGCTCAGCCAAGCGACGCGCCGCTGTTGGGGCCGAGATGATAATGAGGGGATGGCTGCTTATCTGTGGCTTTGTCCTTGAGGGAGGTGATCCCATGAGCATGTGTTGTGTGTGTGTGTGTGTGTGTGTGTGTGTGTGTGTGTGTGTGTGTGTGTGTGTGTAAAGGTGCGAGCAGGTGTGTGTGTGTGTGTGTAAAGGAGGAGGAATGTCTCCGTTGAGACCAGAAGTGGTTCTTAACTTTGTTTCCCTGTTGTGCCACAATGATGATTTTGTGATACTTAAGAGACACATATTTATGATCATTTTCAGGTTAATACTTCTATATTGTTTTTTTACTAGAGCATGTTTACCTAAATGTTCAGATATACATTTTTTCCCCATACTGTCTGTCTGAACATAGCTGTATTTATCATTTTGTGTAAACATTCTTAAAATAAAACCTTTGAATCCTGAATTTGCGTTTTGGATTGTCACAGTAATGTAGCAGCACTTTCTACCTGTACTATATTAAAATTGTGACAAAACAACTTGATCTAATTCCTGACAGCTTGTGTAAAACCACAGTTTCTGTGTGCGGGAAAAGAAGTTATGCAAATGTCACCGTCTTGCAATATGGGAATAATGAGACCATGCATTTTAGGAATGTTTTTACCAATCCCATTTCTTGTTAAAAAACAATGTCAAACTTCCTAATTGATCAGTGTTGTGCTATTATTGAAACAATTGGTTGATCAACAGAGTACTGTCAAACTATAATTGAGACATCTTGGACAGAATGTGTGGAATTTTCTGTTTTGGTATCCGATCTGCTCCATCTCTGCACCCACATTAGCACTGTGTTTTTGCAGCTAACTCCAATGATGATGAATGACAACACATTCACATCAGCGCAAGTATTTTTGTATTGGTTCTAATTTCTGCTCAGGATGCTGACTGAGCATTCTTAGATCCTTTTTCATACTTACAGCGATGATGTCTCCAAAACGACACTTTAAAAGACAGAGAGAGAGAGAGACAACGTAACAGCACTGACAGACGGAGAAAAACACTCGTAAATTAAACAAAGGTTTTTGGAAGAAATCATTCCTTTCTGGAAATCTGATCACAAGCGTTTCCATGCAATCTTCAAGGCTTTTTGATTCATCCTGAGCTGAGCTTTGCACACATATAACATATAACTGCTATGTGGGAATATTTCCTGTCAAAAGACAATGATCACAAATGAGCTGCCACGTACCTTAATGCTTGAAGTAAACATTTCAGAAGTGTCGCCTGATTGCTGATGACAACTTTACCATCTCTTCTCTCTATGTTTCTCAATCCCACGCTCCACTTAGTAGTGTCACCCCCACCTTTCTCCCTTAAAACACTCTTTGTTACTGTTGAGGATTGAGCGAGAATATGGAGCTGGTGATGGATTCATCTCATGTGTTTCACTCTGCACAAAGAGGCCTCACTGGCTCCTCTCTCAGCCTGTTTTTGGTCTGAAAGCAGCCAGAAAAGGGCTCCCTGTTACTGACCCGCTCTGTTAGTCACACTCTCTGCCGCCAGCGTTGACTCATTCCCAACGCATTTAACCTAGACTTGAACTAAAGTAGAATTAGTCCCAGTGCGCTCACACTGCTGAGTCTCCTATTAAAATCTGCCCCTATCTCGCCTCCTTAGGTCTCCATGTTGGTGGCAGCGTGGCACTGGCCTACACTCAGGGTGAGCCGGGTCATGCAGGGGTTCCCCCCCGAGAGCTAGGTTGTTGCGCCCGAGCCAAATCGGGAGGTCAAAGGCTACCTCACACACCCTTCAACCTTTAGCCTACAGATCGGGCCAAGGCGCTCTGATTCCCTGCGACAACCTGCAGAAGGCCCTCAGTGATCCCCCTCCTCAGGGGTCAGCGTGGCCGGCCAGGATCTATTTTAGTGAAAACACACAGTTCATACAAGAAAGCCTCACCTCCTGTGCAGCAGGGGTGAGAAGATTATTATAGTTCACAGTGCTCCCAGACAGCTTTGAAGTATAGAGGTTATCTCTCATTCCTGCCACGTTCGGTGTTATTTCTTTTAACGTCATGATTAAAGGGATACCTTACCCTAACCTGAGAGGAGACGAGAATATGGTCACCATCTTTTAGATAAATGGCTCAGACGCTCAGTGATTATGCTTTGTTTAAAGATAGGTTTAGTAATTAATTAGAATTAACGTAATTGTATAATGACTGAAATGATTGCCTCTGCTGCATGATATTTGTCCAGGGTGCCTCTTAACTAATCATAATGATCTCAGTAAGGCATTAGCCTATGGGGATATTATGTGTTTGTTTGTTTGTGTGTGTGTGTGTGTGTGTGTGTGTGTGTGTGTGTGTGTGTCTAATGTCTGTCCACAGTTAATCTGGATTACAACTGGAAAAGTAAGATAAGATGGACTTTTATTAATCCCCGTGGGGAAATTGTTTCTCTGCATTTGACCCATCCTAGTGTTAGGAGCAGTGTGCTGCCATTTTGAACGGCGCCCGGGGAGCAGTGTGGGGAACGGTGCCTTGCTCAGGGACACCTCGGTAGCACTTTGTCTTGCCGGGACTTGAACTGGTGACCTTCCAGTTGCCGAGCCAAGTCTCTATCGACTTCGCCACCACCGCCCCCATTTAAAGTACATTTAAATCGATCATGTGCAAGATTTTGGCATTTCTGAATTTGGGGCCCTCTACTGGGAGTTTATGATAACATATGACTTGTACACATGCATGGCCCTAAAACAATAGTTTGAATGTGCCTATTTGCATATTTTGCTCAACAGAGGAATTTCATTGATTGCTCCGCTAAAACATTTCTAGAAATCCACAGATTATGAGGTTGGAGGGTACATATGCCCAAGTGTTTTTTACAGGTGCTGGATAACAGAAGTAGGTAGATCTCTGATGAAACGTTGTGCATTCAGATTGCTAGGAGCCTTTAATACAGAATGCAGATCATTCTTCACATTGTTGCCTTAGAAAAATGGACCAGGTCAGCTTTAAATATGATTATATGGAAGTCATATCATCAAGATCTATTTTCAACTATGACAAGATTCTTTTATTCTACTTTGAGGTGATGATGATGAGTCATCTTGTAACACTAAACATAGAAGCTAATTAACATGTTGGCGTGGGGCCCTATAGTAACTTCAACTGTCCATGCTCTCATCACTAGAAATTCAATATACAACGTTGGTATCCCCAATGGTAATATAAATACAAAATGTGGGTAACATGCTCCATTTCACTTCAAATTTGTCTCATTTTCCCCAAAAGATAAATCTCACACCAACCGAATCATTTCAAAGATGCCATGATGACATAAAAAAAATACACATAACGACTGTAAAACTAGAACCTGTTTTATCACTTAGCACTCAGTAAAATGTTAACATCAGCAGCAGGGGGCAGGTGAATTTTATTGTCGATGCACTCATCACTTCAGGGGGCGAAGTTGGTGAATCTCCCGAAAACCTGTTGCTCTCCTTTGAGGGAATTGACCTCATGGCCACCTTCACTAAGTGCTGTGGAGCACATGAGCTCCTTGACTCGGACCTGTCAGGAAGTGTTGTGAAGAATGTTACCGAGAGGGAAGAGTGTGAATTGATTGCCCTCCGACTGCTGCCAAAGCGCGCTCAGTGTGCCATCCTGTTTTGAGAACGTGTGTGTTTCGGGCCTGTCATGCCCACTATATGTGGAGATAGGGGGGGGGGGGGACATGGCTAATTAAACGAGTAAAGGCT
Source organism: Harpagifer antarcticus (assembly GCA_902827135.1). Taxonomy (NCBI): domain Eukaryota; kingdom Metazoa; phylum Chordata; class Actinopteri; order Perciformes; family Harpagiferidae; genus Harpagifer; species Harpagifer antarcticus. The sequence continues at coordinate 5,886,395 of CADEHL010000525.1, forward strand.
GTTGAAAGGGGCTGGACACTGCCAGCACAAGAGGACTTGACATCCATGTGTTCTTGTTTCGAGACAGAGAGAGGGCAAGCGTGACCGAAGCAGGAGGCCCAGGTTGCAGCACCCCGCCTGGCTGCCAGAGCTCAGTCATAGGGCAAGGAATTGTGGGGAAGAGGAGGAGGTGGTAAACGGTAATGGAGGAGGGTGGTGTTAATATTAACTGCAATTCCAGACTTTCTACTAGCAGTCTCTCCTTTTTTTTCTCCATTTCTCCAGCCAGCCCAGAGCTCTAAACCCTAACACCCTATCCCACTGCTGCACACACACAACACACATTCCAAGAGGCAGGGATGGGAGCGTGACAATCGGGAAACAACGGCTATTAGTTACAGAAAATGCATTATGGCGTGGGCCCGGGCAGCAGAGCGGAGGAGAGGAAGTGGAGGGATTACGCCGGGCTTGGACAAGCGGAGCACAGGGCTATTTCCTCCCCCTTGCTGTAGTAAACTGTTCAGATTTACAAGACCTCAAGGGACACGGGTACCCCATCCTCGTCCCATCAAACCTAGACAGCTCCTGATTTAAAAATAATCCTAAATCAGCACATGACAGTTGTCAGCAGGGCATAAGGAGGTCAGGAGGAGTGAAGACTGGGAGTTTTAGATAAGAGATAAACCTTCTGCAAATTCAAAGGTCCAATCAGTATACTGCAAAGTGCCTCATTATTGGCTTAAATATGACACTACACATTTATTGATTTGCTGAGCTTTGAATCTAAAACCGTGTGTAACCAACATGTTTTATAAATTCTTAGGCGGTATAAACATTGTTCTAGTGATGGATTTTGATTTACGGCAGTTCACTTATGAGTCCACTTTCCATGAGCGAACAACAACTTTGTTCTACCTATTTTTGGAATCAACAGGTTCATGGAAATTAGGTGTTTTCAAAAACCTATTCAACTCTTCTCCACCTGGTTTGTATTAGTGATCGATAATGAAGTTTTAAGAACCCATGGCCTCTTTATTTGTTAAAAATAGTAAATATAAGACGGCGTGATAGCTCATTGTTACTGTTCTCAACTCGTACAGCATATTCAACCTGCAAGTACAGTGCTTCGTTTTGAGTCAGGTCTTATTTTCATATATAGACAGTAGGATTTTTGAAAATAAGTTATCGTTAAGTTCCTGGAAAGAGGCAGTAACATTTACAAGTCTGGCAGTGGAAGTAAGAAGTGTGTAGGGCATGCACATCCCAAAAGCTTCAACATGTGAGATCCAATAACAAACTGAAGGGAAGTATCAGACAAAGGATCTGCAAACTGTACTGACAGCTCCCAGCCAGAGCTTCATTTTGATGAATTTGTCAAAACATAATTTAGAAAATTGAAATGCCTGAAAAATATCCAAATTCGATGATCATACATATCCCGAGGTTAGCCAAAGTTAGAAGAAAATACAGGCAAAGCAGCAAAGTATTATCATCACAGATTACAGACTTTTTGATTGACTTGCTGATATTTTTCTTCTCAAATTAAGGATTATTACTGACATTTTGGGTGCAATCTGTAAGGTTCACCTCTGAATAAAGGAGTTTAGATTTACAACCTGTTTGATTTAGGGACTGTTCATGTTCTAGCAATGGGCCAGAATTCCCAGACAGCAAGTTCAATGCTATCATAACATATATAGAGACAATCTTCTAAAGTAGGACAGCTTGCAGTAACTCATCATTACATATGAAGGGGCCAGAAGCCTAACAAAAGGTTGAGAAGCACTACTTCAAAATATCCTGAAATCCCTACAAACCGCATGGAGCCCCCAGTCTGTCTCTTCTTCTATCTGACAGTGAAGATATATCTCCCTGTAGTATTCGTAGCAGTAAATAATAGCACTTCCCTATCTCTACTTTTCCAGCTACTGCTCCATTGATGTATGCTATTTTACTGTGGCAGCATCACTTCAAACCGGATGCGATCCGGCTGCCTCTCCTGTGATCACTGCAGGCCTCGGAAGACCCCTTCAACAGAAACAGGAAGCAGTTCATAGCGCGGGTCATGACCCCTCTCATTCAGCCCCATGAGTCAAGCAGGGCCCACCCCGGCGAAACACATGAAAGTTCCGGTCCCATCAACAAGGTGTGGAAGGATATTAGGGGGTGAAGAGGGAGAGGAGACTTCTCTCTCTGTCTGCATGCACAAGTGTATGCATGTGTGTGTCTAAAGAAGAGAGGTGCACACATGTCCAGCAGTAGCCGTGTAACATTATTACACACAAGGTCCATGAGGCGCACCTAAACACAACTACAGCTGCATCTAATACAAGGCTGCATCCACAGGAGGAAACTACTGTGTGATGAACAAATATAAACGGTCCCTTTGGACTTCTGATCACAGGCGCTGGGGCGTAACAAAGGCTATAACTTCAGGGCGGAGAGACATGCAAGTGTGTTTCCAGCGTTCCCCAATGGGTTAGCAGAAACTACTGCTATCTTAAAACCTGAAGACCATTTTTTGCAGTATTTCCTTTTAGAGTGAAAGATTTCTCTACTTTAAAATAAGGTGTTTTTGATGATGTGTAGAAAGATATTATAGAGCGCAACTTGAAAGCCTGTGTCTGAAATAACTCCTCTGTTCACTAGACACATAGTTTACTGTTTAAGTGAACATTACATTGAAATATGGTTACTTTTGGATCATCAGCATTTTGGCCATTTACTGTGGTAATTGAATTTTTGCAGCTAATTAATGTAAAAGATTATTTTGAATTTTTGACTTAAATAAAGATAGGATAAGATGCTTTATTTTACATTATGGTATAGAATAAAGGTTAAAAAAGTATATATATATAAAACATAATATATACAAATTATAAATATTATAATAATTAAACATACAATTATAAAGACACGTAACTAAATGATAAATAAATGAGATACAGGAATATCAGGGCACTATAAAGAAAATAGGAAATGCTTTTAGAAATAGCTCGATTCAAATGCTTTGATGCAACTTAACTCCATGTGATTACATAATACAACTATTTTTAAACATGCAACACACATGAAGACTATCGCATGTAACATGTCTAGGACTTATTTAAAAACGTCATACATGATGTGTGTAGTGAGGTAATATGATTCAAGGCAAGTCCCTGAAGTGTCACAACATGACTGGACTTGCCCTGACTTGTCTGGACGGCGGACACACAGAGAAGAGGGAAGTAACAATAAATTGAATCAAAATGAATTTAAAGATAATTATGAGGCCAATCTTAATTTACAATGGTTTCGAGTCTATTAGAGAAACAAAAAGAATAAAGCGAAAGAAAAACAAAAAAGAGATTTAAGTGCACAAAAGGCAGTGTTCTTTACTTTGCTGAAAGAGTATTTACTGCAAAAAGCTTCACACTGCCAATTCCTGATGTCTATGGAGAGTTGGCTGCCAGTTTAGTCTGTAATGGATGCAGTTTTAAAAGTAGGAGTACACCCCTCCGTCAAAATGTATATAAAATAAAATGTACTCCAACTTTAATGTCCAAGGCACTACAAGTACACTTAAAAGCTATATCTTCAGGAAGAGGACCACACAGTTACTATTGTATACTTTCACACAATAAACCCACAAAAATAAGACACTTCTGAGACGATGTGCCAAAGATCTAAACTTCTTTGGCTAAACCAGAGAGCTGATGTCATGGGAGCTCTGTCAATGTTCATGTTAGGCCACATCTGATATTTCACTTTCATGGAGGGGTGTTAATAGTGGAGGGGAAGTAGTAGAAACATGGGAGAAAGAAAGGAAAGAGCTTTTGGCTGAACAAAGACTAGCTGTAGTTTTCCTTTCTCTGCTCAAATAAATCCCATAAAGGTTTTGACCTCAATAGCTACCACCATCCTTTTTTAAGTTTGCATTATTCACCCTTCCTAGATATCTCTATCCCTGGCTGGTTTATTAGCAGCCTGAATACAATTGTGAAATCAGTAAGCAGCATGGCCATTACACATACTAGAGGTGTCACTATATCGAGAGCCTCTGGGGCTCCTGCTGTGAAGTGTGGTACAGCAACTACATTTAAATAGCTTATTAAATCGCAATTATCAGGAATGATCAGCCTCATAAATGTGGGTCAGAAGAGGCCTGCTGTACAGACTAAAACATGTGTATCATCTATTACAGCGTTTAATCACCAGTGGTTGGATTATCCGAATATAATGAAAGTGGCTACACCACCTTGTACAATTTATTGGCTGCATTAGCTCAAAATGTTTCATGATCCTAGGTTTAGTTTAACTGTTTCCTGTTTTATTTTTGAAAGAGTTCTCACCTTGTCATGGCTGGTTTTACTTCCTGTCTCTGTGTGTTTCCCTCCAGTTTTGATTGCCTGCCCTCAGTGCCCTGGCCTTATTAGTTTCACCTGTCCCTCATCCCCTCATTAGATTAGGTGTATTTTGGTCTTGGTTTCCTGTTCTGTTTTGTCTTGCCTTCACCAAACTGGAAACTAAACCGATGTATTGAAAGTTCCTGTTGTCCTCAGTCTCCTGCACCACTCTTCGTGAAATGCTGTTTTCAGGTATAGGATTGAATGGTTACCACTGACCCTATCTAAGATAAAGTCATAGTTTACAAAATATATGGGTTTTTCAAGTCCCATAAACAGCTGAACTTGTTTGCTAATGCTTTAATTCTGATAGCACACAGGACACATTTTCAGTACTACTTGTAAAACAGGCTTTTTTTCATGTGTTAATTAAATATAACCTTTGAACCAAAAAAGGAATGTAACGTATTAGGTTATGTGTACCTGGGCCTTGATGGTAACACTTGCATGTAAGCTAATAGGTAAGCTAGTTAGCCAGTCATGCTAACAATTGTAGAGTAGCTAAACACACTGCCTAATGCATTCCTTACACGTTTTCTCTTGTCTATTGATTTTGGAAAGGCTAAAAGATATATCACCTTTGAAACTGCTGTATTTAAACGCTGAGTATAACTACAATGGACTAGTGTCTAACATTGTTGCATGTTAAGTGATCCAAAGCTTACAAACCTGCTATGCCTTGTTGTGGTCGCTATAACTATACAATCACTGTGTTCAACTTCATAAGATCCTAATTTATCAATTTTGCATTGCTTTGCTTGTTCTGCATGATATTTTCTGTATAACGATTGTTGGTATTTGAACAAGACTTAAACATACTAACCCTGGGCCTTTCTTTTTATACATCAATGGCCTTGACCACCCCCTTGTTGTTGTTCAGCTGGATAAGTGCTTTACATTTGGTCCTAACCAGTCTGTTTGTTACCTATTTGACACAAGCTGTATATCAGGGATCACCAACTACATTTGTCCAAGGGCCAAAATGTATCCAATAGACACTATCGCGGGCCAGCGGGGGGGGGACTCTTCACGCTAACGAAGGATCACTTCTAGGCAGGGTTGGGAGGGTTACTTATGTAATCAGTTACTGATTACTGAATACATGCTCTGAAAGTAATCAGAATACAGTTACAGTTACGTGTCTTAAAAAAGTAACGTGTTCAGGTTACTTGTAGAATACTTTTGAAATACTTTCTTTTTCCATAACAGATGGGTATGTTTTGTTAAACAGGAGACACTTGTTTTACTGTTTTAATGGCTTATCAAGAACTCAAACACAACATCTTGGTGTCATTCTGGACAGCTCCCTCTCATCTGCACCCCACATAAAAAACATCACCCGGACTGCATTCTCCTACTGTAAACCTTTCCTTAGAATATGTTATGAATTGTAAGGTGTCCTTGGGTGCTTTGAAAGGCGCCCCTAAATAGAATGAATTATCATTATTAATTATCATTATTTATTATTATTATTATTATCTGAAACGATGTAATAACTTTTAAAACTTGTTCCAGTCACTTGCCCCATGCATTCAGCAGCAGCAGGCCATTCACTTTGATTTTATCCCGTTATAAATGTCATAATTTCGACAATAAAGAAATGCTACATCAACGTTATCTTGCACATTTTATCTAACCATCTCCGTTTCTAACTTTCAATATATTTTAAAAGAGATCTCTCTCTCTCTCATCTGCGTGCGGGGGCGGGGGCCTCACAGACACGCTGCAGCGCTGTGCAGTGTGCACACAGTTCTGCCGGTAATGAATATTACATTTTGTGATGAAACTTTTCCACCAATAATTCCAATAAGTATTCCAAAATGTATTCACTTCAGGTTTACGAAAGTAACTGTAATCAGATTACTCGTTTTTCAAATGTAACGCCAGCTGAATACAGTTAGCCTACTTGATTTTTGTATTCTGATTACGTAACGCCGTTACATATATTCCGTTACAACCCAACCCTGCTTCTAGGCTACTGTCCCGCAGCTCCTGCCTCTCTGTTGGACTCTGTTGCAGCCGGGCTGCTGCTGTGGTGCGGAGCGCACAAAGCAGACTCTTCACAACGAAGGATCACTTCTTCTTCTTCAAGGAAGGGAAGGTTTCGCAGTACGCAGTCTACAGTCCCGCAGCTGCTGCCTCTCTGTTGGACTCCGGTACTGCACCTTACTCACGAGACGTTGTAAAAATAAAAATGGGTGGGAGGCGAACGCAGTAACCACTCCGCCAACGCCACAGTCACCCCGTCGTGCGGGCCGGATGAGAATGTCTGGCGGGCCGGATGTGGCCCGCGGGCCGCCAGTTGGTGGTCACTGCTGTATATGAACTGGATACTACAGATAGCTGACGACATCATTTGCTGAATTTCGACAAAGTGTATTGAATTAGAATTGCTGACACCACCTTTTAAGTGAGTTTCATTAAAAACGTTGTCACAGTCTCGTTTTTTGTATGTCCTGAACGGCCTGCTCAGTACGTCTGTTCTCTATCTGCTTGACTTTGTATTAGAATCATGTTAACAAATGAGCTGGCTTTCCCCTGTTGAATTTATCCCTTGCCAGTTGTGGTATTTGTCCTTTTGCCAGCTGTTTTCTTTCCTGAGGTAAATCTCTATAAATCAATGGAAGTTAATCTGCTGAGAAGATTGTGTGCTCTCTCTGGCTATAGGGGCACTCTATCTCCATTGGTTACAGAGCATCCATCAAGTGCTCAATGAAGGAGAAGTGACATCCCGATCCCCTCTAACCCCATCACCCCCAACCCACCCCCTGTACCCCTCCTACTAGCACATTTTCTTCTCAGGATAATGAGGTTTGAAGATCCATTTATTCTGAAGAGATACAGCCCAATCACTTAAAGAAATGTATTGTATCAGTTGTTATCTGTTGTTAAGGTTTACACTCCATATCCCCTTGTCTTTATCTTTATGTCCTCTTGGCCTGGCTGTGAAAAGATTCTTCCTCCAGCATTGTCTGAAGGGCAGCAGTGTCTCGCTGCATTGGAAAGTCGATCTGATTGCCCTGTCATTCATCATGTAACTTTAACTCCGGGGGGACAGTGAAGTAGAGACTTCTTCTCGGTGATATAAAGCTGGGGCCGAATGGGTGCAAATCATTTTCCTACTCATTGCAGAGAGAAATGGGTTTTGAAATTCCACAAATCTGCCCAGGAGTGTCTCCGTCTATATATCTCCTTTGGCACAATGGTTTCAATAACACCTGCAAGTACACCCCTATAATATGCAGATACCCTCATGATACCACTCTGCAGAGAACTATATTACTGCCTTTCATTTTATTTGTGAAGGAAAGACGGAAGCCACCAGAGTTGAAGGGAAAGCTGTGACCCTTGTGGGGACCAGTCATTTCAGAGTTGTTTGACAAATAGAAGAGACAGAATAACAGAAAGAGGTAGTAGAAAAACAGAAGAAGATCTTACCAAAGTTTTCCTGGGTTTGAACCCCAAATGACCCTCTTGTGTTTACCCAGGTTGCCAAAATCTCCTCCCTTTTTACCCACCATGCCAGTCATTCTTCCTCTGTGTATACCTACCATTTCCAATGGGAGGAATTTTGCTGATGAGAAAAATATTTCCTTAACTTGAAATGTTGAAACAGTAAATGGCATCCATTAGACGATAAAACCCTTCATGCTGTAAGGTTATCTAAGTACAACATACAAGCTGCATTTGTCAGTTCACAATTTGTTCGTTAAGTAGTGTTGGGGGAATCATTTGCATTCATGTTGTGGTGCTCTGTAAGATCAGTATTCTGGCATGTACAGTCTCAGCTGCAGTGTTGAACCATTTTGAAAGTAGGCCAGCAGAGACCACACGGGGAGAGGCAATCAGGGAAACATGTCCGACAAACACAACCAACAACCAGTGACGTGGCCTTTCATCTGCCTTGATCAAACACTTAGAGAGTGGGAGGAGCCTTGAAGAAAGCGTTGGAATCAGTGAGTCACTGCTTAATAATCTGTTTCACAGGATTAATTAAAATGTTGAATTCAGGGTGCTAATAGGCCTCTGTTGCAGGGAGTAAAGATGTGCATTCCTTTTGTCAAGAGATGGGTCAAACAGGTCACTCATGGACAGTGGTGTGTCTAAGGGGGAAAACAGGGGAATCACTGGTCCAAGATGACTCCATCCCCTCCTATTGTTCATCATCCTGACTGTTTCCTTTCCATTTGAGAAACATGACTCAAACTCAAACATCGGCCCCAAAGGAACTCCTCACTCACAAAGAATGTCCAAATGAGCGTGAGGGTCTCAAACATCAGTGCTGCTCCCTTAAAAACAGTCTGAAATTCTCCAAAGAGGCGAAACACACAGACAAAGCTGGCTTGATTTTCAGCCAGCAGCGGAACTGGACTGGTGGGAAACTGAAATAATGTCTAATAGCAGTTTAAAGTTTCAGTTTGTGTTTTGATAATTTGAGTGGGAGCCAGAGGGTGGTTTAGTTCTAATGGGCTGGAGCCATGCTCTGTGATGGGCTCCGGTATGGTTATTAGGTGGGGGGCTTATAGATGAACCCTCGGCAGCGCAAGGTTTCAGCTCCCCGCTGGCGTAAACTGTGGGTGGCAAGGAGATAAAACACATGGCAGACTCTGCATTGTTTATGCTGCCTGTTTGTGGTCCATGCAGGGGCGTGTGTGCAGCCCTTATGTCTCTACAATGTAGCACAGGGATGCTAAAACCTCCTGAGAATGAGGTGTAATAACACAGCTTTTGTTTAGCCAACGCTTTAGAAAATCCAGCTTCCAATAGGTTTTTAGAAAAATAAGTCAAATGTTTAGGCCAGAAAAAAAACATTTGAATGCCACTAGATCCACATCAATAAAACCCAATGTGATGATCCACCTGGGGAGACAGGACTAAGTGTTCTCTACTGGAGGTCCATATTTAAGTATGGGGGGTCCCCCTCCACCTGTCTCCCTGCCCCGAGCACCCAGGGTCAGTCACCAGAGAGGTGGTCTCTCTTGGCTACACCCACACCACGAGCCCACCCTATCAACGCTAAACAGTGTGAAACAACACATTAACCAGCGGCCTGTCCAAATGTCAGGCAGGACGAGTGCTTGCTTTAAAAACGACCACCACACATCTCAGTTATCTAGCTGTGTGGTCTCCACATGAAGATACGTTGTCAGTTTGTGTTGTTGGGTTGTTGTTGTCACCTGCGTTAAAACATCTGAATCACTGCTTGGTGAAAACAGAGGACATTTTAGAAAAAATCTATTCTGATTGAAGACAGTCAGGAGTTTGTGTTGAGGCAAGATTTAACGAAGGAACTTATGATGTTTTGAGAACATGTTGATTCTGTCCTCTGCTTTATTTTAAGGTTTATTAGAGCCAATGCTTAGCAAACACTCCAGGGGGTATACAATCAGTATTTCACAATCAGGTACTGCCAGTTACTTACCAAATTTAGCATCAAGAGGACACTGCTAATATCATAACAAACCGATAATGGTGGTGTTATGTAGAGAAGAAGCATGTAGAGGGTAATTCTTATGTAACATTGAACCGTATAATCACATTTCAGGCCAACTTTAGAGAAAAACTCCCTAGCTCTACATTGAGAGGACAAAGTTGGTTTTCTCAACTTGTTTTCAGGAAGTATTCATAAATTACTTTACAGATTAGGATTTTTACAAACAAAACATTATGTGTATATATAGAATATTATGTATTCTAAAAGGACAATCTATCGAAGAAAAAGACGTAAATTACCAATCAATAATATAAACACAATAATGATATATTGATTAAGAGTCCTCTTTTGCTAAGTAAATGCTTCCTTGATGTTTTGAATGCTGCTTGCACTCCTGCAATCTACAGAAGAACAATAATTCAACCTTTTCTTTTGTTCACCCAAAAGCCATTTGGGGGAATAAGCTCAAATGCTGCTAAAGTGGGGCGGTATAATTCTACCCTGATTTTTGCTTGTATAGCTTTGTATATCTGACAGCAGAAATAGTTTCTTTAGAATTAATGTAGGGGCCAAATGGGAATGAAGTGATCCTGTAAAAATAAATTCAACACAGACAGCACTTTCTGGATTTAATGCACTTATATATTGGCATTCGGCTGACACTGACTTTTAGATTGCAATACTAATACAATAGATATATGAACAATGTTACTTATTTTGGCATCTTTGGCATTACAAGTTCAATACTGCGGGGGATTAATATTGCGACACTTTGGTGGTATCGTGCAACCCAAACCCTCACTACTGTTCCACACATAAATCTCGCAGAGCGTGACTAACCCGGCGGTAACAGGAGCCGGGGCCGGCGGTCCCCGCGGACCCCGTCCTGCATGTCCGTGTTTTAGAGCGCTCTGCTCTAAGAACCGGCCCCAGAACCTCCCTGGGCCCCCGGAGACCCTGTGAAACAAAACAGTGAGGTCAGCTCTGGGCTCCTATCTCACAGAGAGGATTACACTCACACACACATACACACACAAAGAGCTAAAACCACTGAGACTGAACTTGGATTAAGTCATTAAGAGTTACCATCCCCTTAAACCTCAGCCAGGGACTTTCTCTGTAAAAAGATACTCTCACAGAAATTGATTTTCTATCTTTGAGCAAAGCTGGCAGGCTTTTCCTGACCTTTATTTTGGATGGGCAATTCATTGCACTGATTTATAACTCTTTATATTAATTATTTTATAGTAAAACTCAATAAATGGCTTCTTGACTATCTCCCACCACAAGACAATGAAATGAAATAGCTGTAAAGTGCAGATTGACGCTTCCCTATCACTAATATTACACCCGTCGGGACCATTTCCCTGCATGCACCTGCACTACTTTTCCACACACACAATGAAACTCTATCTCCAATAACTTCCACAACAGTAACACTAGATTTTTTATTGTATCAAACAGGTGGTGAAGACCTTCAGCGCCGCAGTAAGACTTGTGTTTCTATGTCTATTTGTTCTTTGTTGTTTCGTTATAGTTGCCCGTGGAGATGCAGAGTACCAACAACATCACACAGAGTAACTTGCTAACCATGCCTGCAGCAGGGAAGATGCTAACACACACAGCCACATTTAACTGGCATGGAGTCACACACACAATCATCAATACTCAATTACCCTCTCCTGTGTTTAGACAGTAATGCTAATCCGGAGGGTCTTGGGTGTGGAGAGCAACCTGTTGAAAATAATTCATGTTGGTGTCAAAATTGGGAATCTCAGGATTCTCTTACATTTTGTGGGCCACACACACGTTTGGATGGACAAATCCTTCAACCCAGTTGTCAACATTATAGGGATCAAGTGTAAATCACATTTCGTTTATTGCTTTCAGCCACGTCAGACAATCATATTGTAGAGAGAGAAGTCAACGGCTTTCACTGATTATAAAAATCCTGGTCAGAGCCATTATTCATCACTGATGCCCCAAACGAAACAATTCAGTTTAATCTCACGTTAAAAGGGCACGCATCTAATCTATGGAAAAGTTCCTGACCCACCAAAAATGAAATTAATTAAATGAAACCAGGAAAGATCTATTGCAGAATATCAAAAATAAAGACACTTTAGAAGATCTGAAGGAAGTGGATTCAAAAGGAGATCACACTCAATATAAGGAAGATGCATTATTGATGTCCTAAAGGGCTTTACAGTGGTGGGTCCCCTTCAATTAGAGTCAAATAACTGGATTGTCAATATACAAGAAAAACTAAATTGCAGTTGCCTTACATGGTGCATTGTATCAATAACACATATGTATCACAGAATAAAGAAGGCACAAATAAGAAATAAGTAAAAAAATAAGCAGTATGAACAAGCAGTATGAGTAATTCTCCTCTATATTTTGTTATTAATATATCTTCTTAGCACTTTCTAAAAGGCTAAAGAAGGCTTATAGACATAAATAGAAACTGAAATTGTCTAGCAAAGTCCATGTTGGTAGTATCTAGGCTTTGAAAGAGTCTTCATATTAAATAACTTTTTGAATCAACGGGAAAGTCTGAGTTTTAGGTAACAAAGGCTTTAAGAATGGCAGTGTCAGACATGGCTGTGATCTTTCCCCACCCGGGCTCTGATATCATATTATTTCATCCAGCCTAAGCTCCAGTGCCCTCTCTATCTGTTGTTTTAATGATATACCGCATATAACCAATTAAACAAGCGTAGTGCCTTTCTCCTCACTCGTCAACGCTGACATTCATCAATATCCTATTAGTTTCTCTTGGAGCCAGGCCCTTTATGCCCCCACTCCCCAAAAAAGTATTTTGTTATTACTGAAGAGTGTCATTTTCATTGTAACAAAACCCGCTTTGTTCTGGGCTCAGACACTTCAGGAAAAACTAATATTGGTGGATCATTGTCACCGGTGTTGCCATGGCTACAGTCATACTTACTGATGATTGGAATCATTCCGTGTTATCGCTGGCTACATCCCAGAGGCAGTGTGATATTAATGATAGTTCCACCGTATCGTTTACAGGCTGCAACATCAAAGCAACGCTGCAGAGGAAAGCATTGATTTGGATTTGGATTCAATTTGCACACTCTTTGTGCAGTGAAAGTAACATTTTGAGAAATGGCTCACATAATGCCTAACCTGGGACGGTTGCCACTTGTCCCAAAGTACCGTGAACATGAGTTGAAGTGGTACACAGAGGGCCAGACAGAGGGCAACGGGGTCAACGCTTCACCTCACCGGCCAGACGAGGGGTCTCCTATCCTCTGCGACTGGGTCAAGGCCAGCGCCCTCTCTATGTCCCCATCAGTGGCTCTGTCTGGCAGGCTGATAGGGATACAACACCAGAGTCTAATCCATCACTCTCCTGAATGAGGACAGAATCAATCAGGAGGGACCTTCAGATCACTCTGAACTAAATCACCATGGGCTGTCGGGTGATAAGCTGCAGAGGGCCTTCTCTTAGTGTGTGTTGCAATGGAAACCTGTTGAAACAATGGCAAAAAAGGCATGTGAACAGCTGGTAAAATCTTCCCTCCCTATAGGCTTGCTGGTGTTTCTTATTTTCAATACAGCGGCACGTTATTTTTCTTTGCATCCATTTGCACGAACAACCCTTTAAGCCAGTCCATCAATACCAGTCCATTTGCAAGGGGGGTATTGACATTGTCTAACCAGTGTGCAACACTCTTAGTGCCTCATAATGTAATGCTCTGAGGTCATAGAGAGTTAGCTGGCAAACGGGCAAGTCAGCGAGCTCTTTCCCTCGCTAATTGATGTACTTCAGCCGCTCGGCCTTTGAACTGAATCCCTGCGTCGTCCACCAGAGAGAAGGCAGATGCCATCAGCGTTGCCTCCCATTTCGCCTTTGAAACCCAAGACCCACGTCTAACCCGCAGCTAAGGGCACGAGTGAGAGGAGCCGTCTGTTAGCTTAGCTCCAGAGACAGCTTCTCCCCGATTTGTTTGACCACCGTTGAGTCTAGCCTGTGAGTTTGAGGGAGCCAGGCCAAAAAAGATAAGCTGTGTTTTCAGTTGGAGATGCTATCATGCTGGCCGTAGTGATACTGGCTGCTCCTGCCTGTCTCAGAGCTCGGCTGGCCTACGGAGGGGAGCCTTGTTTTTGCAAGACTTGAGCCTCAACTGGCACTCTTCCAGGCCTGTGCACAAAGCCAACAAGGATTTATAGACCCATACATTTGTGTGTATAAGACTGGAGTTTTGTCACTTCTGCTTCATGAAAACAACACAATAGCAACTCAACTTTTTTACATTTGTTGTAAACATAGTGTGCAGCACTTAAAACCATGCAAAAGTCAACGTTTTCTTGGAGTATGGTCTTCTGCAATTAGTGGGATTTGCATTCTTAAAAAATCCAATACTATGCATGGCACTATGACAACCAGCCTACTCCAAACTCCTGCAAAGTTGTTTGCAGCTTTAAAATACATTTTACTTCTCAGCCCTAAAGTTATCCAGCTTTTCCCAACTCAACTCATTACTCTCCAATTTAGTAATGTTATGGAAATGGCCGGTTTCTTTTGTGACTGTCTAATCAGTTTGCTCGTATTAATTTAAAGGTGGGGTAGGTAATTTTGGAGAAACCAGCTCGAGTGCGCTAGAATTTGAAAATACACAGCCGGAAAAAATCTGCCACTTCCTTACAGAGCCCCTCCTCCAACACACACGAACTCGCACATGACCAATGAGGGCACGAGATAAGTTTGTGCTCAGATGGAAGGCTGACAGGCAGGTAGGCCATCCAGTTACTTTAGCCGGGCCGGCTCAGATGATTGGTCGTGCTTTTTACAGCGCCACGGCTTCCACAGATGACATTTTGTTATGTATTGTCAAAGCACTTAAGATATTCATTGCTATCGGGATGTTAAGAGCATTCCATGGAATATAACAAAAAGTGTTTCTGAAATAAATGACATACCCCACCTTTAAGGCAAACGTTTGAAAAAGAGAATAAAGAGGTTTTTTTTAATAATGGTAATATTGAGTGTGTTCTGAAATAGAAGTTGTACGTCTCTTTTGTGGCCATACTTATAAAAAGTAATCTCTTGGAAGCAGATTTTGCAGGAAGGGACTGTTCTTGCTGAAGGAGATTACCTCTGCTAATAATTGTGTGCACTGGGATGACAACTGAAGTTATTTCTGGCTCGTCTTGAAACTGGCTAATGAGCAGAGTAACTAGAGAGGGGGAATGTCGGCTCATTGTGACCACCTGTTGTCGTCTTTGTTTATGGCCTTCCATGGCACACGGCTGAGAGTAGATACATTTATTTTTGTATTATCAGCTTTGAATTGCTCTCTCCCATTTACAACCAACTAAGCTGCATACTCAGTTCTGTTTTGAGAGAAAAGTTGCAACAAAACTAAAATATCATAATTTTTTGATATAATTAGTATGTTTGATTGGATATCTATAAGTTACGGACCTGATTAAATAAGCAGACAATGACTTTTGTTATTTACACGGAACACGTTCCCTTGGTTAAATTCCTGTGTTTACAAATGTGTGCTACGTTGGAGAAAAACGTAATCCCATAGAAAGGACGTTCCCCTCAAAATGTCATTAACTTCTGTTTTATGATGACACATTTTGGAGACCAGGCTGGAGCTACCATCACACATACCTGCAGATGTTTGATCACACACACTGCCTGAGTTGACCATAAAACATGTTTTAAGCTAACAACGCCGTATATGCAAAAATGTGTATGATAAAATATACCTTTGTTTGGATGATTTATACAGAACAAATGTTGGCTGCAGTTCTTGTCTATTACTTTAAACTAAATAAAAGAGACTGCAGAAATTATCCATCTTTTGTTTTCTCTCTTGGATCAATCTGATGAAAATCTGACGCAACATTTGTAATTGCAAAGTCCCAACATAAATTCTCAAAATCCATAACTTTATTGAGATATGAGCACTTTTCCACACATTTACTAAGCTCCTCTCTCAGTCGGTGGACTGGAGGCCCTGAAGGTCAAAGGGGTCGTGATCTCAGGTGGGGCATTGTCATCGGGCCCATGACCAGGGTACTTAACCCCTTATTGGCTAACTCATATCCCAGGTGTGGAGCTAGGTTATATACGGTGTGTCCGTCATGGTGATCAGAGTTTCCTCTAAAACCGCCCAATGAGGCAGGAGGTCCGGTTAAGCTCGGAAGGTGGGGGAGGGGGTTTGGAGAGGAGGTTTCGTGTTCATTATCAGTTCTGTTTGTGACCCCCATGTCAGCACTGGTCCTAACTGGATCCCTCTTCTAACATTTGCTGGAGAAACTCACATGGACAAGCTCTGTTATGAACTGTAAGAGAACCCGATACTGCAGGCATGGTGCTTTTATGGTGGGATTTATTTTAACTATGGTAATTTAAGATGAGCAGAGGAGAGAGCAAAAATATAGTCAGCATTTAAGTTAAGTGGTAATGGATAAAGAACAGTACATCAATAGGTCCAGTTTATAATCACATTCCTTGGGGTAATTTGAGTTTAAGCTTCTGACAGAAACAATATTAGTATAAATATTATTATTTGGTCAATGTCAAAAATTAACCAACATGATACATTCTTTCATTTTTTTTATGTATTTCACAAGTTAGGAGAAAATGAGCACTGCTCATTTCTTTTATCTATATTTTTGTAGGTAGATCTTTGTCTTGTGAGCTTGACTCACTTAAATGGCAATTCCAATAAAACGTCACCAACATTATTATTGTTAGCATTTATGGTATAAGTAGTATTAAAAGTAGTAGTTATTCTTTAACATATTCCTAAAATACTTTGTTAGTTAGTGTTATTGAACATCTTTTTGGCCTTAGACAAACTTCCAAAAATGCTGCATGAATTTGTTTTATTCCTTTATTTTATTTTAAAAGGATAATATCAATATAGTGAGAATAGATCTGCAGCACACTGTTAGATGTCACTATCTCTTTATCCCTCCCACCTGATCAATAATTCTTATTCGAAAAATCTGTTGAATCTCTTGAGTGCCTCAGAAAGAGATACAGACTGTTCCTGCTGGGATAACTTTATGAATATTGCAGTCAAAGTGCCAAAGTACAGAAAGAGAATATATTTTTTCATCCTCATGAATTTCATGTGGCTGGAGAGACACAGGAAGATGTTGGAGAATAATCTGAGCAGAACCTGAATTTCCTACCTGATTATGGAGTGGTGCAGGAATGAGTCCTAAAACCAGCAAATGAGTCAGCATTTCAGGTTTTTGGTTCGACACCTGAAATAAGACCTGTGGTTAACGCAAATGTAAGACATTTTCACGCTTTGTTCTGCGACATAAAATACGTGAAATGCCCCACTTGGGAAAGTTTGAAGCTTCTGTGTCATTAAAACGGTGGTTGCTAAATAGGGACCGAATAACATTACTAAACGCCAAGTATTAGCCGCCTTTAGCTTAGCGTAGACCAGGGGTTCCCACATTTTTCAGCCCGCGACCCCCAAAATAATGCTAGTGAATAAATAAATAAAATTTAATAAATTAAATTAATTTAAGTTTTCCGCACTCTCGCTGGAATATCTCCACAATGGAGCAAGCTTTACGTTTCTTTCGATTGCATGATATAGCCCAGCGCAACACCTTCGTCACACATGTTGCCACTTGTTTGTACAATTTTCTGGCGATTTGTAATCTGTTCTAGAAAAACAATGTGTTTTTTAGGATTTCAAGAAGCATATAGAACAAACATTAGCCGTTTTCACACCAAGTACTTTGCCATACTTAGTGCCGGCACTTAGTGCCCCGGCACTTATTACCCCAGGGCACTAAGTACCAATCGCGTTCACACCAGAGTACTTTTCCCTGAGGGAAGATTACGCAAATGAGCCGCTGACGTCACTTCTTCTTCTGCTTTGGGTTTACTGGCAGGCCGCACACAACTTCACGGCATATACTGCCACCCGAAGTCCCCGGCCGGAAGTCCCCGGAGTTGGGGACTGGCTTCAGTAGAAGCTGCTGGGACTCCCATCAGTTTCTACTGAAGCCTTCCGAGTAAATCGCCAGAACGCTGACACCTCCTCATCACTCCACCGCTCCCATGTTTTTTTTTGTGTTGCCATAAGCTATTCTCTCTCCGTTGGTGCGCGGGGCTAATGCTAATGCTAATAATGCTAATGCCAGCAAATACAACGGCGGCGTCAAAAAACTTTTCAGAGTTTTACGGGGCGTGGTTTGCAATTCGCCCAGCCAATAGAAATTGGTACTTTTTTGGTACTTTTTTGGTACCACCTCTCTAGCAGGCACTGAAAATGGGGGTAAAACTTCCCGGCACTAAGTACTCTTTTTGATGTGAACGCGACATCAGGGGTACTAACGGAACTAAACGGGAAAAGTACGGAGGAAAAGTATCTATGCTGATGCTGAAAGTAGATTTAGATGTTTTAGGAGTGAGATAGAGATTATTATCTAATATATGCATCCAATGAAGTATTGCCGGAAGTCTGTTGATGATCAGAGGCTGTTGTTGGGGGGTTGCATAAACGTTTTTTAATTTTTGTTTTGTAGGCAGACCATGCAGGCCAGCCCGATGGTCACCAAAGTTCATGTTTTAATAGCATTTTTACAAAAAAGCCCAGGCGAGCCTAACATGTGAAAACATTGCTTAGACCTCAGAGAGTTAAACTTGGGCCTGCGACCATAGTGTTACTGTATTTATTTTTGAAAATCCACAGCGGAGGTACTGTGTCATACTACATGCGGTGTGTTTTGCATTTCTCTCAGTAGCCAACGATCTGTGAGTCTGTTGGCTCGGACATAAACTCCGTAATAAATGTAGTCTACATTTCATAAGAGGTGTAAAACCTGTGAGCATTTTAAATCGCATTTGAACTAAATGCTTATATAATCTGTAGTTGTGTATTGTTGATTTATTGTGTGAACGAGGCGATATAAAGAAGGTTAAGCTGTCATTATTAGGCTGTTATAAACTGTTGGAGTGGTGAGCAGGCCTAATTCTCTTTTAAAACATTTTAAAAAAAGAATCGCAACCCTCACTTTGGGAACCCCTGCCGTAGACGACACATTGCCATGCGAAACAGGATGTTGTTCCTTTTTAGCCTCATATTAGCTTTTTACTTACTGGTCATTCCATTTACACTTCAAAAATCATAAAGTGTTGTTAATATATAGAGATTATCCATCTGTGCGTTTGCCACATAGCTTATTTTCTGCTATATTCCGAAGTCCAACTGAAAAAATCCCATTGCTTTTCTGTTTGGCATGGACTTGGTGGAGTTGTGCTCTCTTCTCATTTAACACGGCCACACAATTTAAAGTGATATGTCATACTGATTTTAAATTAAGATCACTATGTAAACTACACTCGGATTCATCCAAATGTTTTCAGTATTCAGATGCAGGGTTAAGACTGCAGAGCTGTTGACTCCGACTCTTCGGATTCTCGACAGATTTACACTTCGTGAAGTCCATGCCGACTCCGCCTCCTCGCCTGAGAGGCCAGATCATGCAGTTTGAGTTTCTACCCAGGCTATACCATGATTCTTCCTGACAGCTGAAGCGTCAACCCCTGACACTGACAGGAATTTATGGTCCGGTTCAGGATGCACAGTAGCCCCGGGAGAGAATACACGACCAGGGCACAGCAGGGACAGAACTCCAATCATCTCAGAGAAATGCTCTTCATTTCAACTCAGTGATTATAGTATTAAGTCAGGCATAATGTTGACATAAATTGTATTTAGAAGTCATCTTGGAGGATTGTTCATTTATCATTGGTTGTCATTTTTTAATTGCACCATGACAAATTGTTGGCATGAAAATAAGAAAGTGACAGGGAATGCAGCATTAGTTTTTTATTTGATTTTGTTTTGATGTGAGGCAAAATCAATTTTACCTGACAGAACGCATTGAATTTCCAACATCTCCCACACGAGAGAACTCAATGGTCCTCATTTGTACACACACTTACACACACACTCATTCTTCTCTATCGTTCATAGGCTGATTATTTCAGCTGCATGGCAAGCTCAGAAACAGCAAGCCAATAATAAAAGCACACATGGCTTCCCATAGAGAAGATACTTCTCTTCTGTGAAAAAACAAAAAAACCTTCAGAGATTCTCTCAGTATTTGATGAATACACATATCTTGAACATTTAAAAAAAGTCAATCCTGCATTTTTACAAGGTGTCTGTGTTCTGAGAATTAAATTAACATTGATATTCAGAAGGAATACCAGCATATTTATTTATTGTAATCAGGGTTAAAATGTTAACATTATCTGACATTTTAATGTGAGGTCATCTGCTGGTCTTTTGAAATCAGTTTACACAAATCAACCAAGCAGTGTGTGAAAGCTACAATTTTGCAGCTCTGAACACTGAAAAAACGTAAATGTCAAAACAGACAGAATTACTATGGGCTTGTGTTTGACTCAGCAGGAAACACACAGGAGTAATCAATAACAATATGTATGCACCTAGTGGACTGGGGGATATAAAATGCAGGATTTCCCAGTGCTCGTGTACGACAGCTCACACTTTGCTACGCTTTTAGACCAAAACATAAACATAAAATTGTTACTGATGCTTTGCTGAAAGCTAATATTCTAGGAGAGCATAACACACAGAGTGAATGTTCAGTATTATATTCATAAGCATTTTTAAACTACAACTCAGTAGTTTTGAAATCTTCATTTCTGTGCATGTTGGCCCCAGAAATGACAAGTCAAAAATGATTGTGGAAATATATATTTAGCAATCAGTTTGGTTGAAAAGAACCTCAGTGATGGAAATAAAGCTTTGTCACAGCAAGCATTGTGACCAGGTGCAGCTAATGAGGCTAATTAGAGCTCTGCTCAATCGAAGTGTCTCTATGCCAGAGCAGCCAGTCAGCATGCTCTCACATGGCTTCATCTGAATGGGATGCTGCAATCGTTAGACATAATGTTTTTATTTTTATGTGTCAAGTAGAACTCAACCGTGGACTTTTGGTTTTGCACGAGACACAAACAGCCTCTTTGCACTATATACGTTAACACACTTCTTCAGCACTTGCTCTAATAGTGTTTTGTTTCTGTTGTGTCAAATATCACATGAAACCAAAAGTGTAACATGCAAAATGACTCAAGAAATTGTTTAATTTGCCATTTTGTCAGATCAATCTGTGAAGCTATAGGACTAATTATATAACTGTTAGTGATTAGGGCTTCGCAGCCTTTATGACACCATTGGATATTGAAGTAATTATGATTCATATGATACCTGTTAATGGAAAGTACAAGCACAAGGCTGATATTAATAGTATGACTTGGAGATACCATGTTGACTGGTTATAGTATTTCAGACAAGCTGTTAGAGGATGAAAAACCCCCGTGACTCCACAACAACGTAACAGAAGCCGGGGGTGAGGAGGGGGGAAGGGACGGGGTAAAAGTAAAACCCCAGTATAACTGCAGTCACACACAAATAGGAATCTCTCACATTCCCTCCTGTGAAGTTTCCAATTGTAGATCTTTCAGGTTGAGGCAAAAATGCCCCAGGCTATATATCACCTCCTCTCAGACTTGTATCTCATTTATCAATCTGAGATGAATGAGCCACGTTGCTATTTATAACATCTTATGCATGTGCTTCACAAAGCTGTTTTGACACTGCACATTCCAATCTATTTATATTTGAGTTTTCTACACGTTACTATCGGACATACCATTCCCACCGGCTAAAACAGGCACAAAACGACTGAAATGTGTATAGGTTTCTATGGCTTCTGTTTGTAAATGATGTTTTACTCACAGAAGGCATGACTTTTACCTTAATTAAGATGTTGGGCTTTGCGATGAAACGTTAGGTGTCACTTTTATGAGATTTCTTTGGGGCCTTTTGTGGCAGTGGGAATGATCACAACACTGATATGTTATTACCTTTGTAATTCAGGCTTGTGTTCTAAAAAATACAGTTCCATACACTGAAATTGCATTCTAAATAACAATTATTTTATGAAGTTAGATTTTTTAATGGCCTCCAATAGTTGTGTTGGGAAGCGATTTTATAAGAGAGGAGTTGATTCTTGACACATCCAGTTATCTTTATCTCTATGTCGTTTGGTGCTGAGCAGGAAGTGTACGGCCTGGTTTTCAAGGGCTGCCGGCTGATAAGATTAGTTGCTCTGAATCATAACCGTTAAACCAAAACATTGGACTAAAGAGGCTGAAACACAGGCTGACAGATGGTTAATACATTTGGCTGGTGCACATCCTCCTCCTGCAGCATATGTTGATTAATGTAGCTCTTAATCAACAGCAATTCTGGAAATGAGCCTCAAGGCATCTGAAAGTGAATTTATTTAGAACTTATTGGCAGTTGTAAGTTCTTTCTATTTAGTCAGTCTGCTAAAAGCCGCACTTGTTTTTATAAATCCCACTTTTATATTTAGCATATAGGAGATTAAGAAGTTGTGCTGGAGGATGTATAAAAGACACCATGTAAAAAAACCGTATTCTTTCAAGTGTCTGATGTTAGAAAAGGCATTTATAAATCCATTTAGTTCAAACCTCTTACAGTGTTTTCTAGTTGAAAGTGGCACCAATAACCACATGGCTATTAGCATATTCCTTATCTGTGGAACAATAGTAATATGTCTCTGCAGCCATTTTGTCTGGATCTAGATATTTGAAGCACCTGTCATGAAACCTGAGGTGATATTTCAATAGCTCCTGACGGCCTTAATGTATATGCATTTCCTGCACAAAGTCACTTGGTTGTAAAGAGCCATTGAAAAAAAAAACTGCTTGATGCAGTGTGACAGCCAAAGTGTTGGGTAGAGTTTCACATTCTATATATAAGCCTGGTGACTTGTGTCCCGGCTGCTCTGTTTAAATGCCAGAGTCCCACTGTCAAAACAGAGAGAGGGCAGCAACAATATGATGGACCTTTTTGAGACCAACCCTTATCTTTTCAATGATTTGCGCTACTTGGAAGAAGGGGATCATGGACCACTACAGCACCTGGACATATCCGGGGTTTCTCCACTTTACAACGGCAATGACAGCCCGCTGTCCCCGGGCCAGGATAATGTTCCGTCCGAGACCGGGGGGGAGAGCAGCGAGGAAGAGCACGTCCTCGCGCCCCCGGGTCTCCGGGCGCACTGCGACGGTCAGTGCCTCATGTGGGCCTGTAAGGTCTGCAAGAGGAAGTCCGCGCCGCCCGACCGACGCAAGGCCGCCACTCTGAGGGAGAGGAGGAGGCTGAAGAAGATCAACGAGGCCTTCGACGTGCTGAAGAGGAAGACCGTGCCAAACCCCAACCAGAGGCTACCCAAGGTGGAGATTTTACGCAGCGCCATAAGCTACATCGAGAGGCTACAGGACCTGCTGCAAACCCTGGACGAGCAGGAGAAACCCCAAAACGGATCATCCCACAACTTCAAAGAACACAGTGTAAGATTTCACTCTGAAATCCTCACAGTATTACCATGGTATTCCTATGAGTGAGCTTGTCGTTTTCATATGACTTTTAAATGACAACTTAATGATGTGCTTATTGTATCTGTAACAGCCCTATAATATTCCTCAATGACATGATGATGCGTTTACTGCATGTTAATATCTGAGTGACACCATATTCTTATCCATGTATAAGTAGGAGGTCCCTGGTGTTAAATTTGGCCACTTCATTTCTTTTTCTGGTATTTTTTCCCTATGATCCTCCAATGATATTAATCTCTTTCTCATTTTTTTATTTTTTTATCTTGGTTTTTGACTGTAATAAAATATGAAGCCAGTTTCTGGGGTGTTTTTCAGGTAGGCAAATGCCTATTTGAGGAAATACTTATGTACTTACTACTTATTTTAAGTATGATGTTTAATATAGAAAAAGCGCTATATAAATGTAATGTATTATTATTATTATTACTATTATTAATACAACCCTATCAAAAACCTGCATGAATAACATGTGATGTGTGATTTTGCAGATGGAAAACCATGATGGTCGCTGGAAAAAGTCCTCAGATTCGTGGCCGACCTCTGCCGATCATTCCACTGTCCCAATGATAAATCATAGAGAAGGTACATATCATTTTCACTTACAATAAACTGTTAATAAATAAATGAAAGCAGTCTAAGTCAATGTTCTTTTTATTTTCAGGATCCAGCGAGTCCTCTGCCTCTTCCAGCCTCCTGCGTCTGTCCTCCATTGTGAACAGCATTACCAACGGAGACAAAGTCAACTTCAGCGAGAACGTCTCAGAAAACTGACACATCAGCAAAGACCTCGACTAGACACCACATTTTAGGTTTCCATTATTTATCCCTAAATTATTTCCACTATATTTAGCCATTCTGTTTGTTGTGTAGTCCTCATTTGTACATAAGGAGCAACACATGTGTACATATGTTATTATAATGTGATGTTTAGATTTATTTATTTTATATTCAGAAGCAGACACTCTTGTACGAAAGCTATTGTGTTTAAATATTTGTACATAACTGACCAATACAATAAATTAAACGTTTTGCAATACTTTAAACAACTGTATCTCATTCTTTAAGAGAAATGCTAAAATGGTGAAGAAAGAACTCTAAGTGGAATAGTCTTAATACATTCAAGTAAATGGGAGCCATATCCTTTTGATTTTAAGAACAGTAGTTTTTTTCCCAAATGTGTGGTAACATGGGGGAGTTATACATTTTGGGGGAATAATTCCTTATGCTTTTAACCATTGAAATGTCCAAAATCACAATCATAATGACGATAATCACGTTTAAAGTTTTTCCCTTGGCAAAAATGGTGTTGAAACCCCTTTTTAACGAATAATAGGTCACTCTACCCCTCACTGTATCTCTGTTTTACACCAAAAGAGAAAGAAAAGCCCATTACCAGTTCAAGGTCTTCCAGTTCCCCCAGCATTCACGGCTATTAAAAGTCCATCAAATCTGCTTAAACTACCCTGCAATATTTTGCTGCTGGACTGGCTCTCTTTGTTCAGACTGGCCTCCGGCAGCACTGATCCCACAACAGTAACTCGAGTCCCCTCCAAACACAGCGTGCCTCTGCTCTGCTATCAAATGTTGGTACATGGAAATCTGGGCAGCAGGCTCAATGCAAAGCCTGCTGGGATAAAGAAGTTATTTGAGCCTTTGGGTCTTAATTCATCATCACTTGCTTCGTCATCACATGGCAAAGCGTTTACATGCGAGCTATTAAATTGCGTGACACAAAGCTAACGGCATGGGAATCCATTGAGTCTTGTTTGTCGTGTATTGACATGAGAGGCGGGCGTTTGTTGATGATGTCGGGGTGTGCTGGTCTCCCTCAGATCTCTGTGGACGACACAAAGCCCCGGTTGACCTTTGGGACGCTGCCTCATCTCTCAGGCCTGCAAACACACATGTGTCCATGTAAAGTGTCACACATGCGTCGTGGTTATCAGACTTCAATGTAAAATCCAACAAGGAGAAATGAAGGCTATTTCAAAGAACGGGGGGAGAGTTCAAACCATACTTAAATGTGAAGGTCATCCCCTTTTCTGTGTTTTTAAAAGTGTGTTGATTGACTGGTTAAGGATGCCAATATGCTGCACAGAACGCACAGCTGGGAAATGTCTAAAATACACTGTGACACTTGCATGTTTCTTGAGACACGAGATGTGTTTCGACACAGATTATAAGGTTACCTTTACACATTTATTTTATGATTTGAAAATGTATACGTTCCATTTAAAATGTTTTTCCTATTTTTTTTTTTTATTTCCCTTTTCGAGAGTTATACACTTCTCTTATCCAAGAATCACAAAAAATGATCAGAAAATAAAACAACAATTTAGGGCCATTGTGCACAATTATTATCTACTTTTCCATTTTTCTTATTCGTGTTGGCCTTTTTCAAGTAAATAATATAAATGCTTGTGCTGCAGAGCTCATTACAAGCTGAAAAACATACAGTAATCCTTATGTCTCTTTTCAACACTACTCATATCTTTTACCAAACATCCTATAGAGCGACACATAATACCCCTAAATAGTAATGTGATTTTAATGGGCTCCTGCCCACTCACTCACTCTGATAGCAGTATTACTGCACTCCATTTTACTGCTCCATAGGTATCTGCTAATTCAATATCCGTTTATACAGTTGACCTCGACTGTAGACCTAACATCAACAATAAGTGTTTGGTTCAGTGTGTACTTTTTACTGCCAAGTACACTACTTTGTTGACTTATTGGACACAAATAAGCTTCTTGTGCTATTGAGAATATGTTTTGAACCCTCATATCCTTATGTTTGCTCCCTCAGCCTCCACTCCATAGCTCCCTCTCCGAATCCCAACGTTCTCTCGTCTAACTTTACAGGCATTTCGGTGTTACTGATGACACCATATAATTGTCATTTGGCTGTGAAGGCTATGTTTTAAAAGTCAAAGCTGATGAAAGGCGAGCAGTTATAGGACAGGGGGATAAGCCTTGAGGCTGAAAACTCTGATTTATCCAGACGTTTCCTTGAATATCCTGCAGAAAAGGATTCCCTGCAGCAGAGCTGGCAGCACACTTTCTGCTCTCTGCCAAACAAATGCTGTTGCCACTCAAAAAGGTCTTTTGTTTCACTTATTATGGTGGGGAACGGAAAATTAACTTTTTATGGGTGGGGAAATTGCATTAACAACCGCTGAGCTACGACAAAAGTTTTTTCATTAAACATTTATTAACATCACTAACTTTCCTTGTAAGACTGTAAATATATTAGTTTTACCATGCAGACAACATCTTAAAACTAATTTCAGCACCAGTATTTTGGCTGTTAAAATAAACATTTCAATGTGGGCTTTAATGTCACTAGGAGGATTTATTTTTGCAGGAATCCAAGTAATAAATTGCCTTTCTTTCAGGGGGCTACTGTTGCACCAAACAAACAGCATATTATGTCAAAGCATGAGGCCGTTTAAAAGAAATAAGGGTTTCAGACGTGAGGGGAATAGACATAAAGGATCACCTCCTGCCCTTCACTTAACTCTGTCTCTGACCCCTGACAACAACAAAAAAGCAAACTCAGATAGTTCCCAAGAGACCAGCAGTGCGCACAGATCCCAGCACCGGCGATCACTGCGCCAAAAACTGCCATGTGCTGCGCCAATCTAACCACAGCCTCAATTATCTATCGTCTGATAGCCGGGTTTCTCATCGTCCACGTTGTTCTCAGCCTCAGAGGCTTTGATCTTCTCAGCAGCTACACGCCGATGTCTTCTTCAGCTGTGGCTAATCCAAACTCCGACGGCAATTCAGAGGCAGCAGCAGGTACTGGTGTTTTCTTAGGTGTGCGCAGTTCCCAGAGAAGGGGGCTCGCCAAACGTTTTGACACATTGTGAGAAATATCCGCATTGTATTCTTGTAAGCTGTCAACAACATCATTACCTAAAGCAGTCTGCTCGTCAGGGTCGATCTGCAAACAGAAAAACCCCTTCAGTCTGACAATCTGTTCTCTGAGACAGTCATTCTGAAAATAGAGATTTCATTTAACTTCACTCCAGAGTCATTATTTAATAGAATCACATGTCAAAAGTGAGTGAGTCTGAATCTCAACTGATATGAGAGGTTTGACTATTTACTGCTCCAAATGAAACCCAGCTTCTTTTAGATGTCATCTGTTTCAGAAGAAAGCTTATGAATCTCACGTTTAAGTGTAAGTTAGCATTGACACATAACGTTACATATACAGTACTCTTCTATGGGTTTAAATTACCAATATTTTAAACATCTTTTTACAAATGTGAAGAAAAGTACCTTTAATAAAAGCCTAAAACATCCCAAAATGCTTTCAATTGCACTGCAGACATGTTAAATATACAATCATGCTTATTTAAATTCTGTCAAAAAGGGAACAAATTACCATCAGGCTGAAATGTCTGCACTATAAAAAACATTCCATTCCTTATTTCTTATTAAACCCTCTGTCCTTTACTTGAATAAAACTCTTGCACCATAATGGCCATCTGTTGTTCCGAACTGAAGTTCCTGAATTGTGTCAATAACTTTTAATGGCTGAAATTTGGTCCTCTGAGGCGAAATGGTGCAGGGAATTGGGCAGTGGTGTCGATTGTGTAATTACTGTTTTTAATGAGCTTTGGCAAACAGGGATCGCCTCATTCACACAGCACCTCCAGTGATGAGCTGGGGTGTTTAGAGTGGGCTTACCACTGTAATGTGAATTCACAGGGCTTGAAATGTTACACCTTCCTTTGCAGCTGGGCTGCATCTGCAACGCTGTTGTCTCCACCGTAAAAATTGGCCCTGCATACTCCTACAAGTGCTCACCCTCTTTCTCTGCACTGTTTGACCAAACAAAACACGCTCTTTAAAATGTACGTCTTCATAGCTAAGTGTCACTTTCACCGTCAGCCTTGATGTGAGGCATGGAGGACGGTTATGGATAAATCAAGCGAAAATGAAGCTCTTCACTTAAAGACCATGTGGTGCTTAAAGCTCCTGAAACATTCCCGAGCATTGTGTTCATCGTGGCCTTGCTGGGCCGGTGGAAGGGGAGAGTGGTGATGAGTAGGAAAACACCATTAAGTGCAGATGTGGGAAACTCTGCAGGGTACTGGGGGGTGCAGGCAGTGGGCTGGGGATGGGGCAGGGAGGGAGCTGAGCTAACCCCAGCCTGCCTTCTGGCTGGGCCATGGTAATTAGATCTGGCCAATGTGGGCCCTTGGCTGTGGCCTGGGGGCATATAAGGGGGGCCCAGGGCAACAGACCCCTCATATCACTCAGAGGTCTCCTCTCTCTCACCCCACTCCTCTACCCTCCTTCCTGCGGTCATCTCCATCCACTCACACTCCTTTCTTCAGCCAGTATGGACGTCTTCTCACCATCACAGGTCTTCTACGACGAAGCTTCCTCTCCAGACAGCCTAGAGTTTGGCCCCGGCATGGAGCTGGACGGCTCTGAGGAGGATGAACATGTGAGGATCCCCGGGGCCCCTCACCAGCCGGGACACTGCCTGCAGTGGGCCTGCAAGGCCTGCAAGCGCAAGTCCAACTTTGTGGACCGCAGACGAGCCGCCACCATGCGAGAGCGCCGGCGGCTGAAGAAGGTCAACCACGCTTTTGAGGCTTTGAGGCGCTGCACCTCGGCCAACCCCAGCCAGCGCCTGCCCAAGGTGGAGATCCTGCGCAACGCCATCCACTACATCGAGAGCCTGCAGGAGCTTCTACACGAGCAGGTGGAAAACTACTACGGCCTACCTGGGGGGAGCAGCTCGGAGCCCGGGAGCCCGCTGTCCAGCTGCTCTGACGGCATGGTAAGAACCACATGTTCAGCCTCTTCTTACAAACATCTGGAAGTGCAGAGTCTCGGCTTTGAAACCAATCCAATGTCAGGCAGGGAAATACATATCCACAACTGCATGCAAGACAGAACTTTATCTTGTAGAAACTTCACCTGAAAAGCTTGTTATTGATGGCCAAAGAGTCTTACGTTTAAGCCATGTTGCCATTTTTCATTACCATGTAGAGTATTTCATTTCCAAAAAAGGCCTGGATTTCCAATTCAGAATCCTATTAATCAAACAAGCTTGTTTTGCCCCAAGACCTCAATTACCATGCTTATTCGTGCATGTCATACTCCCCTATAGTTCTTTAATATACAAATCTGCAGTCTTACAAGCTATCTACTTGTTATTAAAGGTCAGGTTGAATTAGTTGTTCTTTCCGACAGTCTGAAGGTGACAGCGTATAAGTTAATACAAAATAACTTATCAAGCTGGATGGAGTAATGGCTTTCCCACCACCGGACACTTTATGGCCCTAATAAACCGAGCTAAATCCACCTTACTGAAGTCTGGCAGAAGAAACCTGGGCGCTTTTCTGCATTCCATCCTGACTGCATGTTCTGCACCGCTGCCAGGATTTTCTGCAGATTTACTAGGAGAAAGTGTCATCTTGCACAAACTGGTGTTGCTTCCACTGATACAATCGATTCGGCACGCTCAGAGCCACTCAGAGGAAGGAGTCATACTGCCACTTCGGCTTTAAGGTGGAAGTGAAATAAAGAAGCCCATAACTTTGGAATTCAGGATTTATTAGCCTGTCTAGAATATTGTGAAGGGCATTGGTTGTCTTTGCATATGTTCCCACCTCTTTCTTTTCCATATATACTCCCTATGTATATTTAAGAAAACATAACGCATCATTTCTTTTTGCAACAATAACTCAAGGGTATATTCCTTGTTTCCTTACAGGCTGACAGCAACAGTCCACTGTGGCAGCATCTGAATGCAAACTACAGCAACAGCTATTCGTATGCAAAGCACGGTAAGACCTTTTGACTCGCACAGCCTCCTGAAATGAATACGACATGAAATCTTGAAAGCATAGTGCCTTAAAGACCTGATTCCTGAATGCTAGATTATTACTATTATTTTTTACTTATTTATTTATTAGTTTTCAATTCAGTTTCAGCCTCATTATACATGTTCACACTTTGATCTGTGTTTCCTTTTCATTCCAATTCTGCTGTATAAGACATACAAAGAAAGGAAAACAATGTAAATAAATGAGTGAAAATACAATTAAAATATATAAAAGTAAATAAGGAAGGGGAAGATTATTTAGAATGCATGTTTTACTTTGCGTAAAGCACCAGGGTTTAAGTATACTATAAAATACACAAAAAATGATAGAACTTATAAATCAAAAATATGTTTTGGGTTTGTTTTTTAAAACTTGTGTCCTCTGTTTTCCTCTTAACAGATAGTTTAGGAGATAAATCAGCCGGGGCCTCCAGTCTGGCGTGTCTCTCCAGCATCGTGGACCGCCTGTCCTCGGTGGGGTCCGGCTGTGGCCCCGCGGCACAGAGAGACGTGCAGAGAGACCTGCAGAGAGACGTTCAGAGAGACGTGCAGAGAGACCTGCAGAGAGACGTCTCCTGCACCTTCTCTCCGGGCAGCTCCGACTCGCAGCCCTGCACGCCGGAGAGTCCCGGGTCCAGGCCCGTGTACCACGTCCTGTGAAGAAAACTCTGACGTGGATATATTGCCACAGGCTTTCCCCAAACACTAGCTGCATTTGAAATAATAGATAAGAACTTTTGTTCTGTGCAAATCTGAAGGACACTCAGCTGAACCTGAAGACCTGCGGCAAGCAGCTTTTATTTGTACATGAGATTGTAAATATGTATTGTAAATGCCCATTTAATCTATACATGTTATTATACCCAGTGACACATATTTAATTATGACAGTTAATGTAATGTTGTATTATTCCAACATGAAGTGGTATTTAAGCAATTTTAATGGCTTTCTTTCCATGTTGTCGTGAACATTAAATCTTTCTACTGTTTTGTATAAACCTTTGTGCGATTTTAATTTTTTTAATTCCTCTTCTTCTGTTTCTTTGTAACAATGATCAGAAACAGAAACAGGCTTATTGCCAGGTAGGTTCACACATACGAGGAATTTGACTTGATGTGGTGCATACATAAAATATAAAACAAGAAATCTTTAAGGACACCGTAATAAAATATAGTTAAATAGCAATAAAATAAAGCAGTAATTGACATGGAAATGGAGTGCAGTGAATGAATTATAGGATATGAAATATGTGTGCATAAATGTAATGCATATAGACTAAGGAGTGAGGAAATATGGTCACTTAGGTTTGTTTTGTTTGCTTTAATGCATGTGAAGACACCATACACATTCAAAACCCAATCATTAACACCCACAACTGGTGACTACCGCTGTGGATTGTTTTTTAATGACATTATACATTGGAAACACATTATCTAATAACTCTAGAAGTTTCCATCATTATTGCACTAATTACTAATAGTATAATGGGCCAAAACAGTTTAAAGATGCATTATCTGCTTTCAAAACAATAGCTTAATTATTCATTAGCATATTCTAGAGCCAAAAACGGTCTCTTTTAATATAAAATGTCAAGTTCTCCATCACGTGACGGGTCCAGATCACAAAGTAACTGGTAGAAGTTATACTATGAATCCTTGGACACATTTGTATGATGAGTACAGCAGTCCAAAAGGGTATTTTATATATTTTTGTATTTAAATGTTGAACCACAGTAAGGATTGAAACAAAACATACAAACAATGTATGAAAAAAAAATGCAGTTTCAAAGTGTAAAACACACTTGTCTTCTTCACATTTGTCCATCTCTCTGTACTTGTTACTGCTGGGAGTGTGTTTAGGGGGAGGAAACACTTTGTGTACCTGTTTGTTCTTTCCTTCCAAATGCAAGTCATCATTAACACCTTAGATTATACCATCAACACCAGAGTAAGGAACAAATGGCCTCTAAGTACTTGAGGGGGAGGGTGTGTGTCATACTGCATCATGACTTTGACCATGCCAAGTAAGCATTGTTATATTTTTTAATACAGCCTGTGAAATGCAATATAGTTGTTCAAACTTTCCACATAAAACTAATATTTGTTGCATTTGTTTTTATTAAATTCTGTACTCCCTTAATCAAATTTCCTCTTTTATAATGTCTTCCTGCTTGCTCCAATGTGCTGTGTCTTTTTTATTATAAATACGTAGAAATTATCTCTCTTATAGCAGCTTGTCATAGTTCTGCTCTGCTTATAAGCATTATGTTCTTTATTTTAGTTTTTGCTGATGAAGGCAAATCAAAAGCCATTTTCACAAAACACTTTCAAACATGAGTCTGAATTAAATAATATCCATTCAAAGACAACACATAATACAGATTACATTTGTTCCACATTAACATCCATCTATCCAACAACACTTTGTTATTGTTCCAGCGGAGAAGAGTTCAGAGTAAAGCTCTGCTCAGAGTCTCTGTGCTTCAGTTCTGTGAAACATTGTGAACATTCCTTCAGCAGCTTGTATTTCAGCCTACATCACGGCTGCGTACGACCCTCCAAATGTCACTGATGTAATTTTCCATGGCTACAACTGTGGTTGTGATTCATGAATCGCGTCACTCACTGAGCCTGTGTCACCAGAAAAACAAAGCACGAGTTTCCACGAAGGTCAAACATGGAATCAGGAAGAATGTAATATACAGAAAGACATTTTTGATCTGATTTTCATTATTTAATAAGCTGGATTTGTATCTTGAGTCAGAATGGACACAAATGAATACACTGACTCTTGGACAGCATGACTCAAAACAACCCTGTCTCCTAAAAAATACGTTCCCACAGAACTAAACTGCATTCTCAATTACGTTTAGCTAGAAACGTATTTTCTCCCACGTTATGTTCGTTATGAACGTATCTCAAATACGTTTATTTTCTACATATCTTCCAGAAACATTTTCTCCCACGTTACGTTTCTTATGAACGTATCTTAAATACGTTTATTTTCTACATATCTTTGCCATTTATTGTCTTGCTTATAATAATGATAATAGTCATTTATAAATATCATTTTAGAGCACACATTTGAAATCAGTAGGCGAGGCTGTAATTTTGCCAGCTGTTACTGGAGGCAGAAAATAATAGTTTCAACATGCCAAAAAGCTGCTGTGTCGTTTATTGCACCTCAAACATGAAAACAAATCCAGAGTTACGTGTTTCTGTACTTCCTCTAAGAACAAAGGACAGTAACAGAAGATCCCTGTGGCTTCAGATGTGGTGTTGTTAATGCGATACGATATCCGAAAAAAAAATTCAGTTTAGGATGGCCGAAGACACTACACTACCCATAATCCCCAGCTATCGCTTGGGACTACAGTCCCGTTGACAAACCCCATGATTAATCTTCAAACTCTGGGATTGGATGTTGGAGTGGCAGTGCACCAAGGTTACCCCGAGCGTCAAACAGCTGTTTGAAATGGAACGAAACCACGGCAGACTATTCAAAACTGGACTCGAACGCCCCCCGAGAACTACACATGCTGGCTATTGTGTTTCGCAACATGTTCTCTATGGCACGTCTCTACTGGGAATTGTAGTTTTAAAAGACGTTTTCGTTTTTCCCAAAATTAGAAGTTGACACTGACAGTATTAAACTGTGTACAGCCCTGGAGGTTTAGGGGATAGGAAACAAATTGGTGTATACACATTTAAAACATGTAATTACTAAATGGGTGAAAATCGCTTGTATCCTTAATGGGCAGCATTAATATATACCCACATGACAGCTCATTGTTACTTTGTAATTCTACTCCACTACAATTCAGAGGTTAACCTGGTATTTTTACTCCACTACATTTATTTTAGATACTTTGCAGATTCTGATTAATGATGTGAAATATAAACAACCCTTAAAGCAGACTTTAGTTACACTTGAGTAAAATTCAGGGAAAGGTGATTGTTAAGTGCCAACAATCAGGAGAGATATTTGATAGTTGGTGCTTGAGAAGACTAAACATTTATCTGCAGATCTCATTACAGTATATTCATTACTCGTTATTCTCTACTAATAGTTCATTAAACACTGTATATTATGGCTATTTTGCACATCCCTTTCAAGATTTAAAGTTTTTCTAAGGTTTCCACATATCATATACACAACTACAATGTAGTTATGCAATGAATGAAAGACTTGGGTCACAGGTTCCTCAACAGTGCTTTACAAGACATCTATCAATATGTGTGTGCACCTCCACCATTAAACTGTCATATTCTGCACATTTCTTATTCTATCTACATACATAAGAGTATAATTCATATGTATAATATCAGTTAAAATAAGTGCTTCAACATAGTTAACATGGCAGGAAAGCAATATATTAGACGTTAAGTACTTTGTCAGGCTTAATATTTATCTGTAGATACCCCCAAAGCCTTTTTCTTATTTGAAAGAAGACCTTAACCTAAAGTATTATTCAATGTGTTAATAAAGGTTAATTAGTTTGTCTGTTTTGTACATCCTCCTATTAATATCTTTGGCTACATCGTGCACTAAACTGTTTTATTGTAGAGATCACTTACAGTATCTTCTTGATTTTTTATATTCTATATTTCTATCATTGACCTTCTACTTTCCTCTTATGAATGTATGTACTCTTAATATTTTTTTCATCAAATAACATTATTCAACACAAATAACATTATTCAACAAAAATAATTCAATAACATGCTTTAACCACTAGGCGGTGCACACAAGGTACACACAGCATACTAATAATAACTTTGTATTATTAGTGTAGGACACTTATGTATGTATAACATCTGAAGATGTGTAGTTTTATTCATGTTTGTACATGATTTTACTGAATATTGCTATATTATTTTTCATGTTTTACTACACATTAATATCTGATTCGTAAAACATCACAGACAGAAAGGCATATCCGTCATTTAATGGTAAGCTATTGAAATTGTGATTCCATAGATGTGTCTCCCATCACCCAAATCCCCTAATTATTCTCTCAACTCAGTATTTACATTCTTATATTCAAAGAGAATCAGTGATATCTTTACAAACTACAAGTCCTTTTATATCAGCTGTGCACCGTTATGGTGTAAATATATCCTATCTACCAATTGGATCACATATAAAAGTCAGCCGAATTACTATTGATACTGCAAGGAGACGTATTATGTGAAAATAAATGCAAGGTGTTGTTTAATTGTTGATATATTTATGATCCACGTCACAAGTTTGTCCAAAGGTCTTCTCATCAGGGCTCTATAAATAAAGAACTACGGCAGATGTGTAATATTCAATGCAGCGGAACGGTGTATTACAATGCCGTTATGTGATGACTTCCAAAGAGAAAAGCAAGAACACTCGGAATAAATAAATAGAATGGTTTTGAATAAGAGATGAGAGTAAAATCTACGTCACTTTACAGCCCCGCCCACTTTTGGGAAAACCAACCCTGTCATTTGAACGGCGATCAAGCCTGAAGCCACAGAGATCTTCTTTTACTGTCCTTTGTTCTTAGAGGAAGTACAGAAACACGTAACTCTGGATTTGTTTTAATGTTTGAGGTTCAATAAACGACACAGCAGCTTTTTGGCATGTTAAAAACTATTATTTTCTGCCTCGCTCATGAGAGTAACAGCTGGCAAAATTACAGCTGTAACGTGGGAGCTAGAAAATACGTTTCTAGCTAAACGTAATTGAGAATGCAGTTTAGTTCTGTGGGAACGTAATTTTTAGGAGACAGGGTTGCTCAAAAGGCAGCACAGTCATGCCTGTAGTACTCAGTAAGACCACAAGGGGGAAGTGTTTTCTGTATTTCATGCAATAACACATAGTTAAGCTCTGTGATCAAATGTAATGTAATCAATACAACGAAGTACAGATTTAAAGCATGAGGTAACTATAGTCTCTAAAAGATAACTCTTGTCTGTATTTATTCATTCATCTCCTCATATTTGAAGGAAATGTTAATCTCATAATGAATGTTTAACTGGGCTCTTTAGAGAATTGAATCTGCCCTCTGGCAAAATCTGTGATGTTGTTCATCTGAGTAAAGACATGCAAAGATAGAAAAGAGATGTTATAATGTAGTACAACTTCTGTTGCCACCCAAAATCTCTATTGAATCTCATATATTGATGCTTTTACGGCTTTGAGTGTTGATTCATTTGGCTTAAGGCATTTTGAGCGTTTAATCCATACAGGTGGGAAAAGGAATTTGTTTTGCTTCCTGACATCCTGTGTGAACTTAGCCAATGTGTTAGAGTGCAGGAAGTTCAAAGGTCAGTAAACAGCATGACTGTTGTGGAAATCAACGTCGAACTGTTGAAATGCCAATATTTGGTTTTGCAAATTAATCTTCATCCTCCCATTGTGTTCAAGTACATTTTTTTCCCTTTGTAACCACACAAGCCCTCTAGTTTGGTTACATATGCCATATTTTTTTCCTAGATTGATTAGCCTTAAAAGAAGAAAAAAATGCACATTTTCTTTCTCAAGGAATACTTATGGGCAAGAAATTCCTGCATATTTTAACCATGTAGATATTTTTTTCGCAGGAGTTTAAATAGTGTTGTCATGTCGAGAGCCAAGAAGAAATTATTAAAGTGTAGTCTGAGAGGAATGGCTAGCTGTTAGTGCCTTGGAAAAGTTGGAAGTGTTAACAACACACAATTTCTCTGCATTTTAAGCATTACAAAGAAGATCAAGAAGGCGGGTCAAAACTATGTTCACACCATTTATATCTTTGAAAATGTTACTTACTGCACAGATGCAGCCGATGATATGAATATTTCTTATTATCATTTGTGGTTTAACTCCAGTATCTCTGAACAGAACCTTTCCTTATGATAAGAAATACGAATTTAAGTTGTGGTCATGTGATCCTGAGAAGGTGTTACATTCAGCCTCTTTGCTGCAGATTAACAGCCATGGTCTCTAGTGAAGGATTTGTCACCTACATTAAAGTCTTGATTTGTGTCACTTCAGGCTTTGGTCACTTGCTGTAGAATTGTTTGCTTGAGAAAAGCTCTAATAGTGATTTTATTGCACATAACACTGTGTAGCGACACTTTGCCAGGGAGGAAACAGCTCTTCTTTGTGTGTACTGTCACTGTTTGACTTTACCTCCCATGTACACGAGTCTCTTTATTAGTTTCACTGTCTACTCTTTGTAGTGAGCTAACAAAAGGCCATTGACTTTCTGTTCCAGGGCTACAAACCTGGAGGAGTCTTCAGAGGGACATTTCAGAGCCCCACGTTTAACCACTTCACCTATAGAAGCCGCACTAGAAAGCAATCACAGACAAGCATTTGGTTGTGGTCACCACAAATAAACACCCCAACAATTATTTTGACAAATTAGTAACTTAATGATGCTTCATGCTTCTACATTTATGCCAAAATATGGGACTTGGAGTTCAGACGTCTGGCAATTAAAGACAGGAGAGTGAGGGTTTTATGGGAAGATTGCAGTCTTTATTACAAATTTGACAACTATTAAGCTATTAGAACATGAAACTAAAATTGCAAGCAAGTATGCCGAATATTAACAGTAGTAATTTTAAGCAGTTTAATGCAAAATCAAAGTAACTGAATACTACTGTATGTACTTGCAATTGCACATAGATATAAGACATGCACATATTTTATTCATAATTATCCTCACTTATATGTATTTATGTAAATTACTCAGTGATTCCCCGTATCTTTACATTAGTATTTGTGCCTGTCCCACTGTGTTGGCCAAACTTGACCCACTCTACCATGCTGCACTGCGTTATATATCAAATGCACCCTATAGGACTCATCATTGCAAACTGTATAGCCTAACTGGATGGTCCTCACTTACTATGCGTAGGATGCAGCATTGGTTTGTATTAATGTATACATCCATTTTAGGAAAGCTTCCACTGTACATATGTGCCAGATTTGCTCCAGTTTGTGACTCTTACAACCTCAGATCCAGTGCCTGGATACGGTTCCAGGTTCCTGCTGTGCGGACTGAGGCTGGGAAAAAGAGTCTTTTTTATTATGGTCCTTGGGTTGGAATGACCTTCAATCACGCCTCAAACTGAGGGCACTTGTCTCTATAGCATGTTTTAAATTGAAGTTGTCTGAAGTCCTTACTACCAGCTGCTCTTGCAGTAATAAGTAGTGCACCTTTCTTACTGTCCTAATGTGCACAATGTAGTGACTGCTTTTTTGTCTTTTGTTTTCTTAGTTATGTTCTCTGTATTTTATATATTTGTGTTTTGTGTAACGTTGCTGCCTTCTTGGCCAGGTCAGCATTGCAAATGAGATTCTATCTCAATGCTTTTATCTGGTTAAATAAAGGTTAAATAAAATAAAATCTTATGTTGGTATTTTTGTTCATAATTCGTTTTAATTCGTATAATCCCTACTTGAACTCTTATCTGTACTATCCCAGGTTTCACTCTTACTAGCTGCTACGACCTGTGTTTCCCTACAGGGATTAATAAAGGTTTCTTGTCTAACTTAATGATACCATTAAGATGTAGTACGTGACATGAATAAGGCTCGACGAAGAATTCACTGTACACAAGCACATAGATTTATTTATACAAATATAGTATGTATAACAATTGCATATCAACAGTTGGTTGTCTTTTTTTATCTTTACGTACAGTACAGGACCATCAGCTTCAAAAATGTAAGTCAATTAAGAAAGAGTACCAGTGATCTAAGATAGAAAAAGGAGTCTGTTGTATTAAGATGTTGATAGTGAGTGAATGTCCTATAAAACCTCAACCTAGAGGTCACCTAATACAATAACGTTGGCATTAGGTGACCTTAGTGTTGACAGGTTATAGAGGATATATCAATGTGGCAGATATTATGCATGTAGAATGGTTTTGCTCTGCTGGAATTGTGCAATTAGATAAATTATAGAAAATATTAAAGATGAAAATAGTCACTTTCTCTCAATAACAATCAGCTAAATGTTCAACAAATGCAAATTCATGGCAGCTTTTTCATCCACTGTTCTCACCATACAGCATGGGGAATATCATCTGGAATACAGGAAGTTAGGTGTTTTAGATTTTGTTTAAGGTGAATAGAAGAAGAAACATTGGTTAGAGTCTGCATGGTTGAACAAACAAGGAAATCGGCCACCTACAGAACATTAAGAAAAAAACATCAACAACAAGACGTGTAAGAAACAACAAAGGAGTGCAAAAAAAGACTCAAAAGCACCAACATGGAGAAAGCAAACACAAACGTGGCAGACTACAAATTGAATTGTAGTTTTTGAAAACAGATTTACCTGACAGATACGGAGGAAAACAGAAAGGGAAACATTCTACTCTCAAAAATGATTGTCAGAACAGAAACGCATGGAGCAGATCTACATGTGCTAATGTTGAGCTGATATACAAGGAATAGACTTTAAATAATATTCTGCACGTCTCAGAAAAAATACATAATATTTAAAAGGAACAATAAACCTTTATGTTAAATCTGTGATATTATAATATTTAAAAGGAGCAATACATCTGTGATCTCATAAACTATAAAATAGAGAGGTCTGAACAATTATTTTGATTTAATTCCCACAAATGAAAACGGGTGACATTCTGTTTTTCTGTCGGGAACAGGACACGGTTAACATTTCTAAGGATTGATTTGAACCTCATATATTTTATAGATACATCTGAGTTGGGTGTAGCTTACAAAGTCTGTTAATAATCGCAGTTATTGCACATTAATTATTAATGCCACCTGTAAATCAATAATCTCTTTAAATGGCACAGAGGATATATTTGGACACAGAAGCTGCCTTACAGTTCATAAGACCCAGTTAGCTTTACATATGCGCCTATCCCATAAACTCTGTATATATGCGTGTATCCAATTGTGAATTTAGTGGTGAAATGTAAAAACAGAAAAATGTGTGTTATTGCTAAACCTACAAGATAGAAAATCGTTCCTGCTACAATATAGAAGGTAAAAAAGAGTTCACGTTTATCCAAAACAGGACAAGTTTGACAGAAAGAAAGAAACCGATGGTCATTCAAACAGAGACACGAGCACCAGTTGAAGAATCAATAGAAACACCACTGTACAAATAATATCTATTGCAAAATGGCGAAAGGTGCCACGGTGTAATGGATGTCGGTAAGCAATCAAAAGTGGATGACTGTAAAACAACAAACACAAGAAAAGGGAGTTTCAGTAAGACTCACCCCCAGGGAGAACAACTTATAAAAGGGAGTACAAAGTTAACTTTCAGTGCTAGCCTCCCTCATACTTGTTTTTCAAAGCACCAATTTCAGGACAAAGGGCTCTCTTTGTTTTTTGCTCAGTAAGCGGTGGTACACTGGAAGGGAGGAGGAAGTCAAAGACTCTTCTACGTGTTGGTTTCCTCCACGACGGAGAGATTCCTTTGCGATCCTCAACGCAAACAGATGGTCTTTGAAGGCCACCTTTTACGCTCTCCTTCACTTCTTCTTCTGGAACAACCTGCAGATCAGTCCAAAAGAGAAACAAGCTGAGAGCTCTTGAGACTTAATAAGTTAATTCTGTACTGCCTAAGGACTTTAGGAGAAGACATTATTTTAGCTTTTAATTATTGTTTGATTGTCAAACCAGCTTCAAAGCTTCCCTTCCTACAACTCCCTTGCTTTAAACATAACAACTGTATGTGTCCTTAATTCAAAGACAGAGTTCACTATATAGAGATGACAGACATTTGTTTTTAGGGTACATCTGATGGGATACTTCCTTCTTTCTTACACTCCAATATGTTTTTTATGGGAGAACATTTTTCCAGGTACAATTCAACTCTTTCCTTTGTGAGGGAACCTTGTCTTTTCCAATATGAAGTATTGAATTCCATTTATTTAATAATCTGTATGTGTGCTTGTGCCTGTCGCTTTACTTCCTCTTTTCTGTTATTGATCAGCTTTATTTATGAGATGTAAATATATTTTAAAGTGAAGATCTTTTACGCCAAGGTTTGATACGTTTTCATGACAAATCTGGTGATTAGAAGAGAGGTTTTTTGAGGCGTGTGTGTCAGGCCTGCTGTGGGGAGAAACAATGTTGCCTATGGGGCATTTAGTGAGTCTGTTCATTGTGTTACACAGAGACCTTGTGAGTGGGTTGTTTTGCTGAAATGATAGGGAGGGTATGCTGGTGGCTTGCAATAAATTGCTGAAAGACATCCATGTGAATCACAATACAATAACTTATAGGAGTACGAGTATTGCACCATTTTCACTATTTCACTGTTTTTTAAAACTATTTTTCTTTTTGTATTTACTATTTACTTGCACTATTTTTTGTTTATCTGTTTTATTGTGTTGCACTGCAAGATTTTCAACATCATAACCACACTGTAGCTATGTTCGTATGACAAACAAAAAACCTTGAAACCTTGTTATACACTCTAAATTAAAATGGGGTGATACATTTTCTAGGGTCTTATCATCTGCCTCTGTGTGTGGTGGACACAAAGCCACACTCAAGAGACACAGTGACAAAGACAGATGAATACCAGGCGAAACGGCGGCTTATGTTGCATTCTTGTTCGCTTGTGCGTGTCACTTGTTCAGCAGCCTCTTGGCCGCCAAAGCAAATTTCTGCGGTCAGCATTGCCGCCGTTGATAAAACATGATCCCTGCTCCGTTCCCTGCCTGTACCTCTAACATAACACACAGTTACAAGCTCCCAAATACCTTCCCAAGCTGTGCCATGCCAAGTGCAAGACAAGAGATATGCTTAGGGGGATTTTGCATCAAACGGACTGTAACACAGAGATCTTGGACACATGCCCGCCTCAAATACATCAGGGAAGCGTATAATTCGAGAAGCCTGGGCAGAATTAGGAGTAGCATGATTTGATTTGGCTTAATGGTGTGATTGGTGTGTTAAAAGTCTCTCCTTGCTTTTTAGTTGTGCTATTTTCACACAGCGAGACTTCACTTTGACTGGCAGTTCAAAGCTTTGTTCTAAATTTGGACTGTAAAAATGTTGTTTCAAGAAGAGGTATGCCTCCATCAGGCTGTAGAAGCAGCATTGCAGGCCGTATCTACTTATCCGTGTATCTGCAGAGCATGAGCCACAGATGTAATCGGTTCAAGCTTGAATCATTTACAGCCTTTACAACAGAAACACTGGCAAAACACAGCAGAGGCAGTAAAGTTAGCACAAAGCATGCCGGCTGCTGAGTTTGCAAAATATAGCACTGAGGTTTTGGGACTCGCACCAGGATGTAAATGTGTGCTACCTGCACAAAAACCAACAAAAGTCGTTGCAAGGCAAAGCATAGCAAGGCACTAAAGAAAAACTCTGCTTCCATTTCATTTCTGCACTCCTTCTAATCTATGTTCCCCTGCTGTATCCTGGACAAATGTATTACTTCTGAGACTTTCCACAACACTCGTGAAAAAAATATAAGGTACATTTTTTGAGGAATGAAGTAAA
Organism: Harpagifer antarcticus; assembly: GCA_902827135.1. Taxonomy (NCBI): domain Eukaryota; kingdom Metazoa; phylum Chordata; class Actinopteri; order Perciformes; family Harpagiferidae; genus Harpagifer; species Harpagifer antarcticus. The sequence continues at coordinate 5,929,003 of CADEHL010000525.1, forward strand.
TAAATCTAAAACAATGGGTTATAAAAAGTATGGTTTCAGGGGAGATATATTATATATATATTCTATTCTGCACTATTTCTACTATATTTTATTTTACTTACTTGCACTATGAATTATATTTATTTATATATGCCAATGTCTCTGCCTGTAGGATTTTCTGACAGGAAAAGTCTGGGGCACCTTGAAACTGAAACAGCCACAAGACTAGCAACAACAAACTCAAAATCTCACTGAGCACACTTTTGTTTTTGAATGGATTTAAACGGATTTCCTTGCTGTAACTATTTCATGGCAAAACCCACCTTTCTATTTGAACAGACCTATCCCGTTTCCTCTGCTTCCAGTCTTTATGCTAGGCTAAGCTAACCACCTGTTGACTTTAGCTTCATAATTAGCATTTCCTCCCTGGCATGTCATCTAATTCTCAACATTTTACAGAATGTGTCCCTACCTTTTAAAACATGTGTCAGGCTATTACTTCCCATAGTCCTTGTCCTTACCTTGTGTTTCTGGTTTCTGGTGTCTCTCCCCCCCCCCCCCCCCCACCCCTCACCCTTAAAGCAATGAAGCGCCTCACCTACGACATGTGGTTCTGCTGCGAGGCCACGTTCTGCTGCTGCTGCATGAGGATCTGCTGCTGCTGGCGTCGCCGGGCTGTACGGAGCTTCTCAAAGCGGGCCTCCATCTCCTCCAGCACTTTGGGGGTGTAGCGGACCACCAGCTTCACACTGTCCTTGGCCGCCTTCAGCAACTCCACCGCTTTCTCGTGGTGCTCGCCCTCCACACTCTACAGGGGTTTTACAAAGTGGGGATTTGAGAGGCAGCCAATTTCAATATAGTCTTGGAAATAGTAGTCTGACAAAGCATTTCCTCAGTTTGTTTGTAGTCCTTGCAAACTCAAGCTTACAGTACAAGCTGTTTTATTCAAGTTTTTCTAGCAGGATTTTGCTCAACATTGGAAGCGCTTTGATCGCAAAAGCTCTCCTGACTCTTAACCTGCATATAGAACTGGAAATGAATCATTGCAACATTTTGCGAGAAGCTTCAAAAAAGTATTTTAGTTTAGGATGTATCTTTTCGGCAGCTAGCTTACAGTACCAGTTGGACACACCTTCTCATTCAATGTTTTGTGTTTATTTTAATTGGTTTCTACTTTGTAGATTAATACTGAAGACATCAAAACTATGAAAGAACACATATAGAATGATCTAGTTAACAAAAAAGTGTTAAAAAATCCAGAATATGATTTTTATGTTATATTCTTCAAAGTAGCCCCCTTTTGCCTTGATGACAGCTTTGCACACTCTTGGCTTCTCTCAGTCAGCTTCAAGAGTATGTAGAAACTAATCAAAATAAATAAAAACCTTTGAATGAGAAGGTGTGTCCAAACTTCTGGTAAATTATAAAAAAGAACAGGAACGCCTATTGGCACTGTCCCTCAAATCAATACATTGAGCCTCTCTTCCCATCAGAGCTTTCACCTACCACTCCATTGACGGAGAGGAGCTGATCCCCTCGCTTTAGCCCGCCGTGCCTCTCAGCCACTCCTCCGGGGATGATCCTGGAGATGTAGATGGGTGAGTTCTGCTCTTTTCCACCCATCACGTTGAAGCCCAGCCCTTCCTCCGTCTTCGGTAGCTCCACCACCCGCGGGTGGGAATGACCTTCACTGGCTGCGAAGGCTGCGACTGTTGCCTGAAGGAAGAGAAGCAAGATGGGACTTTTTGTTACTGCCAATTATCCAAAAACCAAGAAAAATATATGTACTTATATATTTATTTGGAGACATTATACAGTGTAATCTGTCATTTCATTTGTAGAGCTTGTTGGGAAGTAAAGAAAAAAGAAAATGAACATCCTAATGGTGTCTTTATTACACTCAGAATGCGTGCTAAGGAGGACGCCTATTCAAAACTACCAGAAATTGATGGTGAAGGTGGATTTGTGAACCTCTGCTGCACCTTCTCAATTCACTGAGGAAGGCTATAACAAAGCATTAGGATTTATTCAGGGCTGGGGGTTTAGTCTCCACATGAGAAGCTTTCTGGCTTTCTCAGCGCACGGATTAACACATCCAAGTTCACAATGGAGGAAATGCCAGACGACTTTCCCCCTCTGTCTCCCCACCAGCTGGTGGGTGTCGCTCACCGGCTGAGGGGATTCTTTGAACCCTGAGCTCCATGCTCCTCGTTTGCTCTGAACAAAGCAGCCAGGAGCTTGTTAACCGAGTCTGGGAAAGCTAATGGCAGACGAACAGAGAAGCAGACGCCCCCTGCCCACTGATCCAGATGCATTGCCACAGGGGCCTAGCTGTCAAGTCGGCATCATCTATGATTTGTGAGGTAGATCAAAAAAAGGAGGTTAAAAAAGTGAAAGGGAGTCAGAATCGTTTGCAGATGTGTATCCAAATGTCCCAGCAGCAGGCAAGTATCTTTAAGGTCTTTGACATTCCCTTCAGGCAGCACTTCCACTTCTTCCATATTCAAATCCACATTCATTTGTGCTCCAACTGTTTTGCCCATTTCTTTCTCCTCTCCCGCTTCCAGTTTTAATCTGCTTGTTGTACTCCACAAACTTCCTCTCTCCCATTTTCTCTGTCTGTCCTTCTTCTTCTCTTCCTCTGCGTCGCATTGTGAAGCTAAAAGGAAGCTCCTCAACATGAATACCGCCACTTCGCACATCGACCTTCACAGATTTATCTGGGTTTCTGCGAATGAAAAAAACAATCTGGCAGACGGCTGACGCCTCTCAAACTCAGTCAGCATTTCAAATGAAAGGCTTGCTAGGTGAGACGTTCTTGCCAACGCTGTAAAGACACTTGATCATCGGCTCTCATCGTTTTCTCTGAAGCCCGTACAGCCCCGATAGACCCTGTCTGCATTAAGATCAGTAATAAGGGCATTGAGCCAGGAAATAGAGGCCAAATAGATTAAATTAATCAAGCAATCAAAGAGAACCGAGTTGTTCAGGTGAAACAAAAATCTAAACTTTCAGGAGATGTATCATCTCTAACTAAACTCCAGACAAAGGAGCAGAAGTGTCAGCATATTTCACACATTTCATCATTATTGCAGCGACACTTTGTTGTTTCAGTACCATTGCTACCATCTTTTCTTTTTATCATTTCAGACTACAGTATGTTTGATAATGATTGACTGCAATTGGCACTCTAGCCTTCCTAATCAATTACTCTCTCTCATAAGAAAGTCAAACACATTTCAAGTGCTCTACATATTGAGTGTCTGCACAGCTAAGCCAGCTCAGCTCATTAGCTGTGTGTTTTAATGCCTGGTTGATATGAAATTGTAATACAGATGTAAGAGCAGGAACTCAGAGGGACAAAGAAGAGGAAAGTAGGAGGGAGTTTTAAAGCCGCTTAAATCCTGACTTCATGATTGCTTCCGGCTCAGAGAAAACAGACAGAACGTTTTGTTTTTCTCTGCATAACCACCATATTTTTTCTGTAGGGTGAAATATCTTGACACATTTAAAAAGAGGTTACTTCTTGATTTCTTACATCGAGACATTAATCTTTTGTATTACAAGATTTCAGATTTTTTTCATGTAGGCTACGCAAATGGGGCATTATCTTATTTAATAAGATTTGCTTACAGTAACAGAAAAGAAGTTCAATGTTTCTTTTTTTTTACTTTAAGAGTCAAGTGTTTTCACAGAGGGAATTTTCTCCTTATATCACTCTATAAATCATTAAATACTGTGAACAGTCATACATATATATATTTGTTGCCATGTTGCCAAGATATAAATCAGGCTATAAATAATAAATGTAAAAACCTTCAAAGTATAGTAAGAGGAATACAACTGGAACGTGTATGTAAGTGCTGGAGTATGAGAACAAAATCAAGAAAATCAAAGTGTGATCCCCAATACATTGAAATTCAAACCAGGTGTTGATTGTGAGTTACCATACCGTGCATGATCATACTTGAGGCAGAGAGTTGGAGTAGGCAACAAAAGAGAATAAAGCCCTCATCATATCCTCCACCCTCCCACTCACTCAGTACTGTGATGTGGTGAAGAGGAGTGGACACAGCTGGACGTTGAACAACTGAAGGACAGAGAGGCGCTCTCATCTATTCTGCTCTCCACATCTCATCCTCAACAGCGTCCACGTGAAATCAGAAAAGCCATGCCGCTTTGTTTCCTCTCTTAAAAGGCAAGGTGCAGATGACAAGTGCTGCTCAAGTGTCTCTTTTGTGTACCAGATGTTGCTTATTCCACTCACACTGCATCAGGAAATGTCTCTGTTCTGATTTTGTCCTTCCCCTGTGACACGGCTGTAATGTTTTCTAAGCAGCAGCTAAAGAAAAACCTGTACGCCTGAAATATTAAATAGTTGAGCGGAAGAAGGAAATACACGAAAAAACAACGAGCCTATTCAATTATGAACATCTTGTCATTTAAATTGATGAGCAGATACAATCTAAAAAGACCTCATAGAAGCAGTGAATTGTGATTGAATATCACTACATGCCAAGTGAATTTAGACAGATTAGACTGTACACTAAAAACGTTAACTACCAACAAAATAATGTGGCGATTAGTTTGATAAAGTGAGTTCCTATCATTGTATTAGTTTAGTACTTTTTTATCCAGGTTGTGTAACAGGATTTCAAGTGACGTCAATGTTTCTACCAAAAAAACTGTTCCTAACGCAGAATAAAGATCTGATAATCAGATAAATCAGGGTCAATATTTTCTGGACTGAAAGAAATATTCACAGCTCAAATCAAAGACGTGTCGTCACTGAAGACAGTTAAAAGAAGAATGAAGAGCTTGAAATCCTAGTCGATTCATATCGAAAGAGAAATGTTCAAGAATGTGAATTCCAAGCACATCCTGTAATATGTCTCCCTTTTGATGCCAGTGTTGATTACAAGTTTGTCTGACATTGTGAGTCTGGTTACTTTTCCAACTAAAGAACTGAAAACAGACAGAAACTTTATATCAACCCGAAATATTCTGAGTGCAGCCTGAATAAAATAATCAATTTAAGTTTGATAGAGAGTGTGTGACCTTGTTTTTACTGTCTATTGTGCATCTGCGTAGTTCATCTCACGTGGTACTCTGCCTGCCTGATCCTGACCCTCGCTTTGATGATTTTTAGTAAACATAAAGCTTCATCTTCCCTGCCTTTGTGTGACTCGGTGTCTGGGTTCAAGCCTGTCTTTTTTCGGAGCCGCTATTTTAGCAGAACTAGCTGGAGACACACTCGCTGAGTTCCTGAATACAGATATATGCTGAAGTCCAGCTTCATGCTTGCTGGGATCTCCGCCCAATGGCATCAAATCTAAATTGGCAATAAAACTCGTAGCCCCAGTATGCCTCTCAACTAAACGCCTCGCTTCAATTTAAACAGATGGCTGGAGGACTTTCTGAACCTCTTAAGTATGGAAGAAGCTGCCTCCTCCCTGTTATATTGGGTTAAGCCAGATAATATGCTATGGGATACGATAAGGGCATTCCTGGATTCAAAACATCTTGGCCGCTCCCTTTCATAAAAAACAAATAATACAAATGACACAAATGGGCAGTGCTCTGACAACATGAAATGTGGTTATCCTGGTTTGGATAATCTGAACAAGACCCGTTTTTGTAAATCCAATTTCCAGATTTGGCCTAAAACGGAAGCTTAGGGTCCTAGGTTTCTCAGTTTCAAATCCTCTTACTACAGTATATCACACGAAGGAAATGTTTCAAATAGTTGTATGCTCTCATTAATCTATTTCCCTGGATCAATGTATGTTTGCCTGGATTAATATGTTGAATAAACCCACAGCTTTTAGACTACTCCTTAATATGCCCTTAAATGTGCAGGTCACACAGTCTTCTTGACTTTTTGACATGTAATCCTCATTGCTCAAGAGCTGCCAGCCGGCAAATTGGTGCTGTTGGAACCAACACACAGGCATCGGTCACGAGGACGTCCCGCACAAACATACGTGGACGTACTCAAGAATGACGTAGGAGCACAAAGTACCAATGAACGGACCAGATGTATGGAGAACCGGGATGACTGGAAGCAACGATGGAGGGCTCGTCTGAGGACGACCTAGAGAGAATCCTCCACAGCGTCTGACCAGATGTTCACCTTTGATTCATTCAGAGTGATAACAAATCTAGTTTTTATTGAAATTAGAACTTGGCATTTTAATGTTTTGAATACGCAGTAAAGCATGACATCCCTGCAAACAAACTAAAGCTTAACTCTAGTACTATGTAGTAAATGTTTCTGTGTGCGGTATATCATCAAAAACAACCTTAGGCAAAGCTTTAGCGCTGTGATACTCCGCCTTTCCAACAACATTGGCACTCTCATGTGTTCTTGCCTAATTACACACACACTCTTAATGATGGCCATTAGGAAAGTTGATATACTTTGCTGATTTCATTCTGCTTTGGCCAGAAGAAAAGATGAGAATGATATCACTGGGCGATGTGATTAACAGATAATTCACCACCCATTGGTTACACTCATAGTTTATGTTTTTATTATAAATCATAGATGTTGATGTAGAGATCTCCAAAGCAGCTCTTACCTTAGCTGTGGCCCGCGCCTGGTACTCTGGGCAGCCATTCACTGTGATGGTTTCATGCATGTACTGGTACACCTGAAATAAATGAAGAAAGAAAGGTGTTAAAGTTATGTTTCACATGGTTGGAAAGAGAAATCATTCCACTGCGTCGGAGCTCAAACACTTCATTTCCATAGTCGAATAATGGCGTTCCTTCACAGCTGGCTGTACTGACACGAGCGGCATTAACAGAATGACTGATGGGAAACACAAGGCATTCAGGCACTACTCAAAATAATTCTGCTTACATTTACCTTACATGTGCAAACAGTATGTAAATCCCATTATTTTGAACTCAAAGTGGCACCACGGGTTTTGTCAGGGTTTTGTACAATTTCACTTCAGCAATAGTGAAACTCTGTAGGCACAAACTGATCCCTGTCTTAACACACAACACACTGGAGTCTCCAGGCAGTAATACACTACTTTCGGACCTGAGCTGGTGCCAAGACATGGGTAGTTGTATATCCAGTTGGGTAAAAAGCAAGGTTTTCGGAGGCAGACAGAATCAATTCAAACAGCCGACCTTTGACAGCTAACAACTGAACTTGTTCAACGAATAAAGGAGCGAAGAAGACAGAGATGAATACAGCTTTCTGTGGTAAATAGACTGTACCACTACTTTTCTGTTACGGCACATTAGAATACTGTCTGTGTTGCAGTTTGAAATCTGAACTCTCCGCTGCTGAAACCAAAAAATGAACAATGCAATGGTAGGATGGAGATGAAAGTGATTGAGAGCATGGAGCCGATTGCAAACAGGTCTCGGAGGAAACGCTTTTGCTTACTCATCGCAACTCACTCGATGAAACACATAAATTACTGCCAGCAACGCACAATTTCAGCAGATACGAGTGCGAACACATTAGAATTTACAGCAGTTCCGGCTCATTTAGCAAATGAGCAATCAAAATCTAATCATGATAACATTCTCAGTGTGAAAGCAGCTCAAGATTCTCCTCTGTGACATACATACATATGTATGTCGTTGGTGCAGAATTGTAATCATCTGTTTGCACTCACTACATCATGTCTCTCATCAAAGCGTCGAAACGAACAAGCCCGGTGGCTTTGACGTGCCGAACAACACGACAAAGGCCCCGCTTCCCTGAATCAAAAGGATGTATGCTTATAGGATACAAATCCTGATATATTTGTATGTAAGGTTCTCGGAGACTGGGAGAAAATATCCCTGAGCTTCTGTTGTCTTGTGAAAGACCATATGAAAGTGTGACTCCCCCTTTCAAGCTGCAACACATTTTTGTAGATTTATAGTGCTGATACATTTGGAGGGGGGGAGGGGGGGGGGAACTGCAGCCTGCAGTTCACACACACTCTCACTCAGCTCCCAAATTATACCTTTTCCTGAGGACTTCTTCCACCTTTGCACGTTTTGAGACTGAGCACAGCTTTAGAAATGCCATGAAAGGCTTTTCTTGCCTCAGTCTGCCTGCAGAGTGGCTTCCTTGTTCCCCAAGCTCTCTCCACTTTCTTTCCCACTACTGCAACTACTAATTACCCCTTCTTATTCTACCTGCAAATATCTCTCATTGGTCATCTATCTGTTAAGTGTTGCAGATAAACAGTCTTCTCTCTGTGGGTGCATCAGAGATTGATTTAAAAGGTTATTTGCATTAGCGACTGAAGGCTTAATTAATGTCTACAAAAAAGGTGCTTTTTCACCAGTGCATAACTTTGTACTCTTTTTCCTCATTTATTATAGAGAATATACGATATAGTTTGACATTGCAAAAGCATATTTAAACTAAAAAATAACCCCTCACGGTTGAATGCCTCCGCAAGTTGCATTTGTTACCCTGTCTGTCTAAAATATCATCATTTTATCATACTATTCTACATTCTATAGACATAGGTGTCAAATTGTCTTAATTAAGGTATTATTTATTTAGTTATGGCCAAATATCTTTAATGTGAGGTCACAGTGACCTTGATCTTTCACCAGCAAAATGTTATCAAAGTTGACATTTGAACACAACTCCCTCAAGGCAGTTTTTGGTGGAAGTAAGCAGAATAATTCAAACCGGTTCATTAGTATGGACTATAGACTATTTTCATATTGAAAAAATGGTCATATTATTTGATCAAGTAGCTCACATGTTAGCATACATTATCCACGGTAATAATCCAGCCAGCATACACAGAGCAACATTAGCATTCACTCGGTGTCGTATTGCTGTCCAAAATTCATTCTCTTTCAACTTTGTTTCAGAGCTACAACAACTCCATTGGGTAAATTATTTTAATTCTTTAGCTGCTTTTATTAAAACTCAGCACAGATTACGGCTTCAACTGAAAACAAGAATGATCAGAGCAATCAGAAAACCAATTCTATGAGCTGAAAGATGCTAAATTACATGGCAGAGATTAAATATACTGAGTTTTGCAGCTTTAAAATTCTCTTATTAATTAAATTATAAATAACTGATGTAAGAAAGTGTTTTAAAGGAGGCCAAATAAGATGCACATTTAATATTGCTCTACATTTTGAACCTGAATGCAGTGCCCTGAATAACAGAACAAATGTGCTTTTGAATATCAGTCTGCTTGTTGTGGCTGTACTTTACTCTAAAGAGGCCAGTTGTCCTGCAGGCATCTTTTCAATTACCCTCCTGCCTCCTCCTTTTGCCAGACGTCTTCAATGCCCATCCCTTAACACATTGACCCCATCAGTGCCCCCTCTCCTTCATGTTTGTTATTGCCTGGTTCACCACAGCAGATTATGGATAAACACACAAGCCTTCACCCGATATTCCGGACAGGATACCGGCACTGAGCGTCACCTAGGAGGATGGGAGAATGTCACAAAGACAGAGAATAGAGAGATGCCTGCGGGGCACACTGACGTGACAACGCTGCTGTAACCATGGCTTCCCTCTTCCTCTACTGAGTCACAGAGTCAGGGAGGAGGGAGGGGGAAGGGTAAAAGCGATCTTAGCTGGTTGTAAAAGGATAATAACCAGTACAGGACTTAACAATACACTTTCCCTCTCTGTGCTGCTAACACAGCGCAAAATATTGAGCTTGATGTCATTTTCATCCTTTAACTTAATGTGACGTGGGGGGCATTTAACACAAATCCTCCACACTCGCTAGTTTCGTAATAAAAACACATTATGCTGATTAAAAACTGTAATGAGAAAAGTCAACTGCAGTGTTAAAACTGATGAAAGATGCTATTTCTATGGCCTGCGTTTTCAACTTCCTGTTTGTCAAGTCGCCCTCTTTAACTCCATGTACTACGAAATTCTCCCTCTCCATCATTTCCAGCTGGTTAGCCCTTCGAGTCATTTTGTCTTGTGTCCTTCCTTTCCCATTTGCAAGGCTGATTGACCCTGACAACTCATTCAGGCTGATGCAGTGAGACTTACACCGCCCCCCACCTCCCCTACTCATTGATGAACATGGCAGGGACAAAAAAAGACAACGCCTCATCAAACTCTTTGTCATTTAGCCCAACACTGCTGGACACACTCTTTTCCCCGCTGTTCATTCTTCACATTGACAGCCGGCCTGACATCCTCAACAAGGCTGATTAATGTCAGTAAATGATTTTGGCAGAGACAGGATCAGGTTTGGAGGTGGGGTTTTGACTATATTTTGAGGATTAGTATGTCCGTCTTGTCAGGCTGTGCCAACCATGTGCGTGAAGCAGGAAATGATATCACACAGTAGACAACGCCCGGAGTTTGAAAGAAAGGTCATCTGTAATGATGAAATGTCACAGAGGTGTGTGTGATTAGAATGCAGAAAACAGGAGGGTTGGCTTTCAGTTGAACCTATGTTTCATGGCCCTTTTAACTCCAGGGTAGTTAACACTGATGGATGACATCCAGGAAAGAAAATTGTGTGCAGTCAAAATGAATTAGAATATGATTATATAGCATTAGCTAACATAACAAGGCTGGAGGAGGAGAAGGAAAACTTTTACCATAACAAATTCGAACCATTGTTTTTGCTTATTTTTTGTTACATATAGCATATAGTACTTGGGATGCATATGTATTCTCTTCCAGGTGACAACTGGATTCATACGAGTGTAATCATATAATAAAAATCACTTTCAAAGCCTCAAAAAATGCTTGAGATTGTTAATCCAGCATAACGAACATTGTTTGTTGAAGTTACTTTATCATTTTGTGCAAATGTTTGTGTCACAAAGTAATGTATTTGTGTGCTGGTGTAAAGGTCCGACATCTAAGATACCAAAGAAAAAAAAACAGGCAACGTTTATGTGAAAATTATCATCTGTTAAAGGTCCCATGTCATGGCCATTTCTCCTGATCATAATTCCATTGTTGAGGTCTACCAGAATAGATTTATATTGTGCAATTTTCCAAACTCACATTGGTTTCTCACACAGCATCTCTGTATAGTATGTGTATTCACTCTCTGTCCTAAACGGCTTGTTGGAGCTCCTGCCCCCCCTCCCTGTGAGCCCAGTGTGCTCTGATTGGTCAGCTCGCCCACTCTGTTCTGATGAGTCCATCACCGTTACAGCGGAACATCAGTGATTATGTGTTACAATGGTGTTTGTTAGCAACCAGGAAATGACAAATGACAAACAGATGAGAATGCTGCGTGGGGTCTGGGTGCCGTGTTGGCGGGACGTTGCGGGGCTCGCTGCTAGAGCGGACAGTGTGAGCTGGTTTGCTGCTGTTGTTTCCTGGTTGCTTCGTGGGGTCTGCGGGAGGGCGGGACACGTCGAGGCGCGGCCCGAGCTCGGCTAGAGCACACACACACCCGCAGCCTGGCTGTGGGTCTGTGTGTGTGCTCGCCGTTTCCCGCTGTCTCAGTCTGAGTCCAGGCTAGGGCTGCACGATATCGCAAAAAACTGACATTGCGATTTCCCCCCCCCCCCTGCGATATATATTGTGATATGAAAACATACAGGAATTGAAGAAAATACCGTTATTTGGTATTTTTTAAAACTATATTTAACCGAATGAAGGATTTTAGTCACGGACGTCTGGATCTTAAGTCATCAGATCAACAAGCTGAGCTAGCTCGGTTAGCAGCGCCGAACTGCCCTGGAGAAACACATGAAACTACTTTATTCAGTGTTTTTACCTTTAATCACGGGGTCCGTTTGCTTTGGAGATTTGATTGGTGGTTTGCTGTGCATGCAGCCTGCGCAAGTTTTCGTTTTGTAGCAAGCAGCAAAATAATTGTAACATGACGTGTTTGAGTTAATTGGCCTACTTAAAGGTGGGGTAGGTAAGTTTGAGAAACCGGCTCGAGATCGCTAGAATTTGAAAATACACAACCGGAGAAAATCTGCCACTTCCTTACAGAGCCCCTCCTCCAACACACACGAACGTGCACATGACCAATGAGGGCACGAGATAAGTTTGTGCCCAGATGGAAGGCTGACAGGCAGGCAGGCCATCCAGTTATTTTAGCCGGGCCGGCTAAAATGAATGGTCGTGCTTTTTACAGTACTACGGCTTCCACATATGACATTTTTTTATGGATTTTTTGTCAAAGCACTTAAGATATTCATTGCTATCGGGATGTTAAGAGCATTCCATGGAATATAACAAAAAGTGTATCTCGAGCCGGTTTCTCAAACTTACCTACCCCACCTTTAATATCGCAAGTCCTAAATTTTTTTTGAAATTTAAATCTATTTATTTAAATCGCACGTCCACGCGAATATCGCGCATGCGCATATCGCGATTATCGTTACGACACGATATATCGTGCAGCCCTAGTCTAGGCTGAGAAATCCGCGGAGCTGCAGCTGAGAAAAATAAGGCTGAGTGTGTGTGTGTGAGGAGCTCCGCGGATTGGTCCAAGAAAACAATGGAAAAAGAGAAATCTCCAACGAGGCGTTCTGGGGCAGACACATCTTTTCTGTGTTAGAGTTGTATTCGCTACAGGGTGTACTTTGAGGGTTTGTGACTCTGCAGACCGTTTACATGCATAAAAAGCTACATAACACACAAGGGGACGGGTAATAACTGGAAAAGCATGACATGGAAATGTATGAGGGTAATCTGTAATTGTTTCTGGTAATACCCAGCTGTTGAGAACTGGGAGATTCCACCACAACAACTCCTTCAATGCTCTGCGTAATAACAATAATAATCCACAGTTTTTACAATGACCAGCATTTACAACCTGTCCCCCAGCTGGTTTAACACCGCGGAGAGAAGCTGTTTGTATCATCGCCTCTCTCAAACCTGTAATCGACTGTAAACCAGAGTCGACCTCTCTGCAGCTCACTTATCCCGGAGCATCTCTGATGGTTGCCCTGGTGACTGTGTTTAGCCAGCTCTTTGAGGGTGAAGTGGTCTGCATCGTTGCCTCTCTGACAAGGGCCTCTGCTACTGCTGCTGAAGGCTTTTTCAAAGGTTTTTGAGAATCATCTCACTCACTGGCTGGCACTGAGATCGCTCTGCTGGTTTCCAGGCGGGCAGTTGGAGTCAGGATGTGCCAGCTTCCCTAGAGTGGGCCAAGAAGAGCTGCACCCTGAGAGAGAGAAGAAGACTCTGTGCCTTCCTGGGACTTCGCATGATGCCTGGGTTTTTGCGTTTTGCTCTGCCAGAGGCCAGTTCTCATAATTAGTATCATTAATTGTTGCCAACATTTGCAATATTGCAACAAGGCACCGACTGTAAACAAAGCTTATCATGAGTTTCTATAAGCTGGAAGAAATATATAAATATAAATGTGTGTGTGATGTGTTAAAAAGCACATAGAACACACAGTGTCTTGTTTTAATAATGCAAATCTGGGGACGTCTGGACAAGTTGACTCTACTCTGAAATGCATTTGATGTAGATTATTATCTTCCCTTATTATGTGTCTGTTTTTATAATATCTGACCTATTTACCTACCAAGTTTAGACTGATAAGTTAAATATTTTGGGACAATTTAGTAGTTAGGGTTGGATTGGATCTTTGAATATGTGATTAGTGTATAAGGTGTGTTTTAGCTTGTAAGGTTTCTGCACAACACATGGACTCTCTCAAATTCTAGATGTGGTAGTAATATAAATTGTATATTCTTTCTGTTTAGTGTCTGGGCCCCCTATATGCTACAGATAGTTTTTGTATTTATCATTTCACTTATCTCCATGTCTTGTGATGCAAACTGTTGTATCTTTAAACTGTTTGTGAATACATTAATATATTAACAACAGAGATATTGCAACCAAATGAAAGCACCTCCACTATTATAACACGGCCACCATGCTCTGTATTTTAACAGAGAACATAGTGGCCTAAAGGTAATGTAAAAACACAAAGGCCCTCTCTAGAGCCAGTGTTTGTCTCTTTGAAACGTGAAACATATTAACACAGGAATCGCTCCCTATAAAGGGATTATTCTCAGCTAACAAAAACAGGAAGACTTTTAGCTTCAGTTGATTGATGCTTATTCCAATACAAAAATTCATTATGAATATTACATTCCATTTCTGACAATATAGCCCCCTAAATCTTACAGGCCCCTTCAAAGCAAAACACGACAATATTACAATATTCTTGTCAAATCTGCTTTCATTCCAGGACAAATTGTTGACTTTGGTTACAATTAACTTGCAACATGGATGCCATCGTGACCGACCGACATCCATTTTGCTGTTCACGGTCCTGTTGGCTTAACAAATCACTGGATGACGCTACATATGAAGGTAGATATGGTGCAAATTGTGAGAGCGTGTAAAACCTGATGTGAGCACTTGCAGAAAAAAAATCGGAGTTTGTGTGCATACATTTACACTTGTATAAAATATCCACGTAACTGTGAACCAAATGTACTCTTGTAAAAAATATCCACGTAACTGTGAACCAAATTTGAAGTCACAGAAGAAAAAAAAAAGTTTTGTAGCTTGTAGAAAAAAAATGAATTTATAGTGATGAAATGTTCACTTGCATAAAAATACATATTTTTTAAATATATTTTCCATTACAACTGCAACTTGGTTATTACAATCTCAAATCAGTCATTACAACTTGAAGAATCTGCTCTGTGGCAGTATAAATCGACGAATCCGCGGTCTTGATTTTTGCTGCACTTCTTGCGATAAATGTGTCGCAAAAGAAATGTTCACCTGTAGATGTGGGGGAGGGAGGGGGGTTGGAGCGAAGGGGCGGAGCTATCAGAACGACCGGGCTTGGGTCAGTCACACAGTCACAGTCAGGTCGAACCGGATGACTGCGGGGGGGCTAACGGTTCGTGTCACTACCAGTCCGCTGACATGGCGCGCCAATCAACGGTCAATTTTGCCCATTACTTTGAATATTATTATTGTGATTGAGGATTAAATCCGCTTTGAAGACTACCGTTTTATATCGTGCAAAATAACGTCAGTTAGCCAGCTAACGCTAGCTTTGTTGAGTTTATGCTAGCTAACGGTTGATAACCGTTTATGAAAATAAAACCAATTGAACTGTACTGAAATAATGACAAGTTTTATAATTGTCTTGGGCTCCTGCTGTGTTTTTAAAGCCTTTGTAAATTATCCATGCTATTTAGCTAACGTCGAAGTAGTGTATGTGAAATCAACCTCACAATAAGATGTGTGTATATTACAATTATTAATGTCATATTTCAAGATGATTACTTAGATATTACAATATGGTTGGTTGAGCTGGAGTTCATTATTGAGTTTACACGTTAACGTCACAGTCATCTGAAGAACGAACCCAAACCTTGTTGTTTTTATTAATTGTATTACCAAATGGGTATCAAATAAACAGTAAGCATTGGTAACACAACTTCCAAAGTTACAGTAAAATAAAAAGGACCCTGGCTCGGACATTACACAATCCAACATGTTCAACAGAAGAGAATCAGTTATATTGTTTGTACACATGTCTGTAAAACGTGGTAAAAGTGATTCTTTCAGTGAGACAACAGAGCAAGCTTCTACAGTTGCACTACATTTTGATAACAGTTAAATATTATTTTGATAATAACATATATTTCAATGTTGATGAATTTCATACTGTTCATTCATAATCTGATTACAATTAAAAAATAATTATATCAACAGCCCCTAAACACACCTCTTTCATAAATAACACACTTGTTCTGCAATAATGTTTTATGTTTCCTGTCATTTTGTTAGGAAAGGACATGCCTGAAAGACACGACTCAGCATCTCCTCTATCGCTGAGGGTCAAGAAGAACATCCAAGAGGAACATTAAAGGCTGATGTTATGAGATTTTAAGACCAGTACAGGGCATTCACTAAGAAACTACTTATATTGTGAAAACAAAGATCTGCACACCGAATATTTTTGTAGTCTATCAGGACCTCAGAGAAGGGGTGGTTATAGTCAGGCTTATAAAGTGTGGAGAAAAACACAGTCAGCTGATGGGATGCATCTATTTCCACATCTACACTCCATCAGCTGATTATTTCTATTTGCCTCGCTTTATGAGCTTCACATCACTTGTGCCTTGTACCGCAGAGTTTGCCACGTCACAAATAAATGGTGCCAATCTTCAGTCAGATGTGAATGTGTAATCGAACATTTTCAGTAAGAATAATGGACGAAAGGAATACAAATACAATTTATTGAAATGTGAACCAAAAGTTAATCAAACATGTATTAAATAAAAATCACATATGGACAGAAGGTGTAAACATATTAAATGTATAAGTAAATACATTTAGTCAAATAACGTGACAGACTAGGCCTGTGCAGTTGGTATCACATTTATCGCAAGAAGTGCAGCAAAAGTCAAGACCGCAGATTCGTCGATTTATACTGCCACAGAGCAGATTCGTCAAGTTGTAATGACTGATTTGAGAGATTGTAATAACCAAGTTGCAGTTGTAATGGAAAATATATTTAAAAAATATGTATTTTTCTGCAAGTGAACATTTCATCACTAAGTTCATTTTTTTTCTACAAGCTACAAAACTTTTTTTTTTCTTCTGTGACTTCAAATTTGGTTCACAGTTACGTGGATATTTTATACAAGTGTACATTTGGTTCACAGTTACGTGGATATTTTATACAAGTGTACATTTGGTTCACAGTTACGTGGATATTTTATACAAGTGTAAATGTATGCACACAAGCTCAGATTTTTTTTCTGCAAGTGCTCACATCAGGTTTTACACGTTCTCGCATTTTGCACCATATCTACCTTCATACTACATCACTTCATACTGCACATTAAATATACAAGATCGGCTGTTATAAGGCTGTGTAGTGGTGTCATGTACAGTAGTGTTGTTTACTTAGTATGCCATACTCCTGATGAATGGGTCTAAGATGATGAATCAGTGGGTGGCCGTTTGCATGCAGAGCAAAAGAGGGAAACTCCTGCTTGTTATTCACAATTGGTTCCATCACTATAATAAGTAATTATACCAAATCTCTAAAAGTGATTTGCTTAATTAAAATTCACAGTAGCAAGCGTATCGAACATCCAAGTTAATGAAATGCTCATAATGTTCTCTGGCCTCATGGACATTAAAATGTTCAGTGTGAATTTTTCATGCAGTTAAAAATGCATTGCTGCTGTTTGAGTAATCATCTCACATTTTCATTATGCTGTTGGCATAACATATTCAATCAACACTTCACATGAACATGGCATTATAGGTCACCATGTTTTCAGATAAAAACCTGATATACTTTGTCATATCATTTATTTAAGAAAGTTGTACTTTTCTGGTTTGTTTGGATGAGACAGAAACATTACTACGGTCTTGACAACACAGAATCTATGAATGAACAGGTGAAAGAGAAAGACCTTCATCAACAGAAGCTCCAAGGTTGAAATGATTGATCGGAAGAATCAACAACAAAGAGTTGTAGCCAGAGAAAGGTCAACATAGAAAAAGTAGCAAAAATAAATAAAAAGTCTCACAGAAGGAAAGAAAGAAAAGACATGAGTCATGTTGCCGTTCACGGTACAGCGGTTCCCTTCTTTGACAGTGACTCACCTCTCTGATGGCCGTGCAGAACTCACTCTGAAGGACCTTCTTCAGAGATTGCAGCTTGTGACCCGGCACGTCCCCCGACTCCTGCAGCTTCTCCAGCAGCTCGATAGCCCTGGCAACATCTGGCGGAAAAGAGAGACAGGGAACGGGTGTGAGTTGAGTGTGAGCCAAAGGGAAAAATGCCCTGTTCAATTACTTTAACAGCACAGGCACGAGAAGGCAAATCAATGGGTGGGATAATGGAAATAGACTCAGTCAAGGCCAGCTGGGGCAGGAAAGATAGAACAGCAATCCAATCCATGGATTGTTTGCATTGGCTTAACTATATGCATGTGAATAAGGGAGGGAGGGAATACTTGTTAGTTGTTGGCTTATGGTTAACAAGCCAAAAAGTCGTTATGACAACACCAAATCTGATCAGCTCATTTTCAGACGTCATATGTTATATAGTGAGCGAATCTTTTATCCTGAAACTTTCAGAATCTCTTTACACAAAAGGGACACATATGTATGTATAACAGACATGAACAAGTGGATTCATAATATGTGACCTTTAAGAGGCAAGGAAACTGTAATAAAATCAAATCAAATAAACTCACATGAAAGGTAAATAAAGGTGGCAGCTTAATTGTTACTTATTTATGTTAAGTAGCAGCATTTTTAAGTAAGTAAACATATAAATGTAGGGTAGTATTGTCCAAGTTATAACAATTTACACTAAATCTAAGCTTAGAGGCTTTGACTCCAGGGTCCAATGAGTTCTCTTCCCCTAATAAGCTTAAACTCAATGAGTCTGCCAGCCTGGCTGATTCATTTCTTGCCCTCTGAGATTACCAGACCAAATGTATAATTAAAGGAGAGGGAAGTCTTTTGGTACTCAATCACTGGACTCACGACTCTCACTAACATGTTTTATTCACACTGTGTGTCCAGAGACCTGCGAGCACACAAAAAGAGAGAAGATTGCCGCAGTTTGACAGTGGCAGAGATGTACTGCTCTGTTTCTAGTTTCACACCATATATGTTTAGTTTTTTTATTCACCAATTCATCATATTGTCAACAAAATGTTAGGCAGTAGTGGGGCCAATCACACGTTCCCAGACACATTGGGTATTTCTTCATATTGCTTGTTTTGTCAAATAAACAGTCCAATGACACTAAAATGTGCAGTGAATTGCAAAGTAGGGGAAACAAATCTCTGCAACACCTTTCACATAAGATGTCATTGTAACCACTTTTAAGAGTTCTAATCATCATTCACTTTTGAGAATGATGATTCGAGCATCTTTAAACACTCACAAAGTTCATTTTCCAGAAATGAAATGTAGTTTACTTAGATTCACTTCACAGATGATGTTCTACTGAACATTATTTTCCACCAGCAAGCAGAACGCCCACACCTTATATCACTGAGAGCTAGGCTGCTGATTTACATTCATGTCACTCCACAAAGCAACAGAGATGTTCAACAATCATCCATTTTTTAAAACCTTCCACACAGCTTGTTACAACATTACTATGTGTTCTCCATCATCCTTGTGATTCATATATGGAATACATAACTAGACCCAATATCTTTCATCTTTTCCATTAAAGTATTTCAGAAGTAACATCGCTGCTACAACCCGTTGCTGCAGATATACGCTGTACAACATCAGGAAGATTCGTCCCCAGCTGACTCAGAAAGCCACCCAGGTTCTGGTCCAGGCTCTCGTCACCTCACGCCTAGACTATTGCAACTCCCTCCTGGCTGGTCTACCCGCATGTGCCATCCGACCTCTGCAGCTCATCCAGAATGCAGCGGCTCGTCTGGTCTTCAACCTTCCAAAATTTTCCCACACCACTCCGCTCCTCCGCTCCCTTCACTGGCTCCCGGTAACTGCTAGAATCCACTTCAAGACACTAGTACTTGCATACCATGCCCAGAAGGGATCTGGCCCTTCCTACATCCAGGACATGGTTAAACTGTACACCCCAGCGCGTGCACTCCGCTCTGCATCAGCCAAACGACTCGCTGCACCCTCGCTGCGAGGTGGACCCAAGTTCCCATCAGCAAAAACACGTGGGTTTGCTATCCTGGCTCCAAGATGGTGGAATGAGCTCCCCATTGACATCAGGACGGCAGAAAGCCTGCACATCTTCCGGCGCAGACTGAAAACTCATCTCTTTCGACTCCACTTCGAGCGATAGAATTACTAACAAAGCACTTATATACTAACAAAGGACTGGCTTCTCTAAAGCCAGCTGAGTAGCACTTGAAATATTTGGCTCTATGATACCTGATGTACTTATATGATTCTGTTTTTCTTATATGATTCTGTTTTTCTTCTGGGCTGTGTCTTCCTGGTCGTATGTACTTATTGTAAGTCGCTTTGGACAAAAGCGTCAGCTAAATGCAATGTAATGTAATGTAATGTAGATATGATACTAGTCAAGAAGCAACAATCCAGATCATCCAAATACCAAAAATATAGCTTCCAGCTTCCATGCAAATAATGGTTGGTTACAACCTTTATGCAGTTGATCTGAAGGCCCTTATGTCTACATTAAAGTAAAGGACAATATCAAATCAGGATTTAAAAGAAGCAGCAAGTAAATACCAACTGACTTCTCCACACTGTCCTTTCACTGCGAGGCTGTATCGTGTTCTCTTCTGATGGTTAGATTCTTTGTGCGTAGAAGCATATTGAATCCTTGGAATATAGGAGTAACTCAATAAAGCTGACGGCAGACACAAGAGAGCTTTTACTGTTGGCAGAGCTGTGGGAGACGGGGAATGAAGTAGTCTCCGGCTCTGATTGTGTGAATACTCTATAAGGCCATAAAAAGGAAATGTGGAACACACATATCTTAACCACATTTGCCTTTATACTATATATGGAGACAATAAGCAGATAAATCCAATGCCTGTTTCTATTTCAAGCGCTCTATAATGAAACATTGAGGGTGATATTGATCTAATTGAATTGCAGGTTTGGACCCCATTGACACTACCTTCGGATTGTGAGTCCAGCGGGAGTTGTTTTTGCAGATGAGAACTGGCAACGGAGCGAGTCATCAAGATGATGCTAATCAGCCATTAATTAAATGACTCTGAGTTAATGAGTCTCAGGTAAATAGGGCCACGGGTACGTGTATATACAATTAGAACCAACGCTAACTATAACTGTCTTACCAGTTCCAGTCACCAATCCCCACACCTGCTTGCTGTTCCCTAACAACCTTTAGCTTAATACGCCCCCCTTAGTTACTGTTGCTATGCCTGTAATAATGTCCATCATTGCACAACACATCATTTGCAATGTACAACGATAATGCTTGCAGATTTACCACTTTAAATTCTTGGTATTTTTCACACAAAGTAGGTCATTGATATAATTCAGATGGTTAAACTAAACAGAATTATGATTTCTAGCCGGTGATTGTTGATTTTTAGGTAAATAAAGTAAAAGCTAGCTGCATGGCTAGATGCCACTAAAGGTTTATGAAGATTATTAGAGTGAACTGACTATCAGTTCCATTTAATACCACATAAAACCAGCACCTATACTTTTATTGCCCACTTGGGGGCAATGCCACAGTATAGGCATATCATCATTACATTAAAAGTGAATGGCTAACTTATTAGCAAACGGTTGTGTTTTGTAAAGAAGCAACATTAGCATTCATTTGGAGTAATGTGTTGGGCACTTGGCATTTGTAACTCCAATATTCATATTCATATAGAATATTTAGCTTTTTTCAAATGAATAGGAAATTCAGCATATCGTGTTTTTAATAGCTAATAATAATAATAATAGCTTGGATTTATATAGCGCCTTTCAAGGGACCCAAGGTCGCTTTACAAGTAATAGGGCAAAAACAAACATAACAAAACAAAAGTCAGACAGACAAAACAACAGATCGATTTAGGGGCCGAAAGCCTTTGCAAACAGATGGGACTTGAGGGCCCTTTTGAAGGCGTCGAGTGTGGGGATGTTGCGAATCTCCGCAGGGAGAGCGTTCCAGAGGGTGGGGGCTGCCACACTGAAGGCTCTGTCCCCGAAGGTTCGCAGTTTGGTGCGGGGGGTGGTAAGCAGGCCAGAGTCTGAGGACCGCAGGTTCCGGGGTGGGGCATGTGGGTGAAGGATGTCCGATAGGTACTGGGGGGCAAGGGCATGGAGGGACTTGTAGGTGAGGAGGAGGATTTTGTAGGTGATGCGGGACTTGACCGGCAACCAGTGTAGGTGGATGAGGGTGGGAGTGATGTGCTGCCATGGCTTTGTGTGCGTGAGTACCCTAGCAGCACAGTTTTGGACATACTGGAGCCTGTCCAGGGTTTTGTTGGGAACCCCGAACAGGACACCATTGCAGTAGTCCAAGCGTGTGGTGACAAACGCATGCACCAGGGTTTCGGCTGATTTTTTTTTATTTTTTAGCTGATATTCTTCTTAGTATGCTATAATAATATTTTGTCTGTGGTCTGTTGGTCAGGTTTTTTCTAAATGCCTGAATATCAGAAAACACACTTTCTGAATAGCCTCTAATGAGATGGTAAACTTCCATGCAGCAAGAGCATTCGTCTAGGAGGTTTATGAGCATTTCTTTCTCATTAATCGAAGGTCAGGGGCCATTAGGAAATATTTTGCCCACCTCTATGCCATGATTTGCTTTCCTATGCTCATTAGCACCATTTTCTTTATCCACATCAAGGACGTAGACTAGGCGTTTGGAACTGAACTTCAAAGAGTAATGTTGCAGACATTTTTGGCGGTGCTTTCATCTCGCTGATCAATAGTGACGCCTGCCCATTTCCTCATATAATCTTTCTAACATGATTTTGGGTAATTTCAAATTTCCTCAGCTTTGCATCAGCCAGAGAAGCTGCTCCGTTAAAAGAAATACTCCATTGTTATCTACATTGACAGTTTTAACAGTAAAACTATGCACCTGCCTTTTTCCATATATCTGGTCCCATTGTCATTGTATCACATTACATTACATTACATTTCATTTAGCTGACGCTTTTATCCAAAGCGACTTACAATTACCAATTACAGGGACATTCTCCCTGAAGTAACTAAGGGCTAAGTGCCTTACTCAAGGGCACACTAGTGGTGGTGTTATCACGACATAAAAGCACAGGGACACAGAAAGGGTTATAACAGGTGTCACACAAAATGAGTGGTAATAAGTGGTAATTGTAGCTCTTAGTAGCTCAGAGGTAATGACATGTCAGCTGGCACTGAATTGGCACATTTGCCCTTTACTAGTTCCAGTGATATCTACTCTCTGTGTGTGTAGTTCTTCTGCCTCACTGGCACACTGTTGGTCATCCACATGGGAGATACTGTGAAGAGTGTATGTGTAAACAAATCAAAGTATGATCTTAGTGTTGCAATGAAACACATATCATAAACTGGCACATGGCTGCTGGACAATTTCCGGTACATAACACTGTCTTCAGTTCTGAGCCAAACTGATTTTAAGCGCACATTTCCCATGAGAACACTTCAATCCCCTCTGCTCTGCACGCTTGATGTAGAAGTGGGACATCAGATGAGCTGTGTGACTGATCAGAGAGTGTAAAAAACCCCGGAGGAAGAGGCATGGAAAGAGTGATTGTGCTCCATGACTGCAGGGGATCACAGTTACGTCACGTTAACAGAAAAGGATTCCCGAATTGAATGTGCAGCGAAATTAAATGTTACATTACCTAATAGTCTGGCAGAGGGAGGGTGGAAAAAAGCCCCTGGATAACCCTTTGCGCTCTGATAACACTCACACAACCACACGCTCCTCATGTTCTACCTTCATCGGAGATAGAGGCTGACAGAATAAATAAGCACCACTGAAGATAACAGTACGTATGTGTTCAACACCCACATGGCGTTCCTGTTACATGCGCAGCCTATGAATAGCTTCAGCTGGAGGGAAGTACAGGACGTATGATCCCACCCGTGATGTACCTACAAATGCAATAACAATGCTGGATTTAAAACTTTAACAGTATGTCTTAAATAAATAACGAACTGCGTTTCAAGCCGTGAATTATTATTGACTACAGTGTACAAGCACTCTATTTAAGATACATGCACTTACAGAGTATGCTATTCTTTTGCAAATCAAGTCATATTTACTGCTACAATAACTTCACACTACATTTTAGGTTCCTTTTTACATTAAGCGTTATATACAAACAGGGCAATCTTAATTTTAACAGTTGAGTTAAGTGCAATGAACATTAATATGACTTCTCATATATTTGCCAAAGTGACATATAGAAAATATTGTGTTTTTTCAGCCACTTTTACTGACGCTAATTCTAGTTTTGCTTCAGTACTTACACTCACTGATTTCCTGGCCAACTAGCAGCCATGGAATACGGCCTACATGGAGGCATACAATTGGTGATTAACACATCCAGCAGACACAAAGCAACATTAACATTCACTGGGAGTCACATTCACTCTCCTTTAGCTCTGTTTTGGGTCTCGTATGACGCCTGAGGGAAATATCCGGCTCTTTAGCAGCTGAATGCTCCACTTCAGTATGTTCACCAGCCGTTGCCCACTTTGCTTGCCTGCTGTTTGGTTCTGAGCAGGTAGTGAATGGTGAGTTTTAAGAGTTTATGCGGTTTGGGAACTCATTCAAAAGGTTGCTGGGCATGAAACCAAAACAAAAGAAAGAGAAATATAACACTCCATAGAGCCAAGGAGAACTGCAAAGTCAGGTAATAATTATTTGTCTGTCCATCATTCACACATACAGACATGTCATCCATCGTCAAGAGACAGATATGGGTTATGCACCTTTAGCCTCTGTTATTTATCTGCTCTCTCATTACATTTGAGAGACTGCCAATCCATCCCAGAATTCCCTTCACAAAAACATGCTTGTTTGCAATCCTGGTCCTAATAAAGTGTTAAGAGCTCCCAATTGATATCATGACAGCAGAAAGTCTGCACACCAGCGGACCCAGACTGAAAACCCACCTGTTCAACTGCCAATAAAAACAAAAGCAAAAACATTATTCATGGTTCTGTATAGTAACTAGAAAGGTTTGGCTTATTTGAAGCATAAGCAGTAGCACTTCAAATGCATTTTCAAGTTTGTACCATTATGGGTAAATGCACTTGTTGTAAGTTGCTTGGATAAAGAGTCAGCTCCATGAAATGCAATGTAATGAAACCCCTTCTCTGCAGTTGTATGGGGATTTATTTCCTCATCTGCCACACCTAGCTGCACAGCTCTTCCCAATGGTCTCATCGACACATATTTATCTGCTTCTTATTCTCAGAACTCTACCAGTTCGCCTGCTGTGCCACTTCTCAGCCCTTCATCCTTCTTGTATCTGCCTTCCTGTCTTGTTATATTTTCTCTTTGCACTTTCTGCCAGCATGCCTTGACCTTTTTGTCCTGACGTCCTGCTTGTTAGCGACCCCTGATTCGGATTGTCGACTCAATCAGAATCAAATTCTGCATTTACCCCACCTTTGCACACACTGAAGCGTACATTTAAACACTTTTGCCACCACTGGACTTTATAGTAATCCTGGCCTTATCTGTGTCACTAAAAATAAATCGCAAATAAATCAAGTTGAGCCCTCAAGTGCTTTTTTGTACAGTTTTGCCTCTCATCGAAACCCAGAGACCTGCGGTTTAGTGCTTTAGGGGATTCAGTGAGTCGAGATGCGTGCAACATCTGTACAAGTGTTAATATCCGCCTCAATGAAAACGATATGCTCCACGTTGACAACTGCAAGTCTGCCAAATGTAGCTTATCTCGGAGGAAAACAGACTGTGGCAATTAGGTCATCCTCACTGTGTTGTTTGACAGATTCTTCTCCAAAGGCAGAGGAAAGATAGCTGGTGGTCCTGTTTCTAAAAGGAGATTTCGTTTTAAAGATAAGTTGCAAAAATATAAATATTTATTAATAATCCTCTCTCATTATCTGCCGCAGAAAAGCTTAGGCAAAGCACCTCAAGATTGGAATGTGCAAAGTAAAATGAGTTGTAACTACAGAGTATCTTTTGAAGTGTTAGAGGTGTGTGACACTAACTTGTGTGTATGATACATTAGGTTAAAGTGTAATGCAGTGGAGCCATATTAAGACGAGTTATGACACCGGCAGAGATCCTGTCAGCACTTTATTCCCACTGCTATACTTAGGATGAGGGCATTCTCATTAGTGATTCTTAATGATTAAATGAGCATGCCAGTTTTTTAATTAGGTGACTGTCAAGACTTCTTAATGTTTCTGAGAACAAAGTTTCTGTTGTGTGTTGACGATGGAATTACTATATTGCCCACTAATGTTAAATGGTGAAAGAAATACTAATATCACAAGTAAAATCAAACAAGAATAACCCGTCAAATGTAATGAAAGTATCATAAAAGAACTCTTTATGCAGAATTACTCATTTCAAATTGTTGTGGATTATTATATTATTAATATTTAATTTCAAGCAAATACATATACCAGCAAAAGTGTTTTAATGTTGTATCAGATGTTTTTAAATGTGAAAAGTAACTAGTATTTAAAGCGTTAAAGAGTAAAAAGAAACATATTTTCCTCTGAAATTCACAGGGGTCGTATTAAGCAAAACCATTCCTCAAAGATTGCAGCCGTGTACAGTACGGTATTGGGTAAGATAGGTTACATGTGTTAAATGTAGCATGTAAATCAAAATACAATTTTTTTCCAATCAATTGTACCAAAACAGATTTGTACTGCTAGCACATGCCCTCATACATAAGGTAGAAGGTGTTATGGTGCTTTAAACTTAATACATTAAAATATTACTTTCCCCCCTACATCCAGATCCTGAATGATATGGTCACTGATCAGATGTGTCGTCAGTGGGATTGTGTTTTATCTATAATTGTTGTCGGTTGCATAGCAACAGTGTTTATACAAGTATATTGACTTGAAACATGTAGTGTTCTTGACTTCCCATGCTTAGAAAATGACCCTTCTGAAATCATAATACAATTCGATGCAAACTAAAAGGTGGTATGCGATGACTAATTGTGACATTGTCAGTGCGGCACCATACCAAACTAATTTCCCTGAGCTTCTTACATCAGGATGAATAAAACTCGTCATCCTCATCATTTCCTGATTAGAGAAAAGGCACAGAGCTGAACAAAGCCACAGTGACATGTAATAATGGCTTCAATGCTCGACCAGGCTCCAACATATCAGCTCTGGGCAACGCTCCAGTTTTCTGGTACAATTAGTCAAATTCTAACAGTGAACAGAAGAACTGAGCGTTATTATTTTTCCGTACTTAGAAGTGTAGTTTGGACAAAACTGCAGCAATGTAAATAAACACATTCAGATCAGACCCTGAACTTATTAAACCATGCAGACGTGATTAAATGTCTCAAACATGACTGTACCTTGTTTTGATTTCGTCTCAAATGACCTTCCTCTGACTGCACTCCTACCTTTGTACCCTGAGAGATTCTGTCTAGCATGCATGCTGTAATACAATGTCCTGAAAAGGCCTTGCCATCTGCCATCTGCCACTTTGACCTTGATGTCCTTGGTGCCTCTGGCAACTCTGCTGCTAATTCAAACCAAAACAACTGAAATACTCGCACTCTAAATGAGTCAAATGGGGCAACAGGGTTTTACCTAATAGGTCCCATGCCAAGAGAATTAGCTTTAATTTTCAATACTGTAACAAACCACTCAAAGCGCGGCAAATAAATCTCTCCTTGAGGTTTAATGGCTCCTGTGGGAGTCTGTGAGAGCAAAATCATTGCACTTGTTGTCTATTTCTTTCTCGCTAGTGACTCTTTAAGAAAAATTACTTTTAAACCCATAAATTCAGTTTTAAACAGAAGTGGGTTGAGATATTAACAGCTATGAATGACGTCAGCTTGTCAGCAACCCTCTAATCCAGTGATTCTCAAATGGGGGTACGCGGACCCCTGGGGGTACGTTGGGGTACTGCAGGGGGTACGTGAGATTAAAAAAAGAAAAAGGTTACCATGCATGATTACAAAAATAATCGTAGTACAATAAGTTAAATAGAAAATAAAATGTTATATTAAATATTCCTAGAACCACCAAGGGTTCAAGATCCGTTCTTGTGCTTTTCTGGTGCTTAACTGGTTCTTCTCTGTTTTTACAAGTGTGTGGTTGCGTTCTAGTCACTTTGCTCAGCGCTACTGCTTGTTACAACTTGTAATGCCGTACTCGCCGTTAACTGTTATTGCTCAGGTTAATCTCGCCCCCCTCCGACGTAAGCATATTGGTTCTTTCCGGGCAGCCGAGTGGGGCCAGCTAAGAACCGGGTTTCGGTACTGAGAGCCGGCTGCTCTGCGGTGAAAACAGGAAGAACCAGAGCTAAATCAGGCTCAAGCCTGGAACCACGCTGAGCGGAAAGCCAGTTGCAATATTATATTATAACAAATAGACATTGAAATGGAATCGTAGTTTACAGCAGGGAACGTGGACAACGGAGAACAAAAAGAGAGCCAAAATTGAGCCAACAAAATGCCGTCAATAGTCTCACGGCATTTCATGTTATAGTCACGAAATTAATCTATTGATTCATGTTCACCAACACGATTTCGCCATTTACTTTGTGTCACACAGAATCATTTTAAAAGCAATGTAAATAATAGCAAATTAGAAAGAAAAACAGAAATAAAAAATACAGATTTCAGTATTCTGAGGCTCTTTGCCCCATTTCTTTTCCTCACGGACGGCAAAACAACTCTGACATTATACTATTTAAAATAAAAGGGATGGTTAGACTTAGGGTAAGATATTGAGTAAGAAAATGTTTTTATGAATAACACAGCTTCTGGTATTCCAAGACCCGACCGGACAAAAAGACGTGTTGCAGGCACGAAACATACTACCAATAGAAATACATTGCTTTTTAAATCGTTCTGTGCGACACGAAAAAAATGAGAAAACCGTGTTGGTGAACACGAATCAATAGATTAAATTAATTTTGTGACTATAACACGAAATGCCGTGAGACTGGGTTGCAATATCAGGAGGCGCATGCTTTGATGGGATTCAAGTCAACAAACGGCAACCCGCCCCAGGCATTGTGTTTTTTCTGTGGGGAGAAACTAGCCAACTGCTCGATGAAACCAGCGCACCTCCAGAGACATCCCAGCACCAAACACCATCATGTTGGTAAGCCACCAGAGTACAGATCCTCGCAAGAGATGATGCGAAAAGCCTCTACAACATCAGCCAAAGCCCTGGAGACATCGGAACTAAAACTCCTAAATAGTGTAATTGCAGTGT
This sequence comes from Harpagifer antarcticus, assembly GCA_902827135.1. Classification (NCBI taxonomy): domain Eukaryota; kingdom Metazoa; phylum Chordata; class Actinopteri; order Perciformes; family Harpagiferidae; genus Harpagifer; species Harpagifer antarcticus. Next base: position 5,957,792 of record CADEHL010000525.1, read on the forward strand.
TATTACATAGTTTGTTTATAACTGCACATTTGTTTTCAGTTACAACGGGTTTTTTCTTTTTTAAACCCTTTCATGCATTGTGGTCACTACATTAGAGACTGCTAATTTAATGCTGTTTTCTTGTATATGCATGGGGTTTCGGATGGTATAGTTGCGCATCAGGCCCCACAGTGGATTTTATTATAATATTTGTGTATTGCATTTTATAGTTTTTGCATAATATATCATTTTGTTCATTGGTTTGTTAAACATATATTACTTAAAAATCTGTTTAAAAAACATTTCTCATGCATAAAGATGAAAATATCCTTAGTTTGTTGTATATCCTGCACGAAGGAGTTAATAAATCACACATTGATGGAACATCACTATATTGTAATTATATATATATAGGCTTTTTCTATCAAAAATGTTCGGGGTCGGTCAGGGGGTACTTGATTGAGAAAATGTTTCAAAGGGGGTACATTCCTGAAAAAGGTTTGAGAAGCGCTGCTTTAATCCTTCAAATCGCTGGTGTGACTGAGAGCATGTGATGGGAATCAGGCCGGGCCTCAAATCAGTGAACTCACTCTGATCTGTCAGAGGGGAAACAAGGAGTGGGTCAGTGAAGGGCTGCATATTCCATTCAGTCTATCAAGACAGGAAGTTATAAAGAGTACAGAGGGTGTTTGAGTCACCAAACTCTAACACACAAGGAAGAAAAATAAAAGGAGTCGTACTGTTTCATTTAGAGTTGCCATTTTTAAGTTATGTTCAGCAGCCTCCCAGGGAGTATTGTATAGAAACAACTCTCTGCGACTGACTTAAAACGGTCGTCCTCATCATTTGCTGATTAGAGAAAAGGCACACAGCTGAACAAAGCCACAGTGACACGTAATAAAGCTATCAACGCTCGACAAGGCTCCACAACATTGTGGTGCTTGCACTGGGCAGCACTCCAGATTTCTGGTACAATTAGTCCATTTCTAACTGTGGCACTACTGAGTGTAATTCACTTTCATTACTTAGAGGTTCCATTTGGATAAAACTGCATAGATGTAAGTAAAAACGCCAAGATCAGAGGCTGAGATCATTAAAATATGCTTTCAAATTCTGCTTGATTGACCTTCCTTTGACTTCACACCTTTGTGCCCTGAGAGATGCTATCTGAAATGCCGTGCATGCTGGGATGAAATGCCCTGAAAAAACCCTGCCATCTTCCACCGCCTCTTTGACCTGGATGTCCTTGGTGCCCCTGGCCAATCTGCTAGCTAGTCACACTCCAAGACAATTACTCTAACAACCTTAATTTCTGTATTAAGCAGAGATGGGTTGAGTGACGTCAGCCTGTCAGCAACCTTCAAATCCTTCAAATCGCAGGTGTGACTGAGAGCATGTGATGGGAATGATCTCTGGCCTTATATGAACTGAATAGAAACACACTCAAACTTGATCTCTTTCTAAAAACGAATCCCTATAATAATCTTGACAAAAACATACAATGGTTAGAGGCAAACACACCTTTACATTAATATCATTATAATTGCAGAGAGTTCTCACTTGTTTTACATCAGTAGTTATTTAAAGTCATGACAACTGATGGATGCATTTTTGGAATGTCTTTTTAAGATGTTTAAGAAACTAGAAACATCCAAAACATCCACATCTTGAAGCCTCTATAGATCAAAAATATACACGATATGTAAACCTGCCTGCAAATCTATCCCTATCATAGGTATGTGCAGGCGATCACCCTCTCCCCTTTGAAACTATAAAAACAGATGAATGTAACAAGTGTAACGCTGTATTTTGGGGTTATCAGAGGTCATTTCTAACCGAAGCAATACTGAAGTCTGAAGATAATGCAAATCTTTAAAAGGTAAGAGTTTGAGAGAGCATTTTCTTTTAATCACTGTCTAGCCACACACTTTAGCATATAGTTCATGGATTATGCAATCTAGATGTGCATGTTAATACAAATCAGCTACTTATGTAGGTCATGCATATTATGGAGTATGGACAATTCTCTTGATAATTGCTCTGACATTTATGTTTTAGCCATCTTTGGAAACCTCTAAACTCTTTAATTTGTCCAATTATTCAGTTTGTGGGAACAGAAATCTGCTAAACGAATTACATTACCATTAGCACCTACTGTAAATGATACCTGCTAAAACATCAATGTTAGTATTTCCATTAGCTCAAAACAAACCTGTGCAGGTAGCTTACGACTTTGTTGTTTAGCTTTGTCAAAGTTTGTTCAGTACAGCTGATCTCTCTTCTTGCAAAGGGTTTCATACCAAGACTCTTCTCCTCTATAAGTGTACGAGACAAAAGTTCTTTTCAAAACGTCACCACGCGCAATAACCTCTGCTATTTCATCTCAGAAAAATCTCTGAGACTTGCCCATTTGTAGTTAAATGCCAGCCCCACGGAGAATACAGAGTGGTTTTATAAAATATTCAGGGAAGTTCAAATCCATAGTTCTTGATGGGGAGCTGGTGCTTCCATATCACAGTTATTTCCTCCGACAATAACAGGAAGGCCAGCGGGGTAAGATCTTTTCATCCTGCTGTGACCCAACTGGCCAAGTGCGAGCTCTGGAAATGAACATGTCTGCTTCCTTCCTGTGTGTTTTCGACAAACTCAGCAGCTACTCCCCACACGAGACGTGAGCATTTTTTCATTAGCAATTATAGTGTTTTCTCAATAGAGGCAGCAGCTGAAAAAAAGGAGAGCCTGTTATGTTTCTGACGGCCTTTGTGCCTTTCACTGCTCCTGCCATTACAGCTGTCAGCCGCTGACTGGTCGAATTCATGCCACACGGATGCGAATATGGATCAGTATACGGCCTGAGGGTCACGTCTGAATTACTGGCCCAGTAAATGGCTACTATCAGATAAGGCTGAATTGGCTGAATGTTGATATTTTACCACCTCAGTGTTTAAACGCTTGTTTATCAGACCAGCTAAGCTCCTGTTCTATCATTCTAAAGGGCGAGTGGTGAGGTGGAAAGGCAGGGGTTGTATTGTTTATGTGTTTGCCTGGTGCAATCTCAGACTCATTTGATTACCTCTGCATGGTATAGCAGAATGTGCATCAGTAAAGCTTGACTGCCCAGAAACAATACACTTCAGCAACAAAGAAATTGCAATTGAGGGACAAAATCTACTTCTAATGGCACCAAATGATCAACTATGGTTCATTACTTCACATACAATTTGACACCAGGCATATTAATTCCTGCATGATAATGTATGTTCCCACCAGATAAAGTGTATTTATAGTCACCTCCTATGACCTGGAAGTGACTGGAGCTCATGCTTTACTTGGCACAGAGGAAATAGCTCTCCTTTCTCTATATTTGACAGCATCCGTTTCCTATGCAAGGCTTGTGCAATATTACATTACACCAGAGGATGCCTGTGGTTTGAATGTAAGACTGGGGATTTTTCACTTGTGATCTAAAAATAGACAATTTCACAAAGAAACTACAGGGATTTAAAGTGAGTCTTCGATCCTCAACCATGCATAAAGACCATTTCAAATGCAAAGTAATATTTAAAATCTCCCAGATATTACCAAGAGGAGTGTAAGGTCTGCTTGAGCATGTGTGCATATGCTGAATAAGAAACCTGAGATGAAACAAATTATGCAAAATGTTATCCTGGACGCTTTTCAACCATATGAATGAAGTCAGAGGATGAACAAACAAGTGTTTAAGTCACATGGTGTACAATCACATACCAGCCAGTAGTAAACGCTACCTGTGGTGCGTTGGGTTTAGCAACACCATCCCAGTGTATCATTAGGCAATAAATGCTGCTTGCATTTCTATATGTCTCTCCAACAAGTGCAAAAAGACAACAACTCTGTCCTGTTCAGACAACTTGCCTGGTGTCCACCTGCACATTCAAACAGTAAAGTTATCCCTTATAGTACGCAGTAGATTTTCGTGCAAAAGCGCTTAAATATAGCTTCGGCTTTATGTTTACAGCAAGCTGTGACGGGATGATATTACGGAGGAGATTACATAATAGAGATGGGAATAAAGGAGAAGCACTGTAAGCGATGTAAGGGTGTCCATTTGTCAAATAAAAGATAGTGAGTTAATTTGTCTGCGCACAAAGAACCCACAATCATTTTACAGAGGTAACGCTCCATTCTGCACATTCTACGCACGATAGGCTGGATGGTTCTATTGAGCTCACATTGCCTTGAAATAGCGACCCGTAAAAACAATCTGTAGTGAATCCGAGTCCGCCACAAACACCTGGATCTACCCCGGTTGCCAGATTCTTGCTGAAGTTTTACAAAATGTGGAGAACAACCCCTCAGATGACAAGCACAAGCGCCTTACCTCGATCCAGAGAGAGCGGTTGGACCACTGTCGCCATGATTGCTGTTTACTGGAGACTGGAGAGCCTACAGGAGCTGCAGCATCACAGAGAGAGAGAGAGGGAGGGAGAGGGGGAGGAAGAGGGAGAGATGAGGGGATGTTGGGAGTGGTTGGGAGGGGGATTAATCCACCTCCATCCTCATGATATCTCACAACCTGCCATTTTTTTCATAGGAACAGCATGAACGCACTACAAAAAAAGAGGAAGTCCAGAGCACAATTCAAACCATTTAAAAAAAAATGCACATGTTCAAGAAAACATCAAATGAAATGTTGTGGAGTATTTGAGTGTGGGTCAACTTTACAGATAATTAAAGACCCACATTTGCTCAACAGACATATTTAAAGGTCACCTATTATGCAAAATCCACCTTTTCATGTCTTTTATACATAACCATGTGTCCCCTCTGTGTAAAGAGATTCTGAATGTTTCAGGAACAAAGATTCTCTCTCTTTCTGTCCTGATCCATTAGAAGGTAGAAGCTCCTAGAGCACCATTGTGTTAGTTTAACCAAATATCAATTTATAAATGTAAATGTAAGTAGGAATAACTTGCATAACATTTAAAGTAAGTGATCAAGTAAGGGGTGGGATTTAATAAGCATTTGCTTCCTCCTGCTCCCTTTTGGACACATATGATTTATTATTATTATTAATAGGAAGACTTTTTTTTTTGTCGAATATATAAATATTATCATGAATGTGAATAAATACTGTATTTTAACAATACGGTATTCTGTTTTTCACATTTGTTATTTTTTTAATTTGTTCCAAATAAAGATTGAAATGAAAAATGAATTATCTCTCAGAGGGGAGTGTGGGGAGGGGCTCCTTATTTTCATCTAAAGTAACAGACAGAGAATCAGCACTTTTGAAACAGGGCTGAAACAGAGGGGATTGTGGGTAATGCTGCAATGATCTGTTTGGTGTTTGGAGCCAAACACTTCAGAGACATGTTTGTTTATATCTGAGACCTAATATATTGATGAAACACAGTATAATAGGGGACCTTTAAAACATGGCCAGAAGTATGATGACACTTTTACAAGAATGTGGACTCCCGAGCAAGTTGCACTTTTTTTTAATATGCACAACAATTACAGTGAAGCAGTCTTTGGCTAGGAACATCTTGGATCCCAGGTTCCAATTTTTTTGCTGCCATTAAAGCCTACACTTCATTTTTCAGGTCCTCCATGAAATCTATCTGCAGGAAGTCGCCTGCATTCGACATGTCCTCTAAAGTATGCAGATATGTGGACCACATGCTTGGCCATATGTCATAAATCACAGCTGCATTCAGGACAGCTTATCTCTTATATTAAACCTGACTTAATAAACAAGTCAGTCATCTCTCATTTTAACAGTTATACTTACAATATGCGGCGGCATCACCATTCAGAGGACTCTACCAGTGCCCTCATGCTGAATCCCTAAATGATGTGTCTCTGTTTTTGCATGTGTAAATGCTTAGGCACATGATGCACATCCATTGCACTTCAGAGATCAGTTGATTGCAACCAGGCTTACCTTAAAGGTTTATTATGAACCGCTGAGCCATGGCACTGTTATCTCCTTGGCTACATGCACTGCATGCAGCCTGATAAGGACTGAATGATGGTAGTGAATCTTTGTTGAAGGGCTTAAGGATTAATCCTCATGTTTATGTGCTACCACCAAACGGAGCCAAACTACTGACTCCCTTCATCTACTGTAGATCTGCTGCCTAATGGTGCCTGCTGCTGTGATATGTGTCATACCTGGCCAGTCGTTGCACTCGACAGAAGCAGTGCTACACAAGAACAAGTCACAAATCGCTGGTTAAGGATGGATGACGAGTCACGTTGCTGGCATGAAGCTGTAAACTCAAACCTGACAACCAACATTTAGGCTTCCATGTGCACATCTGTTCAGAGCAAAATCCAAATAGACACTGAAATGATCTGAACGACACTATCTTGCTTGCAGAACTTTTGCCTAGACCCATTTGGGAAGCAATTACCTCACTCACAACCTCACTTTACTTCAAATTGGCGGCCATGAAATAAGTCCAAGAATGACATTTTAAAAATGTCATGTCGATGTAATTCTGCGGATTCCATTTTGATCAATTTTAAGCATTTCAGGCATCATCATCTCGGTTTTTGATTGAAACTGCAAGAAAACCTAATCACACAGTCCATATGTGCCCGTGAATTCCTGCCACCCTCAGTCCCACCTTGCTGCATACAGATGTGAACTTGTGGTTGATGGTGGGCTGGATGGAGAAGGACAGGGCTTAGAGAGCGCACGGAAAGAGGGCACGGAGAGATTACAGGCCCCCGCCCATATGGGCTGGAATACAGTACTGCTTTTTTTTTTAAAGAGGTGGGATTACGCAGCAGTGCTCTTAAAGCCGTTTCACAGAGAGTGAATTGATTTCTGAAAAGGTTTTCACTCCCACAGAGGACAAGAGGCCATGTAGACAAGGCAAATAAAGACACCTGTACTGCAGAATGTTTACCTATCACATAAAAGCTCAGGAAGTCCGTATCAGCATGTTTGCAGGCACGAGCACACTTCAGTACTCTTGCAAAATTAAATTAAACACGTCATTAAAGAAATACTTTTGCGACATATTCTTAGAAGAACAAAGCATTTTTATTTTGGTGGGACCTGTCTCTTCAACATTGTATATATTGTTGGTTTAATCCATACAAAAACCATGCAAAAGTTTTAAAAAGTGTGCTTTTAAGAAGGGGTCATGTGCCAGATTATTTCTTGGCCTGATCCTGTTCTTATCCAAAAGGAACATTGGGTCATGAATTTTGACAACCATTGACTCTAATCCCTGTGCAGCATGACGGTGATCATGTCTCACTGGTAGAAAGAGATATCCTGTTTGCTGGACAACATCTCAAGTATGAAGTATTAATGTGTTTTGTTTGTGTTTTGGTTTTGCTGCATGATGTGACAGGTTGCTTTCCCACAGCTGCTCTGCTGTTTATTACCAAGCTCCATCAGGCAGCTTCTGACAGATCATGAAAGCAGATCGTAAGTGAACATGTAGGAGGCACTGATAGTCATCTTTAAAGTGTTATATATTTTTCCTTTATATTTTAGAGGGACAACTGAAGGAAGTAGCTCCATGATGATATTCTCTCACTTCTCAAAGCTGGTTGTGGACCTTTCATTATTTGTAACTGGAGCAACTTTGGGATTAAATGCCTAGCTCAAAGGCACCTTGAGATTTACAAAACGGAAATCCTGCAGCACTGATTTCCACACATCATAAATGTGTCATGGGATTTTAACCTCTAACACAAATTTCCTCTAACCATTTGACGCCCCCTTCAGGGAATCAGATCCCATCACTTTGTCAAAGGGAAATAATACACGACATAAAAGTAATGAAATCGCACATTACATCACTTTGTTTCATTCTCCAGCTGATTTAATATCTTTTCATTTGAGAAGAAATATTATGGGAGTATATTGTCCCTCCTGTCACATTATTACAAAGCATGACTTGAGTAAGATCATGCTCTACCGCTGTTTATTTGGCATTGTAGCTGCTCATAAACTGACATTTAAATATATTAAGATATCAAGAGCTACTGCCACTACACCCTATATGTATAAATGCTCAAATATTGGTCTTGAACTTTTAAAGCTATTCATATATTCATCATCTGCTTTGACTGGCACTAAATAAGGGAATAGCAAATGAGCATGTGTCCCTAGTATTTTTTAATTTTATGCAACTTCCCTCAGCTGTAATCATGTGTAATTATGTATCGGTTTTTCCAGATTATGAATGTTGTTGTTGGAAGTTATTCCCAAGCCTTTTTGCCAACTGCTGCATCGAAAAACCATTGGATATGTAAAATGGCAATCATTATCTTCACACTAATTCAATTATAAATCCATATTCAGACTCGGGGGGTAAAAAAAACCCACAGCTTGGAGATTAATCATTTGTAAATCAACTCTGGGAATTCGCCCCTAACTTTTTCTGAAGGGCATCCAACTGATTTCTGCTTGAAAAGATTCACACTCATTACATCAAATCAGAGAAAATGGCGAGATGGAGGGGCCATAATGAGCCATGTTGGACTCCGATTTAGTCCTGATTGGCCTTTGCAAGCAGCGATTAGTAGTTCTCTCGGTGCCATGAGTATAAGAATGATATGTATTCTGCCAATAGCATCTGCACTGTTATAAAAAGAGTTATGGCAGCGGCTGGGGGAGTGATTTAGAGAGACCTTTTGGCCGCACAAATTACAGCATGAGGAGAAGGGAGGCATCCTTACCCTGCCAACGTTTTGATTACAGTTAAACATGAATATAGATTGTACATGCTCTGTTGAAATGTGATGAGATTTAAATCAATATTACAGTCAAAAATAACTTTGTATGTAAACAAAAGGATGTAATTCAAAAGGATGTAATTCAAAGTAGGTTGTACAGTTACATTTAAATCTAGTGAAATATGTGAGCAGCTAACACTCCAATTTTTCCTGGAAGGAGCATGCTGCTTCCAGAACTTTGCATGTATAAATAGAAACAGATGACCTGAAATATCAGATGGATGAGTTACTCATTGGACACCACTATGAAGGGGTCATATTCAGGGAGAGTCAGCTGTATTATGGGTATTTACCAGAAGCTTGGATGATGCCAGTGCCAAACATTTTCTCACCAGCATCTGAGAGTACGCCGTGACAGGACTGCAGAACAAGTGAATCAGCTTAACGAAAGATTTGTTATAATTTGACTCCTGACTCCTCCTAAATATCCTCAAACAAGCCCCTTCATGCATCCCTTGATCAGTTTAAGCACCGGTATTTGCATTCTTAACAGTAAGAGGGTTTATTGATGCCACCCTGAGGAACCTAAGAGTTTAATGCTACAGCTAACAAACAAATATTTGCATTGAATATGAGCTCAAGCTGTTCACAAATAATTATCAATGATGTATTCTTGATTTGCATAACAAAATACATGCCACCGGCTAATAGCTATTCCTGACAAATGTATTGGGGGTAATGTTGGGCTTCAAACAGTGATTTTTTGTTATATGCAGGAAATAGTATGAGGGGCCGTGCAGGCCGTAATTCATACTGGCCCTCTCACGCACATACATTCTCCTTTCACATACATACATTTTCACTCTCACACACGTATATATTTACACTCACACATTCATACATTTTGCTCTCATATTATCATATTTCAATGCACACATTCATATATTGTCACTCACACATTCATGCATTTTGTTCTCATATTCATATATTTTAATGCTCATATTTATACATTTTGCTCTCATGCACATTCATTCAATGTTTACATTTAATATTATAAATAATATATGCATGTATGAAGACAATATATGTATGCAAGAGAAGAATGTATGTATGTATGTATGTATGAAGACAATATATGTATGTGTGAGAGAAAGTATAGTGGAAACGGAAGGAGTATGGTTGAAACGGAAGGCAGGTCATTATCGCGCTGTGAGTGGCTCAGAAGGTCGAGCGGGGCGGGCTCATGTTCAGAACTTCGGATTCAAATCAACATGATGGAGGGAGATGAATCCGTGTATCTACGGACCATTTGTTTTTCTTTATTAAAAAAGTAAACGGAAGAGCGTCTGAGAGGCGTTTTTGCCCTTTTGCTTTTTACCTTACTAAATGGTCTAATGGTCAGTGGAAGTGATTTCAAAACAAAAAGCACTCGTTTGCTTGGAACGGTGATATTATAAACAAGGGGAAACTATAGGGGAATTTAGCGATCACAACGAAAACGGCCAAGACACACATTGAGCCCAGAAAATGAATGTTATTTGAATGAATGGTATACAGCGGTTCTGCACTGCGGTCACCTCAGCCGTCTCTCGAGTTTTTTTTTCAAATCAGCAGCTCTTTTTTCCCCTGCTGTATTTGATGATCGATACAAATATTTGTTACCACAAGTTCTCAATAAATGTGACACTGTTGGACTCGGTACTACCACAAGTACAATCAAGTAGCCTACTTTTACTGTGTACTTTTTTGAGTAATCCTTTGTCAAACTCCACCCATGAGTACAACAAATCATTTTATTTTTCATCAAAGAGGGCAGAAAACATGCATTATTGTACTCTGGAGGGGAGTTTGACAGAGTATTACTCAAATAGTACACAGTAAAAGTACTTCATTGTATTTGTGGTAGTTTAACAAGTACTGAGTCCAACGGTACCAATTGTATTAAGAACTTATGGCTAAAAATAATTTGATCCCTCAATATAGCATACACTCTTGTACTACCGTCAGCGCCGCTTCTCTGCAATTACCGTAAATTAATCGCGCACTCAAAAATGAAGAGCTGCTCATTTGACCAAACAAATGCGAGAGACGGCTGAGTTGACCGCAGTCAATATCATTAAGAACTAATGGTAAAATTGTCTTTTTATCATTCATCAAAGATAGCAGAAAACATGCATTATGTAGGCTACTATGGAGGCGACTTTGACAGAGGATTAGGCTACTCATAAAGTACACAGTAAAAGTAATTCATTTTATTTTTGGTAGCAGTCAAACTAGTACCGAGTCCAACAGTGTCACCTTTATTAAGAACTTGTGGTAACAAATATTTGTATCGATCATCAAATATAGCAGGGAAAGAGCTGCTGATTTAAAAAAAAAACTCGAGAGACGGCTGAGTGACCGCAGTGCAGAACCGCTGTATAGTTTACATCTCCTAACAATGTTGTCCATTTTAGACATAGGCTTATTATATCTACAGCCCTTAATAACGTTCATTTTCTGGGCTCAATGTGTGTCTTGGCCGTTTTCGTTGTGATCGCTAAATTCCCCTAGTTTCCCCTTGTTTATAATATCACCGTTCCAAGCAAACGAGTGCTTTTTGTTTTGAAATCACTTCCGCGAGTTTCGCGGCGCCGCCTCCCCCTCGCTCCAATGACCATTAGACCATTAAGTAAGGTAAAAAGCAAAATGGCAAAAACGCCTCTCAGACGCTCTTCCGTTTACTTGTTTAATAAATAAAAACAAATGGTCCGTAGATACCATGGCCCTTTCTCATTTCATCAAATCGCCCTCCTCGACTCCTCGGTCCTCCGGTAGTGACCCGGAAATGAATTTTAGCGCGCCATGTTGAAGGACATCTCATTTCTCTAAATGCACGTCGAGGATCGAGCATCGAGGAGCCTCTTTGGAGGAGCTATAACCGAGGATACACTGATGGGTCCTCCTCGGCTCCTTCGCGGATGCATTTCCGGGAACAGAGATGTTTCAAAGAGTCGTGACGCACGGCCGGACTTATCTCAGCCAATGACAGCTCTGCATGCATCCCCTGGATATTATTTTATTAACTGCTTTCATGACGTGATGTTTACATTGAGAACAGCTGTGAGGTCAGTGCAGAAAGCAGAGCAGTGTGTATAATATCACTCAGTATAACAGGTCTACTCTCTTTATTTGCTTTAGTTTAGTAGATATCTACAAACAAAGAGTCAATATTTTTCTAAAACCATTCAGTGCTTCACATAATAAAATACACAACAGCTGTAGCCTGATTATGTGTAGGTGTGTGTGGTACAGTGTGTGTGTAGATGCAGCGGACAGACAGGTCTCAGTTGGTTTGGTGTCCTCTGCTTACTTTTAATAGGCCTACTTGTAAATAAAACTTTTGGCCTGTAATTTATTTTCCTCATTGTAGCGACCAGAGAGGGGGGGGGGGGGGGATATATCCAGTCTCTGATAGTGTTACGTTATTATGAGAGTGCTCTGTTTGATTCTGAAATTGTATATTTATATAAATATATTCCCTCCTCGGCTCCTCCGGTCGCATCTCCTGTGGGCGGGACTAAGTCTCGAGGATAGGAGTCGAGGAGGGGAGTCGAGGAGGGGAGTTAGAGAAATGAGAAAGGGCCCATGTAGATACACGGATTCATCTCCCTCCATCATGTTGATTTGAATCCGAAGTTTTGAACATGAGCCCGCCCCGCTCGACCTTCTGAGCCAATCACAGCTATACTTTCTCTCACACTTTAGGCTTCTCAATACTCAAATTTCCCCTCCTCGACTCCTCGGTCCTCCGGTAGTGACCCGGAAATGAATTTCAGCGCGCCATTTTTAAGGACATCTCATTTCTCTAAATGTACACCGAGCATCGAGCGTCGAGGAGGCTCTCTGGAGGAGCTATTCCAAGGATACACTGAAGGTTCCTCCGCGGATGCATTTCCGGGAACGGTGGAGGCGTGACGCACGGCCGGACTTATCTCAGCCAATGACAGCTCTGCATGCATCCTCTGGATATTATTTTAGAAACTGCTTTCATCGCGTCGCGATGTTTACAGTGAGAACAGCTGTGAGGTCCATGCAGAAAGCAGAGCAGTGTACAATATATATCACTCAGTATAACAGGCCTACATTACTCTCTTTATTTGCTGTAGTTTAGTAGATATCTTCAAACAAAGAGTCAATATTTTTCTAAGACCATTTAGTGCTTCACATAATAAAATACACAACGGCTGTAGCCTGATTATGCTTTAGGAGCTGTAAGTGTGTGTGGTAGGCAGTGTGCATGTGTGTGTGTGCTGTGTGGTACAGTATGTAGGTGTGTGTTGTACAGTGCTAGATGCGGCGGACAGACGGGTCTCAGTTGGTTTGGTATCCTCTGCTTACTTTTAATACTTGTAAATACAACTTTTGGCCCGTAATTTCAATTCCCCAGACCAGAGAGAGGGGGGGATATATCCAGTCTCTGATTGTGTTACGTTATTATGAGAGTGCTCTCATACTTTAAATTGTATATATTTATATAATATATTGTGTGTGTGTGTCCGCATCTGTAGCCTGTTATTGTCTCATTATACCGCACTCTCAATTAATTCAAAGTAAATATGTGGGGAACAATGTTCAGGTGATGTAACAGAGATTATAAAATACAGGGTTATGACAAAACACTCGACAGCTGATGCAGCTGTTGCCACGTAATAATGAACGGACGTCGCTTTAATATGACCGCTCAGAGGAGAGGAGTTCTCATTTCTTTAAACGTCTGCTGCTTCCCCTCCTCGGTTCCCCTCCTCGGTCCTCCGTTCGCATCTCCTGTGGGCGGGACTAAGTCTCGAGGAGGGGAAATTTAAGAATTGAGAAGCCTCTATTCATTCTTCTCTTGCATATTGTCTTCATACATACATACATTCTTCTCTTACATACATTGTCTTCATACATGCATACATTCTTCTCTTGCATATATTGTCTTCATACATGCATATATTATGTTTAATATTAAATGTAAACATTGAATGAATGTGCATGAGAGCAAAATGTATAAATATGAGCATTAAAATATATGAATATGAGAACAAAATGCATGAATGTGTGAGTGACAATATATGAATGTGTGCATTGAAATATGATAATATGAGAGCAAAATGTATGAATGTGTGAGTGTAAATATATACATGTGTGAGTGTGAAAATGTATGTATGTAAAAGGAGAATATATGTGTGTAAGAGTGAAAATGTATGTATGTAAAAGGAGAATATATGTGTGTAAGAGTGAAAATGTATGTATAAGGAGAATGTATGTGCGTGAGAGGACCAGTATCTATGTAATGTCTTGTCTTTTATCTGGACCCTGAGTCTGTAATAAAGTTTTCATTCATTCATTCATTCAGTATGAATTACGGCTTGTACGGCCCCTCATAAAAAAGAGCATACACATTATTTCATGGCATTTCTTTACACATCTTAGTATTTATGTCTTGAAAAGTTTACATTGTTGCACTTCAGTTCATGTGTTGTGCAACATTGGTTATTGCAACAAGAATCAAGGCTCCTCCTGCATCAACTACATCCAGGTTATAGTTCGCATCCCTTGAGAGTACAGTGAGGATTTCTGTTGGAGAGGCTCCTCTCCCTTTGCCTGGCCCCAGATGACGTCGCAGAGTTGAATCCTAGCATGTTGTCCACCTGAAGGAAAACTCCGGAAGCGTAAACGTTTGTCTTTTCTTATTAATTGCAGCAATGCACTTCCATATAAAACACTTAGTGCGTTTAAATCCCTGCGCCTCTGTGCAGGGCAAGAGGACACTTGAAAGGAAACTGTGGACAATAGTGTCTGCAGCACAACAACAACAACGACACGTCAGTAGAGCAGCAGGATCACTTGTATCTGCCGACATCAAGAAGTATTTCGCCCAGCAGTGTTGCAGAAACTATGCATCGGACACAGCGTACAACAGAGCCTTCAACTCTGCGAGGGACAACCCGGAGACATTCTGGGCTGAAGTGGGACAGGATATTAACTGGTTTGAGCCGTGGAGCAAAACTTTGAACGTTGAGGATCCAGTGTTTCCAAACTGGTAGGTTTCAATTTTGCAAGGCAAGCCAACAACACTGAAAGAATCATCAAAAACTGTCAACAACATGTCGCTTTACCACAGCTTTCTCCTTTCCCACGGAACTTTACATCCTTGAATGTTGACAGTAGTAGGTTGGAAAGTGGAAAAATAAACTTTCGAAATAAGTAAAAGTAAGCATAGGCTACTAAGGCATATCGGGATTCCATGCATGATGGGGATTCACATTTTATCTAATATATTTTTTCGTAATCGATATCTTTTATGACCCTCAAACGCTATTATGTAACATCATCTATCACCTAATGCATACACTGTTAAGACACTTTGATGATTATTACAACCACGATTTGAGTTTAAAAAGGCCTTTGTGTAGCCTAATTTTCTTTTAAGCCCGCCACCAGCTGTTTTGTTGATTTTGTGATTTGAGAAATTACAGAAAGAATTGCAAACACACAATTAAACGTAGGAAAATGTGCAGGTTGTTGGTTCCTTAGGCTATAACTCCGACTGGAAAAAAACATTCCCAATGCAGCACAAAAATATGTCTAGTTTATGCTACAACTTTTAGTTGTAAAACATGAAGTGACGTTTTGTATTTCTTTGCAGTTTTAAGAAAGCATGCCATGTGTGTCATGGCTGCCACCTTTGGCCAGCTCCGCATTTTATGGGGTTACCATTAAAGGTGGGGTAGGTACATTTGAGAAACCGGCTCGCTCGAGATACACTTTTTGTTATATTCCATGGAATGCTATTAACATCCCGATAGCAATGAATATCTTACGTGCTTTGACCAAAAATCCATACAAAATGTCATCTGTGGAAGCCGTAGTAATGTAAAAAGCACGACCAATCATTTTAGCCGGCCCGGCTAAAGTAACTGGATGGCCTACCTGCCTGTCAGCCTTCCATCTGTGCACAAACTTATCTCGTGCCCTCATTGGTCATGTGCACGTTCGTGTGTGTTGGAGGAGGGGCTCTGTAAGGAAGTGACAGATTTTTTCCGGCTGTGTATTTTCAAATTGTAGCGCACTCGAGCTGGTTTCTCCAAAAGTACCTACCCCACCTTTTAAGTATTATATTCTTCCATTTTAGTAGAGGACTCCCAAATAATCTCTACAACGAGTCTTCAAAAGTCGTAAATGAAACAACCTGCTTGTTTGAAAATTACATATGTATACAGGGATGCAAACTTGTCACCTTTCGGCGAAATTCGCCGTTTTGAACCCAAAATAGGTCGTTTGTGTGATTCATGTAGATCTGCAATACAAATATTTTTGGGGTATGGGGGGGGGGTCTGGGACCCGGAGTAATCTGCAGCTGCGAGCTGTTATGTGCCATCATGACACGCATGGTGTTCTTTTTTTATATATTACAATGAAGTGCGAGCTGTGTGCTCGAGTCTTCTGCCTGTCGGCTCTGCTCATGGATGTATAAGAAGGCTCTGCTGCTTCGCGATGATGGTCTAGCTTCAGCAGCTACATTACCTACGGGTGCATTAATATTAACTGTGTAGTCCAGAGTCACTGTGGCACAGACTGGACCGCTGGTGAACAGCTGTTAGAACGGGCCGTTCAGGTGTTCAGAGCAGAGCGGCAGAACGTGATGTGCACTGAAAAGTTTTTTCTGTCGCAATATTATCGTTGAGCTAGCTAGCTAGCTAGCTAGCACACATTGTCAGTGCTAACGTTAGCGTTAGCCTTCGTTTTCTAATAGTTTTTTTCATAGGCTATAAACGGAGGTGGTATAAGTATAGATCTTGTACTTGAGTAAAAGTAGAAGTACTCAGATCTTCTACTTGATTAAAAGTAGAAGTACTCAGATCTTCTACTTGATTAAAAGTAGAAGTACTCAGATCTTGTACTTGAGTAAAAGTAGAAGTACTCAGATCTTGTACTTCAGTAAAAGTAGAAGTACTCAGGTCTTGTACTTGAGTAAAAGTAGAAGTACCAGAATGTAGGAACAATCCTGCAATCAAAATGTTCCTCAAATAAAAGTACAAAAGTATTATCATCTAAATATAGTCAAAGTACCGACAGGAAAAGTAGTCGTTGTGCAGATTGGTCCATTTCAGAATAATATATATGATATTGTAGCGACCCTGTATAGGATGCTGAGGGTGTCACTCAGGCATCCCCCGTCTCTCTGCCAATCATAGAGCTGCACAGTGATGCTGGTTGAGGTGCGGGCCTGTGGTTGGGGGAGCAGACGGGGGAGGGCGGGAAGTTGTGACGTAGACACTGTTATATATAGGGGTATGTGTGGGAGTTAGTGTGAGGTTGAACCCACAAGCTGTACATGAACCTGTGATCATCCGTGAATAAGAAGAAGTTATTAAAGCCTAATAACTAGAAGCCTGTTTCCGACTCCCTTTGTGATCGTTACGATATATTTTATAATGATTGATCATGAAAGTGTTCTCAAAGCTGGTAAAGGTGCAGCTAGTTTGAATGACTTTGTATACTGCAGGGTAGCTTGTGAATGTACTCCAGGTGGAACTAAAGTCTGATTTAACACTTGATTAGATTTCACATCATTCATCCACATTTGTGAAGTCACTAAAGGGATTAAATACCAGTTACCTCTGAACTGTAGAGGAGAAGAAGAACAAAGTAGCAAAACATTGAAATACTTAAATAAAGTACAAGTATCTCAAAATTGTACCCAAGTATAGTACTTGAGTTTATGAATTTACCACTGGCTATAGCAACCCAGTCTCATGGCATTTCGTGTTCACCAACACGATTTTTAATCTATTGATTCGTGTTCACCAACACGATTTTCCCCTTTTTTTCGTGTTGCACATCACGATTTTAAAAGCAATGTATTTCTACTGGTAATGACGCTCATGGAAGCACGGCATTCGTTTGTGTCGGCTGCCCTTAAAGGCAATGTGAGCGTCCATTCTCATTGGATAACGGAGAATTGTACACCCGGAAGTAAGTATTCCCCTTACTGTCGGACTATCACAGGGTTTGTCAAACAGAGCACATGGTGTAGTCCAAACAATAGCTGGGTATTCTGGGTAGTGTAGTGTCTTCTGCTATCCTTTACTCCGAAAAAATATTTGTTTCTCCGAATCGAAGGGGAAAAATACAAAAGCATTGCACACAATTTAAACCAATCAATGTTGTGTAATTAACAAGGATAATCTGGTGTTTTTTAGTCGATGAGTAGTGCAGATATCACTGTAAAATCAATCGACAGAAAATCGTGTTGGTGAACACGAAATGCCATGAGACTGGGTTGGCTATACAGATAGAAAGACTAAGCCTTGCACAGAGGCAAGACAATACATTTTCAAAATGCTCAACAGTGCTGCCAAAATTATAAACTGACTGCTACACAATTAAAATAAATGCTTTTATATATTTTTTATTAGATGTGACTCTTTGGCATTTCTGTTATTATTAACACTGCTGCTATAGTTGTTCCTACTGCTAAAATCCTCTGTTATTCCTCATTTTAAAGCCGATATTCCGTGGGGTAGGGGGGCTCGGATCCTTATCACCTTTTTCATGCCTGATGAGTTTGCATCTGTAAACTTCACAATGTAACCAATTTGCCATGGGAGACCTTACCAGGAACACAAGGTTCCATCCAGACAACACAGCCCCCAGGTTCATCAGGGCACACACACCTCTCCACCACAGTAAGGTGCTGGTTCTTCAGAGAGGTTCAATATGTCAACTCCCGTGGATGGATGAATGTTGTACACTATTGTATACAAATGACAATTAAAAGTTCATTGTATGTTTACTTGCTGGGTAATTATACTATCTAGTGTGTTAGAAAAAAACAGAGCTCCGTGATTCTGTTGCTGCTATGTTAAAATGAAGAATCTCCCTGGATTCCAAAACACCATCTGCTCAACCTGCTTGCTCCTCTTATCCACATGCACAGCACCACAATGAATTGAAACTGTCATATTATCAAGTGCATTGATTTGTTTACTGCTGCTTGTGAAGGCAAACTGAACATGTGTTAGCTTGAAGTACTGTAGCTTCATCAAGTTATGATCAATTCCTAAGTCAAATGAAAGAACCTTACCTTCCAGCTTTTTGTCTACTGGGCCAGAAACAACAGCTTATTGTATTTAAGATATACACACATGTTTTAAAGGATAAAGGTTGTTCATATTTCAAATATGGTTGTTGGTTAATGATATGTGTCTCTTTCAGGTTTGTTGGAGGAAAGTTAAACATGTGCTACAATGCAGTGGATCGTCATGTAGAGAGTGGCCGTGGACAGCAGCCTGCCATCATTTATGAAAGCCCTGTGACTGGAACTAAACGGATCATCACTTTCAGGGAACTTCAGGACCAGGTAAACAGAACTGAACAGCCTGAAGAGCTGGAGTAGTCACTTTGCTATGTTGAGTTGTATTACTGTGTCAAAAGGGGAACAACACCAAGAGCCTTTCCATTATACAAATGTCTCACTGATATATTCTGCTTTTCCCCCTGGCATACGTAATTTAGTATTATTAGTTACATAAGATGCCAAACCTTTTTATACCACCTCAAAATGAACATTCAAAATAACATTTCAAGCTTGGATGTCATGACCTCCTATCCTGTTATCATCATGACCTCCTAAATAGATGTATCACGCTGACCTTTTTAGTACTTGTAAAAGGGAAATACAAATACTTAAAGAGTTAAAGCCTGATTTAAAATGCCAGGATGTGTAGTAAAAATAGATTGTGAGATATAAAGATAAGCTTAGTTGGATTGTGAGCACTGAAATTAGAGCTTGTCAAGGTTACAATGACATAAATACATTTTGAATCCTTTAACTGAGACAGTTTGTCAGGCCTTTCTGCTGTGTGCTAGCATTAGCATAAGGAACAGCAAAATAAAATGTTGGAAAAAGAGAAGAAAGTGACCTAACTAACTAACTAACTAACTAACTAACTTGATTGACATTTGGGAGATGCTTCAGTTCCATGAAAACTCAATTATAGAACTTAAATGTGCTTTTAACAGGCAAAAATACACTTTGGAGAAACAATTGAAACTGGAGGCAATCGATTATGCACTTAAATGCACTTAATCTCATTTTTGTATCACTGTAACCTAAACAATCATGCACAAAACTCTTTGAAGAATTCCAGATAAGCAATGTTTAACCATTAATTGTTTATGTTGGTTAAAGTAGTCCTGAACAATTATATGAATGGAGATAATATAAGATATTTAAACAGTGAAGTGCTAACAGCCAAATGACATGTTGATATTCATTTCTCTGCATTGTGTGCTGTGTCTGGACCCAGGTGTCCAGGTTAGCAGGAGTCCTGGTGAAGAATGGTGTACGGAAAGGAGATCTGGTGGTCATCTACATGCCCATGGTGCCGGAGGCCATGTTTACCATGTTGGCCTGTGCCCGGATCGGCGCGCCACACAGCCTTATCTTTGGCGGCTTTGCTTCCAAAGAGCTTTCTGTCCGCATCGATCATGCCAAGGTTAGAAAACGTTGATATTGACCTTGCACATAAAATGTATCCTTTCATGAGCCATGGCAAAAAGACTACATGGTTTTTTATTAATTCAATGTCACTCTTTAGTACCTTGACCTCTCAATAAAACTGAGGACAGGCTGATGTGAAGCGGGACAGTTACATGGCTGCAAGTAATAGTTTTCAATTCCCATTTTTTATGTGCTTTTAAAAATGCTCACCATTCACCCTGCAACATACCTGAAACACTGAAAGCCGTTGGTGCCTGAGGCTTCTTTGTTTTAGTGAGCTCAAAATAAATCATTCACAGTGGAAAGCACTTGGCTTTGCCTTTCCTTTTCTCAATCCAACAATGAAGAACAGTCTGCATTCAGTCTGCAATAAGATTTGTTTAACAATATAATTAGTGAACAAATCTGACATTTTGAAAAAGACTCTTTCTGAAAAGGATGATCTTTGTTATGTGATATGTTTATTCAAATATACATTTGAAGGAATACAGTACTATGAAAAGGTTTAAAATGTATATTTAAAGCATTAACATAAAAGCAAACACATATTGCTATGTGAAATTCGAGTGCAGTAATGTCTACCTGAGCAGAGACTGAAGTCACTCTGTGTGCTATGTTATCAAAGCTGCTCTGTGTTTTGTTTATTTGACTGGTCTGTCCACTTACAGTATGCATGGCAATACATTAATTCCACTAATACCCTTATAGAAATGCAACAAAACCATTATTCAAGGCAGATATGATGAAAAGCCCTAGGCCCTGCTTCTAGTATAGCTTTATATAAACATGCTGTTAGTTTGTGACATTTCAACACAATTGAACTAACCCTTAATCTCTTTTTCTCAGCCCAAGATGATGGTTACAGCCTCATTTGGCATCGAGCCAGGCAGAAGAGTAGAGTACATCCCTCTGGTGGAGAAGGCCCTGGAGCTTAGCTCTCACAAACCCTCTAAAGTCCTCATCTACAACAGGCCGAACATGGTAAGAAGCACTAAGCAACACAAATCTTCTTTGTCAATATAGGGTCGTTTTTTGTGACAGGATATAAGATATGGAAACCTGATGAGTACTGTTGGGAGATGGGTTTTTTCTAAGGCAAGGGGTTGCCATTTTTTTAACATTTGAAACCGACTTAATCATGTAATTACATACGAAGCGTTATATTCAATGCTATGGTAGTAAGACTTTGGAATCCTACCACTGTATAAAAGGAAGAAACAATGTAGCACAAGTAGATGTTAGAAAATGTATAGTGTAATTGCGATAGAGGTTTCCACCTGACATAAACAGCCTGGTAAAGATCCAGTTTGGAAGCAGGCTGAGCTGCACATAATGACTATACAGCACACAATTATGCATGGAAATGGTGACAGCAAGCTGACATTTGCTTCACATAAACACAAGCATAAAAAAGACACTCGATATTACGCCTAGGAAAAGAAATGAGTCTTAAAAAGTGCACAGTGTTGCACTCATTCCTCTCAAACGGTTTTTCTGTCTCAATTTATAGATGTCATCGGTTACGCAATGTACTTCTGTCTGACTCTTTTGAAATGAAACAACAGTACATGCTGTAATGTATTTGATCTGATTAGTGTACAGCACTGATACCTATCAGTGGAAAGTCTTGTGCAATAAGAGATCGCTGTTGCATCTTTCTTGGCATATATCCATGGTGGATTTGGGTCGTTTAGCACTGAATTCAGGAAAAATGGTTTTCAAAGGAAAATAATCCCCTTAAAATCGTGTGAAGCTCCACTTTGAAGGTGTTTGCAGCTGCTTTATCAGTTACTGCATGCAGTGAGCGAGAGGTTGTGGTTTTTGTGAACGCTGCTTCCAACATGAAAGTGTAGTTGAATCAGCCACATTTTACTATGGCTTGGCTTTGACTAAAGAGAATAAAAAGGGTGCGTTTCAGCCTGCTGGAGGTTATATGGGCTGTCTGTCCTCTGCCTCAGGAGTCCATGTGAAATATTGAATGGTGTGAATCGTGCTCATTCTCTGAATCAAAGAAAGAAATGACCCAGACTTTTCTATAGCCTCTTAGGATGATTTGAATGATAAAAAGAAGTATGAAAGAGAAAGATGTCAGCCACTGGAGATGAAAGGAGTATTATTCTATGACCTGACATTACCTTTGCTGATGAATATAAGAGATTACAAAGTACTGACGTTGGTTGGAACAAAATTAACATAAACTATCATTTTAAATACATTTCTATTTGACTTGAAGTGGGAAGGTAAGGTTGTGTTTTTTATTCTCAAACTAATGACAAATAAATATTGAAAACGTAAATACAGCCAGCTGACACTGATGAGTATCTCACGCTGTATGACCACCCACTGATACTTTACATTATGGCCATTGCTCCTTTTTAGAATAAAATAAGAAAATAAAAGATAAAATACCCATTTTTTTGTATAAAATGTGTATAAAAACAAGAAGTTTAAGTAAAAATTTTCAATAGGAAGATAAGATATAATACAATTATTTAGATTTACATAAAAAATAAAAATGTGCACATTGTAATGGAAATATGACAATACTTTTCTAGTTAATTAGAAAATGTACGGTAAGGACAATTAGTTTACGTCCCTCCTTTCTTCTTTGCTTTTAGGAAAAAGTGTCAATGAGTCCGGAGTTGAGTCTGGACTGGGAGGAGGAGATGGCGACAGCTCGACCTCATGACTGTGTTCCTGTTCCCTCAAACCACCCTCTCTATGTCCTCTATACATCCGGGACCACTGGAACGCCAAAGGTACTGACTCACAGAGATGTGATCCGCAGCAGGGGGTAATATACCCACAGTTATAGACATCATGCAATGCAAACATACATTCTCATAGATGAGTTTTAGGATTCGTCTAAATGTCGCTTCTGTGTGACTCTTTGACTCTACAAAACAATCCATGGCCAATCCAAACACCATCTCCGTGAAATAGATTTGTAGATACATAAGACAGAGCATTTCCACAGCAGGAAGAGATGCCTGAAGGCTGTTGGAAATGGAAGAAAACGCAGCTCTTTTCAGAAAACATCATTTTGTGTTTGACCAACAGATGATAGAAAATATCTACCTGCTGGCTAGTTCCTGCGCTTAATAGTGTTATTATTGCCAGCATTTTCTCTGTGAGCTACTGTGAATTTCTCAGTTATTGCTGTAGGGCGGCCATAAGTTTGAGCAATTCTCTATAATTGGAGACATGAGGATTTCAGGACAGACAGTGAAAAACATTTCACATAACCATTTATTTATAAAAGACAGACATTTGAGTCAGCCAAATGCAATACCAGGCTGTCACTAGTCTGATGTGTTTTCTTATCTTGTCCCACAGGGTGTTGTGCGAGACACAGCAGGCTATGCTGTGATGCTGAAATGGACCATGTCAAATATTTATGGACTCAGTTCTGGAGACGTAAGGCAATAGCATAGCATCCTCTTCTGAGTTAGAGCCATGTTTAAGCACAAAGCATGCAGTTAACAGATATATTGTTATTTTTTAGAGAGAAGATCAGGTAAAATGTATGGTAGCTGAACAGTAGTTTGATTTACATGTATACTGTAGTGTCTTTGAGTACTGCTAGTGTTATCATTGTTGGCAGAAAGGGCATTGAAAGAGTTAAAATAATCTTTCGGACAATACTCAATTCTGGTGTTTGACAACCTGATACTCTGAGTCTCTATACATTTTCCATCTTTTTTTTGTACCTGTTGCAGGTTTGGTGGGCAGCGTCAGACCTGGGCTGGGTGGTCGGACATTCCTACATCTGCTATGGTCCTCTGCTCCATGGTAACAGCACAATTCTCTATGAGGTATGTCCCTGTAGACACGTTTTAATATCTACTACTCACAACAGCAGTATTGCAAACATTTAGACCTAGAGAAAGTACAATAAAACCCTGAGTTGTACAACTTAAAAAGCTGTCAGATTTGAATGTCTGCTTGGTATCTGCGTTTGTGGACTCTGCAAGCTGAATACGTCCATATTTGGCCAACAACTCAAGTTTGAGTGGACTGGGACTCTGTGTTACCCTGTTGCCATGTTTGACTCTGGCTGCTACAGTCTACTGCCAAGAGACAGACTGCACCGACACTCCTTTTTCTACTTTCCTTTTTTTCCTCACCAGTCAATGTTTCAAGTGTCACCAGCCTCTGCAGTTGATGCACCCCCACTCAGGTGTTAAAAGACATTTAAGCTTGCAGAATACATCTGTTGGAATAACACTATGTTTAAAGCATCTGTATTGAATTAATGATGTTGTGGTAGTGTAGAAGCAGTATGTGTGATGCAGGGATGACAAATGTTTTTATATCAATACGGATATTGCCCTGGTTCCCTCAATAAAAAGCCTACAGAATTGTTACTATTGGACCTTTGAGGAAAATAAGCTCTGTGCCAAGCAGAAGTTTAAGATACTTATTAATACATCGATTGACTTCAAGATATGGGAAAAAAAGTGCAATAAGTCACTTCCTAGTCCTAAAGTTTTAGGACTCATTCCTGCAGCAATCTGTTGTTTAGCTTAATGAGTTTCATAACATATCTCAATTAGTACCCATACTAAGGAACCTGCAAACAACCTCCATCATACGGCAAATACAACAAATTCAACCTTCAATTCCCTTTTAACTTGTAAAGTTTTTCTATTTTATAAGAAAAAATAATGTTGGAGGTTATGCTGTATATAGTATAGTATATTTCAGCCAAATGGTCATTCAACATAATGGTTGAAACCTGGAGGAAACAGCCTCTCCACTGAGCACAACATTGACATGCAGCAGACCTTCCACAATATAAATAGTAAATAAATAAACAAGCTCCTCATGAAATATGTTCTGCATGACTGTCTTTTGAAGAGCCATTTGATTCTGATGCATCTCATTATGAAAGCTTATTTGGCTTTTCTTTGTGAGTCCCATAACCCCTGGCTAGTGGAGTATATTCTCTGCAGGCTCCTTATTATATAGAGGGTTATTAGCATCACAATCTGTAGACCAGTGCTAAGAGGGATGTGTGTCTGTCTCTTACCGTGTGAGTCTCCCAGTCTTTGTGTCTTATGGGACAATCATTACATTATCACTGCGACTTTCCCTCACATGCACGAAGCAGAACTGCTGTTCCACTAATTACTCAGCCTTCCTGAAATAAATGTTTGACTCCAGCCTCGGTGTTAGTCTTGTGTGGCGTGTGTGCTAACAGCCCGTCTCTTCAGGCGTGATGCTGCCAACCTTTTGTCTTCCTCAAATCAATACACATGCACAAATATGTATTCACAGCAGAAATGACCCAGAACTCGATGCTGCTGTTTACCACCCTCATTAATCTGCAGTAGTCTTCTCACTGTAGGGACAGACTAGTTGAATACAAGAGAGACAGTGGAAATGGCTGGTGGAGGCTTTGGCCTGGAGGCGTCTTTTGTCTTTTCCTTCTTGACAAACAATTCTCCCATAGTGCAACACTGTTTTCTAATCCAGGGATTTCTGGGCCCATTTGTCTGGATGGCAGCCTTCCAATAAGCCTCTCTAAACTTAAACAGCTGCTCTATGACAACTCATGGTTTGTAGTTCACAGTTGAAGTGAATTTTAAACCTCCATATCAACCTTTCTTCCTCCTCGGACCTATATCTTATTTCATTTGACTGTGTTGTATTGTATTTGTATTTCACATTTACCTTACCACTCTTTGTGAATTGGATTGTGTATTGATGAGATTTGTTTACCTGCATCCTTGTTACTGTGTGTGTACTAAGCATCTGTTGTCTGACACACTGTGTGTTTCACAGGGTAAGCCTGTGGGGACTCCAGACCCTGGGGCCTTCTTCCGGGTTTTATCTGAACACGGAGCCTCGTCCATGTTCACAGCCCCCACTGCCATCCGAGCCATCCGCCAGCAGGACCCTGATGCTGCAATTGGGAAGAAATACCCCCTATCTAGGTACACAGCAACACTTTACTCAACAGAACTTATCAAAATCAGCTATTAAATGTGCACTTAATCTAATAAATGATTCATTCCGGGAATAAGTACATTGAGCTACAATAAAAGGTTGATTCATGAATATAATAAACTATTCTGATGATTGATAATAATTAATCAATCTTTAAAAGCAATAATTGGTTGCAGTATCTTAAAGGTGAAAACATTTTGTGATTGTAATTTGCTAAATCAAGCAAAGCAACTTGGGAAATGCTGCTGTGGGCTTTGGACATTTTTGATGGTTATTAATGGCTATTTTTCAACATTGTGTTGACTAAATGATACATTAATCTGACAGTAATAAAAACCCCAGCAATTGAACAATCCAATGTCAAAGAAGCCCACATACAAGTCTTACAGACCATCAAAAACAAAGTCAAATGTCGTTTTTTGAAAGGTCTTCATTTGAAAATCTCTTAAAATATACTTTGCATCTGTTTTTTTTGCTAAACGTTGCAGAGACTTTGCTTTCAATTTGGCTTGGGGTGACGCATCGAGTAAACATACATTTCTAGCAGTTTTAGCCTTTTACAGTGTGATCCATGCTTCTATCACGACAATTGACTGATTCATAGACTGAAATACAAAACTAAGTCGCTGTTAGTAGCTCTAATAAAGTCAGTGGGTATTGGCCCTAACCTTCAACTGCAGATTGTGTGCTGAGCTAGAAACGTGTGATATCTCCTGGCTGAGGGTGTTGTGCACCTTCTGTCCAGCCTGTCGTTAGTCTCCGGCCATCTGTTGATGCACCGCCATTGCTCACCGTCTGTACCTTCAGTTCAACTCACTTGGGTGTTAATCAGGATGGATAGCAAACAATGGCAGGTCACTGCTGCTCACCTGTATTACATCATACTGTGAGCACCTGTTTCCCTGGCTGCTGTCTTAATGTAAAGGTCTTCTGTAGCTTAGAGTTAAAAACAACAGGTTCTCATGGTATTGGTTTGGCCAAGAGAGTGAAATACATGTCCAAATGATCAGTATTGTTAATTCAAGAGTTGGACCTAAGGGGTTGTGGTGTCAACTCACCACTTTCATTCTGCTCTGCAGTCTGAAAATACCTTTAAGCACACAATCATAAAGCAATGCTGAGTGCAGTTGACCTCTGGCCCCGGTGAATCATTCAGTAACTCTGGCATTGTGTGCTGAATTTGACGATATATAAATGTTCTGCTGTCCTGAATATATAGCACCTTCTAAAAGGCGGTATTTGCAGACAGATTATTTTCTGCAATATTTGTAGAGAATATTGTTCTGAATCAGTCCTATGCTGTCTCTGTGTACTCTTTCTTAATCCTAATGTGTCTTTTCCCCTTGGAGGAGGCAGACTGGTGAAAGATATTGTATTTCTCTTCGGCGCTGAACAAAACATGTCACTATGACACAGAGGCAGCAACACAAAGCAATGAAACATGATTTCATTTCATGGCAGGACGGCTATGTTTTGAGACATGAAATGTTCAGCTCCAAAAATATTTCTCTGCTGCAAAGATGCAACATTTTGAATCTCTGAATGTCAGCCTTTTAATATCATGGTATTTAAAGGGCTTGTGTTGTGTAGGAGTTCATGAAAATGTAATGAAAGTTTAGTTTGCTAGTGTTTTTGCAATATTACCAAATGAATCCACTTCTAGTCGGTGCATTTTGCCACTTCCTATAACACATGGAAAGATATGTCAATACCAATAATGATTCTTTTAATTAAAAGTGTGTTGATGGAAGTAGTAAAGCCTTTCAGAAAACATTATCATCAAACCCATAATTTCATGCTAGAGAGGACAAGCAATAATTGACTACAGATCAAATACACTGTCTGCGGTTTATAGACAATTTAAGATATCCCCTCCCTCCGGACCCCGCTCCACTGTAATGGCACTGGACTCTTATCAATGTTCTGTATTAATCATCACCCTCGATGTGAAAACTTCAATGAGAGTCTGGCTTCAAGGCTGTCTAAAGTTGTGAAAGCAGCAGCTCTCTGCATAAATGTAGCATGACAAAGAGGGAAACACTCAGTAGCGCTTTTAAGTCGAACAAATGCTGAGAGCCTTAGTCATAAACAAGGGACAAATGGCACGACTCCACTCAAAAATGCTTTTTGGTGCCTACTAAAAGTTGGTGCTGTTAAAGATGGTGATGTCTGCAACTTGATTGTCTTTTAAAGTGGCAATGTACAAGATGTTTTATTTCATTTAGCTAAGAGTCCATTAAAAAAACAGCCTCAAAAACATAACTTACAGCTCTATAATAAAGCTTAAAGTAGCTTTCCCCATATAGCTTGAATGGCGTACGGTGGAACAGACAAACTAACTCTTACTTTAGAGAAATATAAATTACATTTGAAGGGAAACTATACCTGCATTCTTTTTAAGCCACTGAGACTAGAATAAACTCTACTGTATATACTCCTTCCCTAAATGAACATCTCTCCTTTATTCCAACTTCACCTTTGCCACACTAAGCTCACATAATCAGCTTCAAGCATATTAGCAATTTGTAGACCTACAACATGTGACAAAAGGTTATCACGTGGATAACCTTTGCCACTAAGAATATTTTTTTTACTTCTTTATTGGCCTACTCCAAGGTTATATTGTAGGGATTGTGGTGGTCTTATCTTTACAAACTATCATAGAATAGTTATTAATGGTACATGTTGTAGCCTCGGTTATCATGAAAGAAAAATAATATTTGCTTTTAGCATCTATTCTTTTTACAGCCCTGCATCAATACATTTTTAGTAACAGGTGGTGTATTTCTTGGTTTAAATGTGGACAAATGAAGTGTGTATTCACCCTCAAACTGTATGCATGTGAGGAAGTTTAGTTTGAAACAGATGGTGCTTAAATTGTAGGTAATTATGTACTACATTTAATCAGTGGACACAGTATGTTAGGCAGTGAAATCCATATCTAAGATGGGGGAAGGTCTTTCTTCAACAACATTGCAAACAATTAACAAGCTGTTGAGGCACAAAAAAAAAAATTTTTTTGGCTTTATGCGATGAAACATCAACATCATTAATGATTTGCGTATTAACCCTCATTTTTTTTTTTCTTTTAAAGAAAGACTTGAGAAAGGGAACTGAAAGGGATCTTTGTAAACACTGATGTTTACACTGGCTATTACTGACTCACACTCCATGAACTTGGTCAGCAGCCACACGATCGCCCTCCCAACACCATCTCTGAGGTCACAGTGGCTGTTTCTCAATGTCAAGTAAAGCTGCTGCAGAGCCACTATTTCAAGTACACTACGTCATCGAGTGGCGCCGAAGGACTGTTTAAATGCATGTTAAATGCCCAGCATTCGGCGCCACTCGATGACGCAGTATACTTGAAATAGTGGCCCTGCAGCAGCTTTACTCGACATTGAGAAACGGCCCGAGTCTCTGTGAATCTTTCAAACTTGTACTTCCATTGAACTCTTTAGAAAACATTGAAAACATACAGAATCTGAATTGTGCTTGGATAACTAAAGCATGGCAGTGGGCTCAGCTGGAACATAGGGTCGCTGCCAGGGCAGTGCATCAATCAATCAATCAATCAATCAATCATCTTTCCCATGTTCTGTTGCTCAGTTCCTGCAGGGCATTATCTGTCTGACAGCTCATTATGGTCTGTAATGGAATTCTTTCATAATAGATACAGTCTAGGCATAAACCTACATCTCTATCCTTTAAGCTGTTTTTATGAACCTCTCAACATCAAAGTTGGTAATCAACACAAATACAAGGTCAAAGCCCCTGTGTTTCCACTGCACAGGGTCATATAAAACCCCTATGAAAGAAATAAAAGCTAATATAATTCATCGAATAAAAACAGCCATAGCTATTCATTCAGATAATGTGATGAGTTTGGGTGTCAGTTATCTCTTCTTTAAAATCTTAAATTAAATGACTATACAATTAAAATGTCTGATACATCATGATACCTTCAATAAGCTCAAATATGGGTTTCTACTGTTTCTAAATTGGCATATTGTAAGACAAAAACGTACATTTAAAGCCCATAGTTACTTGCTTTGTCGTCTTTTATCTTTATGAAATGACAATATGTTTTAACATGCAGAACCCTTTAGAACTTATCAAACAAAGTGGAGAAAATTCCCCCATTAATCATGGGAACAGTGTTATTTGCAATAAAACTGATAGAAGGCCCCCAGGCATCTTTCAACATCTGGATGGTAGGCGGAATTTATATGGCTTAATTATATGACTTTAATTAGCTTACTAAAGACATTTCTCTGATTGTTCTGCAATCACAGAGAAAACAGTCTTCATAATATTCCTGAGACCAACTTTAAAGAATATAATGCACAGAGCCAGTAGGAGGAGAACATGTATGATTCAGCTGGGAGAGAGTGACATGATGACTTTTTTTTTTTCCTGTTCTAGAAGATAGAATGCGACTTCAATTCTGATTGGAGTTGGAAAGCCATTTCGGCCCTGCGTAGAGTTGAGAACGATGACCAGCAGTCATTTGTGTGAAAATGAAGCGTCGGCACTGGCAAGGTACCAGGTTACAGATCTCTTCAGAGCTTTGTAGGGAGCAACGAGCGGTGTTGGGAATAAGATATGAGCTGTAGGAGGAGGCTTAGCAGAGAAGAATGATATGGAATTCAGTGGAGGGTTAAGGTAGAAACGGCAGTGTGTTGGTTCACTTGTAGGATAGGGAGAATGTTTCATGAAGCCAGGGAAAAGTAAAAATCCAAACAAGGAGGAAAGTTAAGCTTGAACTAGGAGGGAGCAGTTTCATTGGGATAGATTTAGATGTCATTGCAAGAACTTGTGGATTCCTGCTACTCCATGATTCAGGGTCACATCAATACTGACTGAGATGTCATACAGAGGGCAACATTTTTGTAGGGAGAAAGGGCAGCTTATTCCCAACAAGATTGTTTCCTCGGAGATGAACATCCCACTTTAAATACGTTGAAATGCAGGAATGTTTCTTAGGTAAAAAAAAATGTCAATGTTGTGTTTTCTGACATTCAAAGCAAAAGTGGAATGGCCGAGCTTATGGAGGATCCGGTGTTAATGATGCTCACCTCTAATGTTAGTGTAACTGTGAGGAGGCCAGCCCTCACAGGCAGAACGCAAACATCTTTTAGTCATGAAAGGTGGTGAGAATCATAGGAAAAAGGAAGTGGTGGTTGCTGCCTTAAAGGCAACCTACATTTACATTAATAGATATTGCACGAGCTCCAAGTTGCATTCAAGAGAATCAAGTGAAGATGTCAATTTTAGGTTACGAAACAGATCTGATCTCGTATGATAATGGCCAGGATTTGTTGTCAGCCCTTTAACACAAATTCCGATTTTCAGTCAAAAAATTTTTTTTTCCAAAAAGGTTTATGGATCCCATTTTTGTCTGTTGAACATTTTTACTCTAAAGTTTTCTGAATAATGACACTTGGTCTAAAACTCCAAAAACTAGCCTGCAACTGCGAATATCTTTTTTTCGTACCATTTCCTCAGAGAGTGTACATATGTCATGTTCCCTCAAGGTGATTGACAGATGTACTCTGTGTCCTTGCAGGCTGCGGTCGTTATTTCTGGCTGGAGAGCGTTGTGATGTGGAGACGCTGGAATGGGCAAAGAGGAGCTTTGGGGTTCCTGTCCTGGATCACTGGTGGCAGACTGGTAGGAAGGTTTCTTTCATACTTTAGACAGAGAGACGGACCACATGTGACCTTGTTGATGTCATGTGTTCAGAGCTGCACTATGAAAGATTTGGATATATGAAGCGCACCCGTCTTACTTTATTCAATAATCTCTCCTTCCCGTTAAATAGGAAGTACAAGCCTGCAAAGTATGCAGACTGCGCTTTATAGATTTAATGTCAAAGGATTTCTGGAGGTAAA
Source organism: Harpagifer antarcticus (assembly GCA_902827135.1). Classification (NCBI taxonomy): domain Eukaryota; kingdom Metazoa; phylum Chordata; class Actinopteri; order Perciformes; family Harpagiferidae; genus Harpagifer; species Harpagifer antarcticus. The sequence continues at coordinate 5,989,835 of CADEHL010000525.1, forward strand.
GGTTACATTTGTTCAAGCATGTATCCTTCACCATATGCTATGTGTAAAGCTGCCTTGTGCAATTAATTTAGTGAGTGTAGTACATTGAGAAGCACTTTACCCTCTGTTACGTTCCTTACTGGGCTAGGGGAACCAAAGGGAAGCAACACAACCAGAGTGGAATTGGTAATAATTATAAGAGGTTTTATTATAAATAGCAGCGGTAAACAAAATGGCAGGCATGCAGTCTGGAACAACAAAAAAGGCCAAAAGGGCACAGGTTGACAAATAACCAAACAAAGGGAGGACTCTAACAAAAGGAGCCTATTTACACACCTGAAATCACTAATCGACACTAACGAAAGGAGGCTGCAAGAAAACAGAGCTAAATAAGGCAACTAAACACACTACTCTAAACACATATCTCAACACGACACTAAGCACATTATAATCACACTACACGAGTTAAACAGTCTAATAGCTTAAGTCCAAAGTGTCCACAACACAAGAGCAAAATGTGTGAGGCGTCTACTCGCAGCAGAGCCTCCAGAGTGATGATTGTCCCCAGCTTTGTAGTCGTCTCCAGCAGGTGTGCGCCGGCTGTGCGCTGCGATTGGAGTGCGTCGGGCCCGGCGTGCTCCAATCACAATCTTCAGGGGGCGGACCAGGAGATGGCAGCCAATCACGACAGGGCAATCGCACAGCTCATTTACATGCAACACACATTAACACAGTTAAGAGAACCAGGAAGGCAGCAGCCGTAACACCCTCCAAACGTTAGAGATTAAGTTCTTATGATATACATACTGAGAAAGCATTTAAAGGACCTCAAGTACTTTCACAGCGAGAACTGTATATGATGTTTTAATTTAACTTGATCTGTTAGACTCGTCTTCCTCTTAAGCTTGAGTGAGAAGACTATAAATTGTATTAGTCGGTTGACATTAACTTGGCCTTGAGAAGAGACATAACTCCCGAAAATCACTATTCCCTCGAAAGCATTCCGTCAATATAAAGCCCATTTTATCGCACTCACTCCTTGATTAATCCCTTCTATGTTTGGTATTGTAGACCTGGGGATTGGACCCTTTTTATCTTTATCTTAAGTTATGATGACATTAAATTCACCTATATTTGTTTTTCTAAGCTTCTCCGAGAACTAATCATCACACAAAGTGATGTGTCATCATTTGAACGAGTGGAATTTGAATAGGAATGTGCAGACAGGGCAGAGGAAACACTTGTTGAAATAATTGGAGATCATTTTATAGAAAAAAAATAAAGAATTCATGTTGAGAATAATGACTGAAAGTGGTGGTGCGAAAAAATTCGGCCAATTTTCACTTAAACAAACTCCGAAAAGTTCTTCTTTGGTACAATGGTCTTTCAAAATGATAGTGTAACCAATATATCAGGTGCCACATTGCACCAAGCCACAATTACGAAAACAACATCATCGAAAAAAACGATTATTTAGCTTTGCTAGGTTGTGACAGTGCACTAGAACATATTTGATCTAACTTATTTTAGTCTAATTTATTTTTATTTATCATATTTATATGTTTAGTAGCTTGTGGAAGTGCGCTCCAAAATATTTGTTGATCTTGTTTATTGGTATTTATTATTTTGATATTATTTATTTAAATGTATTATTTATTTAATACATTTTTGTATTGGTTTTTCAGTTGAATTATACGTTCAGGGTAATCAACAGTTAAAAAGATACTGTTCAAATTATTATTTGTTTTAAAGTTTAATAAATGGATGTTTTCAAAGTCAATGAATAATTGTATTTAATAACCGTGATATCAATTATTGACCAAAATAATCGTGATTATGATTTTTGCCATATTCGAGCAGCCCTACAGAGAAGTCATAATCATTATTTAATTACAGTCCAGTGGTTTTACGTTACTCAAGGAAGAGTGAGTTTGCAGTTTCTTGGAAAGTTTGCAATCTTTGAACCTTACAATTCAAACGGTTGTAGGTCTGGACAATACCATATGCAATCTTCCCCTGCATTGTTCTTAGGCCTCTGTCCTTAATGATTCTTGAATAGTTAAGGCCCTGTTTTGGATGTGAGGCATGAATCCGGGCAGCATGCCATCATGCTAATGTTGTCCTCCCCTCCTCACCACCTATGTTTGATTGCCGTCCTCCCCAAGCACTAGTGAACTATGATAAATGTGCCAGCGACAGCGAAAGAGCACAATTGTATGTCTCTTTGTTTAGTAATATATCCTGCCTGCGAGACCGGAGGATCGATGCCGGACAAGACGACATCTCTGTGTTAAATATGGGATCAATACTGTTTCTGGACCGTTGGAAATCCATCGACCTTGAGTTTGTTCAGGCAGCACACTCTGATCTCAGAGCAGATTAGCCCACTTCTCTGATTGGTCTGTCCGGCTCAATGTGAGTGTGAAGAGCTCAATATTGTTATATCGCAGGAATGAAATTGTATCAATTCTGCCTCTTGGGTTTAAATAACCCTACTGTTGACTTATCTATATATGCTGCATTTCAATTCAAAGCGGCATCCTCTCGAGTCACATTTCAAGGCCGAACGGATTATAGAGGGCAGACAAGGCAGAACCATTTCAGCTAAGCCTGTCCAATTCCTTTAAAAAAGCATCATCCTTTTTTTGGCCAATTATAAGCCCTTTACACACACAAACCTAAAGGTATTTACCCCTAAATGTCCTTAAATAACTCTTAAATACAATCTATATCATTAGGTACAAAGAAAACAACCTTCAAGTCTAGTCTAGACTCCAATGTTTCACCTTATTAAGCAATCTGGATGTTGAACATTACAACTCTTGCTGGCGATTCAGAGATCATGAAAGGAGTTTGGTCTCATCACAAAGATTGACCTTGTTGGCTGCAGTTTGAGGGCAACTCTGGACTTGCTTTTATGACATGGAAGACGGGTCAAATGCACCAATACTTTCCATCTCATTTTGGGGAGCAATGATCTGGCTGGTTTGCTGATGGACCCACATTCCTGAGTGGTGACCATCCAGCACTAAAATTGAGACACCGCTTTGTAAAATGTGGGTTTGTGTCTAGTATAGGCCTCATAAAGTGAACATCATTTGCTGAAGTGCAATAATGGCAGAGAATTCCCTCTCTGTGCTTTTATGCTCAGTTTAAATATCCATACCGAGATCTTTATTAAGGCTTGTGGATGAGCATTTCCTGCTTCTGTTGGCAGTGTGGGAGTTGGAGGGATTAGAACAGGCATCGATGCACACAGGCGAACACAGAATTATGACATTTGCAAGCCTTTTGGGGCTGTGTGATTTAGATGTTAACTTTGTTATGTAAAACACATTACCATACTCTCTTCCTGTATTTCCCTGTTAGACCTTTACTAGACTTTCACAGGGATGTTTTGAACAGAGCTTTTGATTTCCTCTTTTTCTCTGAACCTCACTGCTTTTTAGATAACACTTCATTTTGTTTTAACAAATGGATGTGTGTTCCACAGACAAGTTTGAATCTCACTTCTTTGTCTCTGCCTCACACCACCCAAACACCTGTCACACATTGTGGGTATCCCAGTCAAGTGATTTATTGAGTTTGGAGAAAACCTCTGGCTCCCTCTTGGTTTCTGTCTAGATGTGTAAATCCCGTTGGATTCTTCACCCCTTTCTAAACCCAATAACTGTCAGCTAGTGGCCAGCGCTGCAATCCAAATGTTCACGGCTGAGTGGGTCACTCCTCGTCTCTTTTGCTTTCTCTTTGTGTCTGAGGCTGGTGAAAGAGACTCTACCATGGCCCACATATACATTACGTCATTATTATAATTCTGTCATTTCTTTCTGTAACTGCAGGAACAGAGACACTTTTCAAAGTGTGTTTGCTCTCTGAGCTCATCTGGGTTCACCATCAAGAATGTTTCCACTTCCACTTTGTTGCGGCAGTCACAGTTGGTTGGTTGTTATTTTATCTTTCAACAACAATTTCCTTGAAGTGACTTAAGACGTAGAGAAGTATTCCCAGAGCCCGATTATAAATAGTTTATGTCTACCCAGAACTTGTTGTACAAATATGGAACATACTGTACATTGATAAAGTATTTTAACACAGCAAATGCAATTGCTTTTTATCAGGACAAATCCATTATTGTTTCTTCAGGAGAATTGTTTTTAATAAATACATTAATTACCTCTGAATATATTTAAAAAAACGTTGAAGTGTTTAATTTGTGTAAGCCCATCTGCCGTTTCAAAGCAGTACATCTAGAGGAAACACTGGTGTGTTTACAGTTTCCCTCTGCCTGTACTGAGTTCATGAGTCACCCTGTTGGGGGTGTCACGATGCACTGTCCGACCCTTCGTTGCAGACAAGGCATCAATCAAGCAACTTTTAACAATGTCTGTCCTTTGACAACTCTCTTCATCTTCCAGCAGAAGAGAAGCATCGTTTTCAATGGCAAGCAGTTTAACTTTCAAGGCTCATTTACTCCTTGAGAAACTCATTATACTCAAAACACCTGAAACGCAAAGTTTGTTTCCGTCTTCTGGGTTCCAGCTCAGACTCATGCATTTCTCAAACTTGTGATAGTCTCTTAATTTCTTCTCTCACAAATCTCTTCTATAAATATGAATAGTTCTGTCCTTGCATTTGTACCTCACCTGCAAAATGGAGTTCAAAATCAATCACCGGAGCAGTTGCTCATACATCTTTCCTGCTGCATGCTTGTAATCCTTGAATGTAAAATGCTGCAGTCCTATTTGATGATGAGAGAAGAGGCACTGTGAGCAATGATAGGAAGAGTTAGTGAACAAATTAGCATCCAACATTTTAGAAGAATAATATGAATTCCTCTAGGGTCCAGGTAGCAGCTTTGAAACATACCTGGATTCATTGATCTCTCAGTAAATGCCTGACTATAAACGTCTGTACACTGGATATTGATGTCTGTGTTATGTCTGGAAAACAAGCAATTCATTTCACTTTAGTTGGAAGGTTCCAGAATAAAAAAATATATTTGTAATGGCATTTTTGATTAAAACCCTATTGAACCACTTCTCCACACGCCTGTCTCTCTGAAAAATCTTTGAAGTGTATTCATAGGCTCCTCATTGTAAAGCTGCTGTATCATCACTGTATACATTTGTATTCATCAAACAGAGTGTGTTGATCCAGCTCCTGGATCATCATCATTCCCCCTCACTGGAAACAGTTCATCAGCTATGCCAGGCGCATACTGCTGAACAGATTAAAAATAGGGTTGGTCTGACATCATTTTGGCATCCATCCCCTGGAGACTCTCCTTACTTTGCAGCCAACTGTGTATCAACAGTCGCATCACACAAAGAGCTAGAGGCACTCGCTCATTTCAGAGCTCTCTTTAGATCTGCATGGGGCTCCGGTGGGGAAAATGAAAGACAGTCAGCTGACACCTGGCGGTTTGCTGTGATGTTGTCTGAACAACAGGCAGCATGACCAATAGCAGAGGGGAGGTCATTGGTGGAAAGGTGTCTCGGGTCCCTTAGATTGAAAACATTAGAGTCCTAACAATGAGGAATGAGTTAGCATTGTAGCACTTTAGGACTCCCTTGTACTGAAGTCAATTTTGGGAGAGTTGTTTCCAATTTTTAAAAACGGGCAGTTGCTAACAAGTGACCAAATGGGATTAATAAACGCCATCACGCCGAACCCGAGTCTGCCTATGAAGTCATGCCTATGTTTACTTCATAAAATTGCATTTACGCTTCACAATTATAAAAGTGTCTACTACACTATCTGAAGAACCATGAATGTGTGTTTGCCACAGATCTTTTTTTCTGCCATGATTTCAATCCAATGGAAAAATCCCATTGGCTTTTGGTCAATGGAGCCATTGTGATGCATACTTTCAGGCTTACCTGCTAAGACTATTAATGACTGCACCACTGTTTATTATAAGCATTAAGCAGGCTTGGATTTCACTTTCTGCAGAGCCCATAGAATATTTTGTTCCAACTGGTATTCAATTGGTGAAACAATACATGTCCTGTTGGCAATTGCATGCAACGCCAATTTTACACATTCTTTGCTGGAAATGTTTAATTGTCCGAACAAGCTCACCGATAATTTGTCTAATTTGACTAATTTAGCTTGTTGGTTAGTATTTCACTCTGTAACGCTTGGCTGGTGCAGGCCAGATTCTTTTTCTGATACGGAGTGGAATTGATTGGTGTGCTCGTTATTCCCATGTGCAGCAGACTCAATCATTTCTCAGCCTTCCCCTGTCACCTGATATGCTGATTCATCCTGTCCCATTAGCCAATATACTGCTTTCTCCTCAATCTCTCCCTTTTAGCTTCATCGTCTCTCTGTTTTTATATGCTTCTTTGAAAGACTTGCACACATAAATGAACAACATCTGCTTACCCCCTCCCACCCAAGTCTGACATGCATGCACAGTCTGTCACCCTGAAGTCACCTGGAGCCAAGCCAACTCCCCATCCCTTATGTGCATATGAGAACATGTCTGCCATTTTGAAGCCTGATAATAATCTGTGGGCTATTTTAAGAGCCAAGTGCCATTGGCAGGGGGGTGATGATGAAGGTTGCTGATGTCACTGGTGTTGCTTGGCAACAAATGTGTGTTTCCAGTTGGCAGGGTTTGGCTGCCTCACCAGTGATTGGTGGCGGATGGACCTACAGTAGTCTTCTAGGTTCTCTCTGTTTTTGTTTGTGTCTCTGACTCTCTAGGACTGACAGCAGATGTGAACAGAAAGGGATTACCATACAAAGTGAAGGTGACCTGCTTTAAAGACAATCCTCCCCTGGCCGTTGTCAAAAACGGAGCTGACACAGAATTGTTGACCTCACATTATCCTACTCCTGGAAAAGTCTGAGCGCACACAAGCTGAGTGTGCTCAGGAGCAGAATTTTACATGAAAATAGCTGTTCACCTCAAAAGTTAACCCAACTTAAGCTTAAGCTGTGATGCTGCCAGATCTCGGGCTAACTGCAGTGTTTTCACTCTTATCACCAGGTGGTTTTTACTGTACACACACACACACACACACACACACACACACACACACACACACACACACACACACACACACACACACACACACACACACACACACACACACACACACACACACACACACACACAAAATGCGTAACAATCACTTATTGCCTCAATGCCCATTACAGTACATTAAGTGTCCAAAAGTGAACTTCAGTCATTATTCGTTAACGTTTTACATCATTCGGTCTATGTAATGTACATTAACTTCGGAAAATGTGTATGGCACGCATTAGTGACTCAATGAACATGTGGATTCAATTATTTTGAACAGAAGATTAAAATAGTTTAGCCCTGATTCGTTTTGTGTCTTCATTTTGGAAAGTTAGTTTAGTGTATTTGCAACTAAAATAGCATTTAAGGGGAAACATGTGGACACCCTTTCATTTCAAATAGGCATTTCATCATACTGCATAATTGCTGTCTTACTTATATGAAGCAAAAAAAGAAGAAGAATGCTTCACGTTATTTGTATGATGTCCCATTTCAGTTATCCTTTTACAAAACAAATGAGATTTATTTTCAGTAGAATTGTTCCCGCGTCATGTCATTCTCAATCTCTGTTGCCTACCTCTGGGAGATGCATTGGAGCTCTGTCTTTGTGTCTCATATTCTTCGACACGGAGCTGCAGTGGTTCACTTGGTCTCATTACATCGCTGCAGAGACAGAAGCCCAGATGTCACAGCTCCTGTAATTACATTTTGGAGAGCTGAGGTGCCATGTTTACGTTCCCTCGTTGTTGGCTGGGGCCCGCTGTCTTCGCTTCCTAACCTGGGAGTTCGTCTTGTATTCACTTCAAGCCATTATATTATTTGTCTGCTGAGGCTTCTAAGGCACAAGCCGGGGTCTTTCATTAGCAAGTTAAGTAGTGAATTTGTATGCAAAAACTTAGCTCTGAGCGAATGAGGCGAGCTGTCTGAAGAGTGATAAGGGAGGCAATGTCTTTATGTGATGGGATGAAAGTCCCTTGAAGAGTCTGGGGTGATAATAAGAGCATGTGTAGATGTGTGCGTGTTTGTGCACATGATATACATGATTACTCATCTTGTTTTATTGTCTTTAACCTTTAACCATTAACCTGCTGCAATCTACACACTCATTTTTACTTTCCCTGTTCTCTCTTACCTTTTATCACTTGATATCTTTTCTTCATTTTTACAAACACCCGGAAAGTTTCGCGAACCAATCCTTTGCTTTCTTCTTGTGTTTGGCTTCTTATCTGACTGCCAGTGATGGTCTTAGTCTGAGCTGTTTGAGATCTATTGTTTAACACCGAGTGCTAGCAGAACTAATCCCACAGGTTGGTAGTGAGATCTGGTTGTCACTCTTGGCCTCAAAAAATAAATGGCATTGAAATTAAACACCAACATGTTCAATAAGCCTTTAATGTAGACACGTTTTATTGCAGTTTACTATGCATACAAGTATATGTTGCACTTTCAGTACCATCTTTTACGAGATGTATTGATTTTTGTTCTGTCCTGAAACGAGCAGAATTGAAACGTGTTATAAAAAAACGATGTAAAAAAAATAAAATAAAAATCAATATCTCTCCGTTTGTTTTCATCCTCTCATCCTCCTACGCCACAACTTATTTTAAAATGACCTTGGGTCAGCCATCTACTCCCAAGTTACCCTAGCAACCACAAATCACCAGGACAACCACAAGCACTGCTGTGCATAGGTATGATGTGTAGCACCCCGTGGCTATTTCTATCAAGGTTTTTGTTTACATTAAGTGACATGTGCAGTGTGTGTGTGTGTGTGTGTGTAATGTCTGCTATAGTAGGAGCTTCTCATTAAACAACAGAGGTCCTGCTTTTCATTTGACTGCATTTGTGCCGTTTTCCAAGGTTAACAATACAAACAAATGCAATTCAAACCCTTGTGATTCTATACATTTTGCAAAGAATAAAACCAATGTTAACTCACCCTTTACCTCTCTTATGTTCCCCTTTAACTTCTGAGGGCAATATCTGGCTCTTTAGCAGAGTTAATGCAACACATGTGAGAGTCAAAGATAACTGAACTGCATTATCATCTAAATAGGATTTATTGTTTTATGTTTTATGAGGTGATACTGTGTTTTTGCTGCATTGATATATGTGTATAGATTAATAGCATAGCGAGCTGTAGCAATGCCACTTTCTAGATTCGGAACAATTGAAAGGAAATAAACACTTGTGCTAGTTTATAGAAAGTCTGTAAAAGGAGTATCACATTCATAACTCAGATACAATCATTATTATTTTAACTTTAGCTAATGTTACCTCTATGCAAATAGCTTGTATAGGTGTTTCTCTCTTCTCTCCTTGGCGACTTGAGACCCTGTTAGGGACTTTATTTCTTGCCACAAGGTGAGCAATATATTCAAATAAAGATATTGTAATTTATTCACATACATTCTCCTCAGAGAAATCGCACAGACCAGCTCTTCTCCCAAACCCTGCAGGGTCTCTCCCTCTTGATGCGGCAGGAGTGGGAGATGATACAATATAATAACCACAACTTTCTACCTTAGAGTCCCTCCTGCACTGTATGGACACACTGTATAATGGACATTTTCCTTAGAGACATGTGTGTATGCGATCCATTATTGCTCTTACACATACTGTAGAAGCTGTGAGTCTTTTAGAAAAATAGGAATCGGATCTTGCCAAGTAAATAGAAATGATTCCCTTTTTCCCGTTTAATGTGTCTCTGTGCAGGCCCTGCAGACAGCGAGGAGAAGTCAGTTATTTCATCTGCTTCTCACCAAGACGTTAAGTGCTTGAGGAGTTGCAGAGAATAGAGTGCAGGATCAGAGAGCCATCTTTTTTTTTTTCCCTGAACAGCAGTTTTCCCCCAAGCTACTAGTAATGAGGACGGCTGTTCGATAGCACCTTCCCAGCTGAAGAGGCGCCACTGTATTTCCCATCCCACTCTTCCTACGTATTTTACAACAACCCTCCCCCTCCCGCAATCCATTCATCACACTCAAAATGCCTCTCTCTGGCCGAGCTCATCTCCAACACCTCAGAGGAAGATTGATTTGTTTGTGTAGAGAGGCAAAGACGGCGCAAAGGGACCAACAAGGAGCAAGAGATAAGACAGAGGTGGGAATCGAGGAATATGGGAGTATAGAAAGACTGATACAAAAGTGTTTTCTGTATGTGTGTGTGCCAAAGACTCCACCAGTCAATCAGTGAGCGACGATGTTTCACTCCTTCTCACCCCCCGGTAGCTTTCACTCACCTGTCTCTGCCTGTGCTGTCTACCTTTTCCTACCAGTATATTTAATCTCCTCTGCACAACGTGAGCAGAATGGAAAATATTTGACTGTTTTACCTGAAAGACGTGAACATTTTGACATTTTTAAATAGTTTGTTTTGGAAAGAGAACCCTCGTTAGTTGAGATTTTCTGTTGAGCACTGGATAGATCACAGTGCAGACAATGTGCAACGTAGGTACATGTTTAATAATCTCTCTGAACTAGGGATGTAGGAATGTAAATGGACAAAAAATGCTGTGTTATGATCTATTATGCTTTCATTTTGTGGTCTGTGGAAGGAAACTCAGGAGTTCTTGGCAAACGTCTGAGTCAGCCTTTAGAAACTGAGTTCTGCTCTTGTCAGCTTACCATCTTTCATTTCAATGGTAGGAGAAAATGTTTTAGGGAAATGAAGTGAACTAATTGTCATTGAGAACAATTTGCTTTATAATGGTTTATTAATTCATGCCTGAAAGCTGCACAGCTATTTCCCTTTACTGTACAGTCTGCCTTGTAAAATGTCTAGATCTAATTTATATTGTCTTTTTTTTATATTGCATTTTGGTTCCAGGGTCAGAACCACAGCCAGAGAGCCCTGCCTCCAGATGTAAACGGTCAGGTCTAAACACTCCACTCTTGCTAACCACGGTTCACTGGTTTTGTCGAGCCCTTAACGACCAGCAATTCAGCAGAGCTTCTAAAGCACATTTATGGTGTCCTCCAGGGTCAGACGAATATATTGGCTTGCCAATATTGGCTTGTTGTGGAAATCCCACACCTTGAATTGATCGTATCTCACCTTAGCCCTAGTTGCTTTCAGATGATCTGATAGCCATAAATGATGCAGCGCAACAAGCTGTATGATCCTGAGGAGAAAGCAAAGAACATCATTGGTCAACAGGGGAGTCTGTTATTACTCTATTATGACTCCACTCCACACAGGTGGGCGGGACATAATGCCTTTCATTTATTTAATTATCATTGGTGCTGAACGCTGTCTGTGCTGACAGTGATGGGCTTTGAACCCGGCAGGGAGTGGCTAACTGGCCTCTGATGAATGAGGCGTAGTGGTTGCCAGTTCAGAGGCCACTGTGGTTGGCCAATGTGTTAAACTCTAACTCTCCGCCTTTATTTGATAACATAATCCCCTCCTTAAGCAACACCAACCTCCTGCCCCTGAACGAGAGTCTTTGAAGCCTGCTGTGCTGAGGATGGAAGTTAAAGCACTTGTTTCATTAGTAGTATAGGCAGTATTTTTAAATTGATAGAACTGGTACTTTAACAAGACGCTGGAGATGATTTTGTCTAAGTACAAGTTGACCTGATGTCTTATAGATCCTAACAATCTTACCATAGAGCTACTTCATAATCTGAACATCCTGATCTTTCTTTCCCCCAGAAAGCTGATGTAGTTTTTAACAAGTAGTACACATATTGTACCTGTAGGCGTAGGGCATGCAGGTGAGTGTTGCACTATTCCATTGATTGACAGGTACAAAACTGAGATGGATGTAATAAATGCACTTCAGTAGTTGTATGCTGGTAGGAAATGCATGTTGGTTTTACCTCAAGGATACAGACATGTAGTTGAGCAACACTGAATGTAAGAAACTTTGCTTCCAAGAAACTGCACAGAGACCCTTTAACTCTAGAGATAAAATGTTGTCTCTTTTTCTAAGTAATTACACCGTCTAGTTTCATACTGCAGCTGGGTCTTTCAGTTTGGAGCTGACAGGTGTGTAACCCTGCAGAAGTCCTCTGTTGCTTTATCTCTCCGCCGCCATGCTTTAATAAGGAGTCTCAAATATTTGTTTTCACATTGCCATTGTATCAACCGAGCTGTCATTTGTCCTGCTAGCTTGAATGTTTTGCCATTGGCCTTTGCCCTCTCCGACAGCAAGTCACTTCTGCTGTCAGTAACTGACTGCATACTTTAGAACAATACATGATTGAAAATGTATATCCCCCTCCTTCCCCTCTGTGCAGTAACTGATCTGATGCAGGTATAGAGCACGGTGCTGCATTAATTTGCATATTAACAGGATAAAATGCCGAGACACTCGTTCCCACAATAACTCAAGAGCTATACATGACAGACATATCATATAGAAAGGATGATCTGATTACCTTCTGGATCAGCTTGTGCATACATTTGCATTTTGATGAAGATAGAAATGGCAGCACATGAGGTAATTTAGCTGCAGTTTGTTTGTTAACTGTGTCAAAAAGCCATACAGCTGGTTTGTGAAATGTCGCATGTCTGATTCAATGTTTCAATTAAACAACTAATGAAGCTCCCAGTCCTGTCTTAAGCATGAATATTTCCCGTTGTACCTTTTAGAGAACCACATAAGTAAACAGTTTCTACAATAGCATGCAAATGTATCGGAGAGATATTATGGAAATCATTCTGTTGAAGGTTATTTTGTGATGTCTGTCACCTGTTGTGAGAAACTGAGAACAACTCTTAACTGAACAGAAGGAGCACATGACAAACAGATGGAAGCATTCAGCTGAATCTCTGTTTTTGTATTTATTACATTGAGAAACTGACAGTTGATTTTGTCAGACAGTGTTTTCAAATGTTCGTCATAGAAGGCAGATGCTGATGTCGGGCTGGTCTGCTGCGGTGAGATTTCTGATATAATCTTGCTTACAGAGCTGGATCGATTGGGTTAATCATGCTCTGGGTGGGCCAGCAGCTCTGACAGAAGCCTCTGCTGCATGTGGAGCACAGTTGGGTGGTGTAGTAGAGGAGGGCCCATAGGAGCTGTCATAGTTCTGCATAATGTAGGTCAAAGCTGCTGTCAGAAGCAATGCAGGCCACGACCACACACACTCTTTTGATCAGGAAGGTTGGACTTATCAAGCTCCACATTTGTGGAATCAGCTTCCAGTTTGTGTTCGGGCGGCAGACACCCTATCTGTTTTTAAGAGTGCGCTTAAGACCTTCCTTTTTGATAAAGCTTATAGTTAGGGCTGATTAGATTCAGCCCCTAGTAATGCTGATATAGGCTTAGTTTGTCGGGGGACATCTTACTTCTTCCTTCTCTCTGTCTATACCTGTGTACTCCCATGTTCCGATGAACCCAGCTTCCCCAAATGTCTTTCTTTTTGGTGTCTATATACGCTGGGATCCGGAGTCATGGATGATCCTGCGGTCCTGTGTCCTGCATCGCGAGCCCTGGATCTTGAGTCGTGGCTGTGGTCCTGGATCATAGGTCCTGGATGGATATCCTCGTGGATTCATCTTCTTAATATAGACACATGCATTTCCAAACATTTGGACTACCTATGTTGCAAATGTATTATCTTTTCAATTTAAACACGGCATCTATTGCACGTCTGTCCGTCCTGGGAGAGGGATCCCTCCTCTGTTGCTCTCCCTGAGGTTTCTCCCATTTTCCCTTTAAACTGTGGGTTTTCTCTGAAGTGTTTCCTTGTACGACAGTGATCACCAACTGGCGGCCCGCGGGCCACATCCGGCCCGCCAGACATTCTCATCCGGCCCGCACGACGGGGGTGACTGTGGCGTTGGCGGAGTGGTTACTGCGTTCGCCCCCCACACATTTATTTTTTACAACGTCTCGTGAGTAAGGTGCAGTACCGGAGTCCAACAGAGAGGCAGCAGCTGCGGGACAGTAGACTGCGAAACCTTCCCTTCCTTGAAGAAGAATAAGTGATCCTTCGTTGTGAAGAGTCTGCTTTGTGCGCTCCGCACCACAGCAGCAGCCCCGCTGCGACAGAGTCCAACAGAGAGGCAGGAGCTGCGGGACAGTAGCCTAGAAGCAGGGTTGGGTTGTAACGGAATATATGTAACGGCGTTAAGTAATCAGAATACAAAAATCAAATAGGCTAACTGTATTCAGCTGGCGTTACATTTGAAAAACGAGTAATCTGATTACAGTTACTTTCGTAAACCTGAAGTGAATACATTTTGGATTACTTATTGGAATTATTGGTGGAAAAGTTTCCTCACAAAATGTAATATTCATTACCGGCAGAACTGTGTGCACACTCACAGCGCTGCAGCGTGTCTGTGAGCGAGAGAGAGCTGCAGCGTGTCTGTGAGAGAGAGAGAGAGAGATGCAGCGTGTCTGTGAGGCCCCGCCCCCCACACGCAGATGAGAGAGAGAGATCTCATTTAAAATATATTGAAAGTTAGAAACGGAGATGGTTAGATAAAATGTGCAAGATAACGTTGATGTAGCATTTCTTTATTGTCGAAATGATGACATTTATAGCGGGCTAAAATCAAAGTGAATGGCCTGCTGCTGCTAAATGCATGGGGCAAGTGACTGGAAACAGTTTTAAAAGTTATTACATCGTTTCAGATAATAATAATAATAAATAATAATGATAATTCATTCTATTTAGGGGCGCCTTTCAAAGCACCCAAGGACGCCTTACAATTCATAACATATTCTAAGGAAAGGTTTACAGTAGGAGAATGCAGTCCGGGTGATGTTTTTTATGTGGGGTGCAGATGAGAGGGAGCTGTCCAGAATGACACCAAGATGTTGTGTTTGAGTTCTTGATAAGCCATTAAAACAGTACAACAAGTGTCTCCTGTTTACCAAAACATACCCATCTGTTATGGAAAAAGAAAGTATTCCAAAAGTATTCTAAAAGTATCCTGAACACGTTTTAAGACACGTAACTGCAACTGTATTCTGATTATTTTCAGAGCATGTATTCAGTAATCAGTAACTGATTACATTTACAAAGTAACCCTCCCAACCCTGCCTAGAAGTGATCCTTCGTTAGCGTGAAGAGTCTGCTAAGCTTTATGCAGTACCTGTACCCCCCCCCCCCCCCCCCCCCCCCCCCGGCCCGCGATAGTGTCTATTGGATACATTTTGGCCCTTGGACAAATGTAGTTGGTGATCCCTGTTGTACGATGTGAGGGTCTAAGGACAGAGGGTGTCGTATTGTCATACTGATATTCTGTACAAACTGTGAAGTCCACTGAGACAAATGTAACATTTGTGATATTGGGCTATATAAATAAACATTGATTGATTGATTGATTTGCATAGAAAGCAGAACATCCTGAAACTAAGTTGTGTCAAACTTTGCTTTCCACCACAGACCCAGATTTGTTTGTGCTTTGAGTATAACTGCATGCGTCCCCCACAAAGATATGAGTCTTCATCCATGACTTCCCATTTCTCTCATTAGAAACTGGCTCTGCGATCACCTCCTCATGCATCGGTCTGGGAAACTCTCTCACGCCACCTGCAGGTCAGGCTGGAAAACCAGTTCCAGGTTACAATGGTAAGAGTCAGAATCCACATCTCATCTACATTCTACATGTAAAATACTGGTCATGATTTTAAAGTCAGAATTGCTTCAAACGGATAAACGAAACTGAAATGGATACAATTAGTAAAACTGCTTGTCATTCTCTGCAGATCATGTCATATGTCTGCCTCTCCAGTGGGTGATACACCTCCTCTGAATATGAATTGCATGCCTTTTCATTTCCACTAGTCACAGTGATCGATGATGACATGCAGGAGGTGAAGCCAAGAACCCTGGGAAATATTGTGGTGGGGTAAGCCGAGTGAATTTGCTCAGCAGCTTAGTCACTGCTTTACCTTTCACACGTTTGAAATGTGACATCAAAGCATTTTGCATGCTCTTATCAAATGTAAACTCC
Source organism: Harpagifer antarcticus (assembly GCA_902827135.1). Taxonomy (NCBI): domain Eukaryota; kingdom Metazoa; phylum Chordata; class Actinopteri; order Perciformes; family Harpagiferidae; genus Harpagifer; species Harpagifer antarcticus. The sequence goes on from CADEHL010000525.1 coordinate 6,005,766, forward strand.
AATCTTTTACTCGTTAATCTAAATAATTCACTGTCAGGCAGCTTGTATCTGACTCCAAATAAATTGTTGCCAGGCTAAAGAATGAAAGGGGTTTGTCTGCTTATGTAAAAGAGCTGCCTGTGCAAATTAGACCTGATCAAAAGCTCTAGCTGCAGGCCCTTCGCCCTTTGTGCTGCCTTATCTACAGCCTGCTACCTATCTGTTATCACTCTCCAGCTCCATTTCCCTGTTATTGGTAACCGCTGGTATCGACTCACTGCCAAGCAGTTCACATGTGCAATGCATACAGAGATAAGCACAGGTAGAGCTGGAAACAGTAACTGCTGTGTTACTGTATGGCTTCATCCAATCATATTCAATATTTACACAGAGTGAGGTTGTTGCAATGTGCCTTTGAAGCTTGAGTGTCAAGTCAAAATGTATTTTTAATTTGTTCTGTAATTATATAATGTTGCTTTGTTTAGCTTGTGTGCGTAGGAAGCACTCAGCAGGGACTCATCAAATGAAAAGCAGGCAGCAAAACTCCGACATTAGTTTATAATGCTAAATATGCATACAAGAGTTTGACTGCCTTCTTAAACATACTGTAGGATAGGGTCGTTTAAAAAAAAATCCTCTTTAAGCAGCAAATGGACACAGGAAATAAGATCTTCGCTGAGATTTCATATTGTCCTTGCAGAGGCATGATAGTTCCAACATGGGAAATGGGATCATCTTGGTCAAGAAGGGGGATTTTTGCTAGTCTCTCAATAAACAAAGACTGAGTAACCTATCTCTATTAATTCACCACGAGTGTGTGTTTGTGTGCCATGTATACATGTGTGTCAGGCAAGGGGAAGCCTAGTATAGACTATCTGTATCCCTGGACAATTATCTATTCTTTTATTGGGTCAAATCTAAGCTCTTTATGCAAACATTCAAGTAGATAGTCTTTTTAATAAAGTAAGTGATGCTTAGCTACACGTCTTGCATGCCTACCTTTGTTATTGTGTGGATGTCATGGCACAAGCAATACGTTAAAAAGGAATTGAAATCTCTTTTTCCTCCAGACTACCTTTACCACCCGGTGCAGCATTGTCCCTGTGGCAGAACCATGATCTGTTCAAGGAGCTCTACTTCACTAAGTTCCCGGTATGACAATAATTAAATTCCTGAAATAGTGATGTTTATTGTTCATTGGATAATGTGCGTCTCATTTGATTTAGAACAATGCTGTTTGAAGTTCTGTTCAATTCCTTTATCTACAACACTGAACTACTAATGCAGTAGAGTGGGTTGTGGTCAGCTGTGGAAGAAGGGGGCCCTCTAGTGTTCAAATGTTTTATAAAAGGGTCGTGTGGCTTTTTCCCCATAGAAAGACCTCATAAACTCAAATTGATTAAGATTTGTTGTGGTTTGGTGAAATTGTATCTAATGACCTGCTCCAAAACCGACGTACACCTGAAGAGAAATGTCAACATTCCTTTTTTTTTATGTTTTTGTTTGTGTACCTCCACCATGGATGATATTAATACGCTATAACAATTGAATGTTTTTTAATGTTATGAAGTTTTCAAGAAGAAAATCGCATCGTTTTTCCTGATATTTCCTACACATATATACTTTGTTGACTATCTGAAATGTTAAGTTTTTTTTTAATATTTTAAACATATTCTATTTATAATGTATTTTTTCGACATATGTAATTTTTTCTTGAATTTTCTCACATTTTCGACAAACTACATTATGACTTTTGTTGTCGTGTTTTACCATACTATGGCAATATTTCGAAAATTAGAAAAAAAAATTCTCAAATGTTTCGATATACATTACTCTGTTGTTTTTTCTGATATTTGTACCATACTGAATTTTTTTTTACCCTCATTATATCATGTCATTTCGCACTGTTTTCACCTTTCTATCTTGCATTTATCTTATTCATATCTGTCCCACCATCAGGGTTACTATGACACCATGGATGCAGGCTATGTAGATGAGGAGGGTTTCCTTTACATCATGTCCCGGTCTGATGATGTCATCAACGTAGCTGGCCACAGGCTGTCAGCTGGAGCATTGGAGGAGGTAGGAGAAAGCTTACTGAGGAGGCAACACAAATATTTTCCAAACTCTTCTATTGTAGTATTTTAATATGTGTATGTTTTTCAGTCAGTGCTGCAGCACCCTGCGGTGGGGGACTGCGCTGTGGTGGGTCTGGAGGACCCTCTGAAGGGTGTCGTTCCACTGGC